>CM071943.1:11432500-12632500 GCA_036784905.1 Acrossocheilus fasciatus
GGCACTGAGCCGGATCAGCGCGCACAAGGCTGCTGGACCAGACAACATCCCTGGTCGTGTTCTCAGGGCATGTGCGGAGCAGCTCGCTGGGGTTTTTACAGACATTTTCAACCTGTCTCTTGCCCAAGCAGTCGTACCAACATGCTTTAAATGCACTTCCATTGTGCCAGTGCCAAAACACTCTAGTCCGAGGTGCCCTAATGACTACCGCCCTGTAGCACTCACACCCATCGTCATGAAGTGCTTTGAGCGGCTGGTCCTGGAACACCTAAAAGACTCTCTACCATCCACATTGGACTCACACCAGTTTGCCTACTGTAGCAATAGGAGCACAGAGGACGCAGTTTCCATGGCACTGCACTCTGTGCTCACTCACCTGGACAATAAGAACACTTATGCACGTATGCTGTTTGTTGACTTCAGCTCAGCATTCAACACTGTCATCCCAACCAAGTTAATAGCCAAACTTGGAGACCTGGGCATCAATACCTCAATGTGTAACTGGATTTTGGACTTCCTGACCAACAGACCCCAGAATGTTCGATCAGGATTCACCTGCTCCACATCCATCACACTTAACACTGGTGTACCACAGGGCTGTGTGCTAAGCCCGTTTCTCTACTCCCTCTTCACCTCCGACTGCAAGCCTGTGTATGGATCTAATTCCATCGTCAAGTTTGCAGACGACACCACGGTGATTGGCCTCATCAGTAACAATGATGAGACTGCCTATAGGGAGGAGATCCAGCACCTGGCCACATGGTGCACTGAAAATAACCTGCTCCTCAACACCACCAAAACGAAGGAGCTCATCGTGGACTTCAGGAAGGAGTAAAGAGGCACACACGACACCATCCACATCAATGGAATGGCTGTTGAGCGTGTCTCCAGTTTCAAGTTCCTGGGGATCCACATCTCGACGGACATGTTGTGGAAAACCAACACCTCCAGCCTGGTCAAGAAGGCTCACCAGCGCCTCTTCTTTCTGAGGACACTGAGGAAGAATCAGCTCTCCTCTGCTATCCTGGTGAACTTCTATCGCTGCACAATAGAAAGCATCCTGACCAACTGTGTCACAGTATGGTATGGGAGCTGCTCTGTTGCGGAGCGCAAGGCACTGCAGCGGGTGGTGAAAACTGCCCAGCGCATCACAGGGACTCCACTACCTGCCATCGAGCACATCCAGAGGAAACGCTGTCTGCATCGAGCTCGCAGCATCCTTAAGGACTCCTCTCACCCAGCCCACAGACTGTTTTCTCTCCTGCCCTCCGGTAGGCGTTTCAGGTGCCTGAATAAAGTTGAATCTAATCTAATCTAATCTAATTTTAAAGTCATAGTTAAATAAAAGCAGGCTACTTAGATATTGCTTTTTTTTTTTTTTTTTTTTTATACTTTATTTACATATGTAACTAAAAGGAATACAAAAGTAATCAGATTAAATTACTTTCATATTGTGGTACTTGGATTACATTGCTGAATACTTTTTGATTAAGTAATTTGTAACTGTAATGGAATACATTTTAAAAGTAACCCTCCCAACCCTGACCATACAAATAAATAACCGCTCTAGCGGATAGTTCCCACGCGTGCAGGTAACGTTACCGTGAGTGTGGATGAACAAATGCTGAAGTTACAGTGGGCTTTATCATGATATCAATAAATAAATAAAAATAAATAAATAAAAATTGCTGATTGCTTATTAATATGATAATGTTCTGTAGGCTAATGGTGCTTTCAGTCATTGATTTAATTTTTATTTCAAAACTGTTAAATTAGATCAAATATAGCCTAAATATTTAGATGCCTTTATTGAACTTGTATTTATCAAATATTTTAGTTGTATATATGAGAGATATGTGGAATACTTTGTGTTTCTGAATGGTTCAATGTGAGTTCACTTGTATAAACTCTTGTACACACTTTTTGTGTCGTTATGCTCAGTAATGTTATTTCAAGTAGTTTTGTTTACTGATATAGTGCATCAACAATAAAATAAATTTAACCAAAGTAAAAAAAAAAAAAAAAACTCTTCTGTGTGTGCATTAATAATTAATAAATGATTAGTGTGCCCACTTTACTTTAAAGTTCACTTTCACAGGTAACTAACATTTATAACTGATTAATAAATGGTTCACAAGTGTTCACTTTACATTAAGGTTTGCTTTCAAAGGTTACTAACGTTTATAACTCATTAATAAATGGTTCACAGGTGTTCACTTTACATTAAGGTTCACTTTCACAGGTTACTAACATTTATAACTCATTAATAAATGTTTCACAGGTTTTCAGTTTACTTTAAGGTTCGCTTTCACAGGTTACTAACATTTATAGCTCATTAATAAATGGTTCACAGGTGTTCACTTTACATTAAGGTGCACTTTCACAGGTTATTAACATTTATAAATAATTAATAAATGGTTCATTGCATTATGGTTCACAGGTAATATTGGAATTAAAATTTTCAATATTAATATCTCATGGTTTTGCTTTTATGATTTTTTCCCCCAAAATAAAAATCAAGATAATTTTATCTTGATAAACAGAAGATATCAGTTTCTAATCATTGCCGTCGATAGGCATCATGAACTTTTGCAGAGAATCATGGATAAGGTAAAGAGTAGATTCTGGTAAGAAACATTGTAAGTCATGAGATATAAATGAGAAAACCATAAATATGCCATTCAGTCCTGCCATAATAGTAAATTTTTGCTGCGTCATGAAATAAATCAGGGATCTGGTTTTTAGTGAAACGAGTATTAATAAATATATTTATTAAGCATTTATAACATGTGAGTTAAAAATGGCTCACTATTTGGCAGGTATTTCATTTATAACTGCTTATCAATTATTTATAATGCATTTGTAAGTGATTTAGTAGTAATTTATTAACACCTTCATAAACCCTTTATAAAGGGAACCTTAATGTAAAGTGTTACCCCTTTTTCTAATCTTGATGGCTGTCTCTCCTATTGTTAAGACAATGAAACCTTTTACCAGACACATAGAGACCTTTCAAACAACATAAAACATGAACTGTTGCATTTTTATTAACTCTAATTAAGAAAAGTGGTTTCGGTGATCTCTGTAGTGCCCTGTGTTTAGATGGAAATCAGGGGAGACAGGGGGAGAGTGAGTAAAAGTGGATAGGTGAGAAGGGACTTCACTGATGTCTGAACGTTAAAGGTGCTGTATGTAGGATTTTGACTCTACTAAAGCATAAAAATACCATATGTTTGCAGATATTTAAGAAACATGCTAAGTTTTCATACTTGTTTTTCTGAAAAACAATTCTACAGTCCGTTATTCTCCTTTGAAAATGTGCATTCCGGCCCGGAATGTCTGTGTTTGTTATGGTTTGTGAAACCCGCCCACTGCCAGTTTACCCAATTGTATTTCGGCACCGCGGGTTGCCAGTTGGCGGAAAACACAGCGTATTTAATTTCATTCATCGGCGTGTGCGCTCGTTCCTGTTGGTGTCGTTAATCTGGCAACCTGCGTGTGCGTCAAGTCTGATTTTTTTTGTTTACATACATGATATGGAGTTATGTATAGAAATGATAGTAAGTCCTTTTCACATCATTTTGGTGCATACATACATGTAAAGGCAGTCTCTGTGAACATGAGGACGTGTTCTGTGGTCAAAAGTGTCTAGAAGGAATCTCAGTCTGGTTCCTGTCTGCTAGGTGGGGGAAGTCAATCCGAGGAAGTCTTTACCTCGTGATTTCTATCATGAATTTACTTTTGATGGTCATTCTGTGCATCTCTTTGACCATTAATCTTGGTTACTTGCCCCAAATTTGACAATTTCCTTCCTGAGTTGGGATTTATCAATAAGTGTTCTTCTGTGTTAATGTTGCACACTGTTCAAAGCTGCTAGTTGATTGGTTAGGCTCACTTCAGGCTGGCTGGAGCTAGGATCTGATTTACGATCATCCATGTAGTCTTGCAGGGTTTCCACGGGGTCTTAAATTTAGTTTTATCAAATTTAAGGCCTTAAAAAGTCTTAAATTGTACAAGAAAGTCTTAATTATGATTTCAAGAGGTCTTAAATTTGGTGACGGAAAGACAAGGATTGTGATATGCCTGAATGTGACGATTAAACTTCAAAAGGCTATGATTTTATTAAATAAACAGCACTGCAAGTTCAGAGTCCGGTGCTGCGCTGCTTTGTGTATCGTCTTTACCAGGAAAACTGTTATATTTCAGCCAAACATGACACCTGCTGGCAGAGAATGAATTAGTTAACATAAGGTTAAACTAGTGCGTGTACGTGTTTCACTGCACGATTCGGTCTATTAAAATACATTTAGAATGATCACATACTTTTAGATATGGGGGCAGAAAATGTATGTTCTATATTTATATCATTTCATATAGTTAATATCACATGAAGAGTGCCATTTTTTACTCTCCAAAAATCAGCATGATTAGAAATGTGATATAGATTTTATGCAAAAGTTCAATAAACAAGAAGTTAATATTAAGAGACTTAAGAGACGTTTTAGACTCCATATTGGCTGTTTTTGCTCTATTTCTACAACAAAAATAATTCCAAACACAGCCACAGCATCTCTGAGCAACATGACAGGGTTTCGTTCCTGAATTAATCAAACGTTTAAATGATTCGGTTCAATCGCAATGACTCCCTTATTAACGCTGACTTACTGCCTATTGACCATTTTAATTTCACATTTAAAGTATCTTCATTTTTAAAAAATAATTAATCAGTTTTCAACGTTTTATGTTTCAAATATCAAAACATCATTTATGCATTTGTAACTGCGCAGGTTAGAATTTTATGTTCCTCAGAGCTGCATTAAAGAGTGAGTAAATACAGCTGCATAAATTAGAATGTCGTGAAAAAGTTAATTTATTTCAGTAATTCAACTCAAATTGTGAAACTCGTGTATTAAATAAATTCAATGTCAAGTCAAGTCAAGTCACCTTTATTTATATAGCGCTTTTAACAATACAGATTGTGTCAAAGCACTTAACAGTATCAAATTGGAGGACAGAGTGTCAGTAATGTATAATGATAAGATTAAACACTCAATTTTCAGTTAAAGGAATTTCATTATTGAATTCAGAGATGTCATTGTCTAGCTTAGTTTAGGTTAAATAGTATCTGTGCAATCAAATCAGCGATAATCGCTAGAAATTAAGTCTCCCCAACTGAGCAAGCCAGAGGCGACAGTGGCAAGGAACCAAAACTCCCTCTGTGACAGAATGGAGAAAAAAACCTTGGGAGAAACCAGACTCAGTCGGGGGGCCAGTTCTCCTCCGACCAGAGGAACCAGCAGTTTAAAAGTTTATATTTCTATTTTAATTTTGTTGCCATTTCTAACAATAGTAGTATTATGTAGTTAGGTATTTTATTATATTTTTAGTTATTTTGTTATACTTTTTAGTTTTATTGTATTTTAATCGCGGTTTTCGCTGGGGATATGTCTCTGGGGGTCATCTGGGTGTTCTGGTCTCCGCTGACGATCAGGGCTGTAGACATCATCTCTTGGTACTGATCCACCATCTGATCGGATACGGACTGAGAAACAGAATAGGAAAGAAACAGACAAATATTAGCATAGATGCCATTCTACTTACTATGTAACGAGTACATCGTGTGTTGTGGGGAGTGTTCTCGGTTCCGGTTGATCTAATTAATGCAGCCTAACAATCCTTTAACGGATTTGAATAATAGAAGCGTATTAAGTGTGTTATGTGTAAGCCAGGCTAAAGAGATGGGTTTTTAATCTAGATTTAAACTGACAGAGTGTGTCTGCCTCCCGAACATTGTAAGGTAGATTGTTCCAGAGTTTGGGTGCTAAATAGGAAAAGGATCTGCCACCCACAGTCGATTTTGATATTCTAGGTATTATCAAATGGCCAGAGTTTTGAGAACGCAGTGGACATGGAGGACTATAATGCGATAAGAGCTCGCTCAAGTACTGAGGAGCTAAGCCATTCAGGGCTTTATAAGTAATTAACAAGATTTTAAAATCTATCCGATGTTTGATAGGAAGCCAGTGCAGTGTTGACAGAACCGGGCTAATATGGTCATATTTCCTGGTTCTAGTAAAGACTCTAGCTGCTGCATTTTGTACCAACTGTAGTTTGTTGATCAAGCATGCAGAACAACCACCCAATAAAGCATTACAATAGTCTAACCTTGAGGTCATAAACGCATGAACTAACATTTCTGCATTTGACGTTGAGAGCATAGGTCGCAGATATGCTTTTGAGATGAAAAAACGCAGTTTTACAGATGCTAGAAACATGGCTTTCAAATGAAAGATTGCTATCAAACAGCACACCTAGGTTCCTGACTGATGAAGAAGAATTGACAGAGCAGCCATCAAGTGTTAGATAATGTTCTAGGTTATTACATGTGGGGGTTTTAGGTCCGATAATTAACACCTCTGTTTTTTCAGAATTTAGCAGTACTGAGCCTTGAGGTACTCCATACTGCACTTGTGATCGATATGATACCTCTTCATTCACTGCTACGAACTGATGGCGGTCAGATAAGTACGATTTGAACCATGCTAAGGCACTTCCACTAATGCCAACAAAGTTTTGTAGTCTATTCAAAAGAATGTTGTGGTCGATAGTGTCGAACGCAGCGCTAAGATCCAGTAGAACTAATAAAGAGATACAACCACGATCAGATGATAGAAGCAGGTCATTTGTAACTCTAATGAGAGCAGTCTCAGTACTATGATACGATCTAAATCCTGACTGGAATTTCTCACAGATATCATTTTTCTCTAGGAAGGAACATAATTGTGAGGATACTACCTTTTCTAGTATCTTTGACAGAAAAGGGAGATTTGAGATCGGTCTATAATTAACTAGATCTTTGGGGTCAAGTTGTGTTTTTTTAATGAGAGGCTTAATAACAGCCAATTTGAAGGTTTTGGGGACATATCCTAATGACAATGATGAATTAATAATAGCCAAAAGAGGATCTATGACTTCTGGAAGCAGCTCTTTTAGTAGTTTAGATGGAATCGGGTCTAACATACATGTTGTTGGTTTAGATGATTTAACAAGTTTATACAATTCTTCCTCTCCTACAGTAGAAAATGAATGGAATTGTTCCTCAGGGGATCTATAGTAGATCTATCTGATGTGATACTGTAGCTGACGGCTGCAAGGATACAATTTTATCTCTGATAGTATCGATCTTGGAAGTGAAGTAGTTCATAAAGTTATTACTGTTATGCTCTTGGGAAATGCCAACACCTGTTGATGCTATATTTTTCCTTAATTTAGTCACTGTATTCAATAAAAACCGAGGGTTATGTTTGTTTTCTTCTAGAAGAGACGAAAAGTAATCAGATGTAGCAGTTTTTAATGCTTTTCTGTAGGATAGGGTACTTTGGAATATACAGGAGACTAGATAATGATCTGAGATATCATCGCTCTGCTGCAAAATTTCAATTCCATGTGACAGTATTAAATCAATTCCATGTGACAGTATTAAATCTAGAGTATGATTTCGACAATGAGTAGGTCTTGACACATGTTGTTTAACACCAATAGAGTTTAGAATGTCTATAAATGCTGATCCCAACTAATCTTTTCATTATCAACATGGATATTAAAATCACCAACGATTAGGACTTTATCTGCAGTCAGCACTAACTCCGATAGAAGATCATAAAATTCTTTAATAAAGTCTGTATGGTTCCCTGGTGGCCTGTATACAGTAGCCAGTACAAACATCACAGGGGATTTATCATTAATACTTGTTTCTTTGGATAACGTTATATGAAGCATCATTACTTCGAAGGAATTATACTTGAAACCCGACCTCTGAGAGATACTGAAAATATTGCTATAAATTGTAGCAACACCTCCCCCTTTACCTTTTGGATGTGGTTCATGTTTGTAACAGTAATCTTGTGGTGTAGACTCGTTTAAAGTAGTGTAATCATCTTGTTTTAGCCAGGTTTCTGTCAGACAAAGCACATCTAGTTTATGGTCAGTGAACATATCATTTACAAAAAGTGCTGTTGAAGAAAGGGATCTAATATTCAATAAGCCAAGCTTTATCATGTGTTTATCTGTATTTTATCTGTATTTATTTGTTGAACATCAATTAAATTGTTACTATTACTTTGGTTTGGATGTTTTCTGTATTTTCTAGTTCGGGGAACAGACACAGTCTATATAGTGTGATATCTAGGTGAAAAAGTTTCTATCTGCTGACAGTTAACTGACTTCTGTGACGTGAGGCGGCTAGCAGACGATCGGTTTAGCCAGTCTGTCTGCTTCCTGACCTGGGCTCCAGTTAGTCAAGTACAAACTCTAAGACTATGTGCCATATTTCTAGAGAGAAGAGCGGCACCACCCCAGGAGGGATGAACACCATCTCTTTTCAACAGGTCAGGTCTGCCCCAAAAATTCTTCCAATTGTCTATGAAGCCTATGTTATTTTGCGGGCACCACTTAGACATCCAGCCATTAAGTGATGACAGTCTGCTATGAATCTCATCGCCACGGTAAGCAGGGAGCGGACCAGAGCATATTACAGTGTCTGACATCGTACTTGCAAGTTCACACACCTCTTTAACATTATTTTATCTCCGACTGGCGAAGTCGAACATCATTAGCACCGACGTGGATAACAATCTTACTGAATTTACGTTTAGCATTAGTCAGCACTTTTAAATTTGCCAAGATCTCAGGCGCTCTGGCTCCTGGTAAACAATGGACTATGGTGGCTGGTGTCTCTATTTTCACGTTCCGTACAATAGAATCGCCAATAACTAGAGCACTTTCATCAGGTTTCTCAGTGGGTGCTTCACCGAGTGGGGAGAACCTGTTTGATCGGAACGGAAGAGTGGTGTTTTGACCCGTGACTAGGCCGCCTCACTGTCACCCAGCTGCCCTGCTGCACGGGCTCAACCGAAACCGAACAATGTACAGGACTCCCTGAGCTAGTTGCATCCAAAGCAGTATCTACAGCCCTCACATTCTTACTATCCTCAACTAAAGTTTGGATGCGCATCTCTAGTTCTAAAACCTCCTCTGTCAGCCTAACTATTTCCCTGCATTTATCACATGTGAATCCCTCGCTGCTGACAGGGACAGATAAACTATACATGTGGCAAACAGTGCAAACAACAGTAGCAAGAGAAGAAGCCAGTACTCACCGTGATTGATGAATGACACCAACTTAACTTACCACTTACCACTGTTGTTTGATGAGCTTGTGAAAAACAGAGCGAGGAGAAAAAAAATAAAAAATAAAAATAATAGGCGCTAATAGAAATGCAAATGGAACCGCGAGTGACAAGCTAACAGGCTAACAAGCTGCACTCGCGGTTTTAAAAGTGGACGATCAAATTAGTTTGAAGGATAGCACCAGAAATATGGTGGGAATTAAGTTATATATTATCACTTTAGATAAAAAGGGAGTGAAAGTAAGGTAGAGATTCAATAAAAAGCGAAGGTACACGGAGCTACAATCACAAACCTCTCAGCAGCGCAACAGAATGAAGCCTTAAGTCTTTGGTTCTTTTAATTTTGATGATTTTGGCTCACATTTAACAAAAACCCACCAATTCACTATCTCAACAAATTAGAATACTCCATAAGACCAATAAAAAAAACAAAAACATTTTTAGTGAATTGTTGGTTAAAGGCTACCTAGATAAGAGTTCTTATGTTGGTGCTGTCTTTCTAGACCTAAAGTGAGCTTTTGATACTGTTAATCACAAAGTTCTTTTACCTAAATTAACACATTTCAATTGCTCTGAACAAGCTCTCAACTGGATAAAATCATATCTGTCCAGCAGAAAGCAATGTGTTGGTATTAATGATTCAAAGTCCCCATTCTGTGAATGTCCAGTAGGGGTCCCATACTTGGTCCAATCCTGTTTACATTGTATATAAATGATCTCCCAGAGCAACGTAAAAATGTTGATGTTCAGATGTATGCAGATGATGCTGTAATCTTTACATATGCTAAGAACTACCAAGAGATAGCATCCACACTTACATCTGCAATGGCTCACATTGATGACTGGCTTACTAAGTCATGTATCTACTTAAACATAAAAAAAAAAAACAGTCTGTATGGTGTTTACCAAACAAAATATGAAGGTGTCACATTCTAATGTGTTCCTTAGAGGACAGGAGCTTGATATTGTTAATTATTTCAAGTATCTAGGAGTCACATATGACTCCACCATAACATTCAAACGTCATGTAGAAAAGGTGGCAAATAAAGTTAAATTCAATTTGCAGAATTTTAAACAAGTTAGACCGTTTCTTGATACCAAAGCTGCGAAGTTGTTCTTATATACTATGATCTTAGAGAGACATAATTTTTAAAGTTTTGACAATTTCATAGGTCTCAAGTATGCTTGTTTGGTATATAAAGTGTTACATAATCTTGCCCCTGCACTGCTGCATGGCTTTTTCCAAAGACTTGAAAGCGGAGGTAGTACACGGGCCTCTGTAAACGGGGACTATGTGATACCATTTAGGCGTACCACTTTTGGACAAAACGTATTGTCAATAATAGGTGGTGTTACAACCGTCTCTAAATTACAACATGAACGAGAGCCAACACGTACCAGCAAATAGCAAAGGAAAGAGTTTATTTAAACAAAAACATAATTAAAACATTCAAACAATCAGTAGTCAGTGTCAATGTAAGTCAGTGCTGAAGGATGCATAACAGTGGACTGTAAAGTTATTTCTGAACTGGATGCGAACAGAATAAAGAACGAAACAAAAGATCAAGCGACAAGCCCAGCTAGCGTGGTCACCCCCTCAAACCCCCCGGTCCTCATCAGCGCTGCAGTCTTTAAAGCTCTGCATAATGAGCCTCAGGTGGAAAGACACACCCACAATCACCAGAACACCTGTAAACCAAAACAAAACAGACCCAGCACTCACTGGGATGTAACATAACCCCCCCCCCCCCCCCCCCACCCATTTGTGCGAAAAATAACTAACTGGGTGATCAACCCCATCCATCCCAGTTTGAAGGAGAATTGCACCTACCCCGATCTGGCTTGCATCCACTTGGATTGTGAATGACTTATCAAATTGTGGCACTGCTAAAATTGGAGCTGAAGAAAGCAAAAGCTTTACATTTTCAAAAGCCTGTTGACAACCCATGGACCAAACAAACTTAATAGAGGCTTTTAACAGATTAGTCAAATGACCAACAACAGACGAAAAATTTGGGCAAAACCCCCGGTAATACCCTGCCATACCCAGAAAACGCATCAGTTCTTTTTTCGTAGATGGAACAGAAAACCGCTCAATAGCACATACTTTTTCTTGCAATGGATGCATGCTACCATGTCCCACCTCCCTTCCCAAACAAACCACCGTGGCTTTCGCAAACTCACATTTGGCTAAATTGACAGTAAGATGAGCTTCAGCTAGACGAAAAAACAGAGCACAAACACGTTCCACATGCTGCTCCCAAGTACCGCTACAAACAATTATATCATCTAAATAAACGGCACAGCCCGAAAGTCCTGACACCACCCGGTTCATTAATCTTTGGAATGTCGCAGGTGCATTTCTTAATCTGAAACTCATTACAGAGTAAGAATATAATCCGGAAGACGTAACAAAGGCAGTGATTTCTTGCGCCCGAGACGTTAATGGCACCTGCCAGTATCCCTTCAACAGATCGAATTTACTGACAAATTTAGCGGCACCTAACTTGATCCACACAATCCTCAACCCGAGGAAGGGGAAAAGCATCAGGCTTAGTAATTTTATTTATTTTCCTGTAATCTGTACAAAATCTATAAGAGTTATCCGATTTCTTAACAAGTAAACATGGAGAAGCCCAACTAGAGCAAGATGGTTTTGCCAAGCCATTGTCCAATAAATATTGAACCTCAGCCTCTAACGCCTGCTGTCTCACAATTGGCCCCCGATAAAAACGTTGACGAATTGGTGATGCATCACCCACATCTACATCGTATTCAGTGAGATGGGTACGGGATGGAATATCCCCAAACAAAGCTGGAAATTTGTGTATTAATTTGATCAATTCCTGCTGCTGAGAATTTGACAAATGACTCATTAGATTTGCTAAATTAAGCAATATTTCTGAATTTATCAATCTAGGTTGTAACACACAATCCGCAGGAGCTGCAACCTCCTCCTCCTCCTCCCCAGGGGGCATTGCCTCCCCCTCTGAGACTATTAGTACAGACGCACCTTTAGCATTTGCCTCATCACGAGAAAAATACGGATTTAACAGATTAACATGACACAACTGCTCAGACTTTTTTCGATTGGGCGTGGAAATAAGATAATTAAACTCAGACACACATCGAGTAACTGTTTAGGGTCCTGAGAATTTAGCCCGAAAAGGTGATGAAGGCAAAGGCAATAACACAAGGACCTGATCGCCCTGAGAAAACTCTCGCATTTCAGAATTACGATCAAAGAATTTGGAGAAAAAGCAGGGAAAAATTAAGCGATTATTATCGCTTCATTTTCCCCTGCTTTTTCTCCAAATTCTCTCCCGCAGCTTGACCCGCCAAAAATAATCTTCTCCTAAACCCATTCACATAGTCTAATAAACTTATTGGGGGTTCTTTTCCCCTGAGGCTTTCTTCCAAAATGGCCAAAGGACCATGGATTTTATGCCCAAAAACTAGCTCATTAGGACTAAAGCCTAAACTAGACTGTGTCACTTCCCTTGCTGCCAAGAGAAGCCAAGGCAAACCCTCCTCCCAGTCCCGATTCAATTCAGTGCAATAAGCGCACAACAAAGTTTTCAGCGTCTGGTGAAAGCGCTCCAGCGCGCCTTGACTTTGGGAATGATAAGCACTTGACTGCTGGTGCCTTCAAAATTTCGGCAAACATTTTGGAGGAAAAATTTGTTCCTCGATCACTCTGAATAATTCGCGGAATACCAAAAATGGCATTAAATTGTGAGAGGGCCTTAACTATGGCCTTAGTGGTAATTTTCCACAATGGAAAAGCAGCGGGGTAACGGGTATTTTGACACATAACTGTCAACAAAAACGTACTCCCTGATTTTGAGGGTGGCAGCGGACCCACACAGTCAATCAAAAGATGTTCAAATGGTTGTCCCATAGCAGGTATGGGACATAAGGGAGCTGGTTTAAGCGACTGATTTGGTTTCCCCATCATCTGACATACGTGACACGTTTTGATAAACTTAGAAACATCCTTCTTCAACAAGGGCCAATAAAAATGTCTCAAAATTCGGTCATAAGTTTTCTTAACCCCCAAATGACCAGCAACGGGACCATGCGCTACTTTGAGCACGACCTCCCGTAGCTTAGTAGATATCTCAATCTGTACCACCAACTCACCCCCACACATCTCACTCTGGGACATCCATTTGCGTAACAGCATCCCATCTTGTAGAAAATACCCAGTTGCTGCACTTTGCACCTCATCTGGAGACAAAACAGCACTAAATAGCACTGCAACGCTGAATCCTCCTGCTGTGCAGCTATTACCTCTGCAGGGGAAAAAGTGGGAAGAAGAGAAAGACCAGAAACATAACAGGACTTCTGCCAAGGAGCCTCCTCAACCTCTCCCTGGACCAACTCATTAGCTGCTTTTATTTTAGACCGAGTCACAGCACACGATGGAAACACACTTGAGAATTCCTCAGCATTACCGTCGACCGGACTGACCGTAGACAGCAAAGTAACAATAGGCAATGGATACACATCTGGCCACACGTTCCCCAGCCAAATTATTACCCAGAATCACATCTACTCCCCCCACTGGCAATGACGGCCGAACACCCATAATAACCTCACCATTCACCAGTTCTGACTGCAATACCACTCTATGCAGCAGAACAGACATGCACGTAAGTGCTATTCCCTGAACCAACACACTCTTTCCCAAACTTGATGCTATTGAAAAAAGGCAGACTCCAAAATAAAGGATTCCGAAGCACCAGTATCACGCAAAATCCTCATCGGCACATTCTCAGCTCCCCCTGGCAACGAAACAAACCCCTCCGTCACGAACGGAACATAACTCGGGTCTGCAGCTTTTTTATTAATAAAATTGCTTGCATTAAATCGAAGATTGTTAGGAATCCATCCCAGAAGGTTTGGTATTTACCTACGAGTTTAGCTAAATTTTCAAATTTTTATCCCATCTCGCACGCTGAGTTGTTGAATATAGTGTCTAGTTTAAGATCAAACACTTGCTCTCTTGATATTATACCAACGTCACTATTAAAGGAAGTGATGGATGCAGTTGCACCGAATATTATTTCTGTTATCAACAGTTCCTTACAGACAAATTTAGTTCCATCCTATTTTAAACATGCAGTGGTTCATCCGCTGCTTAAGAAAGTAAATCTGGATCCAGCTGATTTTAACAATTATAGACCTATCTCGAAATTGCCATTCTTGTCCAAAGTATTGGAGAAAGCTGTTTTGAATCAGTTATCACCTTATTTAATTGAGAATAACATATTGGATCCCTTTCAGTCAGGTTTTAGATCTAAGCATAGTACTGAATCTGCTTTGTTAAAAGTGGTGAATGACTTGTTATTATTTGTGGATTCTGGAAATTGTGCAGTTTTGGTACTGTTGGATTTAAGTGCGGCTTTCGACACAGTAGATCACAATATTCTTTTAAACAGGTTAAAAACTGAGGTTGGTATTTGTGATTCAGCCTTAGCTTGGTTTGAATCCTATTTTGCTGTAAGGAGTTTCTCTGTGGAGTTAGGTCAGTCTTATTCATCAACTGCTTCTGTTACTGGTGGGGTGCCGCAGGGCTCCATCTTTGGCCCTATTTTGTTTGCTTTATATATGCTCCCCCTTCGTCACATTTTTGAGTTTCACAAGGTCCCATATCACATTTATGCGGATGATACCCAGTTGTATATGTCAATCAAACCTGGTTCTAAGTCATTATCAGCGTTGGTTGATTGCTTAAATGACATCAAAAGCTGGATGGGTGATAATTTTCTCCGGTTAAATGAGAACAAGACTGAAGTCATTCTATTTGGCTCCCTTCATTTGGTTAACGCCCTGTCCTCTAGTTTAGGACCCTTGCAACCAAATATCCGTACTCGCGTAAAGAACCTGGGTGTTGTTTTTGATTCAGTTGAAGTTGAAGTTCGATAAACAAATAAACTCTGTTGTGAGTGCTAGTTTTTTCCAGCTTAGGGGTTTACGTAAATTGAAATCTTTTTTATCTTTTGGTGACCTAGAGACAGTTATTCATGCCTTTGTTTCTACAAGGCTTGATTATTGTAATGCGTTATATGCTGGTATCAACCAGTTTTCCCTTTCACGTTTGCAACTGGTTCAAAATGCTGCAGCCCGTTTTTTAATGGGGAGGAAGAAGAGGGAGCATATCACTCCTATTTTAGTACATCTGCATTGGCTGCCAGTTAAATTTAGAATTGAGTACAAGGTTTTAACTTTTGTATTTAAAGCCCTGCATGGCCTGGCTCCAGTTTACATCTCAGATCTTATTTGCCCATACTCACCTCGGAGAACTCTTAGATCTTCCTCTGATAATCTATTAACTGTCCCATTATCTCGCTTAAAATCTAAAGGTGACAGAGCGTTTTCTGTTTTTGCCCCTAAGCTGTGGAATTCATTACCTCAATCTGTTAGGTTATCTTCTTCCTTGTCTGGATTTAAATCATCATTGAAAACGCATCTTTTTTCTCAGGCCTACTCATAGTTGTTGGATATGTTGGTCTTAGTGATGTAATTTTTTTAAATTTTTTTTTTTATTGTTGTTTTTTACTAGGTTTTATTTTGTTTGTTGACTTTGTGATACCTTGCATTTGTTTTATCATTGTCCTTTGTTACTGTGAAGCACCTTGGTCAGCATTTAATGTTGTTTAAAGGTGCTATATAAATAAAAATGACCTTGACCTTGACCTTAATCCAGGCAAACTTTCATCTCGTGGGACAACACGAAACAGTTTCTCATCAGGACAAAGCTCAGAACGAACAAAATCAGTTAATAATACCGGCGAGGAAACATTCTGCAACCTCATCGGACCCTTACAACGCATTTGTTTATTTTTGAGAACAGGACATTCTTTTTTCCAATGTCCTCCTTCAAAACAATAACGACACACTGAATCAGGAACAGCCCTTGGAGGTACATTTGGCACTTTATCTGCTTTAAATAAGTCAGGTTTCCGAAAATTCGGCCTCAAACTATCCTCATTATAATTCCTACCCCTATTCAAACGATTCAAACGATAATCACCCACCCTTTTTTTGTGAGTTACCACAAAATCATCAGCTAACACTGCAGCCTCTCCAGCAGTGCCAGGCTTGTTCTCATTAATATAGGTGGCAATATCATCTGGAATAATACTTTTAAGCTGTTCAGTAAGAATTAATTCCCGCAGTCCCTCAAATGTATGTACACTAGAAGTAGCACATCAACGGTCAAAATGAGTAGTTAATTCACAGAGAACTTCAACATGGGTCTGTCGGTCATTTTTAATAAAAGTCCAAAAACGTAATCGATATGCCTAACACAAAAGCTTTAAGAACTGCCGTTTTTACCTTCGTATAATCCTTACGATCTTCCCCTGAAAGAGCAGTATAGGCTTCTTAGGCTCTACCAACTAACACTGACTGCAGCATAATTATCCGGTCAGAGCTAGGCCAACCTCGTTCATCGGCCACACTCTCAAATAACGAAAAAAAAAACTTCAGGATCCCTTTCGTTAAACTTTGGTAGTAACCTCAAATTACTTAACAAATCCCTGGAACGATCACGCTCTCTACTCCCGTCTACTGACAATCTTCCCTCAGCCATAAGCTTCAATCGCTCTATCTGTAACTGATAATCCCTAGCTTGATGATCTAACTCCAACTTTTGTTCATTTCTAAGCTTTCATACTCGATTTCACGTTGATTTTCCAACTCGTCAGCCCTAAGTTTTGCCAATTCAATTTCCTTCTCTTTGAGTTCTCTCTCGCGTTCCATCACCTGCCTATACATTTCTTTTTCATGAGCCTGGCTTAACTCCAACATTTCTTTTCGCTGTTCAATCGATAAATTACTCATTGAAAAATCAAACTTCCCTACCCCAACCGTTTCAGACACGTCCGTCAGCACGCCACAATCAATCAGCTTTCCTTTAATCAGCGCTCTCGACTCATCTTTTCGCAAGCGTTTATCGATCCCAACCGATTTATAATTCTCTACAATCCTCCATAACTGTTGCTTTGAACACATATTTAATTTTTCTTCAGACGGGGACTTAAATTCTTCTAACGAAGTCATATCTAAGAAATATAACTTCATTCTCAACTAAACCCAAAAGTGACAAATAATATCACCTTTCCTAACATCAGACACCATAAGCAATCTTGGCTCACAATCAAATCTCCCCCTAACTATCCCACACCCTCAACTAACTAACTCAACCCTAGCTCTTCTGTGTTTTCCCAAGAGTCTAGCCCTCTTGAAGCATCTAATACCGCTGGCACAAAGCTGAACTATCGGTCCAGATCTGCGCACTCAACCCAGGAAAACATTTAAAAAAATAAAAAACCAATAACAACCTATCCGGGGAGCATAACCAATAATTAATTATGAGCCGCATTGACTTACCAGTCCGAAGCCATACACAAACGAACTGCTCCTCTTATCACGCGCGCACCTGATTCACTTTTATTAATTACCCAGATAGCACACGTACGTCTGCAAGATGTCTGTTAAAGATCTGTTGATCTGGAAAGCATCTGCAATCTACAAACGTCTGACAGACGTCTTTCAGATGTCAGTTTTACATACATTCTAAATCATAAACATCTTAAAGACATCTAATAGACGTCTATTTGACATCTAAAAGGAGACGTCCAATAGACGTATTGCAGATGAGCAAACACCCTAAAAAATACGTCTTGCAGATGTAAATGCAGATGTCAAATAGACGTCTCCTAGATGTACGTGTGCTATCAGGGTACCAGTCCGCGTGCCTCTCGAAAAAAAAAAAAGACGAGCCCCCATATGTTACAACCGGCTCTAAATTGCAACATGAACGAGAGCCAACACGGACCAGCAAATAGGAAAGGAAAAGAGTTTATTTAACAAAAACATAATTAAAGCATTCAAACAATCAGTAGTCAGTGTCAATGTAAGTCAGTGCTGAAGAATGCATGACAGTGGACTGTAAAGTTATGTCTGAAGTGGATGCGAACAGAATAAACAACGAAACGAAAGATCAAGCGATAAGCCCAGCTAGCGTGGTCACATCATAAAAAACTTAACACTGGACTTCAAGCAACTTGAGCTATGAACTTCTCCACCCTTCCTCCAGACTCTAGGACCTTGGTTTCCAAATGAAATACAAAACTTGCTCTAATCTGAAAAGAGGACTTTGGACCACTGGGCAACAGTCCAGTTCTTCTTCTCCTTAGCCCAGGTAAGACGCCTCTGATGTTATCTGTGGTTCAGGAGTGGCTTAACAAGAGGAATACGACAACTGTAGCCAAATTCCTTGACACATCTGTGTGTGGTGGCTCTTGATGCCTTGACCCCAGCCTCAGTCCATTCCTTGTGAAGTTCACCCAAATTCTTGAATCGATTTTGCTTGACAATCCTCATAAGGCTGCGGTTCTCTCGGTTGGTTGTGCATCTTTTTATTCCACACTTTTTCCTTCCACTCAACTTTCTGTTAACATGCTTGGATACAGCACTCTGTGAACAGCCAGCTTCTTTGGCAATGAATGTTTGTGGCTTACCCTCCTTGTGAAGGGTGTCAATTTATTGTCTTCTGGACAACTGTCAGATCAGCAGCCTTCACCAAGATTGTGTAACCTAGTGAACCAAACTGAGAGACCATTTTGAAGGCTCAGGAAACCTTTGTAGATGTGTTGAGTTGATTAGCTGATTGGCTTGTCACCATATTCTAATTTGTTGAGATTGAATTGGTGGGTTTTTGTTAAATGTGAGCCAAAATCATCACAATTAAAAGAACCAAAGACTTAAACTACTTCAGTCTGTGTGCACTGAATTTATTTAATACACAAGTTTCACAATTTGAGTTGAATTACTGAAATAAATGAACTTTTCCACGACATTATAATTTATTGAGATGCACCTGTACATCTAAATGCCACTTCAGATTCATTGCAAAAATAAATTTTGTTGATACCAATTTCATTTGCTTGGTAACAGCCCAAATGCAAGAATTTGGCTCAAAAGATTATGCACACTTTTAGAAAAAATGGCTTAAAGGTAAAAATGTCCATAAATCTTGTTGGAAAAGACTCATTTCTATCACTGCTGTGAACTGACCACACAGAATAAGAAGAATATAAAAAAAATTCAGGAGTCAGCTGTCCATGGTAATCTTTACGATACCAGCACAATAACACACTCAGCAAAATATCATCTAATTATCGTTATCGATAAAATCCCAGAAAATATCAAGATATCATTTTTTGCCAATTTCGCACACCCCTAATTCATGTTATTTAATTTATGTAATAATTTACTGATAATAATTGTTGAAATCAATATTATTAATGCTTTTGACATCCATTTTCTTATAAATAGTTTAAAGGCTGAAATGTAAAGTTTATCATTTTACAAAACTTTTTGTTTTTGTGAAAACTTTTTGTTTTTGTGAATTGTAAATTATACTTTTTACAGTTTAATATGGTACTATAGACATTGCCCTAGCCCACTCATATGGTATTAATTTTATTTGTGCAGGTCTTAAAAAAGGTCTTAAAGTCTTAAATTTGAGCTTAAAAATCCTGCGGAAACCCTGTCGTGGGCCTCTTTGTGGAATTCATCTCCTCGCATTTCAACGATGTTCTGATCGAATCTTGAATTGTCTGATTTCCTCTGATACACTACACCCCTAATGGTTTAAGCAGCACCTTGTCAAAAGAACTAGAGATGGAAATATTCACACATAGTTTGACTCTCAGAAGGTAGATCAGAGACTTGCATAACCCCTCTACTGGAAACTACATTGAATCTAATCAGTAGACTGATGTCAACATGCCTAATACATTGCAGTTCACCTTAGTTTTTCATGTGATGTTATGTGAGGACATTCTGAAATATGCAATCCCATAGTTCAAGTTCAATAAATGCATCAAAAACCCAACCAGTTAACAGGCTTATGTCACTACAAAGGGTGTGTCTTTTGAGGATATTTGTGTGGTGGCATGTTGACCCTCTCTGCACTTTTTTTTTTTAATTGAATTTTTTTTATTATTATTTTATAATCTGGAACATTAACTTGGTGTCAGAGCTGGGGCTCAAATTTATGTTTCCAGCATGAGAGTCAGACTCTCAAGTCAATGGAGGATAGCAAACCCAAAAGAAAGATGTACTTTGGAGAAGTTGAGATGCAGTAGACTTTAATGAAAGTTCAAGCAATAAAAAATTCCGGTAACACTTTATTTTAGGGTCTCTTAACTAGTTGCTAATTAGCATGCATATTAATAGAATATTAGCCATTTATTAGTAGTAATTAAGCACATATTAATGCCTTATTCTGCGTGACCTTATTCTACATCCTTAATCCTACCCAATACCTAAACTTAACAACTACCTTACTAACTATTACTAAGCAGCAAATTAGGAGTTTATTGAGGGAAAAGTCGTAGTTAATAGTTAATAAGTGTTCCCTATTCTAAAGTGTTACAAAATTCCACAGATGGAGCAAGGAACAGATTTTTTAAATAACAAAAAGAGTCCAAAAATAGCAGTGCTTAATATTCCAAAATATTAAAATCAAAAAACTTCAAAAATAAAACCGGGAGTAGTAACACTCCAATGGCAAAAGACAATAAGCTGTCTCAGAGCTAAAGAAGACTTAGATAGTTGGCATCAGAACAACTAAACACCAAGCAAAGAAACTGGGAGACAGAGTCACTTAAACATGACTGAATGAGACACACGTGTACCAAGTAAGACTAATTATGATTAGATTAAGCTGGACAAGAGAGCACCATGTGGACCTCTAGAGGCTAGAACGCTACCACAAGCCAAAATCCTGACACCTGGTTCAGTATTGAAATGTTTTTCACAGATTGAAAAACTTTGGCATTTACAGTGCAGTGTGGTGCTGTGTTATTGTTACGGGGCTGACGAGACATGAGACGTGCGGATCCATATGCAAGCTTTTATTGACAAGAGACGTGGTCATAACAAGCAGGGTCGAACAATGGCAGACAGGTATATAATAGGCAATGCAAAGAGTAATCTAAAACGGGCGTGGGTCAGATGACAGCGAACAGTATCCAAAGGGGCTAGACAAGAGAGGTAATCCAAAACGTAAGCAATAGTCCAGGCAGGGGAATACACAATCCGAAACAAGACAAGGCAGGACTAGGAAAACTAACAGGGGCTCTGTAGGGCAGCGATAAATGCATACAATACTCGGCAGAGAGGGAGAGAAAGTTTTATATGAAAATGTACTGCAACAGTTACATCAAAACATGGCTATTCCATATATCTTCCACAATTTTTATATTCTCTCCCTTAGCTTTACCCCATCTCTAAATAATTTTTAACAGGGATGTTTCAATCATCTTTCATTCATCTTAATCAATTATGTTACAGCAACCTACTGTAGGTCACAACCCTGTATTTTTATGCCAAATTTCTTTTTTTTTTCTTTCTTTTAGGTAGCATAATTCCTTTTCCCTTTTTAGGGGTTACATAGTGTATTGTTTGTAACTCTCAAGCCAGCATTCATAAAGTGGCAATTTTAAACCCACTGACAAATGTCCTCCTCAAGACAGCATCCTAACAAGAAAACTAAACTTATAGTTTACATTTCCATTTTCTACACAAAGCATCCTGTTAGTTAAGTCATACTGCATAAAAGTTAAATACTGTACAGCTGGGACCAAAATACTCTTTCCCCTAATCTGCTAAATCAACCATTAAACAGGTAATAAATGTAAGCGCAAAGTTGCTATGTAATATTTTGATCCAAATATTAAGGATAGCAAATACTGTGGAAGGAAAGGCTAAGAGTGATTTTAAGAAGGGATTTTACAGCCCCTACTTCATTGTGCCCAAGAACCTTTGATTCACGTCAAGTGCGTGTTAGTCCGGATGGACAACACAGCAGGGGTAGCTTATATCAACTACCAGGGCGGTATCCATTCCCATTGCATGTCACAACTCGCCCGTCATCTCCTTTCTTGGAGCCAGCGGTGACTCAAGTCTCTGCGGGCCACTCACCTCAGTCGCGCAGCAGTTTTGCTCTTGCGACAGGTCACATTCTGTAGTGGATAGATACCCCATACCCCAATGAGCCTTATCGCACAATCAGGGAGGTTGCGGATCAGGTCTTTATGGTTGCAACATATTGGCCAAACAAGACCTGGGGCTCATGCTTACGGCATCAGATTCTCCCTAGCAGATTCCCATGAGGAAGCAGTGTCCTGCCCTCATCAGGGGCAGGACACGATTTGATGCCCTTGCCCAGACCTCTGGAACCTCCATGCCTGGATGGGACGAAGTGGAATTCAGAGGCCTTTCACCTGCAGAGGTAAATACCATAACTCAGGCAAGGGCCCCCTCTATGAGGTGGCTATGCTACTTGAAATGGCTCTTTTTCAATAACTGTTACCACATGACCGTGGGTCATGTGGTATTGGGTCAGTGCTATCCTTCCTCCAAGACGGCCTGGACAGGCATCTATCTGCATCTACACTCAGGTGTGCATGGGCACTATAGAAGTGAACCACACTAAGTTAAGCTTAGTACCCTGTCTATGAAAATGGCCTTCCTGACTGCGTTTACTTCTATCAAGAGGGTGGGGGATATGCATGCTCTCTCAGTTAACGAAATGTGCCTAGAATTCAGGCCAGCAGACTGTCACATTGTCCTGAGACCCCAGCCTGGATATGTGCCCAAAGTTCCCACTACTCCGTTTAGGGATCAAGGGGTGACCCTGCAAGCTATCCCTTCTGATGTGGGAGACCCTTTTTATCGTGCATGCGATTCTCATGGCTTATCATGGCAGAGGCTTACCATGCCCCTTGGGAGTGAGAGCACACTCGAACAAGGGCATTGCTGCTTCTCACTAGCAGACATTTGTAAAACTGCAGGCTGGGTTACACCTAACACATTTGCTAGGTTCTATAATCTGCGAATGTAACCAGTCACATTGGAATTCTGGGTGCTACCACCTGAATTCGGATACCTGGTAAGGTGTAGAGCAGGGTTCTGGCTGAGTTGACCTCTGCCATCATATGGCTTCTCTCCTAAGGTGAGAGAAAAGAAGCCATACTTCCTGGGCATTGGAAGGTTACGAGGAGGAGAGGTGAGTTTGTTTGTGACACGCTGGACTTGTCAGCATCTGCACTACCATGAACTCATAACACCGTTCAGCCAGTTGTGGAGCTTAGTATAGGGATCCCTAGTGTCAGAACTTCAACACAACGTTGAAATGACAGACTGAAAGGAATCCTCTTGGTTAAGTAGGGAACCTTCCTTCTCTGATGGAGGGAACGTGGCCAGATATGCAATTTTTGCTCACCAGTTTCATTGGCTTTTTCTCAATGATGTCAGAGGTGTCTGGGCTCCCAAGTGTGACCCCTAGTGTCGGAACTTTGTCACAATGTCTCCATTCACTCTATTAGGGACAGAGTGTTACTATATGTAACCAAGACTTTTTTGGACTGCATTCAATTGCCTGCCATTCAGGTTAGTCTGGTGCTTGTCCAGCTAAGATGCAGCTTTTATCCAAGTAATGCAGGGTATTGATTTATACATAAGTAATATAGTGTTTCTTGTTGAAGTCTTTAATATACTTTTTTTTTTTCAAGCTACTAAAGCTGAAATATCTTCAGTATGCAATTTCCTGTTCTTCTCTTCATCTCATCTGTTTCAGCAGTAGTTGGTGAGTTATTCCTCTCATTGGTGAGTTATTCCTCCTCATCATAGTTGGATATGTAGTAGTTTGCAAGGCCAGAAGCTAAAAAAAAATCACTAAAGACCCTAATTCTGCCAGTATTAGCTTGTTACTATGGTATTCCAGTCATACATTTTATTTAGGTATAAAATTAATGCAAATATTTGCATGTATTTTTGTTTATTAACTGTGTTAAAATAAACTTTCACATTGGCATTATATTTTGTATGAATCATTACCAAGGAAAGCTAATGGTGTCTTTTATCTTTATTTTATTATCTTCAGTGTGGCCATGGACAAAATAAAATGAGGCATTTAAAGAGGATACTGCACATTTTATTATTTTTTTTTATCCATCTGAATTAATGTCTTTCTCTTACGCAGGCATGATGAGTGTACAAGTTACCAAACCTGTGGTTTCCTACTGCCATCAGGCTATCACTCTGCACTGCAATGTTTCTCTATCCGATGGAAAGGACCGTGAATTCCAGGTTACTCATCTGAGCTGGATTAAAGAATCAAATAAAACAATATGCTCAGAAAGCAAGACAGCAATGAACGGTTCCATCCACTGCCAATACATGCCAAACAAGCAGCTGGTGCTGACTATTGCTCACCCAAAATCAGATGACATTGGACGCTATATCTGCAAACTCCGATCCTCCCATGGACATACAAGTGCTAATACCAATGTGACATTGGGTATGTAGGCTTAAATGTTATGATTGAGAGTAAAGAATAAACAAGAATAAACTTAAATGTACATTATAAATAAAACATACAACCCAACTGGAATGTAAAAGGGGTTGTTACTATAAACATTAGTCTAATGAAACTTGATTTTCCACTGTTAAAATTTCATAGTAAAAATACAGCTGAAATATAGCTTAGCCTTTGATGCACAAGCTATGAAACCCCCTTCTAATGCACAACATGGGTCTAATATGACCCATGCTCATTTCCTATGTTATTTCATACTTCTCTCTGGCATTTTTTTGTTTTATCTTTTGAAATCAGTTTATTTCAGCATTTAATATTCCCTGATCTATAAATTCCATGATCCATGAATATTCAAAATATCTTTTTACAATGACCACAAATTAATCTTTTATTTTTTCCCTAGGTTTTTTACTACATCAAGTTTACACACATAGGTTGAAAATTACCCATCTGTGCAAGCATGATAAAAGAAAAGAATAAAGAATTAATTATTATATAATTATTATAATTATTTTTAGCAGTTATTTAGACTAACACATTGAACTTGAAATATGTTTATTTGCCACTTTGTCACACGTAACATGCACATATCACTGATAACCGATAACACTGAAATTGAACTGTCTATAGCGCAGTGTACTGAATTGTAGTGAATGTGACCAAACAGATGAAAATAAAACTAACAAAATAAAATCACACAGGTATAGCACCACCTCAAATTGCCATCTCTGTGCTTACATGCCTCACAAATGACAACTACAGGTTTGTGCTCCTTGCAAACAGGCCTGACACTGGGAACATCAGCTGCTGACTTCTCTGTCTTTGGCAGCTGGGCAGATCTTGCACCTCTTCCTCTTCGATTGGCCCTTCTGTCTGATATATACCTGTGGCTGGGTGGTGGTTGTGTTTTGTTTTTATCCCACATCTTCCCATTGCCTCTGTAATATGGTTTTGTATGTGGGGTGTGCCCTCCAAGCGTCTCTTCATATGTGGCATGACAAGCTCTTTGACCAGCTTGTTGGTGAATAGCCATCATGCATTGGTAACACCACCCATGTAATCAGGGTGTTGCGCAGTAAAGTTGGTGTAGGCCAAGGGTGGCCAACGTCTGTTGGGACTTTATTTTCTGAAAACCCGTTCGAGTAACAGTGAACTGAAAGTCGGCACGAGATGGATGGAGGTCGTCACCAGACAGCCCTGTGAGTACCGGGAACTCATCAGGTCCTCTGGCAACATTGGATGACCAATTCGACGCATCACTAGATAGCCCTGTGAGTACTGTGAGCTCATCAGGTCCTCTGGCGTCGCGGGACGTTGCGTGTCAACCGAATAACTGAATCAACTTGCACCTACACAAACAATTTGCTCACATCAGATCATTGAGGTAACACAGACTTTGGGTGAATCCCATTTCTCTGTCTTACCCCTTCCCCTACCCCTTCATCTTACCCCTAGCCCTTGTCCCTCGAAACCGAGTGGTAAGTGCTAGGGGTAAAAACATACCCCTATGAAATGAGACACCACTTGGTTACGGTTACGTCATCATACACCGTCGCTAGCTGGCTGCTGCGTCACCAGAGCCGACAAGTGTTGATCACAAACTTTGGATCATTTTACAAACTTGTTAAAACTGTAGATATGCATGGAGTCTATTCAAGGCTAGTCGTGCGTTTGTTGTGCAAATCAGCAATGTAACGTTAGCGTAGCAAACTAGCGATTTTTTAAAACGTTTCAATTACAAACATGGTTGCAAATATATATGTACAGGACTGTCTAGAGCACAAAACAAGACTGTCGTAATTTTTAAATAAATTATTTAAGCCGAAAATACTTGATTGTTGCCGGTTGCGCAGTGTGTTTTGGGTACCCCTTGGTTTCAAGTAAGCTCGCGAAAATGCTTGGTTTTAAGGGGTATCTACCACTTCCCTTTAGCCCTACCCCTCGATCAAAACGAGAATTGGGATAGCCCTTACTCTCACGTGAACGCGCAAAACTAAGGGTAAGGGGTAAGGGGAAGGGGTAAGACAGAAAAATGGGATTCACCTTTTATTTTGTTTGCTCGGCTTAGAGAAGAAGCCTTTGTTTTTACTGGCAACAACGATCGCAAGCATTGAATCAGGCCTGCAACGGGGTGGGTTTCAGTGGGACTTGTGTGTGTGTATGAATGAGAGTGAGTGTGGATCCACATATTCCTTAATCTGACCGGTCTTAATATAGTATTTCACTGGGATTTTTCAAATCTGAGCTGATTGCTACTGTTAAAGTTAGGTTTGTTAAAGTTTGTGCCTAGTTAAAGTTTGTGCCTAGAAGAACACAATTGTTAGTATTATGTTGAAGTGTTATAAGCTAACACTGTAGAAAATCGTTCATGTTACGTGGAAAGGTAAATTTCAGTTGGTGAGAGAATTTGAAGTGTAAGACAGGGAAAAATTAGAGGAAAATAATTGAAAGTGAGTGTTGAAGAGAAAGAACTTTGTTTTAGTTAAAAGCATAAAAGACAGACAACAGGTTGGTTTAATTCCGTTATTGCTGTATTGTTTGGTTTCATTACTTTGCAATATTTGTTTATTGAATGTATTTTATTGTTAAAACCCTACATCTGCAGCAGTCATATCATTTGCCTACTTTAATTCATTTCAATACATTTTTGAAGTCACTCACTTAATTGTGTAGTGTGTTGTGTTCCATTTCCTTGATTGAATTGTATAGTGAGTATGTGAAGAAAGCATACGTCAACCAGAAAACAGTTAGTGACACATTTCCATCAGAAGGCTGCTAGACAAAGGATCACTTAGAATTTCAAACTCAGGCCCTTATCAGTCCAGCGGCAAATTGGTAAGGGGGCTACATAAGAGTAAATGCATCAATTATACAAAAGCAGCTATGTTGAGGGCAGGTGAATAGCTTTCTGCCGTGACTGTTCCTACTTGCAAAACAATTAGCAAATACCAAAGGTTTCTATATGGGTCATTTTTGACCCATGTGTGTTAAATTGATGTAGAAATACAAAAACAGTATTTGTTATTTACATTTAGTAATTTAGCAGACGCTTTTATCCAAAGCGACTATGGAAGCAATCAAAATCAACAAAAGAGCAATGATATGCAAGTGCTATAACACTTAAGCTTAATGCAGTACATATAGCAAGGTAAAAAAAGAAAAAGAAAACAGAATAGAATATTATAGGATTGAATTGTTTGTTTTTTAAAGAAAACAAGCAGTAAATGAATAGAGTGGAAGACTAAAAGTTTTTTTTTTTTTTTTTTTTTTTTTTAAGAATAGAATTAGAATAGAGAGTGCTAGAGTTAGAGGGTCAAATAATGATGGAATGTGTGTTTTCAGCCAATTCTTGAAGATGGCCAAGGACTCAGCTGCTCAGATTGATTTGGGCAGGTCACTCCAAGTCCGTGAAAGTGATTTTGTGCCTCTTTGGGATGGCACAATAAAGTGACGTTCACTTGCAGAATGCAAGTTTCTAGAGGGCACATAAGTCTGGAGTATTGAATCTAGGTAAAGGAGTGCAGAGCTAGTGGTGGTTTTGCAGACAAACATCAATGCCTTGAATTTTATGCAAGGAGCTATTGGTAGCCAGCGCAAACTGATAAACAGAAGTGTGATGTGCATTCTTTTTGGCTCATTAAAAATTAAACTTGCTGCCATGTTCTGGATTAATTGTAAAGGTTTGATAGAACTGGCTGGAAGACCTGCCAAGAGAGCATTGCAATAGTCCAGCCTGGACAGAACAAAAACTTGAACAAGGAGTTATGAAGCATATTCCAAAAGAAAGGTTCTGATCTTCTTGATGTTGAATAAAACAAATCTGCAGGACTGGGCAGTTTTAGCAATGTGGTCTGAGAAAGTCAATTTATCAATCAATCATAACTCCAAGGTTTCTGGCTGTTTTTGAAAGAGTTATGGTTGATGTGCATAACTGGATGGTGAAATTGTGATGAAACGATGGGTTTGATGGAACCACAAGCAGTTCTGTCTTGGCAAAGTTGAGTTGAAGGTGATGGTCCTTCATCCAGCAAGAAATGTCTGTTAGATAAGATGAGATGAGAGCAGCTATCGTCGGATCAACAGGATGGAATGAGAGGTAGAGTTGATTGTCATCAGCATAGCAGTGGTATGAAAAGCCATGTTTCTGAATGACAGAACCTAATGATGCCATGTAGACAGAGAAGAGAAGTGGTCCAAGAACTGAGCCCTGAGGCACCCCAGTAGTTAAATGTTGCAACTTGGACACCTCACCTCTGCAAGATACCTTGAAGGACCTATCTGAGAGTTAAGACTGAAACCACTGGAGTGCGGTTCCTGAGATGCCCTTTGCCAATAGGGTTGACAGGAGAATCTGGTGGTTAACCACGTCAAAAGCAGCGGACAGATCCAGCAAGATAAGTATAGAAGATTTGGAATCTGCTCTTGACAGTCTTAGGGCTTCAACAACTGAGAGCAAGGCAGTCTCGGTTGAATGTCCACTTCTGAAACCAGACTGGTTGCTGTCGAGGAGGTTGTTCTGTGTGAGAAAGGCATAGACATTTGTTAAATTTTTTTTTTTTACAATGAAAGGAAGAAGGGAAACCAGTCTGTAGTACTCTAAAAGAGACGGGTTGAGGGTGTGTTTCTTAAGTAGTGGGGTTATACGAGCCTGTCTAAATGCTGAGGGAAAAACACCACTGTGAAGTAGAGGTCTGCAAGCACTTCGGGTCCCGTTGGAGCATGGGGAGTTACTAAAAGTTCCCAATGCTTCGGGAAAATCTGCATTTTGGATCATCCATGCATTTGGTGATGATCCTGACTCGCCATCTCCTCATTGGATGCGCCTTTAGAGAGATATACATCTTTAGGGATTTTATAACGAAAGTTTTTGTTTTCAATTCAAATTATTGCGTTTTAAAGTAGTAATTTTTAAAGTAGTAAAAGCTTTCTATAGATGCTATATTTATCAAGTCAGTGAGGCAAGTATTCGCTTTTTTCAGAAGTGCTCCTGCTCAAAACCAAAATTGCTTTTTTCTTCTTCTTTATTTTATAAAAGCACGTTTTGTTGATATTGTGAGTGCACACAAATAAAAGTAGACCCTTTACACTTCCGAACAATGTAGCTTATTACCTTTATGAGCAAAAATGATCATTTTTGAAATGTTTCCAATGTGATCTCTCTGGAGCATCCTGTAAAACGCGCTTCAGCTTCCACTCTCTGCACAAATGACTGGATAGGTGTCATTGCACATTTATCTAGGTTAAGCGTTTAAACTAACATTGTGGAGCTGTTTTATAACTATAGATTTAATTTTAGACAAGTCGTGATGATTTGAGAAGGCTAAATTGATCAAACATAGCCTATATGATCAACTCAGTCTGCTGCTGGCCGTTTGGTTGTTACTTTAAAAAAAACTAAAACTAACATTTAACAAATAAAAAATGCTCCAAACGTTTTTCTAAATTAACTTAATAAAATAATGAAACGAAATACAATCACTTTGCCATTTCATACAAAACTGAAATATTTTAATAGATGAAACAGTAGTACGCCTATAAGCGGTTTTGGGAGAAGCGGGAAAAAAGAAAAAAAGATGGGCTCGGGCCGAGAATTCTTATAAACTGTCGGACACGGGCAGGGCTAGGGCCTGAGTGTCTCTTGCCAGGGCTAACTGCAGGAGAAATGGCTTGAAGGAGATGAGATGGAATAGGATCGAGCGGTAGGATTATTAGAAAGGATGAGTTGAGACTTCTGTCTCAGAGAGTGAAGAGAAGGATGTGAACGAGTGTATGTTTGCTGGTAAGATGTGCTTGACAGATTGTGGTGTGGAAAATTGTGCACTGATGGTTTTAATTAAAGAATCACTCAGGCATGACTGAAATAACATAGGAAATGAATATGGGTCATTTTAGACCAATGTGTGTATAAGGAACACTCCACTTTTTTTGGAAATAGGCTCATTCTCCAACTCCCCCAGAGTTAATAAGTTGAGTTTTACCGTTTTTGAATCCATTCAGCCGATCTCCGGGTCTGGCGATAGCACTCTTAGCATAGATCATTGAATCCGATTAGATCAGTAGCATCGCGTTCAAAAATGACCAAAGAGTTTCAATATTTGTCCTATTTAAAACTTGACTCTTCTGTAGTTATATCGTGTACTAAGACCGGCGGAAAATGAAAAGTTGCGATTTTCTAGGCCGATATGATTAAGTCACCTTTATTTATATAGCGCTTTTACCAATACAGATTGTGTCAAAGCACTTAACAGTATCAAATTGGAGGACAGAGTGTCAGTAATATATAATAAGATTAAACATTCAATTTTCAGTCAAAGGCATTTCATTATTGAATTCAGAGATGTCATTGTCTAGCTCAGTTTAGTTTAAATATTATATGAGCAATCAAATCGGCGATAATCGCTAGAAAGATTAGGAACTATACTACCAGTCCGGCGTAATAATCAAGGAACTTTGCTGTGGCAGTAGGCGCAGTGATATTACGCAGCGCCTGAAAGTAATCCCTGGCTATATTATAACTAGTTATCTAGCTGGGGACTACTTTCAGGCACTACGTAATATCACTGCGCCTGCTGCGGCCATGGTACGGCAGCAAAGTTCCTTGATTATTACGCCGGAATAAGAGTATAGTTCCTAGCCAAATTGGACTAGAAAAAAAAAACAAACAAAAAAAAAGCAAATTTTCATTTTCCACCGGACTTAGTACACGATATAACTACAGAAGAGTCAAGTTTTAAATAGGACAAATATCGAAACTCTTTGGTCATTTTTGAACGCGATGCTACTTGTCTAATTGGATTCAATGATCTATGCTAAGCTAAGCTAAAAGTGCTATCGCCAGACCCGGAGATTGGCTGAATGGATTCAAAAACAGTAAAACTCAACTTATTAACTCTGGGGGAGTTGGAGAATGAGCCTATTTCCAAAAAAAGTGGAGTGTTCCTTTAAATTGATGTAGAAATACAAAAACTGTGTTTGTTTATAAGGTAAGTAAGGAAAAATAAACAAAATGATGTGTGGAAGTCAAAAACAACATATTTAAAGACTATCTTGAATAATAAATAATAGAAAAACATTTCAGAGATTCAGCAAAGAAACACTCATCCATAAGTGAAATAACATAGGGAATGAATACGGGCCATTTTAGACCCATGTTGTACATCAGAGGGATAGTTACACAAAAACGATTTTCATTCAAAAAGAAAGAACAAATAAAAACAAGAATTTGTGATGATAAAAAAAACAAGTTAAGCAAGAAATTCCTGAAACTCTGAATGATGAAATTAATATCTTGCAAAGATATAGAAAAAATTAACTCAGTTGGTGACACTTTAGACAAGTGGTTTTCTCGTGTGGGTCGCAAGACTTAAAAAATGGGTCACCAGGATGATTTAAGGAAAACGTATGTAGCCTATGTAAGTTCAAGACTAAATAAACAAACAACAAAAAAGTAACCGGCAGCCGCCTCAGGTCAGATTCAAATGTGTATTTGTGTTTGCGCTCTGTTTTTGCAGCGTTGTACAGTGTAGTAAATCAGAGATATCTGTTGATTTTCTATAACGCAATGGCTAATCAGAGGAGTTTTAGTGAGTCAGAATCCACTCACCACTCAGAACACGAGTGTTCTTGTTCAGTCCAGATGTAACGGGGCTGGTGAGACGTGCGGATCCATGTGCAAGCTTTTATTTAAAGGCATGGTCATAAATACAGGCAGGGTCGAGCAATGGCAAACAGGTATGGCAGGGACAAGACAGAGTAATCCTAGGACAAGCATGGGTCAACGATCGGCGAACAGTATCCAATGGGCAAGGCAGAGAGATAATCCAGGGAACACGGGCTAGAATCCAATAGGGGTGCAAACAGTGTCCAAACGGCAAGGCAATGGTTAATCCAGGGAACACGGGCTAGAAACAAACACAGGAAAACAGGAAAGACTAAGACAACTAAGTGGGCTCCATAGAGTAGCTATCGCTAGGAGAGGGATAAATGCATACAATACTCGGCCGTCAGGGAAAGAAAGTCCAGGGTTTAAATAAGGTATGTAACGGTCAGCGGAGACATGCTGCTGTGACTCTGGATGAACAGCCGTGACGGGCTGCCATGACTCTGGACGAACAGCCGTGACGGGCTGCCGTGACTCTGGACGAACAGCCGTGACGGGCTGCCGTGACTTTAGGAGATCAGCTGAGACGTGAAGTGACTCTGGATGATCAGCTGAGATGTGACTCGATTCATGATGACCAACTGCAACTTGACTTAGCTCATGAAGATCAGCTGCGACTTGGCTTGACTCGTGAAGATCAGCTGCGACTTGGTTTGGCCCTTTAAGATCACCTGTGACTTGACTTAGCTCATGTAGATTGACTGTGACTTGACAAGACATCATCTGGAAAATCAGAATTATTAGCAATGTCTAGATATTCTAGAATAAAGTCCTCGAGTGATCGCCTACCCTGCTTGAGGGCTAATAATAGTCTTGCAGTGTACATACCTGGCCAGTATTGTTCATGAAAGCCGCTGGATCCTTGTGTGGCCGAGTATTCTGTAACGGTGCTGACGAGACGTGAGATGTGCGGATCCATGTGCAAGCTTTTATTTAAAGGCATGGTCATAAATACAGGCAGGGTCGAGCAATGGCAAACAGGTATGGCAGGGACAAGACAAAGAGTAATCCTAGGACAAGCGTGGGTCGACGACGGGCGAACAGTATCCAATGGGCAAAGCAGAGAGATAATCCAGGGAACACAGGCTAAGAATCCAATAGGGGTGCAAACAGTGTCCAAAACGGCAAGGCAAGGGTTAATCCAGGGAACACGGGCTTGAAACAAACACGGGAAAACAGGCAAGACTAAGACAACTAAGTGGACTCCGTAGAGTAGTGGGCTCCGTAGAGCTAGGAGAGGGATAAGTGCATACAATACTCAGCCGTGAGGGAAAGAAAGTCAAGGTTTTAAATAAGGTATGTAATCAGTGTGTGCGTAGGATCAGGTGTGCGTGTGATTAGTGCAATCAGCCGTGTGTGCAATCAGTGCAATGAATGATGGGAAATGGAGTCCAGTGTCATGGAGTCAATGTGGTGAGCGAGTGACCTCTGGTGGAGGGTGAAAGGAAGTTCACAGACCGGATTCGTGACACCAGAGTTCTAGAAGCTCACAACGCGAATCCTCTTATTATAATGAACAAAGTGTAGAGGTGATGTAAATAAGAGATTAATTGTGCCGTTTTGACGGATTCATTGATTATAGCCAGGCATGGGCAGTATTTCACATATGTATTTGAAATACAAAATACTATTTTATATTTAAATACCTTTGGAAAAAAATGAAATGTATTTTATATTTAAATACATTTAATCTAAGTATTTTTGTATTTTCAAAATACATAAAATACTTTTTGCCAATCAACCTGCAAATTTTACCAATTAGACTGCTGATTTCCTGTATCAACTAGTTCAGACATGCTACTTTCATGCATGTGAACTGCAGCTGTATGACTCCATCTAGAATTGGGTAATGAAATTTTCTGGATTCCTGTAAGGAAATGAGGACTAATATTGCCTTTGTGTGCTATCAAAATGTGTGCTACTTCCAATTTCAGAAGTCCTGATTACAAGCATGTCGCATTTAAGTGCTTTGCTGTTGGAAAGAATAGGAATCGTGGAGGACGCCAGGTTTCCTGGGAAAATATTATTAAAGCCAAAATCGTAGATATTTAAGAGATTTAATTTTGAATAAAATGTAGCATCCCATTTTTTGACAACTATATCATCATTCACAGTGCTAGTTAGCTTGTTGATGATTCTGGATTTTCAGTCAAATATATGCTGTTTTTCTTACAAAAAGCTTGAAATGGTTATTGCACTACTATGTGCATGACTTTAACATTAAAACAAGCGGATCTTGCTTTTGTGGGAAAAAAGCATACCTGTCCCAGCAGGTAAAAAAAGAGCACTTGCAAGGGGAACATAGCATTAGCACTAGTCAGTCTTGTTAGTTTTTTTTTTATCAGATTTTGGTTTGATCAACTAGCTAGTCAAATGTGTTCATTAAACTTTAATCATTACTGCTTTCTATGGTGATATGACAATATATATGTTGGTGATGATAAATAGTGTAAATCGATTGAACTTTTTCTATATCATTTACATATCGTGTGGTATGCAAATATACTGTATATGTGGAACTTTTAGTGGGCAGGAGCTATTATTGACACATCAGAGGGATAAAGAAAAATGGATAAATGAGTAATAAGCAGCTTTCTCTGTGTGTGTACCCCAAGACAAAGATAACTATAATGCTAATAATAAAGATATAAATAAATAAATAAATAAATAATTGGTCTAAGGGCATACTCACACTAGGCACAGTTGCCTTGTACTAAAGCCCAAGCGCAATTGTCCTTTCGCTAAGAGACAGATATCAGAGTATTATTACAGAGGCAACTGAGGTTAATGATGGAATTTGCAGCGTAACTACAATACCTGTTCATCAATAAGATGAGAACCAGACCCATTATAAATCTAAATGTAGGCCTACTCGAAATTAAATTAATTGAAAAGTGTGATATCCAAGTAGTAATAAAGATTTTTGCTGTCATAATTATAAAAATTGTGCATACAGAAATAGTAAATTAACTGTTCCATGCTCCAGTGTGGTTAGCAATCACACTACATGTGTACCGCACCAGAGCCACCTCTTCAAGCGGGCCAGGGCATGGTTAAACGAACCGCACTGGACATGGTACAGAGCAGTCACACTTGTGAAAAGAACTGGACTTTGGGGGTCAATCGCACTCAAGCATGGATCAGATCCCCTAGTGTGAGTTCATCCTAAATCTAAGTGAATAGCAGATAGCACACCACAACTAAAACCATAACAGCACAAAAACTGATGAATGATAAAAACATTGACAGTCAATCGGAATCATTTCGGCTTTAAAGAGCTTGAGCATTTAAATACATTTTCCCACACAGTATTTTGTATTTGTATTTAAATACATTTTTCCACACAGTATTTTGTATTTTTATTTTAAATACATTTTGATGTATTTGTGCCCATCTCTGATTATTGCAGAATTAGAGATCGCGATAAACTGAAATGAGTGACAGCTTTTTAAGGAAGCGCACTTTGTGTACTTTCTTTGCTGTATATAGCCTATTCTCCATTCATCATTTTAATAAAAAAATTACGTTTTTCATGCTTCTAAGAGGACCAATGTTGCGTACTTGCAACAAACTTTCAGAAGTGACATCCGCATCTCGAAATTGCAATGATATTGTGATAATCATAACTATGGACTGGACAAAATATGATATGTCAGAATAGATGTGCATGAAGGCAAAGAACCCTCACTAATTTCAGAAGCACCGACAGATTTGACTTTGGAACAGAGCATCCTTTTGGTGAGACTTGAGATCAGTCTGTAGTGCATGTCTTTCCCTCCTTCTTTCTTTCTTATATATATATATATATATATATATATATATATATATATATATGGGTGGTGTCAATTCAAAAAGAAAAAAATAGGGTCGCTCTTAAAGTTTGAAAACCACTGCTTTAGACCCATGTTGTGCATCAAAGGGTTAAAATAATAATTAATACACAATTGGGGTCCTGGTGATAAGCCAATATAACAGTGCATTTGAAGACAGATAAATCCTTCATCATGAAATTAGAATTCTTTTATTCACTAAATTTTTTTAATTTAATTTGTTTGAGGTTAAGGGCAAATTTAGCAAACCCCATTTACCTTGCTTAAAGCATTAATTAAGCATTTTAGCTTCACAGATTATCATCTATCATAGCCTCTCTTTCTTCTTCCTGCAGCAGATTGTCCTCAGAAAATTGTCCAGATAAATGAAGATGGAAAAAACAGGGTGACCTGCAAGGTTGAGAGGTCAAACCATGATGGACATATCCACTGGTTTCATGGAACAGTCAATTTAACAAGCCAAGCAACCCAGGTCATTTATCATTCTGCTGATGGATCATATACAGTGGTTAGTTCTCTTAATAACAGTTCAAACTGGAACACATATAACTGTTCTTACTGGGTACCTCAACTTGAGCAATATATAATCAGCAAGAACATTGTTATGGAATACACTACACAGTCTAAGACAAAGTCTTTCAGCAGTGACAGTTGCACTGGTCTGGTCTTCTGTTTGTGTCTCCTTTGGACTCTCATTCAGCAATAATGGAAACAACTGTAGCAATAACTCCAAAAAGTTAATTTTGAACTTTAATTCAAATGATCAAATACATTAACACACCACTCAAACTTACACATCAAAGATACCTATTCCAATGCCGAAGACTTGGCCTGCTTAGTCACAGTGAGGTAATCAGGAGGAAGTAGGATACACAGACCAATTATTTCTACACAGTAAAATTAAAATGTCTGGAAAACCAGCCTTTGTGCTGTTCCTGGGTATAAATAGCACCTGCCCTGTGAGTTTATGATGACTACTATGTTGAGAAAAAAAAGTGCTGATATCAACACATTAACAATGTAATTTTAACTTGTAGTCATTATGGACACTGTGTGAATGTTATTACACAAATTATGCATGTTAATTGGCAAAATGGTGTGGTCAAATGTATTTATGTATATGTGTGCTCTTTATTAGCAATTTAGTGTTTTAATTATTACATAAAAATAAGATCTCCCTGTGGCAATGTCTGACAAATTGAAAATATAAGGACAAGGCAGAATTTTACTTGTAAGACTGGGCCATGCAAAAAAACGGCGTAATCTGGAGAGAAGATCTCAAAGAAAGACCAAATAACACCACCGTGCCCAAACTTCTCTCCTTGCTTATTTACTGTATGACCCCCCCCTCCCCCAACCCCCAACCCCCAACCCAATCCTGACTAATCTTTCATGTTTTTACAACTAATACGAAGATCTCTTTGTTCTGGTCTGGGAATATAAGTGTAACCCTGTTACTAGAAAACATGTTTTTTTTTTGTGTGTGTGTGAATAAAGACAAGTATTTTGTAATATGTGTTGTTTCTTTAAGAGACTCCCGCGCACAGGGAGTTTGGTTGTAATGCACTTGTTCGAACAGCATGTTAACAGCATGTTTGTGTGTTGCATAGACTGTAAAAAAAAAAAAAAAAAATGGATGACGCATCGCCACTTCCTTCCACTATAGAAAAGTGAAGCCAAAGCATCTCAGTATGGCCACTGCCATCTTGTGTAAATGACGTCATTTGGAGCCAGAGTCTGCGCAGTAGTGTCGTGAGGTGGAGCCGCGGTATCAAACTCCTGCAGACCCAATCAACCATAACGACACGCCCCGTTTTTATAGCATCAAATTACTAGCTAAAATCAAACTTGTGACAAAAACAAACAATTGAACATATATCAGTGTGATAACAACTAACTTAAATGACCAAAACCTTATTTTGGAAAATTGTACTGGAAGTGTAATTAATTTTTTTTAATTTTGACTCAAGTCCCATTCGTTTACATGAAGAGGGCGAGGTTTATGACCTGTACTGCAGCCAGCCACCAGGGGGCGATCAAAGAGCCTGCAGCTTCACTTTTCAGGACATGTGAGGCATACTCCGTGTGTTGCTGTTATCACCTTGGTTAAATAGGCTCTGTGCACAAGCGTAGTGACGAACTTCCGCTATTGCCAGAAGTCGGGATAACAGTTTCCGGTTTTCATTCGTGTTGCCCAAAATCAAGTCAAGTCAAACTTTATTGAGATCTCTTACGGGCAATTTAGATACAGCAAGAATCAGAAGCACGGCAGACCCATACAATAGATTCCAAAACATAAATACATAAAAATATATAAATAAAATACAGCAAATACAATAAATTTCAGCTAACAGATTCCTTAAAGACCATTTAACAGCCGAATTGCACAGGGAACAAATGAGTATTTATATAGATTACTTTTCATCTTTGGTAGTCTATAACGGGAACCTAAAGGAAGCATTAAAAACTCGGAATGCAGGAAATGGTCACTGTCCAGGAGCACAGATTGGGCCCGACTCAAAACATTCCTACTGAACAAAAATGACAAACTTGTTTGTTCTTTGCCTATAATCTTCCCACCAAGAGTAACTATTCTATTTAATGCATTTTTATGTTTCACACTGAGATTTCCAAACCAGCAGCTAATAGAAAAGGACAGTACCAACTCAATATAAGACTTATAGAACAATTCCGTCATTGTCCTATCTACATTGAATGATCTTAATTTTCTTAAACATTATAGGCGCCGCTGTCCCTTTTTACATAAAACCTCTGTGTTCACATCAAAACACAATCTGTTATCAATAGTGGTGCCCAAGTATTTATAACTGTCCACACATTCTACCTTCTCACCCCTAATAATGGTAGCCTGGGAAGAATGTGGTTTTATCCTAAAGTCGATAGTCATATCTAAAAATGTCAGTATTTACTAGACGTCTCAGAGATCTGCCAAGTAAACGAAACAAGGGATTCAAAAGCAATGTATCGAGTATGCACAAATAGTTTAATGTGTTATTTCAGCATCTAGTGGCAAAGCTAGTTAGCGACATATTCATTTTAGAAGCTTTTATTTCTCAATTTTAAACGCAGACTGTTTGTTTTTATTTATTTTTATTTTTTTGGTGATAATTGTATTATCAACTGTATTAAACATCTTTCCCTCTCAGTTTCTAATAAAGATCAGGGCACAGGTGAAGCATTGTCTGGTTATTGTGCTACACGTCCATTTAAGAACACTTTAGCATACTTTTTTTTAAAGTACTTATTATGGAAATAATTTAAAATAATATACTTAACTGTAACAACATGTGATGCTTTTGGACACTTAACTGCACGTTAATTGCAAATAAATGAAAATGTGTACTTTTGTTGAACCACTTAATCTATCTTTATCTTTATATATAATTTCACAATTATTCCAGAAACTTTAATTTGACATTATTATAAAGTGTACTTTTAAAAATTGTCCTTGTTTGTTAAGAATCATAGTCATAAAATTGGGCTCCCTTATAAGTACACTCAGGTGGCCTGTTATTAAAATTATTAATATTATCTGTAAGTGAATTTAACATTATAATATTAATATAATATAATTAATATTATAATATATATTCTGAAGTTTTCTAAAAGAAAAAAAAAAAAGATTTAACTTGTTACTAAATTAGTTTAAAGACTACCTTTGAGTGAGTGTCGAGATGAAAGCGAAGGTAATCTAAATGCAAAAATAAGGTAATGCACAATTAAATATTCAATATTCGATGTTATATACACAATAATGACAAATAAAATAAAACCTCTAGTATTGCTTCCGGCTTCGCTACTGTTTGGAAGCTCCTGCATATTGCTCCCTATTTATGTACTTTTCTCAGATTTCTCTAAGATTTTAACTTCAGCATATCAGCACAGTGCTCAAACAACACAGTTTTTAGAAAAAGAAGACTCTTTGCCTCCCACTGCCAGCAGTTTACAGTCCGGAGACGGGAAAACACAGCGGAAAACTACATTCAAACAGACGGGAAAGAAAATGCCCCTTGTGGAATCTACTTGCTGCATGAACTGCCACAGTCTTCTACAAAATATTGCAGTTCTTGAAACAAAGTTACTTGCTGGACCTCCAAAACAGGTGGAACAAACACCAGATCGTCATCACGGACCCCCTCAGCATACAGCCGGTGAGTCCTGTGAATCTAGTGAATCTCAACAGTTTATACAAAGTGTAGAGGAACAAGCGGATCGACAGACTAATCGATGGCACAAACAGGGAGCGAGACCCAAAGGCACTCAAGACATCAGATTGTCACGAGTATCTCGTATTGGTGCGGTAGTATCCTCTACCCCAGATACGGCTATGACAAGACTTGTAAACACTGGCATTCTACAACCCCCCATACATCTTGAGAACCGATTTGAAGCATTAATGATTGTGGGTGAAGAATCCCCAAATGTGACAAAGCATGGATCGAATCAGCCAGCAGCTAACGTCACTACTAACAGGCGCTCAAGGTCGAGCAGAACAGTGGCATTTATCTCAGAGCGCAGCCGAGCCCAGGACTCTGATAATGGGTGACTATTATCAGAAACATCAGTAGCAGAACTACAACTACATGCTGCTTTCCTCAAGCAACCGTCTCTGATGTGAACAAGGAACTTCGGAATATTCTGATGAAGCACAAGACTGAAAAATCGAATCATCATCCATGTGGGGAAGAACGATATTCGGAAAGAGCAGTCATGACTGATGGATTTCAGCGAACTCTTTGAAACACTTCAAAGACTTGAAGTTCAGTCTTTCATCAGTTTTCATCACTCCCAGCAAGGGGAACTAGCATGTTTTCACAGCTGCTTGGGCTGAATACATGGCTACAAAGAACCTGTCGTACAAAAGGAGTCAACTTCATCGACAACTTCAATATTTTCTGGGGCCATAGAAAACTGTTTAAACTGGATGGTTTAAACAGTTGTCTAAACAAACAAACTTGGTGCAAGAGTCCTAAAGGACAATATCTATTTCTCCCTCCCTCATCCTTCAGTGGTGTGTGCCAATCCACTCGGCCTCAATGGCACACACACACCTGGACAGAGTATGAGTGACCACAGGACTTCATGTCAGCCTCAGAGTCATCTTGTGGTTGACACATCCCACAAGGACACTGATAACACCACGCAGCCAAAACAAGCTTTCCTCATGGAAACTATCCCGGCTGAGCCCTGCCCAAAGAGCTCATCACAGACAGACTGTGAAGTACTACAACAGCTCCAAGACTCAGCACCCAAGGACAACTATCTGGAAAACAGCCAGGGAAGCCAGGACAACATTTCACAGCCACCGGAAACACCAAAGCCAGAGCCCATCTCACCAGACACACTATCCCTCTCTCCAGAATCTCCACTTCTAAGCTTCTCACAGAAAATGGAGGAACTGACCGGAACTCCGACCGCTGCCACAATGCCAGGGCCCAAACCCTCCTCCATCAGCTGTAGGTAAACCAAAAACAACTGATAACAGATCTCAGTGATATGTGTCAGGTCCCTGCTATTGTGACACGTGTCCCGAGCTCTCATCAGCGTCGCCCTGGCAACAAACGACGGACACCTGCACCCCGCATTACCGGCAGACCGGCCATACCTGAGACTCATCAGCCACCTCCCTTTAAAAGCTGCTATACACGCTCTAGAAGGAGAGCTCTGAAGAAGCTTCCGTGACTAATGCTTTGCCCTCTCCCTTCCTCACAGAGAGCAGCGTGTGACCGGTCTGCCCGAGCACGAGAGCATGAGAGCACGACACCGACCCACGGCATCTAGGACACGAGAGGAGTGATTACAAGCACCGCACGGAGCACCACACTGAGCACTCTCACATTTACACTAATAAAATCCACCCTCCGGGGTTTTTCTTGACTTTTAAGTCCTCTTGTCGTGTGTGATTCTTCACCCCCGCCACACTATATTAGCAGAAACATTCACAAATGTTCCCAGTGTGCCTGTAGCCTTCTATATTTCTGTTTTACCACGTGATATAAAGTCTAAGGCCTTCTCAAGCCATACAGCTGACCCATCTAATCTGTGGCCTATAATGTGTCAATCTAAGATTGCTGTAGAGACTAAATGTAATTCTATCAAGTTAGCATTTTTAAACATTCGCTCACTAAAATCAATGATCAATGATTTAATAACCACAAACAACCTGGATTTTATGTTTCTAAATGAAACATGGCTTGAAGACAGCTGCAGTGCAACAATCCTAAATGAAACAGCCCCTCCTAACTTTAATTTTATAAGTGTCTGCGGAACTGTTAGGAGAGGTGGAGGTGTAGCTGCTCTATTTAAAGATGTTTATCAATGCAAGCAAGTGTTATATGGTCAGTATTTGTCTTTTGAATACCTAGGTATTGTGCTGAAAGGTGCTCCACACATTCTGTTTATCATTATTTACAGGGCTCCAAAATACTCTCCAGTCTTTGTTGAAGAGTTCACAGAACTGTTATCAATGATTTCCTCAGAGTTTGACTGTTTTACTATTGCAGGGGATTTTAATACTCACATAAATAATGCAGAAATCAAAACTGCAAAAGAAATTATAACTGTTTTAAACACTTTTGACCTGATCCAGCATGTGCATGGACCCACACACAACCGTGGACACTCATCAGTAGAGGTCTAAACATTTCATCCATTGTTATTTAGGATGTAGCACTATCTGATCACTTCTGTATTTTCTTTGATATATTGATCTCTGTTACCACTGAATCTAGATCTGTCTCTGTCAGGAAGAGATGCATTAATGAAAACACTAGTGCGCTATTTATGAAGGCTATATCTTTAACACCAAGCATTTCTGCAGACTCTGTTGATCTTCTCCTGGATTCATTTAACTCAAAAGTTAAGAATGTTATTGATGATATTGCTCCGGCAAGGGTCTGCAAGAAGAATGGCAGACAAAAATCACCATGGAGAAAATCAACAGCAGTTCAGAGTATGAAAAGACGATCAAGAAAAGCTGAGCGGATGTGGTGGAAGACAAAACTTGAAATTCACTATAGCATATATAAAGACAGGCTTCATGCTTTCAATGTGGAACTAGCCACAGGTAGACAGACCTTTTTCTCAAACCTTATAAACAGTAACTTACACAACGTCTGCACTCTTTTTGCTACTGTGGAGAGACTGACAAACCCCCCAAGTCAAACTCCCAGTGAAATGCTCTCCGACAGTAAATGCAATGAGTTTGCTTCCTTCTTTTCTGAGAAGATCAAAAATATCAGAAAGGAGATTGACATATCTAGCTTTGCAGAGGTCACACAGATTCGACTGCAATTTCAAAAAGAAGTGACTGTCTGTTTTTGAAGCAAATGATAGCAAAATTTTGAAAGAAATAATACAGCACCTTACATCATCAACATGCTATCTTGACACACCTCCCACATCTTTTTTCAAAAGTGTGCTTAACTGTTTAGAAGCAGACATCTTAGAAGTGGTGAATGCCTCACACTTCTTTCTGGGACTTTTCCAAACTCCCTGAAAACTGCAGTTGTTAAGCCCCTTCTGAAAAAGCTTCATCTTGATAACACCATGTTGAACAACTATAGACCAATATCAAATCTTCCTTTCATAGGTAAGATTATTGAAAAGTTAATTTTTAATCAGCTTAACAACTACTTAAACTCAAATGGATACCTGGACAATTTTCAATCTGGTTTCTGACCACATCATAGCACAGAGACCGCATTAATTAAGATAATAAATGATATTCGCTTCAATTCTGATTCTGGAAAAATATCAGTGCTGGTACTACTACATCTTAGTGCTGCGTTTGACACTGTTGATCATAACATACTTCTAGAGAGACAGAAAAACTGGGTCGGGCTTTCTGGGATGGTACTCAAATGGTTCAGGTTATACTTAGAGGTTATTATGTGAGTATAGGAGAGCATAAGTCTAAGTGGACGTCCATGACATGCGGAGTCCCACAAGGCTCAATTCTTGAACCACTCTTGTTTAGCCTGTATATGCTCCCACTAAGTCAAATAATGAGAAAGAACCAAATTGCCAATCACAGCTATGCAGATGATACCCAAATTTACCTAGCCTTATCTTCAAATGACTATAGCCCCATTGACTCCCTCTGCCAATGCATTGATGAAATAAACGGTTGAATGTGCCAGAACTTTCTTCAGTTAAACAAGGAGAAATCTGAAGTCATTGCATTTGGAAACAAAGGTGAAGTTCTCAAGGTGAATGCACACCTTGAGTCTAGGGGTCAGTCAACTAAAAACCAAGTCAAAAATCTTGGGGTGTTTCTGGAGACAGACCTTAGTTTTAGTAGTCATGTCAAAGCAGTAACTAAATCAGCATACTATCATTTCAAAAACATTGCAAGAATTAAATGTTTTGTTTCCAGTCAAGACTTGTTCATGCCTTTATCACCAGCAGGGTGGATTATTGTAATGGTCTCCTCACCGGCCTTCCAAAGAAGACTATTAGACAGTTGCAGCTCATCCAGAACGCTGCTGCCAAGATTCTGAAGAAAACCAGAAAATTTGAGCATATCACACCAGTCCTCAGGTCCTTACACTGGCTTCCAGTTACATTTAGGATGGATTTGAAGTACTTTTACTCGTTTATAAATCTCTCAATGGCCTAGGACCTAAATACATTGGAGATATGCTCACTGAATATAAACCTAACAGACCACTCAGATCATTAGGATTGAGTCAGTTAGAAATACCAAGGGTTTACACAAAACAAGGGAAGTCTGCTTTTAGCTATTATGCCGCCCACAGTTGGAACCAGCTTCCAGAAGAGATCAGATGTGCTAAAACATTAGCCACATTTAAATCCAAACTCAAAACTCATCTGTTTAGCTGTGCATTTGTTGAATGAGCACTGTGCTACTTCCGAACTGATTGCACTATGTATAATCATTTTCTATTATTAAATGTTTTAAATTCACTTTGTTTTTATGGAATAATGACTATTTCATATGGAATGATTTTCTGGACTATTTTCAAAAGCAATTGCAAAATGTATTTTCAATTGCGTTTTCCACATGTGGGCGCATAAATTGGGACATAATCCAAATGCCATAGCAAATCTTGCATTACTGTTTGCATTTTCGCTTTCGCGAATGCACAGTGGCTGCCACATTTCAAATGAAAAGGCAAAGTCCATTTGCAACTGTATTTCCCATGTCTTACGAGTTATGAGCATGTCATATTTAACCCTCTGGGGTCCGAGGTCATTTTGGGGCCCTTGAGATGTTTTGACATGCCCTGATATTTGTGCTTATTTCAGCTACTTAAAACATACTATTGACCAACATGTAATTTTTTTTGTATTCAGCACAAACTGTGCTACAATAATATGTGACCAAGTTGGATGTACATGTTTGCATTTTTTAGAAAAAAAATATTATGCGTGGTTAGTACGTTTTGGGAAAAAAAATGTAGCTGAAATAAGGCCTTAAAACCCACACTAAATAGTCCTGACTTTTGAGTAATCATTCTTGTAGGCTAGAATATTTACTTCAAAATTATGTGAAAATCATTCTGCTTACTCATTCACAGAAAAAAATATATTGATTTAAAATTTTCAAGACATGTTTTGTGATCGAGGGTCTATATGCGAGGGAGTGGCAATGGCCATGAATATTAAGTGAATCTCACCTGAGAGACAAAGGGCCCTCCCCTATGGGCCCCTAATGGCCCATCAGTGTGACTGTGACTGTGAGGCAGGTAAGAGAGAATGTGAGGAGATTGAAGAAAAGGGTTTTTTTAATTATTTGTATTTTATTTACAACACAGTATAATCAAAACATACATAATGAAGGTCAAAGACACATTATTGTGCACACTGATCTAACCACAGAGATGTGAACTGACAACAGATTCTGTTCAACAAGTGAAACAAGTAAATCATACCTGATATTTACGTGTGTTATTTAAGTGTTTCTACTTCTTTCCATGGATTCAAGAAGACAAAAACATAATCAGTAGAAAAAGAGCTTATTTTAACATAGAATATCAGCGTAGTTGAACATCTAATGTTGGTTCAGCACTCTCAGAGGAAAACAGTTTGAAGAGACATCAGGATACATCTGGTGCTGGTATCTGATTCAATAAAATACAAACAAAAAAACATTTGTGAGCATGTTAATATCAGGAACATCTGTATATATATATATATATATATATATATATGTATATATATAGGTTTTGTAGCCATCGACTCACACATGCTTTGTACTATCATAAAAACAGAGAAAGAAATCTTATATCTGAGAAGCTAATTATTATTGTTTAGTACGTTATTAAAATCTATTTCTGAACAGACTAGGCTATTACATAACTTACTCATCAGATCGATCTCCTCTTCTGGATGAAATCGTGTTCTTCTTTCGAGGGAAATCCTTTCTTTACTCAGCGTGAACAGTAACAGTAGCCGCTATGAGGATCTCCGCTCTTTGTTTGTTTTGGGCGTTTGCACGCTCGCATGCACCACGTGGCTATTTACATATGAACGGCGCGAGCAGCGCAAGGGCGGGAACACATTAGAGATAATGAGTCAGACGGGAAAGATTGAACATCGTGTTGGTTTCATACGGATTACTTCATCACAGAATGTTTGTTTTCGATAGGACTTGCATTTCAAAGTAGACACTTCAAGCTTTCTATAGATATAACTCCCATGTCTCTGCGTTGAGTATTTCCTGAGTTACAGTTCATTTTAGTGACGCGTCTCTAAAAACAGTTTGCGGAGATGGAAAAGACAGAGAGCACACCCTGTTTATTTTCTTATTTCTCCAAAAGCACAAAGTTGTGTTGTTATTGTGAGTGTACTCAAAAAAAAGTAGACACTTAACAGTTTCGATTGATGTATAACACTTATTTGTGTGACCAAAATCAACAGAGTATTTTTAGTGTCTTTTGCACTGATCTTAAAAAAAAACGAGTTGGGCTCGCCGGCGAGACAGCCGACCCCAGAGAGTTAAATAGCAATATTAATTACCACATTTGCTTTTTCACTTTCTCTGCGTCTTGCATGTAACCTGCCAAAACTCAAATGAAATCGCAATTCTTTTTGCATTTGAATTTCCAATGTCTACACGGAAAGCTGTCAATCATTGTGAGGGGGCGGGACTATACTAGGGGGCGTGTTTGTATTGGGAAGTAACGTCAGTCACAGACGACTGTGCTGAATGCTTTTGTTTAATGGAGGTAATCGGTGAAGGCTCCGTTAAAGGCAGCTGTCAGTCAGTTCGTGCCTGTGTGAACGAACAACCTTCTTGGCACAATACATAATTCTGTCTTTTTTACCACAAATGTAGCGATTATACCCTACTAACAGCGGGAGCAACAACGGTATGCACAATAGGTCAATTTTCATTTACACCTGTCTCAACATCTCTCACTGCTTCTCTCACTCCGATTGATGCAAATGAGTAAACAGTGCAGAATCATCAGTGCAATTCTACACTTAATATGGTTTCCTACAAATGTAGAAAATACAAAAGATTAGGCTACAACATCACTGGACTAAATTATACCCATATGCAAATCACATTTCTTATTAATATATATTTATTAACAAGAAAGATTAAAAATAAGAAAGATGCACATTACAAATACGTAGTTGTAAATGTGACCCTGGACCACAAAACCAGTCTTAAGTCACTGGGGTATATTTATAGCAATAGCCAAAAATACATTGTATGGGTCAAAATGATTGATTTTTATTTTATGCCAAAAATCATTAGGATATTAAGTAAAGATCCCCGGGACATTAGAAATGCCGGGTTATTAAAGTAATGTTAACAAGCTTATAATTGTGGGTTTATCAATCCTAGCTTCCCCATACACCCGAACTGTGAGTTTTCTCAGCATTCCTCATCATGGACCTGTAGCACAATGAACAGACATCACCTGTGCCCTGATCTTTATTAGAAACTGAGAGGGGGAGATGTTTAATACAATTGATAATACAATTATCACTAAACAAACAAACAAACAAACAAACAGTCTGCGTTTAAAATTGAGAAAGAAAAGCTTCTAAAATGAACATGTCGCTAGCTTAGCTGCTAAATGCCGAAATAACACAGATTAAACTATTTGTGCATATAACTTGATAGGCATATGCGTTTGAATCCCTTGTTTCGTTTGTGTATTGGAGCAGGGGACCAGGCATTAACGATGTAATGGGCATCGCTGATTCTACTTGGCAGATCTCGGAGACATCTAATAAATACTGACATTTTGGGCGACTCGAATGAAAACCGGAAACTGATATCCCGACTTCTGGCGACAGTGGAAGTTCGTCGCTACGCTTGTGCACAGAGTCTATTAAAAGAGCATAAGTTCACAACACAATGCAATTAAAAAATCAAACATAAGCTCACAACACAATGACATTAAGCCACAACACAACGACATTAAGCCACAACACAATGACATTAAGCCACAACACAACAACATTAAGCCATGTGGGATTACAAATTTATTTAAATGTTTAATTTAGATTCCAATGTAACAGTGTACCAACTGAAGAAGTTATATACATTGTATTTAGCATTTATGGTGAAGATGATGACATCAGATTAACGATTCTGTTAAACAAAGCTTGTAGCAAAAGGTTCCTGCCAGTTCCTGTTCACTCCATTGTAAGTTAAATGAGTCAGATCCCTGAGACTCTAATCTTTTGTTCTGCAAATGGCTCTCGGACCCCTGGGCAGACGATGAATCGTTAGACTGATTGGATTATCACCTTCACTCAAGTGTTATGCAGATTGAGTCTGTCTTTCTCTTTGAGCAAGCCATATAACCTGCCAAACTGGTTTTCTATCAAATCCTCTCTCATTTGCATGCTTTGTTTAAGGTCGTCACCTAGGTGCTTTGTTTCCATTCCTAAGCACTGCCCCCTAAATGTATTAAAACTACAATGTATCACTGCTTTTAGTTAGACTTGGATGACCACAGCTAAGCACAGCGAGTTCTCTTCTCAATAAAGAGGAACTTCTGTATGAAGGATATCCCAACGTCTCCTGGTCTTTGCTTCGACAAGTGGAATTAACTTTAGAAGATAAAAGTTCACAACAGCCACAACACAACAGAAATGCTCCTGACCACTAGGGGGCAGTTGGTCTGCAGAAACAGGCAATGGACTCTATGTACGGCACGAAATCTCAGGATGCATAAAAGGTTTTTTCGTCAAAAAATCTTTTGTCAATGTACGATTAACATAAAATAATATTTATACATTTTATTGCTATAATATAACAAATTAAGTATACCACAGTATAGGGTAAACGTACTTATTAAGCTTACCAAAATCTACATTGAGACATTTTTAGTGCACAAGATATTGGTTTCAGTACAAAATGTTGTTAAAATATTAATCTCTCACACAAAAATATTTAATTTTATTTTAAATGACAAAAGCATTTCAATTAAGATATACCTCATTAAATTCAAAAAGTCTGGCTGTGTTTAATGGGTACATTTTTCTACCCTTTAAGCACACCCCTGTTTCCATTAAGCTCACATCATGTTTTATTAAAAATTTGTTTATTTTAAGGAACATTTTTAAAGAATAATTGTAAAAATATATTGTTTTGAAGGTACAAAGTCAATCACAAAAAAAACCACAACACTAAAATCAAGCAACAAGGCATTCAGTCGATCAGTTATATATTCATAATGAAGTCATCTAAGCACATTGCAGCATCTATAGCTACTAGTTCACGTTCAGCTAAGTAACATTCAAAAATCAAATAAAACAAACAATAAAACATTTCATTCATGGGGATGAACACAGAAACTAGCCTCATTATGAAACCTCTTTTTAAATAGATGTCAACATATCTATAGTCTCTTAAGGCTGGAATACACTACATGATTTTTGCCCCAATTTTCCACCAATTTACAGTCTGGAGAATTTGATGCTAGTTGGCAAAGGTCAGAGCCAGTCTGTTGATTTGAGTTGGCAGAATAGAAAATCGATTAACTTAACTTAAGGTGACAACCATCAGTTAATATTTAAAGTCTGTTTATGAAGTATTTACATAGATGTTCAATGTGGAAGAGCTTAAAGAGAGTACACTGAGCTTAATTGGAGCAGCAACAATTTTTAATGCATTTCATTTAATATTTATTAAAATGACAGGATTTTGCTAAATAAATATTCTAGGTCATATATTAAGTTCATACATATTTTAATATGAACAACTATTATTAACTATCTATGAAATTATACTTTTTCTTATTGATGTCACACTGAAGCTGTGTGATTTTCATAGTAGTGCACCCTTTAAGCTCACCTTAAAATAATATGAAATCTTTAAAATTACAGCACTGTAAAACAACAGACCAGCAATAAACTGTAAATTTATAATATTATGGATGTAAAAGTACAAGCAAGAAATGTCTGTGAAATAATATGTTAGCGTAGCACACAATCTTATACAGCTAGTCAGCTAACTGTGTTCTGTAGCATCTGTGCTGTGTTGCTAAAACTGTCTTTTGGATCTAATGTAATTTTTCCCACATCCAAGTTCTAGGTTATAATATGCAAAAGTCTGAACATGAATCACTTAATTTTACAATAAGTAGTGAAGCTTACCCAAAATAAAGGCTTGAACATCTAAAAACGCACATTTAAGGGGCTCCTATTTTGGTGAAAGTTTTTAGACAGTTTTCAAAATGGCCACCAGACAGTGTGCACACATGGAGACTCATATCTCAGTGTGAAATGATCTGATTGACTTGAAATTATAAGAGGTATATAGTAACAAACACGTCAATTGGTTAAGACATCAAGTAGGATAATAAATTATTTTTTTCTTTTTATAATCCGATCTCAAAAATGTGCTTAATGGGTACGTGAGCTTAATAGGTACGTTTACTTTATTTAATGAAGAGTTCCATGTCCCGTTTTGTGAGGCTTCTCAAAGGTTTTTCACACTTCTCCCCTGGATGAAGAAAATCGCAATAAGTGGATTCAGAGTAGTAGATGTAAGGATGTTAACATTACTTCTGATACTTCAAGAATGACGACAGCATGTCATGTGGTTCTACACCAGGTAAGATCTAAACTCTTATATACTTTACTATATTATCAAGCACAGTGTAGGCCTATTGTGAATTTTTTTGTCGCTGTGGTTGCCTGTTTGTTTAAAAACCTCTTCTGTGGGTCTGGGCAATACGTGTTAACAAGTTAATAGATGATTAACCCAAAAATAAAAATATAGCTGTCATCACATACTCACCTTTATGACGTAGTTTGCCTACAGGTTCAGTGTAGCCAAACTAAATGGCATTGTTACATTGTGCGGTGTGTATTTTCTGAAAACATGCCTCATCCAATCTAGATTTGTGATGTAGAACCACTTAATGGCCTTTTGGAGGATTATTGAACCTGCATCCCACAGCATGGTACATGTGACCAGAGCAAGGACAGCTACAACGAGGAGTGAAGTTGGAGTAACAAGCAATGCAATGGTAAATATTCAGATTATAATGTTTGTGACAGAGAAAGAAAATGTTAGATATATTTTTATTTTTTGATGCACAAGTTACATGCATGTATCATAATTATTTAACATTTATTTTGACAGTGTCAGTCTCTGCATCCCTTCAATGAGTTCCTCCTCTTCATGGTCCACCTTTCAGTCGGTCTTCCACAGAGAGTTCTGGCCTTACACAAAACACTTGGGATGGATTAATTTGGTTTTATTTGTACAGACTAGAATATAAAATGTAAATTAAATATAATGTAAATGCAAATATATATAATTTTAATACAGTTTCTTGCTCACTAGTGTAATCTGAACGTAAATATAAACATGTACATTTTAGAAAGTTTGATACAGTGTAATAGTTATGTAAAATACTAATGACTGTGGTAATGTAATGGTATATGTGTATATATATATATATATATATATATATATTTTTTATTATTATTATTTTTTTTATTATTTTATTTATTTATTTATTTTTATTTTACCTCTGCCACTTGGAGGACTGATAGGTCAATAGTTATGTAAAATACTAATAACTGTGGTAGTGTAATGGTATTTTTTTTTTTTAAACACTTCTGCCACTTGGAGGACTGATAGGTCAGGAGGATCGTTGTTGACACCACTGTAAAGCGTTCTCCTGAGATGAAAAACAGAGGTATAGTGTAAATTGACCATTAAAAAAATGTAAATCTTCCACCGCTGGATCTGGGGATGACGATCTAGGAGGAGGAGAGGAACACAAGGAGCAGAAACAGAAGGTAAGGCTTTCGAGGTAAGTAATACGTAAATGATATCGTTCTTTGTCTTTGCGGGTCGCTTGTTGAAGAGTCCACGTCGTGCTGACGAGATCGGACGGTGTGTGTGTGGTGATGGGGTTTTTATCCTCAGTGAAGGTGATGAGCGGATGAGGTGCAGGTGGACGTGATTAGTATTCAGGTGAGGTGGGATGTTGTGATTGGTGGAGAGATGGGCCTGGTCATGCTGTCTATTGTCTTTAAATTAAACTTTAGTTTTATTCTTGAATTTCTTTAAAACAGCCTGATGATAATGGACCAAAGTGCTTTTCTCACACGAGTAGAAAACTCTTTGGATGTGTTTGTGACACACAATATATTTTTTTTTTTTGTAAATGTATGACTGAACCTTTCTCATTTGACAGACCTGCGTTTTCAAATTATTTATTATTTCAAGTTATGTTTAACAGCCACAGGGAATACATGTCGTTTTCTAATGTTCATGAAAACTTTATTGGTGTAAATTTCTCACCTAGAACACAAAACTTGGTTTACTAAACACTAATTGGCTTACTAAAAGATTAAAGGACCAGCATCTGTGATTTTCAAAATGAAAGGGGGTATAAAATATAAGCATGTTTCAACTATCATCATCATTTCCTTTTGACCCTAATAAACTGGTAATGAATTTACTATGACAACTGATACAATGTACGGTTCTCATACTATGTGTGTAAATAGCTGCGCTAAAACATTTATGAGTATTTTTGCACGCCAACAGATTTTGTCAGGGATGCGTCTCATCTAAGAATCACAGTGTTTTAAATGACATTTTTTTACATTACTAGATTTAGTCATATTATCAAGATTTCGAATGTCCGTTCACAATTTTTTGTTGGACTGTGTATGTTTTTAAGTGAAGACACCTCTTTGTGAGCTGTCATCATAACAGGAATAAATGAAAATTAAGAAATTAAGTAACAGTCTTTTCTTTTTGAGAAATTTCTTTTAGTGCAACTTTGTGTCTGTCCATGATGTGCGAACACACGAAACATCAACACGAACATTAAGTCTTGCTGTTTTACCCTTAAAACTATTACAACTGAAAAAAAATCAAACTATTGCACCGAAAGCTGCACATTCATTTAAGTTTGAGCATGTTAAAATTTCCACACTCTTGTATTGATAAATTTAATCCATAACCTTTCATACATTCAAGAGACCAAATCTCTAAGAAAGAGTGTATAGCAAGACAAGAAAATGTTTATAATGCATATAGAATTCGGAAAATCTGTTTCATAAACAATTGTGAAAGGATGACTGGATTTAGTCATCTTGCTCAGATAGCAGATGACACAATTCACATTTCGTTTGTTTGGCTGCATTTGTTTTAAGATTCCTCTGCAAGCTCATGCTAATCCTCGCATGGGACAGAGAGCATGACGAGCACATACTTATTCATTTAAGAAAATGATTGAACATTTGACCAAACGTTTTATTATTTGGACAAACCTCCATTTCAAATTATTTCCCTCGAGGTGTTTGTCCACAGAATCTTTTTCAACACAACGACATTAAACATTAAAGAATGTTATCAGTCGCTGTCGCCATCTTCTTTGACTCAAATAAAGCAACATCTCTGGTCTACGTAAGCATCTACAATGTGTGCGTGTGCTAAACATCTTTGTTTCGCCACTTCTGTCATATTTATTTGTGTATTTTGAGAACTATGATGTTCCACGCTTTTGTAAAGGTTATAGAAACAATTCAAACATAATTTTTACATAGAAATTATCTTTGCGCAAAGCGAATTGACAAAAAATCATTGAATTACAAAATGCAAAAATGTATACATCATTTAAGAAAAATTGCTATAATGCCTACAGAATACAGAAATTCTCCTCATGATCTATTGTGACTGACATTTTACTAAGTCAGACGATCAGGATTATGGACGACGCAGCTCACATATTGTTTGTTGGACTGTTTATGTCACTACTATGACTGTACTGTAGATGAGGCATTCTCTCTGAGAGCCATCAGCATTCAGTGTTTACAGAAATAAATTAAAATTAAGAAAATTTCTTGAGAGTGTTTGACTAAGTCGGTATTTCTTTTTAGGACGATTATTCATCTATTTGATATGAGACCCCATTAAGTATCGACACAAAAATTAAAGCGTGCTGTTTTACACTTACAACTATTACAACTGAAACAAATCAAACTATTGCACTGAAAGCTACACATTCAGTAAAGTTTGAGGTCGTACACAATCTTGAAAAGGCTACAGACACAAAATATCAAGGCATTTTTTAGCGCTCTCTATGTAACTCAAGAGTCCAAGTCGCTAAGTAAATATCATATGAATACAGAAAACCCACTCATGATCATCTGGGTATATTTTTGTAAATGTTGTTTTAAATTACTTTTTTCTTACGCCACTACATCTAGAGCTCTTGTTCAGATTGCACATTCAGATTGCACATTTTATTTGTCATACTTGTTTCAACATTTCCGCTCGAGATTAAAGCGTAGGTAATGTGACCGCAATTAAGAACCATGACATTATACTACATCCCCTTTGAAAAGGTTATAGACATAGTCGTTTATACAGGAAATATGTCTGCGCAACAGAAATATGTATCAGTATAACAAATACCTAATACTGAAATCCTCTCTTCTAAATTTGTTAAAGTTTTTAATGCTGATTTTGATGGCCTACCCCGCTAGCTGATACCACTCTATACTTTTTCATTGTTTTTAGAGGAAGACTATTCTCAGAATCTGGTCAATCATGTTGCGAGTGTTTGCAGGAAAATATGAACAAATACATTATAAGAAAATAAAAGCATAGTCCTTCTACAAGAGATTGTTTAAACCGAGATTGTGATGTACTGTAGATCTTTTTCTGGTCCGTCTTTGAAGCGGCCACGAGACACACAGATCTTACAGTTTCTCTGTTACATGTACATCGATTTCATTTAGAACACAAAGTTGCACATTACCAGTTGAAGATAGTGTGGAAACACTGTTTTCTTTGTACACGTCTCTAAACATGACTTTAATAAATAAATCATAGATGTCATGTATTTAATTCATTGAAAGGTGCATGTTTTTGACCATTTTAGACGGACTGCACCAGCACACAGACACACGTTTTAGGTATTTATCTGACCAAAAGGTTTGATCCTGGGGAAACACGCACAACAGCAGCTGTGTGTTGTCATGATTGTCTTTATAACTGATCCACTTTTATTAAAACAATGCGGCATGAAGTTACTGTATTCAACATCACAGTCCCTTGAAATATTGTAGTATGTATATAATATCATGTATTTAGCTTAAATATTAGTTGTTAAGTGTTTACAAAGCTGTCATGCCTGTTGTTGAATTTTATAACATATATATCACCAAACCTAAAGGACTGAAAAATAGGTTTAGCTTAAGTCCGCATTTCAGCTGTTAGCCTGAAAATGCAAGTGAACTGAGATTTCATACTGAGATAATCTACAGAACGTAAAACAAGCTCACAGTTTTGGATTCTAGTTTGTTGAATATTGTTTGTTACAGTTTCACAGGTTTAACACCTCATTACTTGAAGACACGTACTGTATAAATCACAAAGTTTTTCACTGTAGTAGGCCGACTCTGAAACCAGACCGAAAAAAAAATTTGCTTGAGACTTAGCTGTATGAAAATTTTTGTGTTTTTCTTTCTATGATTTCTTCGTGTTCATCATATTCATCAATATTTATGTGGATTTCCTTGATTTAATAAAATATTTAACAAAATGTTTGGGTAATGTGTGTGTGAATATAGAATGTGGCACAAGGATCTTTGAAAATTTTTTATCCTAAAATGTCCAAGTAACACTCGGAATCATTTAAGATTGAGAATAATAATACAATTAACACATTAACATTTTACAGGAGATGTGAATGTGAGTTCTTGGCTGATTTGTACATTATTAAATTAAAATAAATCTATTAGAAATTGTCATGAACTGAAGGTGTAAACAAAAACACTGTGCATTTAACAGCGAGATACTTTTAACGCCTTGTTCGCAAGAAAAACATAAGATCGTTGTGAGATATAAACCGCAAAGTTTTTCATAGCGTTACTCTTTGAAACCAGAACCGTTTTTTTAAGTTTCCATGACTTTGTTCGCTCTTTCTGTTTGAATTTGTGTACCGTGGTTTCACCATCCTTATCTTATTTTCCCACCTAATTGTAATTGTCAGGCCTTACGCTTTGTCTCGTTAGCTCCTCTTTGTTCGCATAAGTCAATATTTCTACGAATTTGGTTGATTTAATAAAATATTGCGTCTTCATTCGCATATTTACGTTATATTATCATATCATCCTAGTTTATATCAGATATACAAGATTGTTTCTTATTAAATATTATTCAATTGGTAACAACAAACAAAAAAGTATCTTAGGTGTGACCAGCGTTTATGGCTTCCTGATGACAACCCCGCCCCTGTACACCACGCAACAAGTTGAGGGTGGGTCCGAACGCTAAAACCAACGACGACAGGCCCCGATAAACTCAGTTACGGCGTCGCTACCAGGTTTGAAAGGGCAGACGGCGTGCTACTGTAAGGTCTTGTCAAACGTTATTTACATGGATTGACAGAATCAGCTTCAAGAAACCAAATCGCCTGAGCCTGACTCGCTCTGCAATTTTTCTACTAATAACGCTTCGGCGGATCTGTACCATGAACCGGAAATTGAAGCTGAAAGTGAAATTCCACAGTGCCATCATGGATTAAAACAGTCAATCAAGATTCTAGGAAACGGCAACAAAGCTCTATATCGGTTAGGGGACAAAATGTATCTCTTGGAAAGAATTGAATTCTGAAAAAGTCGTCTGATGCCATGCAAAAGCTAATGGATCGTGACCAGAGTTCTGGCTATGCTGCAGATGAGCAACTGGACTGCGACTGCGGTACGGGGAAAACGTGTTTAGTAAAAGACGTCGTAGACCCCACGTTTAAACCGCATTACCGAGGGCAGATGATAAAACTGATGCAAACGGTCATCGAGCATGCTTGCGATGATTGTACGGGGGATACCAAACGCGAAACAACCCTCAAGAACGAAATGAAAATTGTAAGAAGCCTGAAATATCCATGGCCTGATTTGACTAGCATGTTTCTTACCAGCAGGGAGCCAGTCTGTCTAATTACCAGAAAAATTTTGGACGTGATGTCTGAATGTGAGGATGAGATGGACATTAACGAGGTTCTCTGTCTGTGTACGTCTGTGACAGATCTATGCAGATCTACGCTGGCTGTTAAAAATTGTGATTCTATGACATGGGAAATTGTTGCATCGCTGGTTGATTTTATATTTGAGCAAAACATGTTTGTCTGCAGAGATTTCCTTTTCTGGCTAGACCACCGGTTTAATGTCGTTACTACTGTTTGTTTGTAAATTTGATCATTTTCTTCACTCAATGTACAATTGTACAATTATTGTTGAAATAAAAGGTTGACTCACCTAACTTGTTATTCTGTTCTCTGACTTCATAAAAACGTCTTTATTTAAAATATTTAAATGTAACGATTTCCACGGTATAGATAGCATGTTTTTTTGTTTGTTGTTAGCAATTTAATAATATTTAATAAGAAACAATCTTGTATATCTGATATAAACTAGGATGATATGATAATATAACGTAAATATGCGAATGAAGACGCAATATTTTATTAAATCAACCAAATTCGTAGAAATATTGACTTATGCGAACAAAGAGGAGCTAACGAGACAAAGCGTAAGGCCTGACAATTACAATTAGGTGGGAAAATAAGATAAGGATGGTGAAACCACGGTACACAAATTCAAACAGAAAGAGCGAACAAAGTCATGGAAACTTAAAAAAACGGTTCTGGTTTCAAAGCGTAACGCTATGAAAAACTTTGCCGTTTATATCTCACAACGATCTTATGTTTTTCTTGCGAACAAGGCGTTAAAAGTATCTCACTGTTAAATGCACAGTGTTTTTGTTTACACCTTCAGTTCATGACAATTTCTAATAGATTTATTTTAATTTAATAATGTACAAATCAGCCAAGAACTCACATTCACATCTCCTGTAAAATGTTAATGTGTTAATTGTATTATTATTCTCAATCTTAAATGATTCCGAGTGTTACTTGGACATTTTAGGATAAAAAATTTTCAAAGATCCTTGTGCCACATTCTATATTCACACACACATTACCCAAACATTTTGTTAAATATTTTATTAAATCAAGGAAATCCACATAAATATTGATGAATATGATGAACACGAAGAAATCATAGAAAGAAAAACACAAAAATTTTCATACAGCTAAGTCTCAAGCAAATTTTTTTTTCGGTCTGGTTTCAGAGTCGGCCTACTACAGTGAAAAACGTTGTGATTTATACAGTACGTGTCTTCAAGTAATGAGGTGTTAAACCTGTGAAACTGTAACAAACAATATTCAACAAACTAGAATCCAAAACTGTGAGCTTGTTTTACGTTCTGTAGATTATCTCAGTATGAAATCTCAGTTCACTTGCATTTTCAGGCTAACAGCTGAAATGCGGACTTAAGCTAAACCTATTTTTCAGTCCTTTAGGTTTGGTGAAATATATGTTATAAAATTCAACAACAGGCATGACAGCTTTGTAAACACTTAACAACTAATATTTAAGCTAAATACATGATATTATATACATACTACAATATTTCAAGGGACTGTGATGTTGAATACAGTAACTTCATGCCGCATTGTTTTAATAAAAGTGGATCAGTTATAAAGACAATCATGACAACACACAGCTGCTGTTGTGCGTGTTTCCCCAGGATCAAACCTTTTGGTCAGATAAATACCTAAAACGTGTGTCTGTGTGCTGGTGCAGTCCGTCTAAAATGGTCAAAAACATGCACCTTTCAATGAATTAAATACATGACATCTATGATTTATTTATTAAAGTCATGTTTAGAGACGTGTACAAAGAAAACAGTGTTTCCACACTATCTTCAACTGGTAATGTGCAACTTTGTGTTCTAAATGAAATCGATGTACATGTAACAGAGAAACTGTAAGATCTGTGTGTCTCGTGGCCGCTTCAAAGACGGACCAGAAAAAGATCTACAGTACATCACAATCTCGGTTTAAACAATCTCTTGTAGAAGGACTATGCTTTTATTTTCTTATAATGTATTTGTTCATATTTTCCTGCAAACACTCGCAACATGATTGACCAGATTCTGAGAATAGTCTTCCTCTAAAAACAATGAAAAAGTATAGAGTGGTATCAGCTAGCGGGGTAGGCCATCAAAATCAGCATTAAAAACTTTAACAAATTTAGAAGAGAGGATTTCAGTATTAGGTATTTGTTATACTGATACATATTTCTGTTGCGCAGACATATTTCCTGTATAAACGAGTATGTCTATAACCTTTTCAAAGGGGATGTAGTATAATGTCATGGTTCTTAATTGCGGTCACATTACCTACGCTTTAATCTCGAGCGGAAATGTTGAAACAAGTATGACAAATAAAATGTGCAATCTGAATGTGCAATCTGAACAAGAGCTCTAGATGTAGTGGCGTAAGAAAAAAGTAATTTAAAACAACATTTACAAAAATATACCCAGATGATCATGAGTGGGTTTTCTGTATTCATATGATATTTACTTAGCGACTTGGACTCTTGAGTTACATAGAGAGCGCTAAAAAATGCCTTGATATTTTGTGTCTGTAGCCTTTTCAAGATTGTGTACGACCTCAAACTTTACTGAATGTGTAGCTTTCAGTGCAATAGTTTGATTTGTTTCAGTTGTAATAGTTGTAAGTGTAAAACAGCACGCTTTAATTTTTGTGTCGATACTTAATGGGGTCTCATATCAAATAGATGAATAATCGTCCTAAAAAGAAATACCGACTTAGTCAAACACTCTCAAGAAATTTTCTTAATTTTAATTTATTTCTGTAAACACTGAATGCTGATGGCTCTCAGAGAGAATGCCTCATCTACAGTACAGTCATAGTAGTGACATAAACAGTCCAACAAACAATATGTGAGCTGCGTCGTCCATAATCCTGATCGTCTGACTTAGTAAAATGTCAGTCACAATAGATCATGAGGAGAATTTCTGTATTCTGTACGCATTATAGCAATTTTTCTTAAATGATGTATACATTTTTGCATTTTGTAATTCAATGATTTTTTGTCAATTCGCTTTGCGCAAAGATAATTTCTATGTAAAGATTATGTTTGAATTGTTTCTATAACCTTTACAAAAGCGTGGAACATCATAGTTCTCAAAATACACAAATAAATATGACAGAAGTGGCGAAACAAAGATGTTTAGCACACGCACACATTGTAGATGCTTACGTAGACCAGAGATGTTGCTTTATTTGAGTCAAAGAAGATGGCGACAGCGACTGATAACATTCTTTAATGTTTAATGTCGTTGTGTTGAAAAAGATTCTGTGGACAAACACCTCAAGGGAAATAATTTGAAATGGAGGTTTGTCCAAATAATAAAATGTTCAATCATTTTCTTAAATGAATAAGTATGTGCTCGTCATGCTCTCTGTCCCATGCGAGGATTAGCATGAGCTTGCAGAGGAATCTTAAAACAAATGCAGCCAAACAAACGAAATGTGAATTGTGTCATCTGCTATCTGAGCAAGATGACTAAATCCAGTCATCCTTTCACAATTGTTTATGAAACAGATTTTCCGAATTCTATATGCATTATAAACATTTTCTTGTCTTGCTATACACTCTTTCTTAGAGATTTGGTCTCTTGAATGTATGAAAGGTTATGGATTAAATTTATCAGTACAAGAGTGTGGAAATTTTAACATGCTCAAACTTAAATGAATGTGCAGCTTTCGGGTGCAATAGTTTGATTTTTTTTCAGTTGTAATAGTTTTAAGGGTAAAACAGCAAGACTTAATGTTCGTGTTGATGTTTCGTGTGTTCGCACATCATGGACAGACACAAAGTTGCACTAAAAGAAATTTCTCAAAAAGAAAAGACTGTTACTTAATTTCTTAATTTTAATTTATTCCTGTTATGATGACAGCTCACAAAGAGGTGTCTTCACTTAAAAACATACACAGTCCAACAAAAAATTGTGAACGGACATTCGAAATCTTGATAATATGACTAAATCTAGTAATGTAAAAAAAATGTCATTTAAAACACTGTGATTCTTAGATGAGACGCATCCCTGACAAAATCTGTTGGCGTGCAAAAATACTCATAAATGTTTTAGCGCAGCTATTTACACACATAGTATGAGAACTGTACATTGTATCAGTTGTCATAGTAAATTCATTACCAGTTTATTAGGGTCAAAAGGAAATGATGATGATAGTTGAAACATGCTTATATTTTATACCCCCTTTCATTTTGAAAATCACAGATGCTGGTCCTTTAATCTTTTAGTAAACCAATTAGTGTTTAGTAAACCAAGTTTTGTGTTCTAGGTGAGAAATTTACACCAATAAAGTTTTCATGAACATTAGAAAACAACATGTATTCCCTGTGGCTGTTAAACATAACTTGAAATAATAAATAATTTGAAAACGCAGGTCTGTCAAATGAGAAAGGTTCAGTCATACATTTACAAAAAAAAAAAAAAATATTGTGTGTCACAAACACATCCAAAGAGTTTTCTACTCGTGTGAGAAAAGCACTTTGGTGCATTATCATCAGGCTGTTTTAAAGAAATTCAAGAATAAAACTAAAGTTTAATTTAAAGACAATAGACAGCATGACTTGCTTTAGTTACACATAATGTGTTTAAAACTTTTTAAACATGTTTAAAACGTAGGTGTAATTTTTTTACTGAGAAGTTTTAAGTGAAATGTATATTTGTTCTTTTACAGTACACATTCGATCTACGGGCTATATTAAAATGAAAACATTTATTAAATAACAAAAAGTAAAAACAACATTTTTGCTCATACTTAAAATTTAGTATACTCAGATTTGTGTGTGTGTGTGTGTGTGAGAGAGAGAGAGAGCCCAAATAATCAGCCAAAGTGTTGATTATTTGTCTAAAGCAGGGCTTATTTAAAAATGTTTATTTGTTTGTCTTGTCATATCATGTTATGTACTTTTCATTTAAACAATGTCGTTTAGCACTATGGTCAACCATTGTTGTTTTATTGTGCTTTATAAATAAAATAAAATGAATTGAACTGAACTAAATCATGATTCTGTACACATCTATATGAGTGAATGCTGTAAAGCCATTAACACAAGCACAAAGAGGATACTGTCGTCCGCTGTCAGTTAGACCCCACAATCACCTTCACTGTCAGAAGTAAATGGATAGTTGGTGGTTTGAATAATTTTGAAAAAGACTGCTTCTCACAAGTTTATCTATTCAACCTACAGATTAGGTTGTTCTGATCCTATAGAAGTGTTAGCATTGAGATGATAAAGAAAAACTTGCCCTGACATAGCACCTTTTCAGACGCGTATAGACATTTTCATCAATTGGTGAATTCTTTAATTCTATGTTTCGGTTTTCATACAATCAAAACAGCGATGTCTTAGCTATCAACATTTAGCCTATAGATCAAGCAGAACTGAACCGTTTAGGGGTTTGACATTAGACACGTGTTTGGATGCCTTCCATCCCCCCAAAAACAAAGAACAACCCTCAAACATGACACCTTTTTACCCCCAACCTAGAAAGGTAGACGTCCTGACAACCTTCCTTATTCAGAAGCTGATGTAGACAAGCAGGTAGGAACAAATTGGTGACTAGGCAATAACATATGCCATACAAATCAAACAAACATTGGTTCTCTTAAGGAGCCACTACATCACCCTTTGCTCGCTATTTTCCTGACAGTCAGGATGAACCCCCATGGCTAGGCATTAACATATAACACACAGATCAAAAAACATAAGGTGGCAATACACATCTTTGCTCAGCCAAATTTTCCACAATCAGTAAGAGGCCCAACACCTCCAAGACTGACCGTTAGCTACAGACCAGGAAGGTACGCCATTAAAACCCCCACGGCACCATGTGAGTGATAAAAACGTCGTAAATCCACTCATAAATCCAACAAATGTCATCTGTTTAGATCTTTTGATTTACAAACCCCTACTGTCATGTCAGTCAGGGATGACAGGACCCCTGTGACGTGACAGTCAGGGGGACAGAGGGGTGAGGGGGGTCATATACCCATAAATCAGGTCAGAAATCTACCCAGGTATACATTTGACATAGGACAACCTGTCCATCAACGCTGACAGGGTGCCCATAAATCGGGTCATAAATCAGGGTCATAAATCATATCTGATGTACAGTGTATGATATAACTACTTTCCACGATGAGAGGGAGAGGTGGCTCCTCCATTTGGTCAGGCCCTGGGGAGAGAGGAGGAGAAAAGAGTTTGAGAAGTGAGACATGGAAGGTTGGGTGAATCTTATATTGTGGTGGTAATTGTAATTTGTAAGTGACTGGGTTGATCTGTTCCAAAATGGTGAAGGGGCCAACGAATCTGGGACTAAATTTCCGGCTAGGCAGGCGCAGCCTGATGTCCCTGGTGGATAGCCAGACCTTTTGTCCCGGTTGGTAAGTGGGGTTGGCGGCTCTTCGGACGTCTGCGGCTATTCGTTGTCTGTGCACTGCCTGCTGCCCAGACCCTCTCGCTCTCTCGGAACCAGTAGTCGATGGCGGGTACCTCAGATAGTTCTCCTGACCAGGGAAACAGGGGAGGCTGGAAACCAAGTACGCACTGGAAGGGCGTGAGTCCAGTAGAGATCTGACGTAGCGAATTTTGGGCGTACTCGGCCCAGCCTAGGAACTGGTTCCAAGAGTTCTGGCGACCATGGCAGAAGGTTCTCAGGAAACGTCCTACTTCCTGGATCTTGCGTTCGGTCTGCCCGTTAGACTGCGGATGGTATCTGGATGAGAGGCTTACGGTCACACCTAGAAGAGAGAAGAATGCCTTCCAAACCCGGGAGATGAATTGTGGTCCTCTGTCCGATACTATGTCCTCTGGGAGGCCGTAGTAACGGAATATTTGATTAAACAATATTTCTGCTGTTTGTAATGCAGTGGGAAGGCTTGGGAGTGGTGTGAGGTGACAGAATTTCGAGAATCGGTCGATGATGATAAAGATACAGGAGTTGCCGTCGGAGATGGGGAGATCTGTAATGAAATCTACTCCTAGGTGTGACCAAGGGCGGTGTGGTATGGGTAAAGGAAGGAGTTTGCCGGTTGGAAGGTGACAAGTGTTCTTTGAGATGGTGCAGTCAGGGCAGCCCCGTACAAACCTTCTCACGTCCCTAGCCATGTTAGGCCACCAGAAGCGATCTTCTAGCAGCGAGAGGGTGGCGTTGGCCCCTGGGTGACCAGTACCTAGGGAGGTGTGAGTGGAGTGGATGAGAGGGGTCCGTTGAGTTCGTGGAACGTATTGATGATCAGGGGGACAGCCCGGCGGGTTGGCAGGAGGATTGGTGGAGGCGACTGGTGGAGAGGTCCATTGGATGGGGCTAGCGATTATTTCAGTGGGTAGGATCTTTTCTGGTACCTCGGTGTTTTCCTCGGGGTTGTGTAGGCGAGATAGTGCATCTGCCTTTACATTCTTTGGACCTGGACGATAGGATATCTTGAAATTGAATCGAGTGAAGAATAAGGCCCATCGGGCTTGTCTGGGATTCAATCGTTTGGCGTCACGAAGATACTGGAGTTTCATGTGGCCGGTTAGCACTAGAAATGGGTGAGCAGCCCCCTCAAACCAGTGCCTCCATTCTTCCAGGGCGAGCTTGATAGCTAGGAGTTCTCTGTTGCCGATGTCATAATTCCTTTCTGCCGGGCTGAGTTTTCGGGAAAGTAAGCGCATGGATGGAGTTTGGGAGCAGTCCCCTGCTGCTGAGATAGGATGGCCCCAATTCCGGTGGTGGATGCATCCACTTCAACTATAAATGGCAGGTTGGGATTGGGGTGAACCAGGAGTGGTGCGTTGGTGAATGCTGTTTTGAAGGTGTTGAAGGCTCTCTGGGCATTAGGATTCCATGAGAGGGTCTTGGTGTTACCTTTCAGTAGATCGGTGAGGGGACTGGTGATGGTGCTGTAGCTTGAGATGAATCTACGATAAAAGTTGAAGAATCCTAAGAACCGTTGGAGCTCTTTGATGGTGTTGGGACGGGGCCAAGAAGTGATGGCTTCCACCTTCCCCTTGTCCATGCGAATGCCACCACTACTAATGATGTACCCGAGGAAGTGAACAGTAGACTGATGGAATGTGCATTTTTCTGCCTTGAGGAAGAGATGGTACTGACGGAGACGGTGGAGGACCTCCGCAATGTGTTGGCGATGTTCGGCCAGGCTCCGGGAGTAAATGAGGATGTCATCAATGTATACAATAACAAAACGGTGGAGGAACTCCCGGAGCACCTCACGCATGAAGCCTGGGAAAACCGAGGGAGCATTGACCAGCCCACACGGCATTACCCTGTACTCATCATGTCCAGTGGGGGTTACAAATGCGGTCTTCCATTCATCTCCTCTTCGAATGTGAATGAGGTTGTAGGTGCTGTGGAGGTCCAATTTGGTAAAGATGGTGGCACCGCAGAGTTGTTCCAATGCCGTAGCGACAAAGGGAAGAGGATATCGGAACTTGACAGTGATCTCATTCAGTTTCCGGTAGTCGATACAGGGTCTGAGACCGCCATCCTTCTTGGCCACGAAAAAGAAGCTGGAAGCAGCAGGGGAGGTAGATGGAACTATGTAACCTTGTTTCAACGCCTCCTTAATGTACTCCTCCATGGCCTTCTGTTCAGGCGGTGAAAGTGGGTAAATTCTCCCGTGTGGTACTGGTTCACCCAGTATGAGGTCGATAGCACAGTCCCATGGCCGGTGTGGTGGTAGCTGGGCAGCCTTCTTTGGACAGAAGACGTTGCTAAAGTCGGCATAGCAGGTAAGGATGTCTACAGATTGCTTCTCTACAGGGCTCTCAATGGACGCAAAGTGAACCGGAATTCGAACGGGATCTTGGGATGCTGGAAACGGACGTCTTGGGAAACAGTGAGGAAAGCAACGATGGATTTCTTCATGATGCAACTGCCCAATTTGCAGGCCGAGGGGACCAACACTCTGACGGACGTAACGTCTTGTTAGCGGTTGCCCGGTTATTGACTGGACCTCGTAAGCGGTCTCCGTAGTCGAGGTTGAGAGTCTGAGCTGCTTGACGAGGTCTCCTGAGATGAAATTCCCTGCAGAGCCGAAATCGAGGAGGGCGGTAACTGAAATTACTGGCTTATTCCATTTAACTGGTTTGATAATATCTCTAAATGTGACATATCTACAGCTCCCCTAACAGACCAATGTTCAGTGTCTCTGATCCTTACTTTAAATAATAACAAGCGAACTCAAAACATAATTTGGAAATTTAATAGTATTCTTTTGCTCAACAACGACTTCTGTGAAGAAGTTAAAAATCTCATTGTTGAGGTGACCTCTTTAGATTCTTCACCATTAAATAAATGGGAGTGGTTTAAATTCAAAGTTAAAGAAGCAGCAATTAAATTGGGAAAATATTCTTCGAAGAAAATGCAGGCTAAACAAAAGGAAATTGTTACTAATATTAACATTCTATGCTCTAAAGGTGTGTTGTCTAATGAGGAAAAAGCCCAATTAGAAAATCTCAAAAATCAACTAGATAATTTATTCTTGGATAAAGCTCGAGGTGCTTTTATTCGCTCCAGGGCTCGTTGGATCGAGGAGGGTGAGAAAAATTCTTCCTACTTTTTTAATCTTGAGAAACAAAGGCAAACGAAAAAGAAAATTTCCAAATTAAGTATTAATGGTGCTGTTACAAAAGAATTAGATCTAATTAATAAGGCAGTTAGAGATTTTTATAGTAATTTATATTGTTCAAGATACTCTGAGGCCAGTTGCAAATCCTTTTTTCCGTCAATCCAAGGTTGGGTTGATTTAATTGAGGATGACTTTAAAAGTATTATGGAGGATGATTTATTAATCGGACAGTTGGATAAAGCTATCAATCAAATGGCCAAGGGTAAATCACCTGGCTTAGACGGTTTAACTGTCGATTTTTATGTCTTCTTTTGGAAAGACATCCGTCAGCTTTTATTTGAAGCCCTTGGTGAATGTATCTTAAGACAAAATCTCTCTCCCACAATGAAGCGTGGTCTCATTACGTTGATCCCAAAGGCCGATAAAGATCCACTTTCTATTGAAAATTGGAAACCGATAACCCTTCTGTGTACGGATTACAAATGACTAGCTCTTGTGTATGCCAGTCTCCTGAACAGTGGTTTGTCAAAGGTTATTGGTGAATGTCAATCTGCCTTTATAAAAGGAAGGAATATACATTTTCACTCAAGACTGATTCTTGATATGCTGGATTACAGTCATCTAATTGACAAAGAGAGTCTAATTATTCCTTATAAAGCGTTCGATTCGCTAGAGCACTGTTTTATTGTAGAAACATTAAAATATATGGGTTTTGGTGATAAATTTTGTAACATAATCAAAATGTTTTATTCAGATATAACTAGTTCGGTGTCTTTGGGATTTGAAATCACTCCTAGCTTCAAGATGTCTAGAGGAATTCGCCAAGGATGTCCCATATCTCCAAAACTGTTTATTTTAACTACCCAGATGCTCACTTTGGCTTTTGTTAATGATTTAAATTTACATGGTATTAAGATTTTTGGAAAGGAATTTAAGATTAGCCAATTTGCAGACCATACTGCAATTTTTTTAAAAGATAAAAGTATGGTTGATATTGGACTAAAATTAATTAATGTTTTTTCTGATGCCTCAGGCTTGTCTCTCAATATTAAGAAGTGTATACTGTTGCCTATCCACTCTTGTCCAGAGAGCTCTATTGCCTCAATAAATGTCCAGACTGAAATATTTGGATTTAATAATATCTAAGAATGATTGTAGGATAGAGGAGGTTAACATTGAGAAACGTGTCGTTGATATGAAAAAATCTCTGAGTCACTGGCTGACTAGAGATCTCACAATATTTAGAAGAATTATTCTATCTAAAGCTGAAGGTATGTCTAACTTAATATATCCTTGTCACTCTTTGTTTATTTCTGACAGTAATATTAGGAAGGCCAACTCAGTCATTTTTCAATTTCTATGGAGAAATAAAACGCATTACTTAAAAAGGTCCCAGTTAGTTAAAGAATATAAAAATGGCGGATTAAAAGCTTTAGATTTTGAAGCCTTGATAGGCTCATTTAGAATTAATTGGCTAAAAACTTTGCTTGTTCCAACTCTATGTGGTTTCACATACCTAGGTCTATTTTTGGAAAGCTTGGTGGCATGGATTTTTTACTGAGATGTGATTTCGACATTTCTACAAGATTCCATTTGTACTGTCTAAATTTCATAGGCAAATTCTTCACTTTTGGAAAATGATATTCACACATAACTTTACTCCGCACAGTTCGATTTTGTGGAACAATAGAACAATTCTTATAAACAGAAAATCAGTCTTTAAAGCTGAATGGTTTTACAAGGGAATTCTCTTTGTAACTGACTTGATGGATTGTAAAGGTGTTCTACTGGATCACACCAGCTTTGTTGAACGTTCTAATATAAAATGTACTCAAAAAGAGTATCAATAAATTTGTAAAGCTATTCCTGTAGCCTTGATCCACCTAATCCAGAATACTTTGACTTACTCTGATGTCACTCCAGTATTGCCAAATTTATCAATTGGTCATCATAGATTAGTAGATAAAAATGTAAATAATAGGGTTGTTACGGATGCTTTTAAATCTAAATTGTTCCATGATTATAATGAAAACAGGATGCTTGGAAATCATTCTGATATATTGGGGAAAGCCTTCTCTAAATATGTTAAATGGCCAATTCCGCCTAAAGTCAAAGAAACACATTTCAAAATTTGTCGTAAGATTTATCCAGTTTCCAATTTTCTTCATAAGAGATTCAAATTTGACAAGGCGGGTTGTGCTTTTTGTGATTGTACTGATGAATCTCTAGAACACTTATTTTTTACTTGCTCTATTTCATACCAGTTCTGGAGTGATGTTAGAGACTGGCTGACTTTAAAAATGTCAAACATCCCTGTATTTAACATCGATCAGATCCTGTTTTATTTTGATGGTTTAGATAATTCAATATCAGACATTGTGAATATTGTTTTCCTACTTGCTAAATATCATATACATTGTTGTAAGTGGAGAGACTCTCGCCCTTGCTTTGAACATTTCATGAACGAATTTAAAATATTCTACTCCTCACTGAGAGTAATTAAAAAGTATCATGCCCCAAAAATATCATCGGACATGGCCAAGTTTCTTGTTTTTTAAGAATTTTATTTTATTTTTAAAATTTTTTTATTTATTTATTTTTTGACCTTGCCTTGCCTTGCCTTACATGTATTGTGGATCCCCTTAAGGTTTGATGCTGACTGTTATTGTATTTGTTTTTATACTATGCTGTTACCTCTATGAGTTCTTGTATTCTATGTTTAAGGAAAAAAAAAGGACACTTGCAATCCTAAGGCAGAGCAAATAAACCATGCCTGTTAACAACAACATTAACTTAACATGCCTACTTTGTATTTATTTTTTTTGTTAAAGTTTTCCCTCTTTTTTTTTTTTTTGGCCTGCAAGGGAGTAACTTTCCACAGCAGGCCAATTTTCTCCAGAATTGTCCTAAAACAAAAGAAAACAGAAACAGTTATGAAAAATATTAAGAGAGGGGTGCAATTTTAACATTAGAAAATATGACACAGCAGGACATGCCTACAAAATACTGAAGTGCTCGAGTTTGATTAAAATGTACACTGTTAAAAATTGTCCTGTTAAAAAACAGTAAAGAACTGGCAGCTTGGTTGCCAGGATTTACTGTAAAATTAACAGTATCTTACTGTTGGGTAAAATTACAGTTGGCTACTGTTTATTAAAAAAACGGTAAAGAACTGGCAGCACGGTTGCCAGCAAGTTACTGTAAAATTAGCTGTGTCTTACTGTTGGTGAAATTTACAGTTGGCTACTGTTTTTGCAAATACAGCATAACACCTTTTTTGCTCTTCTTCACAACTAAACTAACAATGTGGAAACTACAACACAAATATACTATACCATAGTGTGCGCTATTGAGTAATGGCCTGCTAGTAAAAAGGACAACATTTTCTTCTTTGTTTTTAATATATATTTGTACCCTTTGAAATAGTGACTTGAAATGTAACACAAGTAAAGCAGCTTTAAAGTGTTGATTCAAAACTTGTTTTGCTTTATTAAAAAAAAAAAAAAATAAATAAAAATTCTTAGAAAAAACATTAAAGACAATAATTGAAATTTAAGGGGAAGAAGTGGTCATAACGGAAATAAACTCAACATGTTCCCCAAATCAGATTCTGACTTACAGAACATTGGAACAAAATGAAAAAAAAAAAAAAAAAAAAACTGTAAAATAAAGCCCAAAGCGTAATACATTTATGAAAATAAATGTACATTTCAGCTGCATAAATGATAAATAAATTGCTTTAAAGGGGTGGTTTACCGTTTTTTTTTTCTAGGCTTGATTGTGTTTATGGGGTGCAGTCTAACATGTGTTCATGCTTCATTTTTTTAAAAACACATTCTTTTTCATATAATTTACCTTTATTCCACACCGCTCTGTCCCTTCTCTGACAAACACCTCGATTATTTCCTGTTTTTATGAAGCCCCTCCCTCAGAAACATGTGATGGGCTCTGATTGGTTAGCTGGCTCAGTGCGTCTAAATGTCCCGCCCCTCCGCATGTGCACCGGTTGTATTGTAAACAAAGGCGTCGTCTATTATTGCTTATCAATTTGAGCCCGATTGAGACGCAGAGGATATTAGTGAAGAGGATCGCGCAGAACCTGTGCAAGCATGGCTCTTAATGGTATGTTTGTTTGTTGTCTCATACGTTAGCTTTTACTGATTAAAGCTATAATACAGTACGGCAACCGCGCACAGGCGTCCATGTATAATGCTTCTCATTGCTATGTGAAAATGTATAATTGGAACAATTTGTTGGTGCTGATCTGGCGATCTTTATAAGAGAGAGAGAGAGATGCAGAGCAGAGCGACGCAAGGAACAGTATTAAGAACGGCTGTTTTAGAACACTGATTTTGAAACTTGTAAATCCATTAGAATTGATAGAAGACAGAGTCGGGATTCATATATGAACAGATTTTTACGTGCACCCTTAGTTTTCTCTTCCTCTTCTCTAAAGCATCACAGCATGGCCTTGCCCCCTTCCTTACATGTTCCCGAGGGTCGGGTTTATCTGGGTCAGTGATGTATCAGACCCGGGAAGTAGTTCGTTGTAGTCCCTTACCAGCCGTTTTTGTAGGCATTAAACTTCCAGAATTTTAAAAGACGATATCTCTGTTTGCATTGAACTTTCAGCGCTGCAACTTTGCAGATGTTGTTTTTGCTCAAACAGCAACATTACACACTAACTAACGTTAAAAAAGTGAAATTGCAATAAACCACCCCTTTAACTCTTTAACAATTCATTCTAATAGGTCATGCAGGCTGTCCAAAAAAATTAACTCTGGACACAAAAATTAAGTGAAAAACTTAGAGTAAATGTTTTTGAGTGAATAGAGATTAATGAATACCTGAAAAAAAAATAGAGATCAAGAGACTGTGTGAGTACACGCGTGCGTGTGTGGGTGTGTGTCTGTAAGGGGTAGGTTTAGGTGTAGGGCAATAGCACATACAGTTTTTACAGAATAAAAACCATTACGCCTATGGGATTTCCCCACTTTTCACAAAAACAAACGTATGTGTGTGATGTGAGTGTGTGTGTGTGGTCTGTGGTGTGTAATACTTGTATAAAGTCCAACTCAAAATCAAGACATTTTTTTAAGTAGACTGGAGACACGAGGGTTCTCGGTTTTCTTTTACTGGGTGACCTTCCCCGTCCGCTTTGATATGACTCCTCCAGCCTTGTTCCCCTTTTCCAGATTTATCTCGATGAACAACCTGAAAAACAAATGTGTGTGTTTAGAATTAGTGTGTGGAGGGAAAAAAAGATGGTAACACTTTATCTTAGGGTCTCTTAACTAGTTGCTTATTAGCATGCATATTACTAGAATATTAGCCTTTTATTAGTACTAATTAAGCACATATTAACGCCTTATTCTGCATAACCTTATTCTACATCCCTAATCCTACCCAATACCTAAACTTAACAACTACCTTACTAACTATTAATAAGCAGCAAATTAGGAATTTATTGAGAGAAAAGTCGTAGTTAATGGTGAATAAGTGTTCCCTATTCTAAAGTGTAACCAAAAAGGGTACTCACGGATAACATATAAACATTAAAAGTATTTAAAATTCTATTCTTGTATCAAGAACACTTCACTTTACTTTGTCAGGAAAGGAAAGCTTTCTTAACAAGCTCCATCACTCAGATCTTTTGGACTGAACAATGTGTTTCAGTCTAGATTAAAGATATCTCTTTATTCAAACATTGACATAACACATCTTATACCCTACTATTTTAGCCATGTCTGACAGAACTGTAACACATGCACATGATCATCATTTTAATGCTAAAGAAGGATGGGTCCTAGATAAATCTGCTTCCTTTCAAGGTTTCCACCAACACCTCACCATCAATAGACATTTTATTTCCTTGACATTCACCTACTGTTCACTGGGGCTCAAATATTTGATAGGAAATTTCTCTGTCTGATGCTAGATTCCCTGTTTATCAGGGCCAAATGTTTCAATGAAACATACATTTTCTGTAAAGCTGCTTTAAAAATATATGTATTGTAAAAAGTGATATACAAATAAAATGTGAAGTGAATTGAATGTATGCATCCAAGTATCTAACCTTTGAATAAATTCCAACGTGCATGCGTCTTCAGCTTGGTATTGAAGATCGAAATTGTTGTAAGTAGAAAAATAAGCTGCAAGCCCAGACAGAAAAGCCGGCTGGATGCCCTCACAAATGATGTGCTCCTCAAGGCTGATCATCCAGTGCTGGTTTCTTCTTCCTGGTGTTTCACCTGAACCTTTAAAAAGAAAAATACATTTAATGTTTTAATTTAATTCACATTTAATTTCAGCATTGACATAACATTAATTTGACATTGCCAGATTACAAATGAATGCAATGAAAACTAAAATCATTTTAAACAGTCACAGAGTTCAGCACTTCTAACATAAGAAAAGCATTTCAACATGGACTGGTCTGGACAGACCTTTAAGTCAAAATGTGTATAAATGTAAATTGTGTATTGTAAAATTTATTTTCATTTATATTCAGACAACAAAGAAAGCCCATCCACTGAAAGTCCACACAAGTGCATGGTAAATAAAAACTCAATTTCAAACATGCTAGCTTTCATGTTTGCATTTTTAAGTGCTCCAAGCATATGATCTCTGATTCAGAAATCCAGTTAATAAGTATTCTATCAATTTAACTACAAAACCAACTTGGATTGATGCAAAAACAACCAACATAAAAACAACAAAACAAGCACAACAGTAAAAAATCCCCCTTAGAAGAAACATGTCATACTAGAACATGCTTACCCAAATTTGCAATCACAATGACACCGAAATTTTGAGTTTGTTCGTTTGTTTTTTTTTTCTCAAACGGTGGAGGTTTAACACGTTAGCAAATTCTGCAAACTGATAGCCTATTAGCCTATTAGTGAACAACACCGGCCATTTCAGCATGTTACAGAGACATTGATGTGATTTCAATGCAACAGTGTTTGAAAAGTCAACTTTGCATAAGAATTATCTCATGATGAATGAAACTCACCCTGTAATTGGGAATAATATAATCCGAGTCACAGAGTCAGAGATCCAGTTGCACTCCATGATGTCGTATTTGGCGCGTTTATCACTGAAAAGAGCAAATAAAAGATAGTGTCACTTCCAATATTCACTATACAGATTAGTTGCAGTAGCAAATGTAATGTATTTCGTCTATGAAATCGTGCAAAGCAATGGGGAACTTACCCGTTAACAAGATGGATGAAGTGCCCGCGTGCTCACTGCAGTTTACAAAAATACTGGATAGTAATGTTTTATTTCCTTCGAGTTATAAATACAGTGCCGTTGTATTGTGTCTACGTCATTTCACAAAGACGAAAAAACAGTAATATACTGCTTTTGAACATAACAGGATTATACTGTTGAAATTCTGCCATAAATTAACAGCAATTTTTAACAGTGATAGTCACATTTGGCATGACAGCACTACAAAGACACAGTGAAAGATTATTGCCTTATATACATGTACTGGTTGTCTTATTGTGTGTGAGCTTTGTGTAGGGTGATGGCTAATTGTTATAATACACAAGAGAGCATTATAGTGGAAATATTACAAATGGGCATTGCCTCACCTCCAAGCCATGCTTGGCCAAGTTTTTGGCCCTTATAAATGGCCTAATAAATGGTCCTTTTCACCCCTAACTTTAATAAATACATTAGAAGAATTTTTGCCTCAGACTACCTAACAAATGCAGAACATTTTTAGTTTAAGTTCATGTTTTTAAGAAAGACCTCTGGCTTTTAACACTTGTTTTGCCAGGTATTTGTGTAATTTAAAACACAATTCTTACATTTAAATGTGAATTTCTTGGCCTGCACAGAACTCTCACCCACCATGTTCTCTGGCTAAAATTACGTCGTCACCTGCGAACAGTTTATTCTGGGAAAGGCTAGGCCTTCGGTTCATCTATTGTACCCTTCATTTGCCTGAGAAACGGAGGGTGCATTTGAAGTCACTTTCGAATTGCGGCAGCCTTCACTGCACAGTGGTAACAAAATCAGCTGAACTGGTTCAACCTTCATAGTGCCACTGTGATGCAAATGCGGCCTGCGAAGTGCACAGCCTTCATATTGGGACAGCCTTTGTAGTGCAGCTGTAACGCAATCGCACTTCAAATGCAGCCTTCAAAGTACACAGCCTTCACATTGGGATGCGGCTATGGAGTGTGGATGAATAGATGAAAGTGATATTCAGTGATAAATCACAATTATGCATTAGACAAGGAGATGATGCTGGAACAATATACAGGTGTGCATTGAAATTTTGGACACTTTTCTAATTCCATCAATAGAAAAGAAGTTTGGTGATAATGATGTCAATTTTCTTACAATGATAATGCATCTTGCCACAAAGCAAGAGTGTTAAAGCTTTTCTTCAGGAAAGGCATATGAATGACATGGCCAGCAAACAGTCTGGAACTCAATCCAATTAAAATTTATGGAGGAAAAAAGAAAGAGAAAAAAACTGGTCCATGACCAGGCAAAGTTGATCTGTCAACCAATCTTTGAGAAAGTTGGAACCAGCTTGATGAAGAATATTGTTTTTCATTAGTGTCATGTCACAAAGAATTCGGGGAGTCAAAAAAGCCAGAAGAGTAGCAACAAAGTACTAACTGTGTGGTTTTTTTTTCCCCCTCAACATTGAATGATTCCTTTTTTTTCTTAGTAATTCTTAGTAAAAAGTAGGACTTTTCTAAGAGTATGAGACTTTTATAAAGAAGCTAAAAACAACTTTCAGTGAAGTCTAAGACTGATTCTTAAGTGCTGACTGAGGTGACACTTAAGTGTTGTGAACTAAGGACTATGACGATGTCAACATAAAATGGCTGACCTCGACCTCTGAATCAGCCAATAATGAGCCTGCTGATGTGAAGTCACAGCAGCACAACACCAATCATTTAATGTAACTACAATAAAATAATTTAATTAAGACACAACTATCTTAATATTTAAATGTATCTTTTTAAATACTTTGCATTCTGCAAAATTATCACAAATTATTACTGATGCTTTGTTTTCTATTGGTATGTCTCCTCGTTAACAGTTGGAGCAATGATGTGAACATGAGGTCCATCAATGGCTCCAACAACTACAGGAAAGCCCACAATCCTCATAAAAGTGGCTTGTTTATGCAATATGTGTTTGGCGGTCAGTTGGAAAGTCAATAAACTGCCATATAGTAGTGGCCAAAAGTGATCCAGCCTAGGAAATTTGACATTTTCACCCTTAATTTAAAAAAAAAAAAAAAAACATGTGCAAGACTTTGTAAGCATATTGTATAGTTGCTTAGATTGTGATAATAATGCAATGAAATGCTGTCATACAAAGAAATTATGAACACATGCAAAAACAAGAGGACCAATGAAATATTAAATCTTATGTTGTAGTCAGTGTGCCAGTGTTGCAAATTTAGTGATTTGTCACTAGATTTAGTGACTTCCTTTTTTCAAAAGCCTAGCAACAAAATCAATTTCTTGGACAAACCTTATCTACATTCCGAGACTCTCCCATGACATCATAAAGGCGAATTCACTGATCTATAAATATAAATATAAATCAGTGAACTCACTTTTATGAAGTCATCTAGCAACATTAAGTGACCAGTTTTAGCTACTTTCAATTGAAAGCAGTTGGCAATATTGGTCAGTGTTTTTTGTCCTTTGTATGTTAATGGTTTAAGTGAAATGTGGGGTCATAAGAAAAATGGGAAAAAATCCACACATCACTTTTGACCACTGTTGTGTTTGGTGGAGTTAGAGCCACAATATGTAAGCAACGGTGCATTGCTGCATTTTTCCAAATTTCCAGCCAAAAAAAAAATGTAATTACTACTTTCATTTCTGCAGTTAGAGCATTGACTTGTTGAGTTTTGACTGGAAGAGATTATTACATTTCTTACTTTGTCAGTTACAAAAAAAAAAAAAAAAAACTTTTTGATCTTGACAATTTGACTTTTTGATCTTGACAATCAAGTTTGTATCATTTTATCAACTCCATATTATCATATAAGTCCAATATGTCATATTTTCGCTGGAAAGTGTCCGTCTCCTCCACTTTGCTTCCATCTTGTTTCTCCTAACTAGGTTAGAAGACCTCTTCAGCTCTCTTAAATAATTCAGGACCTAGTCTTAACACTTAGGAACCTTTATGAATCACTGTTATTCTTAAGTCTAGGAATAAGAGTAAAATTATGCCATTCATAGAATTTTGACACGCTTAGGACTAAAATTTTACTCTGAGAGGCTTTATACATACAGCCTCTCAGCCTTTCTGCCATTCATTGCAAAAACACTTAAACTAGTTGTGTTCAACCAAGTCTCTGCTTTTCTCACACAGAACAACCTACTGGACAGCAACCAGTCTGGCTTCATAAGTGCACATCTCAAGAATTGCACTCCAGAGGTTCAAGTCTTACCTCTCAGATAAGTCCTTCAAAATATCTTGGAGGGGTGAGTTGTTCAAGTCGCAATGTCTAGATACTGAGGTGCCTCAGGGCTCAGTTCTTGGACCACATCTCTATCTATATGGCATCATTAGGTTCTGTCATTTAGAAACATGGCTTTTCATTGTGGTTTCAGCCAATCCAACACTTCATCACAATTTCTCCATCTAACCTCTCTGTCTAACCTCTGCAACTAATTCAGAATGCTGCAGCAAGAGTAGTATTTAACAAGACGAAAATAGCACATGACACACCTCTGTTCTTCAATTTGCACTTGCTACCAGTAGCCACTTGCATAAAATTCAAGGCACTGATGTTTGCCTACAAAACAACCACTGGCTCTGCACCCCTTTACCCTTTTACCTCAACAGTTCCCTGCTGGCAGAATGACCTGCCCAACTCAATCCGAGCAAGCTGAATCTTTATCGATTTTCAAGAAAGGGCTAAAGACACATCTTTTCCATGTAGACTTAACCCTCTAACACTAGCACTCTCTATTCTATTTCTATTCTATCTTGTTTTCTTTTATTTATTTAAAAAAACTTGACCCTCTTAACACTAGCTCTATCCATTCTATTTCTGCATTTTATTTGTATGTTGCTTTGGATAAAAGCAAAGAAATACATATAAAACAACATTAAAGGGGTCATCAGATGCCCATTTTCCACAAGTTGATATGATTCTTTAGGGTCTTAATGAAAAGTCTATAACATAGTTTGGTTAAAATTTCTCAGCGGTAGTGTAAAACAACACCGTTTTTACCCTGTCAAAAACAGTTCTATATAACGCAAGCTATATTCTTGCAATACAGCAAGAATACACAAATGAGTTCTGCTCACCCTGCCCCTCTGTTCTGAGCTGCTCTCTGAGAGACAATAAACTTTAGCCGCATTCATCGTGAAACTTAATTAGGACATTATTAGGGAAGGCGATTTACAAATATTCATTAAAACAACTTACACTCACTTCTTCTTGAGGTGAAGCTGGATTTTGAATGATTCGTGCTAAAATAGACGCATATAGGTAGATCGGGAATGCACTCCCTTCAGAAACAAACGTAAACGACTACGTCTTTAGCGGCTCACATGTCTGGAATAAATGACGACTGCTATGTTCATTATTACATCCAACGACAAAACACTTCAATCGCATGGGAGTCATTCTTGTCTACATCTGCTCCGGCGGTGAAACAATGGCGGACTGATGACAGCTCACTCAGGGCTGGTCTAAGGTAAGACACCAGTCCAGTCTGTGCTGAAACGCTACTGTCAATCAAACAATCATGGGAGGAGCCTGTCTGTGTGAAGTCACACAGAGAGGCATCTGAGATCAGCTTGATTTGAGAAAGGGGAAATGATTTAACAAGATTAAACAAAAACCAATGGGTGTATCTTTATCATTATAGGGTGGTTGTGTACACATACTGCCAACACACATTTCAGTTCAAGCAGCTTCATGATAAATTCATAAGATCACGTGATGAATAAGGCTTATTTTGAAACTTATCCTGGTATATCAAAATTGTAACAGCTTCCATTACACACAACTTTCAGTTCAAAGCAGTCTGTGTGGGCAAGTTAATACAAATATCAGTGTGAATGGTTCTCATTCATTTTGGAGCTTAATTTTGAACATACTGCCCTGCTACAGAAGAAAGATGGGCTATTTTTTATGTAACTCCTGGGAAATCTCAGTTCCATTAATACTTCTTTAAGGGCACAATTAGGGGTGCGCCGATCTGATATTCAGTATCGGTATTGCTCCGATACTGGCATTTTCTGCCAGATCGGTGTATCAGTCGGACGAGACCAATCCAAATCCGATATTGTGCGTATCCGATATTGTGCGTATACTATTGTGTTATTGTTAAGCCCCGCAAAAGCCACAAACACATTATAAAACACCATAAAGTTTTTGTGCGTTATATTTCAAGTGTCTGAAGCAGTTACATAGTTTAATGCAAAGTACAGATGAATATTTAAGTCAAGTTCACGTAAACTCTTCTCTGCTGCGGCTGTCTGTCATCCTCCATACTGCGTGCTGCATTCGGTTATGAGTCAAGACGATGAAACTCTCTGCAAGATTATTAAATGTTCCTAATATTATACTTGATCTGTAAATAAAGATAAATGGTTTTGCATAAAAGAACTTTATCTTGCAGGACTTTATCTTCATGCTGTTTTCAAAATTGTGTTGGTGTCTGTTAGATCACAACACTGGACTAGAGAGGCAGTCGCGTAGCTACGGGTGGGCCACAGATGAAAGTGGGTGGGCATCTGTGGCCCACCCAATGAGAACTTTGTAATTTTCCAAATGAATGTAATTTTTTAAACAATACTAATAAACGTCCTATTTCACTGTAACTTTATTTATTAACAATATTAAACGCTTGTTTTCATGGTCAATTACAGGTCGTTTTCCCTCTTGCTATAGGTGCATATCATTGTATGCTTGTCAAAATGATGATTCGTCCGTTTCTGTTAGTCCCACCCAGTGGCGCCTGCAGGTGTACGGCAGGACGCACTGTGCGTACCATGAGCACACAGACTGTCCTGAGATTTTCCCCGCAAACATTTCAGCAGTAAATTATAGGCCCGTTTGTCCCGTATTTCTGTGGACTGAACCAGCCATGCCATTAATAATGAATGTATCAGTCTTTTGCATGCCAAAGTCAATTTCTGCTTATAAACATTGCGTCAAATAGAAAGAGAAAATCGTGCTACACGCACTTTCATGAGATCGGGTTAGACAAATGGGACTATAACGAATTCATGACAATGTTTTACATTCAAGCTACCCATAAAAGTGAAAAGTTCTTTAAAATCATCTGGAATGCAATAAAGTAATTTTTAAAGCTGTTTTGCTGCATGGATTAAAAATAGGCTAATAAATAATCATCACATCAGACAAAATTGCGTTGCAGAAAATAGTTTAAATTTTAAGGAAATTCTAAGGAATTCAGAGCAGAGCAACATAAATATCAGAAAAAAACATAATCGGGCCTGTTTTAGGGTTTTTCTTATTTTTATATTTTAGACGTTGATGAAAAATGACTCGCCATCTCCTCATTGGACGTGCCTTTAGAGAGAAATGCATCTTTACGGATTACATAACAAAAGAGTTTTTGTTTTCAATTTGAATTATTTCGTTTTAAAGTAGTAACTTAAAGCTTTCTATAGATATATTTATCATATTTGTGACTCAATTCGTTGAGTTAATATCTCTTCACTTTGTGCTTTGAACCTTTCTATGCGGACTTGCGGAACGCTGTGCGCTGTGACTCCGTGTTGCTTCAAGTGCATCATTCTGCACACAGAATGCGCATAAGAGCTTTGTGCCGCTCTGTATTTGGAGCCTTTGGTATCATAATACTTTTGCACAATTAAAGATTAATAGCCTTTCTTGTTCGTCTTATCTATCATATGTTTCTGCCTCATTACTGTGCTATACATTTAAAAGAGATGTCTTTTAATTTTACAGTATATATATATATATATATATATATATATATATATATATATATTACTTGGTTTTCATAAATGTACTTTAAAACAATACAAAGAGCAATGTATATACTTTTTACATTATCATTTTAGATTTAGTCCCACACTTGTTCACTTTTATTTGTTCCCCACTAAATATTTTTTTTTTAGATTTTAGATTTTATAAAATTGTGCACTAGTGATTTTTATAGAGTAACTTTTGCTACTGAATTATCCACTAACCTAGTTTATAATAGTATTTTTGTCTTAGATTATAATTATATGCATTCATTTGCTTTTTTTCTTTACAATAAAGTTGTCTATATTTAGTAGATTGTGTGTAACACAAAAAAGTCATGATCAGGTCAACACACATTGAGGTATAAAAATTCAACACTGATGAAAAAAAAAAAACTTCCCAGGTGTCGGATAGATATCGGTATCGGCAGTACTTCCAAATTTTTGGTATCGGATCGAGATCAATTCTGAAAAAGTGGTATCGAGCCACCCCTAGGCACAATAGTGCTACTGGTTCCCAAATCCAGAAAAGGCAATTGTTTTCAAACTTAATATGATTAATGATCTCAGGATGCCTATATTGCATCTAAAGCCATTACTTTAGTTACTAAAATTCAGTGTTTTATCAGATGATCTATTGAATGCAAACATATATCCAGACATTTGGCCATTTTATTCAATGTTATGACAATCAACTATAATATTATGGGTATATATTATTTTCATGCTATAAGACCAATTCAAAGAGAGAAAACAGAATATAGCATTGGCTGGAAAGACAGTTCAACATCAAAGACTGAAACTAAAAAAATGTAATTTCAGTCAGAGTTTCGTTCATTTTTTAGGACCTTCTCTTTTAACAAATCCAGTATAACCTGCCTTTCCTGACTCTCCAGCTCAAACCGACGTTCCCGCTCTTTTCTTTCTGCTCCGAGACGCTCCCGATCCAGGGCAATCTTATTCCTCTGGATTTCTAGCTCCTCTCTTCTCAGTGCCATTTCCTCCTCTCGCAGACTCTGCTCTGCTTCAAATCGCTTTTCTAAGAAGCTTAGGATCTCTGAGTAGGTCTGGCAGCAGCACTGACATGGCCGTTTGGCTGTAGGAGCTGTGAGCTCAGCCTCCTCCTGCTCCTCAGGTTCTGGGCTGGCTACCACTAATAAAACAATTACACACACGTAAGAGTATGTTAAATACAATGTTTATGCATTTTTAGAATGTTTATGTAAGAGACAATAAAATCTAAAGATCTCCAATTGTGGATTGTTGTGTAATGATCTATGAGCTGTCGTTATAATCATTTCTAAACTAAAGACTCCTTACCAGTGGGGGGAGCTGCTGTTACTGAGAGCACAGTGGATTTGCCAGGCTCAGGGGATGATAATTCCTCCAGTGCTCTCTTCCTGAGTTCATCATCTTGGTATTTACTTTCCCCACTTGCCAGAAGATTCTTCTCTGCCTCCAACTCTAGAACTTCATGCAAAAGGTCTTCTTTCTGTGCATACAGGCGTTCCGTACCAAACCTAAACACAACTCAGATCTAATAGCTTTTGTATATACAAAAATATATTATAATTACCCTACTATAATTAACTATAACCTACTATAATTAACTATAATTAACCCTGTAAAAAAAAAAAAAAAAAAAAAAAAATCTTAAAAAAATATGTATGTAGTAACTGAGTTTTCTGGTAGAAAATTTAAAAAGCATTTTTCAGTACACATTTAATTGACCAGTGTAAAGTCATACTGTTTACCTCTTTTAGAAAAGGAACCTTGAAATGCAATTAATCACAACCTTTATAACCATTTCATGATTAAAGATGCACTAAATAATATTTCTTGTTTCACAGTTTGAAACAGGACTGTTTTGGACTTGCTGAGACTTGCAACATCAAGCAAATGTTTTCATTTACAGTTACCATTTTAGAAATATTCTGTTTCACTCATGTTGTTTAGCAAGAAAAGGTTTTTCTATTCCACTTACTGGAATCTTCATCACATGTGATTAAATACTAGAAGTATTACTAAAAAGAATAAGTAAACACTAAAAAGTATTTAATCTTAATTCTGTATTTATTTACTACAATTCACTTATTTATTTATTTATTTATTTATTTATAATTAATTTATGTTCGCTTTATATAGCTCAATTCAATTATTTCAACTGGAAAAAAGTACTTAGTGCACCTTCCATGCAGGTAAAAAAAAAAAAAAAAGGGAAGTTGACCTCTCCTAACCTGCGTAGACTTGCAAAGTCCTGTTTTTTATAATAATCTAGCAGTAGCATGGTTCTCTCCCTGCATCTACGTCCATCCACCTCAAAGTTCTCATCCTGTAGGGTCGCAGTAATAATTTCACCCACCCTTGCCCAGATTCGGCCTGACTCTTTAGAAGTGAAGGGGTTCTGTGCTATCACCTCACGAAGGAGCAGGATGTCATGACGTGCTGAAAATCGTACTTGACGTTTACGAGGATTAGAAGAAGGTCCAGCAAGAGAGAAACCTGCAAAAGTACAGAAAGATGTGAGATACTGAGTAAAATCTGAGCGCTGGATTTTCAAACAGTTTTGTATATATATTTATCTGTAATTCTTTGATATACTGTAGCAGCATTAATATGCCTTCAGATTGACCAATTTCCACATGCATCAGTAACATAGTTTATTACAGTTATTATTTGGTAACACTTTACTTGAAGGGGTGTGCATAAGACTGACATGACACCTTCATAATCATGACATGACATGTCATAAATATGAAGGAGGTTTTATGCATGTTTATGACAACTGTCATTAAGTGTCATTCGCTCAGTTATGTCATTTTTAATGCAAAGATGACTTTTGACCTAACCCTAAACTAACCCTACCCTACCCCTACCCTTACCCCTAACCCTAGCCCATAACAAAGACATTTCAAACAGTGTCATCTTTGCATTAACTGAGCGAATGACACTTAATGACAGTTGTCATAAACATGCACAAAAACCCTTCATATTTATGACATGTCATGTCATGATTATGAAGGTGTCATGTCAGTCTTATGCACACCCCTTCAAGTAAAGTGTAACCTATTATTTTAATTACTTAAAGTGCATGCAGGTCCATAAATGTTTTGCTTTTGCATTTCTTTTTTCAGTCCAGTAGTAGCCTATGCCACACACTTTTATCAGGGTAATGTGTTGTATTGCCTATAAAAAAAAAATTATCTTTATTATTTTGAGTTTGGGCCATTGTTTTGACTTGTATGTTACACTTAATAAAACAAATACACCGTTTTTCTTTAACACAGAGCGTCATTGGTGCTTTACAGGGCAGCACAGGCTTTTACAGCGCGTTGACTGTATGACGTCGCTTAACTTAATAAAACAGAGTTTAATGATATTGGATTCAAGAACAGAATCAATGAATTTTATTCTATTCAAATGTTGAATAGAATAGATGCTATAGATTCTAGATTTGAGAATATAATCAATATATTCTAATCTATTCAAACGTTGCGGTTTTTCGGCAGGTCTTACCGCGTTCCATGTTTTCCCGTCTGTGTATGTGTGTCAGCTGATACGCACAAACTGCTGAGGTCACTGTACACGTCCGCTCACCAGTACAGGTTCCATTCTGACGTGTACCTCAACTTCTCGGGAAATCTGGACTAACTGGGAGAGAATGGAATGCAGGTGCTCCTTTAATCCTCAAGAGGGCAGAAGATGGTCAAATCAAGTGATGCTGGTCTTTTTATCACCACATCCAGGGTGCGATTTACGGGGGGCGGGGGGATCAGGGGGACAAAATGATTCGCAAAACGCACTACGAATCCCGTTCCGAATCAAATGATTCGCAAAACGCGCTTTGAAGTCCCGTTCTGAATCAAATGATTCTCGAAAGGTGATTCGATTGGAGTGGTTCGAAACAGTGAATCATTTTGCGACGCAATGGTTAACTGATTCGGAATTCGGATGGGGGTGGGGGGTAATAATGATCATTTTAGATGACCATTCGGATGTATTTAATTATAAAACACTTTATAATCTATAATAACATTTATTAACAACTTATTTAATATTTTCTTTAAACCTTCTTGTATATTTAGACAAGCACCTGCAATTCTGGCCAAGTTAAAGATACGTTGTGTGTGAATTTGCACATATTACTTTGCAAAAACGTTTGCAGTTAGTTTTTAATATTACATTCTTGTCAACGTTTAAGTGGACATATTACGTCAAAAATTCTATTTAAAACAGAAATATGAGTTGTCATGATTTTGGAGTATATATATTTACTGAAACATGACTATTTTATATTTTTTTCATTAAAATTATTAATAAATGAAGCAAATAACTCAACCCTGTCACAAGATTACAACCCTGTAACAATGAGAAATACATGTATTTGTGATGGGGTTGAGTGTGACGGGGTTGTGGTTTTTCACACAAAATGGCCACTGCTGCTCATGTAGCATATGAGAGTAGACTATGTATGGCAGCAATAAAATATTATATGACAGGGTTGAGTTGTTAAGTTTGACAGTACCCTCCCTGACTATAACATGCCTCAAAAATATGAATAAATAGTATGATACTACTAAGCATTTTCTGCACCACTATTAAGGAGACCTGAATTAAGTCACATATGAGTGGAGACTAAATTATTATGGGCGTAGAATAGTTAGTGTGACGGGGTTGAGTTCAGACTGAGAGACATAACTTTAAAGTCGTTTTTTATGAAATATTTTGCTTTTTTTTTTAGAAAACATTGCTTACATTGCTTACATTGCTGGCAAAAATCACAGACACTATGCACATTTTGTTAATAATTTTCTAAGTACAAACTCAGGGACATTACAAAATGCTTGGTTCAAGATAGATATATGACATTATTTTATGCTAAAAATATAAAAATGCAATAATTATTTTTATTAATTATAATGGGCATCCCAAAGTTTTGTGAAAAGCTTCTAACAATTCATTTTGGCGAACCACAACTTTAGAAACTCTGGGAGACTGAAATATTACCGAATTCCAGGAATGACCCAGAAATGAACCTTACTATTGATATTTGACTCCTTAAAGTTTTTTTTTTATTTTTTTTATACCTTTGTAATGCCATTTTTCTAACTTTATTAAATGTATGTCATCTTTTGAGCCAAACAATTTTGATAATAAACTTTTATCAACAATTTTAACTAAACAATAAATTCAATTAAAATAATAAGATATAACAATAACAATCAGGAAGAATAAGTTTCCAATCAAATGAAATCAGCATCAACAATTCATCTTTGCATGGCACAGAAGAGCATAAATGTGGCATTAAGGAATATTTACAGAATTTAAGAAATTTTTGACAAGACTCAGAGGTGGTGTTAATGCATCTCATAATAACAATGTTATGAGATTAATGTTTTAAATATAGAAATTTCAATGATTTAAATAACTCAATTTATACTTTAAAAATGAAACAGAAACTGCCAGTAGGTGACAGTCTTTGTCACTGAATCATTCATTCAATCGATTCATTCAAACGGCTGATTCATTTAGGAACGAAGCAAGTGACTCTCTTTATGAATGGGTCATTGAATCATTGACTCACTAGATTTGTTCAAAAGCAAAGATTCATTCATAAACGAAACAGCGCTGTGTCAAAGACTTGCGCAGAGGCTCAGCTGTGACTTTGTTTTTTAACTATATTTTTGTTGATGAAATAGAGCAAAATAGACAACAGTGTTCCTAAAATGTAAGTCACTTAATATTAACTTTTGTATAAAATCAAAAATGTATAAACTGTTGTACAAATTCAATTTCACATTTGCAAACTCTCTATAATCATTAAAAAAGCTGTTAAAATAATGTAAAAACAAAGTAATACTTTAAAATATAATTTATTTCTGTCATGTAAAGCAAAGTTTTAATCAGTCATTACCCCAGTATTCAGTGTCACATGATCCTTCAAAAATGGTTCTAATATGGTGATTTATTAATTTTAGAAACAGTTGTGCAACTTACATTTTTTTCTGGAACATGTAATACTTTTTTTCAGGATTATTTGATGAATAAAAAAGTTTAAAGGAATGGCATTTATTCAAATAAATGTAAGTCTTTTCTATCACTTTTTAAAAATACATCCTTGCTGAATAAATGCAAAAAGAGGATCATTCAGATTAAGAAGATGCAAAAAATGAAACTGTACAACTGTACACTTGATAAAAAATGAAAAATAACCTCTGCAATTTCATAGACAAATAAAATAAAAATTCATGTGTACAGTTTTTGCATCTTGAAATAAATATTTCTGAGTCCTGTATCCCTCTGTGTTGTGTTTGTTTATTTTTTCTGTTAAGAAGATAACTGAGCCTTTAAATCTCCTTTGTAATAGATATGCTTATAAATCAAGAACAAGGCATTTATAGCTGTATTTATAAACTGCTTACTAATGACTATTAATGTTGGGACAATGCTTTATAAAGTATGAACTGACTATTTACTAATGCTTACCTAATGATTCATAGTATGCAGTTATTATAAAGTGTTACCGAAAGGTCATTTGTAAAACAGCTAATGCAGAAAATTACTAAATTTCTTTTTTTCCCATGTTTTGCAGCATTGAGCATTGTAGCCAATCACAGGTGTCTCTGTTGAAAGTAATGGCCAATCAGAGGTGTTTACAGAACTTTTTTTCAGAAGTTTACTGAGATCTACACACTCACAAATCCTCCAATTATAACAAATAATTTTAAAATAATTAATAATTTAATAATTAAAACAAATACAATGTAAATATCAGAATTATTCTGTGGTGTGTAGTCATTGATTATAACAGGTTACAGTATAAGTGGAGCACCATTGTTTGCTTTCTCTATATAATCCATTCACAATTTGAATAAAAGTTTTGTCTATCATCTAAGAGGACAGAACGTCCATGTATAGCCTACTGTTTCAAGAGAGACAAACAACATTGTAAAAAATTATGTGAGTGAATCCACTAAATTGCTCCGCGAGTCATTGCTATGATTGACAGTGAAAACTGTAGCAACGGTTGGAAAAAAAAATCTGAATGATCTTCTTGTTAGTAAACATTCTCAGGTCCGAATCAGGCTTGGATTGCTATGGCATATAAAATTTGTGGTTATGGTTATGGTTATCTATTTTTCTATCTATCTATCTATCTATCTATCTATCTATCTATCTATCTATCTATCTATCTATCTATCTATCTATCTATCTATCTATCTATCTATCTATCTATCTATCTTTTATTTATTTATAAAGGACATGAGACTTTGTGACAGTGGAGGTGGGGTGATATTAGTAATACATTGTAATCACAGAGTACTGGGAATAATAAATATAATTTTGTGTTATAGACTTCATATTACCTTTTATTATTACATTTTCTTAAAGAAATGGTTGATTGCTGAATATGTGATTGTATGTATCTGAAATCTCTATGTGTAAAGGCACAGTTTTGAGAGGGTTGATAGGTAACAGGAAATTATCCCCTTTCTTACCCCCCCCCACACACACACACTCTCTCTCTCTCTCTCTCTCTCTCTCTCCCTGTCACCTCCCTTCAGCTCCCTCCCTCTCTTCCCCACATTCCATATCGGAGGTCATTACAAATCCAGAAGTTCCAAGCATAGAGAACATCTGTGTTAGAGGGTAGACAAAGACCTGAGCAGCTCGGAAGACAAGCAGAGGAAAAGCAAGTGGAAAGAGAGAGAGAACAGTGACGGCAGATATATTCATCGAACGATTGTCAGAAGTGAAATCATCCTGCCTGCTCAAGGAAGTGAGGGGCACAGGGTGAGAGGGGGGCGGATGCACACTCTCTACTCTCTTGCCCTGCGTTTTTGTTGCCCCTTCCGCCAACTTCGTCGCTCCTCTCCACCACCACAACCGCTCATTCCACCGTCTGTGCCTGCTTCAGGCGCAAGTACCCCGTGGTGTGTCTGTGGCATGGAGAAAGAGAGGGAGGATGAAGAGACAGAGGGGAGGGAGAGACCGGAGCCGCTGACGGATGTGGAGCGGGGCATCATTCAGGACACCTGGGCGCGTGTTTACGAGAGCTGTGAGGATGTGGGCGTCACTATTCTGATCAGGTGCAGTAAATTTACCCCCCCCCCAAAAAACAACCAATAGGATACTCATTTTATAATGATGTATTTATTTTTTTTAAAAATGTTATTAGATGTGTTTCTTGTACATTTGGAAATACAGCATGTGAAGCTGCACAGTGGGCAGAGAAGATTATTTGGCAAGCAGATTAATTGTGCATGATGGATATTCTAGCATATAGGAAAAAGCCACTGGCATAAAAACACACAGATATATACATAGTAAATACATACAGATGGGGGAAAAATAGGAAAAATCATTAACATGATTTTACATGAAATATATAATTTGAAAGGGGAAAAAAGATAAATAAAACAAACATATATATATATATATATATATATATATATATATATATATATATATATATATATATATATATATATATATATATATATATATATATATATATATATTGCATTTTTTTGCTATTGCAGCTGGCATTCCCAAATTTAGACTGATAATGGATGGATAGCAAAGGAAGATGTTCCATGACATCTTTTTCTGCGTGCTTTTTCTCATTGTGAAAGCTTCTCTAACATCCACACCATCAAGTAAATATATCCTTCTTTACAGTTTCTATTTTTAATTGAATATAGCAGGCATGGAAATACACCTTGCACAGTATTTCCTAAACCCTGCAATACCGTTGTATGGTTTCTGGGGTAATTCTGTAGATTATGTCAAAATGCTGTACATGCCAGTGTAGAACAAACTCCAGTGGCAGATTTGAGAAAAATATCTATTAAAAAACACCTAATTAATAAATACATATAACTTAGCACATACTTATGCAAACATAAGTTTTAAATAGGCAATGCCTACAGGACTCAAAATAGAATGCTTTAGGTTGCCAGGACAACTGTCAGGGATAATTTTGTGATTTTAGGTTATTAGACTGTGTGTGTGTGTGTGTGTGTGTGTGTGTGTGTGTGTGTGTGTGTGTGTGTTATCTGTGGATTTCAGTAACCACTGTTGGCACTCTTTAATGTCTCTCACTCTCCTTTTGGCCACATAGAAATTGTTTTCTTTGGCACCTTCGGCATGCATCATTCAGCTCCCTCTATGTTAACTTTATAAAAACTGTAGACTGTGTCCTGTCTGTGTTGTCTATGAACTGTTCAAACATATGCACCAGATCTGATTTAAATGTTTAAATTTGAACAACTATAATACAAGAAACATTTTAGATTACATTGAGAATTTTAACACCCTATTTTAAATGAAATACATTTATGATTAATATTAATGCACTTGTAGCTGATTTTATTCATTTAACCCTCAATATTCAGACTGTTCTAAGGCTATATTCCTTCAGTCTCTCAAGACAATTCTTCCTGGAAGCATTTGATGATAAAAATTAATTAGTGCCTATTTTAAAATGTCATGTGTAATTATGTAACAACATGCAGTTTTCACATACCTTTACAACCATTTTTAATGCATTTATTAATATTATGTACTTTACACCATCATCATTTATGAACCTAAGTGAGGCAAAATACTGTCTTTACTTTGCTGCAGTGTATGTCCCAAATGTTCCAAAGGCAAAACATTTTGTTTCTTGTTACGTGAATTGACTGTTGCTTGAAAATCTTAAGATATGGCCAAAATCTTGTCTAACAATAATCTATGAACATCATCGCTGCAAAGCAAAGCAATGAAACCATGAAGCATTAGACATATTGTTTAGTACTAGTCCATACTACAAATGACTGTGCATCCAGCACGGAGCTTTAAATGATTTTATTTGGTTTATACATGCAAATATATGCAAAAACTTTCAGTTATGATTTAAAAAAAATAAATAAATAAAACTCATGTTATTGTGTTAATATTTCATAGTATAAGTTTTTTTTTTTCACTCAATTAGAAATTGAGATTAAGTATTAAGTACTATGTAAAATTCACCCTTTTATTCATGTTGTTATAACTGCCCATCATTAATTTATGTATTCGGATATGAGTTATTAATCATTAAAGTATAATATCAGTTAGTCATTAAAGAACCCCTTAATGAGCCCTTAAAAACATTAATATAAAATGTTAACGTGAAATGTAATCGGCAAGAGGAACCAATTCTTTATGTCAAAGGATTATTTCACCACCCTATGTGAACCTGAGAGGAGGAGATATATTGAGAAACTAAATTTTATTGGTCTATGTCAGTGCCCCTTTTCTTTATTTTCCTTTTGTTTGAGAAATGATCCAACTGAATGGCCTAATGTGAAATACCCTGACATCTACAACTATTTGTGTCCAGCTTTAGACAGCTTATAAAATGTTGTTCTGGGTTTATTAGCTTGTTTGCAGTACACCTTGTCACACAGCAGCTGTTAGGCATTATTCTGTTTTTTGTTTTAAGTCAGAAATGACAAGGAGGCAGCTTCCCGCAATACAAAGTCAATGGAGAGTGTTGGATTGCAGAGTTTAGCTCCAACTAGTTCCAAATCACATCTGTTTGGAAGTTTTTAGCAATCCTGAAGACCTTGATTAGCTGGATCAGGTGTGTTTGATTAGGGTTGGAGCTAAACTGTGCAGAGCTTTGGCCCTCCAGGAATTGAGTTTGAGACCAATGCTGTAAACAGAGCTGATTTTGAAAGGGAAAAAGAGTGTTTTTTTACACTACCATTGAGAAAGTTTAACCAAAGTATGTTATAGACTTTACATTACACTGTTAGACATTTCTGTAATTTCCACAGTTATTTACTGTATATCACCCAGTGTAATACTGCAAATTCCCTTTACAGTAAATAACTGTAATACCATTTGCATCATGGGAATTTTCTGTGACATCAGACCCCACATACAGAGACTTACTGTATTTTTAAAAATTGCTGTATACTACTGTAACGGTCTCTTTGGCACCATTATACTGAGGTCGTTTTATTTTCCTCATTTCTTACATTTGGATTGACACAATTTGCCCTACACCGTGTCTACAACGCTGCAGCAACTTGGGACTGACTACACTGGATGTGTTACATCGCTTGTAATGACTGGAAAGTCCGTTTTTACTTCCTGTCAGAAACAGCGCGAGCGCTTGGAGTACATCTGTACATCAGAAATATACCGGGGCATCACATTACTGTCCACATCCACTGTAGATAGTATATATAATTGGTTCTATATTGTTTTTTATCGAGTCGCGCCTCGCCGTGCTACTCGCGTCCGAGGAAGACATGGAAGCTGCGGGGCAGTGCGGCGGGTTTTTCCCGGGGATGAACCAGCGAGAGTGGAAGAGCTCCGGAGAACATCTTCGCTGTGTGTTGATGCACTTTACGAGAGAATAAGACCAGCAAGCAAGGTAAAAAGCAAGGTAAAAATATATGTACATTTGTCTGTGTGTTTGTGTCAGATTTCTGCACACCAGTTTACCTAACATTAGTAACATTTACTTGTCAACATGGCGATTACAGAACTTTACCATGGTAAACTGCGCTGTCGTTTCAAACGACTTTTGTCAGCTTATTGAATTAAGTTACCGAATTAAAATGGTTTTTAACGAGCAACGCTTATCTTATATTAACATTAAGTTAACTAATGTGAAATTTTGTTCAGGTGTTAGTAGTTAATGTTGGCCAGTAGCCTGAGAAAATAAAATCGTATGTTAGCTAGGTTAAACTAGTTTTATGGCTAGCTGCCTTTCTAGTTTTAGAATTTGTTATAGTTTTTAATGGAATTTAATATTTACTTAATATTTTTGTATTTGTGTTTTAAAGGCAACTGCTATGAAGCATCAAGAAAGACATGAGCAGGCCAGCCACCCTGAGACTGATAATTCATGGTAAGAGAATAGCTATGGTTTTGAGAGATTTGTGTATTCTATATGAAGTTTGCCTTCAAAAGTGTGTTATTTCTTCTACTTGTTTTTCAGAGAAGACATTTCTGTCAAAGTGGAGGGTGAGCAAAGATGGTGGCAACGTTTTGGAGCAGCACCTGGGTTTTGCAGACGGCTATGTATTCTCTGGTTGCTTTTCTTTTTTCCCCCATTATGTTTCTGTTGCCTAAAGATTCTTTGTGAGGATGAATCCAGAGGACACAACATAATGCACTGCAAAATGTCCTAAGACAGGAGAAATGGTGAAGATGCACTGTTCCAGCATTGGAAGACTGTATTTTTAAGTGTTATACATGCAATGTTTTAAATAAAAAATGTGATATTTTGTAATTATTGTGTCTGTTTTAATTGAATGCCAGTAGTACCTATGTAGAGTAAAAATAAAATGAATTCTATATAAAAATTATAAAATCTAATGAAATCTATATTAAAATGAAAAAATTACAGTAGTATACTGGTAAATCAAATACAGTTTGCTACTGTAACTCTTAATTACAGTAACTTACTGGCAACAGTGTTGCCAGTAAGTTACTGTAAAAACCCTTTGAAATGTCTAACAGTGTAAGACCCTAAAGAATCATATCAACTTGTAGAAAATGGGCCTTCCGATGACCCCTTTAAAGTCAAAACACAAGAGGCATTTGTCACATTGAGATTATGTCCTAATATGGATTATGTTAATGAGCCTTTAGATAACCGTTCTTATGAATTCATTCAGATTCAGGAGGGAGAGTTACACAAGCATAAGATGTTATCCTCCAGCTGCACACTTAAGGGCTGTCAAGTATACAAAGTGCTACCTACTACTCAAGTATGAAGGGCCCAAAAATTGGGTTTAACAGTTACAACTTTCAGTATTCTGACATGGTAGCAGTTTGTACACATATATTTTAGGATAACTATGTGTAGCTTGCATGAACCATGTTAAATCTCACTAAACAGTGCAGCATTTTTTATACTCTTGAGCGCACTGCTCAATGTCTGTGTTTCTAAGAGAGTGAAGTGACAGCTGTGGAGGTTACGCATGGCCAGCTATGAGCTTTCACGGATTTTCATCTCCAGTGATGGGATCTAGGATGCGCTTTAGTGTATTGGCCAAAGGCTAAAGCTAATAATGTCTCTAGTTTGTCTTAGTGGCACAAAAGAGCATCCAGATAAGTGAAACAAAGTCAATATGAAGAGAGCAGTATATTGTGAGATTCTGAGAAAATAAATATTAGATTAATAGATTTATTCACAGGAAAAACATCAGTTGTCAGCAGAGGACTCATAACAACCTCATCAGTTAAACCAAGTTAAAATCACATCACATACACAGTGATGCTATGCAGTGATGTGTGTTTCTAGGTTAAAATCTCCTGCAATCAACATCAACTTTAAGAGGAAGCTAGAGGAGCTGATCTTAAAACTGGTTACTAGGACAGCCATGGGGAATACATAATTAAGTCCAATAAAGTAATGCTGTTGGTGTTAATAATATATTCATCACACCAAGACTATGGTTTCCCCTAAACTGTATAAGGAATAACATTAGATGTACACCACTATAAAAGTTTATGATTTCTCAGCACGACAAATGATTTCAAAGCATATACACAAAAGTCAAGCATTTTTAAGTATTGTTACCAATGCCTGTTTAAACAGCCTTGATCACTGATATGTATTCAAACCACAACATGTGATCCTCATAAAGGATACTGCCATTATAACTGGATACTGCCAGGCACAAAGCTGACAATTTTAGTGCCTGCTGTGGAACTGAAAACAGAAACAGAGCAGCAGTCCATCATTTATGTCAGAATTGCACTCTGATTATTAGAGCATGCTCATTATCAGTGCTGAGGCTTTTAAACCAAAAGAGCTGAAGCTCTGGTTATGGTTGAACTCTTCCTCTCTGTCTGTGCACCTGCCTCTCATTTTCCCTGCTGTGACTTAATGACATCCTTCTCATCAGAGCCACTTAAGCTCTGCACTGCAGTCATACACCACACTGCCATTCATTTCCCAAAATATCTCTCTCTCTCTCTCTTAATTCCTTCGTCCTAGTCTTCCAGTTTGTCATTTTTCATGATTTGCATTTATTGGCTTGTGTCTATGTAATTTATGCAGCTTGGGCTCTCTGGATTTCAAAGGCATAAATATTCTATTTCTACTCAACTGCGAAGGGTACCCATGGGCAAAATGTTAACAAAGAGTGTTGGGTTTGGTTATCATGGGCCTTAGGAAATTTTTAGTGTCTTGCTGAGGGTAGTATGAATTTAAACATTCTGTCACTACTACAAATACTAACAATTGTAAAACCCGACAAGTTAAGGTAACTCAAACTGTTTGAGGAAACCGATTGCCTTAAACCATTTAAGTTTTAAAACTAATAAATATGAGTACTATAACTCATTTACATTGAGTTAAATTAACTTTTTTTTTTTTTTTTTTTAGTGTTGCCTTAGTCAATTATTAGAGTAAAGTGAATTTAAATATTTTAAGTTTATTCCACTCAGTTTGAATTCAGATTGCCTTAAATGGTTTAAGTTCATCAAACTCAAAGCAATAAAAAGTTACATAAGACTAAGCAAAAACACTGGTACAAAGAAATCATGACAGAAACGGAGTGTTTCCTCAAGTTTTTTTTTTAAATACAACATAAATTTTTTCAAGCATAAAACAAAATCAGTGGACTGTATATTCAAAAATATAACATTTAAGCCATCTTATCAGACTTTTCACCAAATAGGTAACGACCACACAAACAAGGAAATGTTTAACAAAATCCATTTTAAAAGTTAAATATAATTATGATTATTATTATTAATAATAATAATAATAATAATAACAAATAACTGCTAAATAATATGAAACAGTGGATAATTTTTCTGTAAAAAAAAAACAAAAACAAAAAAAACCCCGCCACTTTCCTCAAGATTAATAGCACTGATATACAAACTTTAAATAGTTTGTATAAATGTAACTACAGGAATACTTTAGTTTCAAAAAAAAAAAAAAAAAACACCAGTACACTGACCCAAGACTTGGCAGTCATCATCTTCAAATACAAACAAAACATCCAATGGTTTAAAGACAATGTTCCCTCTTCCTCCTTGACAGCAAAGATGGTGACAGCTGCCTTCTGTACCCGATCAGGCTCCATTTTTGTAAATGCAGTAAAAAGTTTTGTTAGTGTATGTCACCAAATATCATCATATTTAAACAAAGAGGACATCATATTTTAATTTTCATAAATGACAATAAAGGTGTGAAAGATCGGGGCAGTGTTTATTCAATAAAGTATGTGCCCATTTAAAACCCTGTAGTACTTTTTCACATCATGACTTCCAGAGTTGTTTATCAGCAGGATTTTCAGGGCTGAATATAAGCTGAATGTTTTAGAGCTTGAATTGAATTAGTTAATTTACATTATTATTTAATTTGACAACCTAAGGATCTTTATTACAAAACAGAAAGAAAAACAGTGCTTTAGGGCTGTCAAATTGGCTGAAAAACTAAATTCGAATTTTGTACTAAAATATTATCAAAATTCGAATTTAAAAGCCATAATTTCCGTTAGGGGGAAAAAATAGCTTTTGGATTCTCTCCTGATGCCACAAGAGGGCGCATCGAGCAAAATATTACCATACTAATGCACGTTTCTTCAAAGCAATAAAAAAACAAGACTATCTTTGAAAAAAAGTACATAATGTTTAAAATAATGTTTATAAACCATGTATAATTAATTACGTTGCTTAAAAAATTAGAAATAACAAGCATCATGTAAGTATGTATAGTTTAATACCGAAAACCAATCACAAAGAGTAGCCTACTTTTTTCATTTAAAAACATGAGATGCAGAAAAAACACCATGAAGTCTCAATGTTTTTTTAAAAGTTGAATTTACATTCATTTTACATGGGTTTCTAAACATGACGCTCTCTTGTGCGAGACGTGAGTGCAACGGTGATAGATGTCCCTATAGAAAATGGAATAATATGCTTTCTCTATGAACGGCTTAGTTTCAGTTTTGATGGAATCATCATCATCTTCTCCACATTGATGTTCTCTTTTTCCGCTATATTTTGAATGAGCAGTGTCGCATCCAGTGGGTTCAACTGGATAGACTAAAAAAAGCTTTAAAATGCAATGACACCTACATCACATCTTGTGTGCCACATATAAGGCTGCCTGACAAGCATTTAAAATTCGTTTTTGCATTCAAATGTGGATTTTTATTTTAAATTCAACGAATATTCAAAATTTGAATTGTTTTTGACAGCCCTACTGTGCTTAAAGTGATAGTTCACCCAAACATGAAAATTCTGACATTAATTACTCACCCCCATGTCTTTCCAACCCTGTAAGACCTTCGTTCATCTTCAGAACACAAATTCAGATATTTTTGATGAAATCAAAGAGCTCTTTGACCCTGCATAGACAGCAACGCAACTGAAATGTTCCCAGGTCCAGAAATGCAGTAAGGACATTGTTAAAACCGTCCACGTACAACCACAATTTTTATGAAGCTATGAGAATACTTTTTGTGCGCAAAGAAAACAAAAATAAATATAGCTGCAAGCAGCAATTACAGGGCCAAGCACTCCAAAGGCAAAATGAGGAGCTAAGCATGGCATGGAGCATCAGACCAAATGCAACAATGAGTAATAAAAGCAATTTTAGGATGATTGTAATTTAAATGGATGAAAAATCATAAATACAACCTCAAGTAATATGATTAAATGGCTTATCACTTTTGACCAATAGGTGGTGCTGTAATCAAATCATTTTGGGGTGTTCTGTGTGAGGTGACAATGGCACACACAAAGTTTGGTGCCATTATGTCAAAGCTATGCAGAGATACAGCCTCAGACATAATCTGGCATTATGCCTCAAATTTGTTGCGGCGCTATGCAAAATCGTTTTTATCTATCAATGTGGAATCCATAACTTTTTGTCAGCATGGTCTGAAGATGATTCGGTTCGATTTTGGTGAAAATCGGACTGACGGAGAGTTCGGGAGGAGGAGTTCGAAAAAGAAGGTTTTGAACATAAATTAAAATGGTGAACTGGAACTTCGGCCCACAATGGCATAATTGGTATCTATGTTGTCGGCATGACTGAAGAAATATTTTGAGGCCAGTTTTATTATAATAGGCTAATGCAGTCAAGAATGATTAGCATTTTTGGAAATTTCATAATTAATGGTTAATGAATGGTTTACTACTCTTAACCAATAGGTGGCGCTGTTACCAAAACGATGTGGCCTGGTCAGTGTTAGGTGACAATGGCACATACAAAGTTTGGCGTAAATATGTCAAAGCTTTGCAGAGATAAAGCCTTAGATGCAGTTTAGCATCTTTCCAGTAAATTCGTTGATGCGCTAAACAAAAAACGTTTTGTATATCGACACAAAAATCATACCAACGGTCTAGGAGGAGTTTGAAAAGTAGGTTTTCAACATTACTCGAAATGGCAGACAGGAAGTTTGGCCAATTTTGACATAATTGGTATCGATGTTCTCGGCATGACCAAAAGAATATATTGAGACCAGTTTTATGACAATAGCCCAATTTATTGAAACATTATTAGCATTTTTAAATATATATATAAATATAAGATAAATATCCTTTATAACTTTTGGCCACAAGGTGGCGCTGCCCCCAAACTTTTTGAGTACTGTCAGGGCATGGCGCCGAAGACACATAGCGGTTTTCGTAACGATTCACCAATGCGTTCATAAAATATAGCATTTTACGACATAATTCAAAATGGCCGACATGGAAAAATTGGGTATGGTTGGGCTCGGCATGCTGCACTGAATCTAAAGAAACCAGTTGTGATTTTTAGCTAAACCAGAAGTTATAAGCAAAAATATGCAATTTTCAAATCTCCTGACGACTAGGTGGCACAGGGCTGAAACACTGCAGATAGTCTCAGGCCATGCTTGTTATAAGACACACCAAGTTTGGTCTCAATACGCCAAACCGTTGCGGAGATATAGCCTCACATCCATTTTTGCATGCTTTTCGTAGAATTCGTTCGCGCGCTATGCAAGAACGGTTGGACGAATCAACTTGAATTCCATAACTTTTTGCCAGCATGGTCTGAAGATGATCTGAGCCAATTTAGTTGAAAATCGGACGAAAGGGGGATCACGTGACCCTTCGACGGCGATGCAGGCTTAGTCTTTCGCTCTGCTCACTTTGCCAAATATTATATGATCCTGTCAGTAAAATTTGAACCACTCTGCATTGGACCCATCATGAGTGCTAAGGCAGACAAACGGGATCGGAAAAGAGAGACTGAGCAATCGCCAATGAAGAAAAAATTCAGAGATTCCGCCATCTCCAGAGAAGATCTCGACGATGCTATTGCTAGCCGTATTGAACTAGCATTTAAAGAGCAGCAAAGCACTTTGAATTCGGTTGTGAATTCGGCAGTAAGAGATGCGATGGACTCTGTACTGATTCCAGCATTGCGTGAACTGCGTGAGGACATACAAGCGACCAACAAGTCTGTTAAAGAGCTAAGAGAGGAGTTTGAGGCCATAGCTACCGCGGCGAAGCAGACACGTGACCGCGTTGATTCTATGCAAGCAGATGCACGTGAGGATAGGAGGGCAGTCACGGATGTAAGAAATCAGCTGGAGCGACTCACCGAGAAGATGACGGATATGGAGGATAGGTGCAGGAGGAATAACGTACGACTGGTGGGGCTGCCAGAGGGGGCGGAGGGATCTGACACGGCTGGTTTCCTCAGAGTTAATCTCCCCAAGTGGATTCCTTCCTTGAGGGGCCGCGACATTGAGATTGACCGGGCGCACCGCGTGTATGATGGAGGGAGAGGCTCCGATCGGCTGCGCACTCTTATTTTTCGTGTGCTGAGATGGCATGACGATCAGATATTCTGAGGGGTGCTCGGCAGGCTTATCCGGTTAAATGCGCACAGAACAATGTCACTCTACTATTTTTTCCCGACTTTAGTCCAGCTACAGCGATCAGGAGACAGGCATTTGGTCCGGTTTTGAAGATGACAGCGCTTGGCCTCCAGCCCTTCCTCATCTATCCGGCGGTACTTAAACTACGGCACAAAGGGGAACAGAAAAGCTTCGATTCCCCTCAGAAAGCGGAGGATTTTATCAGCTCCCTGTCTCAGCAGAAGACATGTGGCGCAGCTCTGCGGGCCGGCGACGGGGAAACAGCGGCCGCTGTCTCTCCGGTCCAACGGAAGGAACTTGATGGCCGGGATGGACATGGTTCGGTTACACTTTATTTCGATAGTCCACTTTAGACATTCTACTAACTATAAGTAACTTTGTAACTACGTGTCAACTACATGTCAACTAATTCTCATTGATTTGCAACTACATGTCTACGAACTCTCAGTAGGGTAGGTTTAGGGTTAGTAGAATAAGTTGACATATACTTGCAAAGTTTCTGATAGTCAGTATGTTGTATGTTGTGGACCCATCAAAATAAAGTGTTAGAAGATATTAAGCAGACAGTCTACTAATACTCTACCGACTGCTAGTTGACATGTAGTTGCAAAGTTACTTACTGTTAGTAGAATGTCTAAAGTGGACTATCGAAATAAAGTGTTACCCATGGTTCTAGCTGCCCAGTAGGGGATGATGGTAGGATGGACGTGGACGCTTGCTAAGTCTATTTTTTGCTTTTTCTGCTCTCCTCTCCACTATCGAGATATTGTCCCTATATATCTGGTACAACGATCTCGTTGCTGGTAAGACTGACACTCCTTTTTTTTTTTCCTCTTATTTTTTGGAGGGGACTAATTGAGAGTAAGTTTAATTAAAAATTTTTTTGGCTGTGTGGGCCTTTTCGGGAGACATGTCTTGCGTTGGAGTGGATCGGTCATGAACCATCACTATTTTTGTTGCTCAGTCAGACCAATGTTCTCGGTAATGTGCGGTCTGAGTTGTTCCTTGTTTACGGTTGTTGGTTGTTCAGGTTTTTATGTTGTTTTTACTTTTTACAACAGACATTTATACTGTTATTTATTTTACCTTATTTCTAAAGGGATTTTTCATCTGGAAGGTTTGGTATCTAAAATGCACATCAGCGTTTACATGCTATTTACAGAATGGAATTGCTTCTGTTTTTTTTTTTTTTTTGCATTTATTGAATACAATTTTGGGATTATGAATATTCAATGCATACTCTAAATATTTTATCTCTGAATGTAAATGGTTTAAATTCTGCTGTTAAACGAACCCGTGTGTTAGAATATTTACACCGTAAATCTATTTCCTGTGCCCTAGTTCAAGAGACGCATTTAAAACAATCTGACATGACACGTTTTCAGAATAAATATTATAAATTAGCGGCTTTTTCCTGCACTCAAAATAAAACTAAGGGGGTGCTTATCCTTGTTAATCAAAAGTTAAATTTATCAATTGAACACCTTGGTAGTGACGAGAAGGGTAGATTTGTTTTTATCTGATGCAAAATATATAATAATAGGTTAGCATTGGTCTCTATTTATGGTCCGAATGAGACAGTGCGTTCCTTACACAGATTTCCAAAACATTACTTGAGCAGACTGGTTGCCTATTAGTGGTGGGTGGTGATTTTAATGCTGTCAAATCCTTTAGATAAATCTCAATCTGATACAACAGCTGTTATGGATGGACTCGGACACAATGGTGACAGGTGAGTATCAGGTGGTTTATTTAATACAGGCTAAGCACACAGGTGAATATAGTAGTCTTGAGAGGCGAGTAGATGTCTTGTGAACAGCAATACTAATAGTGATGATACGATTGTGATAACTCTTCTCTTTCTCCAGGAATACAGGAAGACGAGACAGGATGAATCCAGGGAGTGACACACACACACTTCGTACTGGGAGTTTCTATGGAGAGAGGATGACACAAGGAGGAGGAACACAGGAGGTAAGTCGTGGTGGTCTGCCCCTGCCTCGGGATGCTGGGCGATCTGGGTGAGCAGCATGGAACTCCGAGTAGAGTTGGGTCTAAGATGTCATCTCTGGCTACCCAAGAGCGTTCCTCAGGGCCGTAGCCCTCCCAGTCCACGAGGTATTCTAATCTACCATCACGACGCCGGGATTCCAGGATCTCCTTAACCTGATACACCGCACCTTCGTCTAGGATTTGTGGGAGAGGGGTTTCTTCATCCAAGTCAGGCCCTGTGGTGAGAGGTGGAGAGAAGGGTTTAAGTAGTGAGACATGGAACGTAGGGTGAATTCTGTAGTGATGTGGTAATTTGAGTTTGTAAGTGACAGGGTTGATACGTTCCAATATGGTGAAGGGACCAACAAATCTGGGACTAAGTTTCTTACAGGGCAGGCGCAGACGGATGTCCCTGGTTGACAGCCAGACTTTTTCCCCTGGTTGGTAGTTTGGGTTCTCTGATCTCCGGGCATCGGCTGTCACTCTTTGTCTACGCACTGCCTGTTGGAGTTGATGGTGTGCTGCGTCCCAGACTCTCTCGCTCTCCCGGAACCAGTGATCAATGGAAGGCACGTTGGATGGTTCACCTGACCAGGGAAACAGGGGAGGCTGGAAATCGAGTACGCACTGGAATGGGGTAAGTCCAGTGGATTGTTGTCGTAAAGAGTTTTGGGCGTACTCGGCCCAGCCTATGAACTGGTTCCAGGAGTTCTGGCGGCTATGGCAGAAGGTTCTCAGGAATCATCCTATCTCCTGGATTTTGCGCTCGGTCTGCCCATTGGACTGTGGGTGATAACCCGGATGATAGACTGATGGTCACACCTAGGAGGGAGAAGGCTTTCCAGACTCGGGAGATGAATTGAGGACCTCTATCGGATACTATGTCTTCGGGGATGCCAAAATATTGAAATACATGATTGAACAGGAGTTCAGCTGTTTGGAGAGCTGTTGGGAGACCGGTGAGGGGAATGAGACGACAGGACTTGGAGAATCGGTCTATGATGACCAGTATGCATGTATTTCCATTGGATGGTGGTAAGTCGGTGATGAAATCAACTCCTAGGTGTGACCACGGACATTGAGGTATGGGTAATGGATGAAGTTTGCCTGCTGGAGATGACGAGAGCTCTTGGAGATGGCACAGTCCGGGCAGCCTCGCACAAACCTTCTGACGTCCCTGGCCATGTTGGGCCACCAGAAGCGGTTTCGTAGCAGCGAGAGAGTTGCGTTGGCCCCTGGGTGGCCAGTACCAAGTGATGCGTGGGTGGAATGGATTAATGGAGTCCGTTGGGTCCTAGGTAAGTGGAGTGAGGACAGAACTCACCAAGACCCGTTGTGGTCGTAAGGGGCTCTCCAACACTCGGTGTCCATCATCTCCGCAGTAGAGGCACAATCTTTGGGAAATACGTCGTTGTCGTTCTGTTAGTGGTAAACGGGTAGCATTTGTTTGCATGGGTTCTGGAGGGTCATCCGTCTCTGGTCGGCGAGGAGGAGGTGTAGCGATGGCGATGGCGGGATCCGGAGAACAAGACTGGATGCGATTAGAACAACGAATAGAGAGTTGAATAAACTTCTCCAGACCGTAGTTATCGTTTGTAGGCACTGAGGTGGAGGCGGAGGCAAGGGTTTAGTCCTTGTCGGAAAGCTGTGATGAGTGAAGGTTCGTTCCAACCACTGGCGGCTGCCAGGGTTCGAAATTGCAAGGCGTATTGATGAATGGTGTTGGTACCTTAGTCGATACAGTTGTTCTCCAACAGTGGAATCTCCAGGCGATACGCTAAACACTTCTTTAAAAGTGATGAATGAAATTGTTGAAGCTGTGGGTAGCGGGTCCAGCCTGGTTCGGTATAGTCTCTGCCCATTTCAGAGCAGGACCGGTGAGTGAGGTAACGATATATGCAATTTTCGATTGATCTGTGGTGAAAACATGTGGATGAAGGTTTATATTCAAGGTACTTTGGAGAATGAAGCCATCGCATTCCTCCGCCGAACCAGAGAAGGGCGCTGGTCTGGCCACAGGACTGGCAAAAACGATCGGTGAAGGAGTGTGCTCATGGTGGTGTTAGATGGTGGTTGTGGTGGTGGTGGAGCTGGTGGTGCCGTTGGTGCGGGCGGATGCGATAGCAACTTCTTGAGAGTATCCACCAGCTCTTGAAAGGGGTCCGGCGTGCTCATCCTGTAGTGACGGTGTCGGTCCGATCTTCTGTTATGGACGGACTCAGACACAATGGTGACAGGTGAGTATCAGGTGGTTTATTTAATACAGGCTAAGCACACAGGTGAATATAGTAGTCTTGAGAGGCGAGTAGATGTCTTGTGAACAGCAATACTAATAGTGATGATACGATGGTGATAACTTCTCTTTCTCCAGGAATACAGGAAGACGAGACAGGATGAATCCAGGGAGTGACACACACACAAACACACACACACACACACACACACACACACACACACACACACACACACACACACACACACACACACACTTTGTACTGGGAGTTTCAATGGAGAGAGGATGACACAAGGAGGAGGAACACAGGAGGTAAGTCAAACAAGGTAAGCAATCTTGGAAGGATATAGTCTTTTCCGTTTCAGGATACTGCGATGTCTGAGTCCACATAGCAATGACGAGATCGAACAGTGAAGTGTGTGTGTGAAGAGCTTTTGTACTGGGTGCTGATGAGGTAGTGATCAGGTGCAAGTGTGTGTGATTAGAACTCCGGAGATGTGGAACGTTGTGATTGGTGGAGTGAAGGGCCTGACTGATCCGCGACAACAGCCAATCCATCCTCTAAATTACTGAATAAATTTATCACGGAGCTCAACTTAATCGATCTTTGGAGAATTAAGAATACTAAAGCTAAGGACTTCACTTTTTTTTCTAATAGACATAAGACTTTCTCTAGGATAGACTACATATTTCTCAGCCCATCTTTAATTTTGTAGAATTCCTCCATCTCTATATTACCAATTTTATTATCTGATCATTCTGCTGTGTTGTGCAGTGTTCCTCTTTCCGATGTTAAAGCCAAGTCCCCTAGATGGCGCTTTAACATATCATTACTAAGTAATCAGACTTTCATTACTTCACTAAAAGAATATATTAAGGAATTTCTTGAAATCAATATGTCCTCTGATGTGGACATATTGTGAATAATGTGGGAATCGTAGTGTGCCATACGAGGATTCTGTATATCTTTCTCTTCTACTCTTGCCAAAGCGAAAACTCACCAATTTACACAATTAGAAAATAAAATCCAATCATTGCAAAACCTACAAAAACAACATTTTACTGAGCAACAGGCTACACAGTTGTCCTCTTTAAAAGAAGAATATGATTTACTTTCACACTCAAATGCAGAATTTATTTTACATAGGACTAGGCAAAAATATTATTTTGAATCAGAGAGACCTAGTCATTTATTGGCCCTTAGCTTGAAAGAATGCGAGTCTAAGGCATATATTAGCGCAATAAAATCATCGGATGATCAGGTCACCACGAACCCTGCGGCAATTAATGACATATTTAAAGGTTTTTACATGAATCTGTATAAAACCGAAACAGATTTTGATGAACCAATTTGTAAGCAGTATTTAGATAAATTGGAACTGCCTCGTATCTCACAGGTGGATAAAGAATCTTTGGAGGCCCCATTAAGTTTGGAGGAGCTTCACGTCTCTCTAAAAAGCCTTCAAAAGGGCAAATCGCCAGGTCTAGATGGTCTCCCCCCTGAATTATATTTAGAAATTTGGGATTTGGTAGGGACACTTATGCTTAATTCATTTAATTTTGCAATTGAACATGGGGTATTTCATAGAGATCAAAAAACATCACTGATTTCATTACTTCTTAAAAAAGGGAAAGATCCATTAGATTGTTCCAGCTACAGACCGATTTCACTTATTCCATGAGATCTTAAAATCTATGTTAAAGTTTTTGCTTTTCGTATGGAGAAGGTAATTCATAGGAGGACCAAACTGGTTTCATCAAGGGGCGCAATGCATCTGACAATATGCGTCGACTCCTTCATATTCTTGACTTTGCAGACTCCCACCCGACCCCTTGTGTGGTCTTTTCACTTGATGCAGAAAAAGCCTTTGACAGGCTAGAGTGGAATTATATGTGGGCAGTTCTGCAATGTTTCGGCTTCGGCGAACACTTCATTCCTATGATTAAGACATTATACCACTCACCTGCAGCATCAGTCATAACTGGTAATATTATTTCCCCCCCATTCCGTTTGCAGCGGGGAACAAGGCAGGGATGTCCGCTTTCACCCTTATTGTTTTGTCTATCTCTTGAACCCTTAGCACAAGCCATCAGGAAATCTGAAGTATCGATTAAGATTCATGATCATAATCATAGTATTTCATTATATGCTGATGATATTATTCTATATTTAGACCACTTTGATTTCTCAGTCTCTAGTATAATTAAGGAATTTGATCATTTTAGTAGCTTATCAGGATATAAAATAAATTGGAGCAAATCTGCTTTAATGCCAATTAACAATGTTAAAGTTAATTCTTCTATTCCCTCATTTATCCCTATTAAGGAATCTTTCATCTATTTGGGCATTACCATATATAAAAACATTCACAAGATTGCCAGAGACAATTTTAATAATATTTTAGTTAAGGTCAAAAATGACATTCAAAAATGGAAGAATCTTAAAGTCTCTCTTCAAGGAAGAATCTCCACTGTTAAAGGAACACTCCACTTTTTTTGGAAATAGGCTCATTCTCCAACTCCCCCAGAGTTAATAAGTTGAGTTTTACCATTTTTGAATCCATTCAGCCGATCTCCGGGTCTGGCGATAACACTTTTAGCATAGCTTAGCATAGATCATTGAATCCTATTAGACCAGTAGCATCGCGTTCAAAAACGATCAAAGAGTTTCGATATTTGTCCTATTTAAAACTTGACTCTTCTGTAGTTATATCGTGTACTAAGATCGGCGGAAAATGAAAAGTTGCGATTTTCTAGGCTGATATGATTAGGAACTTCTCTCATTCCGGTGTAATAATCAAGGAACTTTGCTGCCGTAACATGGCCGCAGCAGGTGCAGTGATATTATGCAGCGCCTGAAAGTAGTGCCCGGTAGATGTTGGCCATGTTACGGCAGCAAAGTTCCTTGATTATTACGCCGGAATGAGAGTAGTTCCTAATCATATCAGCCTAGAAAATCGCAACTTTTCATTTTCCGCCGATCTTAGTACACGATATAACTACAGAAGAGTCAAGTTTTAAATAGGACAAATATCGAAACTCTTTGATCGTTTTTGAACGCGATGCTACTGGTCTAATAGGATTCAATGATCTATGCTAAGCTATGCTAAAAGTGCTATCGCCAGACCCGGAGATCGGCTGAATGGATTCAAAAACGGTAAAACTCAACTTATTAACTCTGGGGGAGTTGGAGAATGAGCCTATTTCCAAAAAAAGTGGAGTGTTCCTTTAAGATGAATTTGTTACCTCGATTTAATTTTTTTATTTTCTATGCTACCACTCCCCCCCCCCACCCCCCACACCCCCCGGTTACTTTAAGGAGATCAACTCCATAAAGGAAATCAACTCCACATTACAACATCCTAATAGCGCAGGAGGACTGGCTGTACCAAATTTTGAACTGTATTATTGGTCGTTCCAGCTTAAGGCTCTTCATAATTGGGTTGATCCTCAATCTACAGTTTCTTGGAGAGTGATTGAAGCTGACAAGGTTAAACCAAATAGACTCCAAGATATGTTATTTACTGGCACAGGAAAAAAGGGGATAATTATAAATTTGGTCCGGTTTTGGCCGACTCTATTAAAATCTGGAAAACGGTGGAACGTCGGATAGGAGGAACCCTCAAATTTTGTAACAGTACACCTTTATGGCACAATCGGAATTTTGTATGTGGAAATCGCCAATTTGTCCAACCCTCTTGGTCCTCTTTAGGTGTGAACACATGCGGTGATATATATGATAACCAGGGCCTATGTTCATTTCAGACATTAAGAACCAAATTTTGTTTACCAGCATCCGCATATTTTGTCTTTCTTCAATTACGTTCTGCTCTCAAAGCGTATGGAGTTCCTTGGGCATCTCCCATCTCCTCTCATCCTATGCAAGATTGGATTGCACCATCTGTTGGTTGGTTGTCTGTCTCTTTAATATATAATAAGATTATTGTTTGCATTACAAAACCTCCTTCTATTAAAACTATTTGGAATAGGGAATTATCTGACCTTAATTTATCTGTCGACTGGGAGAGAGTGTGGTCTAATCTCAGTTTAACATATAAAAATCTGGCTCATCGTCTTATTCAATTCAAAGTCATTCATAGAGCATACATAACTCCTTACAAAAGATTTAAAATGAAACTACAACCGAATCTCAACTACCATATATGTAATACTACATCATCAGGTACTTTTCTGCATATGTTTTGGGAATGTCCTGTCGTCATCAGTCTATGGACACATGTAAACCTGGTTTTATCATCCTTACTCCAAATGGATTGGTCTGTTATTCCAAATTTGTGTCTGCTTAATGATGATTCTGGTCTCTGTATAACTTCAATGCAAAAGAGAATGTTGTTTGCTGGTTTTACAGCTGCGAAGAAGACAATAATACAAAACTGGTTTACACCGCACATGTGTGGAAAAACATATTGGATCCGTAGCCTCCTGCACATAGTGACTTGTGAATGTACAACAGCACGAATCAATGGGGCCAAGCCTTCTACCATTGATGCTTGGCAGTGCTTTCTCTTTGATATACGTGACTGTATAAAGGAGTGACTTGTGTTTTTCTTGTCCTACCCTCTCTCCCTCCCTTTGACTGGACTTTGAGATATTGAGTATGTGTCTGTTGTTTATTTAAATTTTGTGCCTTACAGTTCCAAAGTTATTAGCATAAACTTTAGACAAGTGGTGGTGGTGGAGAGTTTGAGACTTCAAATTAGCTGTGGTTTGTATTGAGACTGTCCTCTATCTGTGTGCCAAATTTCACAACTTTCCCGCAAGTGGTTCTATGAGCTGCTATAGACAAAATGGCGGCATTTTCGGTGCTTGGCCCCCTAATGACTTTATTCAACAATTCTTCTCCTTCACGTCACCCTAGTGCGCCATTATGGAGAGTATCACAACGCATGCATGTGCGTTTCTCTGCACGTAAACAAGCCTCAGTGCATGCATGTTCTATGTCAGCAGCAGCAGCACTCGAATGCGCTGATTATATGCAGAGCTACTCCTGATAATGGTGGAAGATGTGATTTGGAGAAGAAGAATTGTTGAATAAAGTCGTTATTTTTGTTTTCTTTGCACACAAAAAGTATTCTCGTAGCTTCGTAAAATTGAGGTTGAACCAGTGATGTTACAAGGATTATTTTACTGATGTCCTTACTGCGTTTCTGGGTCTGGGAACATTTCAGTTGCATTGCTGTCTATAGATGGTCAGAGAGCTCTCGGATTTCATCAAAAATATCTTAATTTGTGTTGAAGATGAACAAAGGTCTTACGGGTTCGGAACAACATGAGGGTGAGTAATTAATGACAGAATTCTAATTTTTTGGGTGAACTATCCCTTTAAAGGAACAGTTCACTTCAAAATGAAAATTACCATCATTTACCCACTATCATGTCATGCCAAACACATACAAATCTTGTTCATCTATGGGAAAAAAATTAAGATATTTTTAAAACTCTCACCATTTTGTCAATCCATTGAAAGTCGAGGCAATCAATATTAAGCTTAAAGACAAGTTTATCCATATGTATAAAGTGGTTTCATTCAAGTCTTCTAAAGAAGACACAAACATTAACTGAAAGGCTTGAGCTAAGGGTTTTTTATTATGTGTCAAAGCCTAAACTAAAAGCTTTCTGAAGCTTGAAAATAAAGACTGCCTAGGCTTCCAAGGGATAGACAAAAAAAAAAAAAAAAAATATATATATATATATATATATATATATACTTTTGTTTGAAGATGAATAAAATTCATTCAAAACTGATTTGGAACAACATGAGTGTGAGTAAACTATGACAGAATTTATCTTTTTTTTTTTTTTTTTTTTTGTGGACTATCCATTTAAGAAATGTTCAACTATTCAGTAATTTCTGCTGATCTCAGCTAAAAGGTTAAAATGTCGCCAAGTAAATATAAAGTTGTCCTGTCCTGTGTCCTACCTTGTGTGTCTTGGAAAAAAAATCAGCCGAGTCTTCTTTTCAGATAGTAGTAGATCTGCCAGGATCATAGCTTGAATGACTGATGCCATTATTGACCATGAAGACAAAACACAAAATGAGAGAAATTTAACTCACAATTAAGCAACATTTATGGACAGTTTATTTTTATGAATCATAATAAGACAACTTTCAACCACTACAAACTTCGCATTGGCAATTACCTGACATCTTTATGAAAAACCAAAGCAACTTTAGAATAAGTGCAAGTAGAAATATAAAAGATAATTTTTCCATCTATATTAGTGTAGTATATAACTATAAAACTATAATCAGAACTTAAAATACTTCACTTGTATTCTTCTGAACCAACACAAAATGCAAAAAGACTGACAGAATGAATAGACGAATGATAAAGATAGACAACCTGAAATTTAAGATGCTATTCACTCTGCCAATTCAGTCTGAATCAAAATGGTGGCACACTACATTATATCAAACATGACTGGTCCTTAGTTGTCATGATGTCATTCATGGGATGTTAGCTGAGGTTTGTTATTTTTCATCTGTGCTGTGTATTCATGATTTGATCAATGTTTAGGTTTAAATTTCAATCTAATATTCACATAAAAAGTATAGTATTGCTTCAGAAGACTTAACATTTGTGCTGCTGGTCATCATTACATTTGCATTAATAGCAATTCATCAAAAAACAAAAACTGAAGAATGATGTATTTAAATAACTGTTTATAACGTGACAAACTGCACCTTGTACAACACTGAAGAACATCAGTTTGTTTGATGTGAATTCTACTTACTACATTTTAGACTCATATTAGTTTTGCAGCCGTCCTGCTGCCAATGACATCACACCACCCCTGGTTGCGTTTGCTCTGAAAAGCATGACAATTTAGTATGTATTTGTAGTATGAATTTTAAATAAGACAACGTGAGGAGCAAATAACAGTGTAAAATGTTAACTAAGGTTAACAAAACAGCCATTATAAAGCTCCTCAGCCCCTTTGTTCACCGGGGCTTCAGCAGATTTAGCAAACTTGATCAGCATCACATGGATATTCTAGATGAAACTGACAAAGCGGATAATAAATAACGATTATCAAAAAGTTTAAATGTATTGTAATACAGGGAATGCGTGTTTACATCTTTAATATGTGAATGCTGGCAAATGGCCATGGCATAAACAAGATAATCAATGAGAGGGTGCTCGCTGCAGAGCCAAATGGGAGGAGCTAGAGTTCCAGCACCCCCTTGCTGGATCTAGTGGGCGGGGCTTGAAGCGCTATCAACGCCACCATGTGCCTGTTAATGTTAGTGCGAGTTCAACCGTAATTGAAGTAAATGTTTGTTTTGATGCGCAAGATGCTGACATAGATATTATTGGCTTATTTTTCTCTAATTATGATTATTTTCAGTATGGTCAGTATCGTTTCTGTGACAAACGGCATTACGTAAATACTTTTTTTTTTATTTTTATAATGCTTTGTCAACAAATAACGCACGATCCTCCCATTGTAAATACTTATATAAAACGCCCAAAACGTGTGTGCTTCTAACACCTGTTTAAACTATGTAACTGTGTAAGCTTGTCATATTATTTTCTCCTTATTAGGATGAATAGTTTCCAAACTTTTGAAGTCGCTTTGCTATATGATTATGTAAATTAGTAACAATGTGAAAGCTTACGCTCTGTGCACCCCTCTTAAATTTTTGGCCACAGCGTTAACGTGTAGGTTATTAATGAACTAAATCATCTGATTAATTAATCAGAATCAGAAGAGGTTTATTGCCAAGTGTAGAGAGGAATTTGTCTTGGTGTTAGGAGCAATTATGCCTCAAGCCCCGCCCAATAGATCCAGCGAGGGGGAGCTGGAGCTCCAGCAAGGAGGAGCTAGCTCTAGCTCCTCCCATTTGGCTCTGCAGCGAGCACCACTTGTAATCAACGGCTAGCTGTGCATTAAACGATTTGAATGCACAACGTGGAGGCCAAGAACCTCCTGGTTGCCTCCGCTAAGTGCATTCAAATCGTTTAAGCTAGTCGTTGATTATCCCTTACATAAAGAAGTTCGAATGCTTACCTGTTATTTTCCGTGTCCATGTCGCGAGCTGTCCGGCAGTGGTCCCGTGACTGCCAAGTTGGGGATGAGCGGTCTGAGCGGATATGACTGATGGAAAAATGCGCGCGGTTTTTGGAAAACACCCGGATACTATTTTGTCTCGAGTAAAATTAATTATGTTAAAAGGATTAATCTATGCTTAATATGAAATCATGAATTAAGCTCATATTTCTTTTAAATATTTTGTGGCCAGCCATTTAGATGTAACAATCATAGACTGTATGGTAATAATAGATTAAAATAATTTATAGTAACTTATTTAGATTTCTCATTAATGAACTTATTTTAATTTATTTAGCGAATTTCACTGTTAGGTTTTACAGTGTATAGAAAAATTAACCATTAACTGCCATTTCAACCTTGGTATGTCTGTAACAAATTCCAAACATTCACGGGTATGTAAACTTTTGATCAGGGCTATTTGGGTGATTTCTGTTATCATTATGATTTCAAAAGGGGCCAAACAACTATGTGATAATAAATAGCTTCAAATGATCACTATCCTTCAATAAAATAGCTTTTTTGCATGATCAGTCATACTTTCAAAATCAATGCCAAAATGTCAAAGTTTCTTCCAAGGTTTACAAACATTTGAGCACAACTGTAGTTCATTATTGTCTAAAGTCACCAAGCTTTGGTACTCGGGCCACAGATTAGGTGGATCTTACAAGAAAAGGGGGTCCCTGGCACCAGTGACTTCAGTAAGATCCCATATACTCCTTCCTCGTATTAGCCTATGTCATCAGCTGGGTTACTTGTGGAAGGTATGTCTAGGTTTGTAGTAATTGATTGGGCAGGTGTGGATCATCCTAGTCCCATTTCTTGTCCCATACTAAGGAATGAGATAACCTAACAGTTTCTGAATTCTGTATACTGTATGATACGCAATTACGCATGGTATCTTCAGTACTTTCGCGACATGGTATTAAGATTGTGTTGGTCCGATGATTCCAGAGGAGCCCAGAGTTCTGCACTCTCTGACATTGCCTTTTCTAGACACTCCCTTAGCTCAAAGCCTTCGTCTGCCAGTAGCTTCCTGAGCCTGTCAACAACAGGTTTTGCCTCTTTTGTTGAAGTGAAGGTTTTTAGGCGATTGTCCACATAAAACAATTTGGTCCCACTTTATATTAGGTGGCCTTAACTACTATGTACTTACATTTTAATTAATCATTTGGTACAATGCACGTATTGTGTACATACATGTTTGTACATTGTACTTATATTTTTTAAAATACCTATATTTAATTACATCTGTAATTAATTTCTGTAATTACATTTATAATTACACTGTTGACCCATCCCTTACACCTTAACCCACCCTTAAACCTACCCGTACCACCAAACCTGTCCTTAACCTTACCTTGTATCCCACCTCAATAGCAGCAATAGTGTTTTGCAATACAGTATGAACACAATAAGTACATTGTACTTATTTTTTGATGTAAGTACATAGTAGTTAAGGCCACCTAATATAAAGTGTGACCAACAATTTCAATACAGAATGACAGATATCATCCGTAGGCCGGCTATTATCAGGACATGTTTCTCTAGTGCAAAAATGATGCAGCATTATGTGGTGCTGGATGGAAGAACTCACTAGGTTCTCGTATTTGGAGATCTTTTCAGAGGAAGCCTACCAGTCTGTTTTCTGGGAGCAATCTTAATTGGTAGAACATTCCTTTGATGTCACTGCTGACAGCAGCTGAATGTAGAGATGGTCCCAACACTGGAGAAGCTAATTCGGATTTGGTATTTTTGTTTCTCAATATTAGAGGAAGCAAATTGAAAACTATCATGTTTTTCCAATTGTGCTGCACCATGTGGTGTTGGATGTACCAGGGATAGGAAGGTCTGTCTCAAAATTCTGTTGCAGTTTCCTAACATAGTTTGCTCAGTTCTTTTAAAATCTCTGCAGTATAAGCTTACTGTGGGGTCTCCTTTTGTGGCTGTCAGCTGCAATAAGAATGCCTCTTTAGGTTCTCTGCTTTCTTTTCTTGTTCGTCCCGACATCCTGACCTGACGACTGTAACACGGGTGCAGCTTTCGTCCGGATGAAAAAGGGGGGAGGCAAACGACTCGATAATTTCATTATAAACAAGCATGCAAAATTTAAGAAAGATTGGGCAAAAAATAACACTATAATAGTTATAAAGGTTAAAAACACAGTGATGTATGAAAAATTGCTACTTATAACCACTAGATGGCAGCGGAAGACCACTAATGTTAATGTTAAATAATATTAATATAATATTAAACTCTCAAACAGTACTGTTCATAGGTTTTCTCATGGAGATATTGTAACGCTCTGCCTTATCAGGCAAGTTACAAGAGTAAAATGGGGGTCAGATTTTACTGTGAGAGATGACTAGTGGTTAAAAGAATGAGACATAAAAGGAGATCGGTTTAAATACGATAGGTGTAGTTACAATGTTCACATAAAAGACTTTAAAACAATATGATAAAACCAGGTAAACTCAATCTGTTAAAAGAATACAGTTTGTTTGTCCATACTCTAAAACAGTCCAAGAATCTAGGGATGGCTGACGCGAAACTGACATTTCGACACGGTGTCGAGATCCCGAAGCACAGATGTTTAGAAACACTGCTCCGAAGCGTGATTCAAAACACCCATATCACGTGACTAAGGTGATTCTAAACACCCATGTCACGTGACTAAGACGATTCGAAACACCCATGTCACGTAACTAAGGCGATCGAAGCATCAGGGCGTGTCACAAGTGTTTCGAGTCTTGGCATACCTGCCGAATCTGCGTTTGATTGACAGTGTCGGTAACAAATCACACAATCGCACATCTGTCTCAACCTAACTCCCACAAAGTAGAAAAGTGGAGTTAACGCATCTTCACTTCATGGGTTTTTGTGAGAGGATTTTTTCAAAGCCTGGAGAAATTATATGTAAAAAAAGAAGTAGGCTAAGTCCATCAACAGCAGAACAATTAATATTTTTAAATAAAAATCTTTATATGTAAAAAAGTGGCTTGATGTACTTTATTGTATATTTTTCATTACCAAAATAACACTTACTTATTCACAAAGAGTTCATTCAGATGTCAGACTGATGTTTCAACACATTACAAGAACAGAACAATAAAAACACACATTTTAATTGTTTCTTATAATTTTGTCAAGATGACTGCGTCACCCAGGATTCAAACCCAAGGTGACAGCATTCCAGTCGACTACACTAACCATTCCCCCAAATCACTTAGTGGATTGAGTAACACAACATAGGTTATAAATCGTGTATGAGTGTGTCTGTGTGTAAGCAGGCTTAATGATAATTAATATGATAGTTGAACCATTTCATTTCTATTTGTGTGTGTGTTTGTAAATATGCTTATAGAGTATTAATAAACTAGTTTAATCATTTAATTTCAATGTTGTGTGAGCCTATTCTCCATTTTGGATGTTTAACTGTCAGCCATACATCCAGGTTGGCCAAGACCACCTTATGTGCTTGAACCCCGGTAATCGCTGCTTGCAGCTATATGTCTTTTATGTCTTATATGGCTTTGTTTGTGTCACTGGCCCTCTACATTGACTATTGCAAACCTTGTAATGTCCTCCTGAACCTGGATTTAAAACTACAGCCATTCCAAAAATCCATAAATTTAGGGATGGGCAAACTATGTGGATGTGCAAACTCCAAAAACTTTGATCTCAGGCCATGTGGCATTTTCCCTAGCAGCTAAGAGACTTCAAACCCACACTGTAACTCAAAAATTACAAAAGTTACTTGTGCAATTGCTCTAACATGCCAACCAGAGAGCGGAATTTGAGACCAAACAGTCTGAATGCTTTGTGGAACGAGCTAGTGAGGTTGGCCATTTTCCTTGTGAAAGGGTGTTGTAAATAGTTGCATGAATCTGCAATAAGTAATACATCCTCTAATTTCAGATGGTCCATAAATATCTGCAGGGGTGGGTAGTATTTATGATACATGCATTTCAAATACGTATTTCAAATATAAAATACTATTTTGTAATTTGTATTTGATACACTCTAAAAAAATGCTAGGTTATATATGGACAAACCCAGCGATTGGGTTGTTTTCAACCAACAGTTGGATTAAATGTTTAACCCAACTTTCTGGGTAGTAACCCAACCGCTGGGTCAAAACAACCCAATCGCTGGGTTTGTCCATATTTTACCCAGCGCTGGGTTGTATTTAACCCAGCATTTTTTAGAGTGTAGGGTTGCTGAAAATGGCTTCATATTTTGTATTTAGTGTTTTGTATATTTGTAGTTTTAAAATATTGTAAAATATTTTGTCAGAGGTCTACATGATGACATCATAAAAATACGGCCTCTGATTGGTGCCTACTCAGTAGTTTGCCCAGAGTTCTGTACTTCTATGGCTCTCAATAGATTCAGTGGTTGGATTTGGGTTAATACTCCTTGACAAGTTCTGTTGCTACTTTTCTCGGGTAGAGAAAAGCTGTTGCTATAAAACACTGATTACTTAAAAATAAGTTTGATAAAATGTTATTCTCCGTAATTGCGTGCAATGATTCAATATCATTATACTGTGAACAAGTGCGGAGGTTAATCACAATAAATATAATTCAAAAATAATATTAAAAATAAAATTAAATCAGTCCGAGTATTCCTCTGGCAGTAACTTGAGCTCTGTGCTCTCCATTACAGTTTTTCTCAATTGCTAACACACTATAACTGATTCATTTGGCCCATTTTTCCAAACCATTCATACAGTTCTCAAAAAAAAGACATGTTTCTCAAAACGTTTAACACATTTCACCTGTTTACACACACGTTCCAATTTGCTCAGTGTTTTCTGCAAAACTCTACACCAAAACAGCATCATTTTGCACAGGTTTAACCATGTTCTCATATAGAAAACTCAAACACACAAAATAATTAACTCAAACATCAAAAAATGAACTCAAACAGCACGTTTATCCATGTGTGAACATTCAGTAGCAAAACTGATGACACACAGGTCAGAATCTCAGGATGATATGAACAAGAGCTCAGGTGATTATGTGTTTTGGAAAATGAATCCTGGTTGTGGGAGACAAAGAGGAATAGGAGGAGAAAATAAAAATGAAGGGGATGAGGTCAAAGGTCATTGGTTCCTGATGACATACAAAGCACTATGGTTGACCACGTTCTTCTGCATGGACTGACCGTGAGGGAAGTTGGCCTACAGGCTCGTCTACAAGGTTTCAATACTACTGACACATACAATATAATTACAGTACATAGCGGCAGTACTTCAGATGAGACAACTTTCATTATTCTGTATACAGTAAATACTGTAGCACACACCCTCAAACTCATTACTGTTGAATTGATTTGTAGCCAAGTAGTCCTTACATTTACTGTATTTGTGCAGAACTGAGAGTTGTCTGTCTAGGGGAGGCAGAGAAGTATTTTCTCAGAAGACTAAGAAACTGCTATAAAAAATAAGGATACTGCCAATACTGTAATGCAGTTTTGCTGAATTAATTTATTTATTTATTCTTTTATCCATTATTTCTTTCGTTCTTTCTGTAAAACAACTGACAGTATATTCCAATGTGTATTTATGGTAAGTTCAGTTGTTTGGTCTTTGAATTTTTCTCTTGTAGTGCTTTTCATCTACTGTAAGATATCTTTACAGTCATGTAATGAAAGTAAATTTTTCTTAAAGTTTATTGCTGAATTTTACTGTATCTGCACCCCTTTATTTATGCCGTATACTGTAACAGACATTGACTAGCAAAAGGATTCCTGTTTCCCAAAAGGAGGTTTTTGTAACAGTGTTTTGAATTGATCTCACTAGTGTTCTCTAGACAGGAACGTAGTCTGAGTATTTGACAGGTTTGTGTATCATCTGAGGCCAAAGTTTGAGTCTGACAAAAGAGAACATGTTTTTGACTAAACTATTTGATTTTGACCTGGAAGTCTGAAGTTTGCACAAGTTGGTGTGTAATTTTGAGATTGTGTTTATAGTTGTGAGAAAATGGTGAATTGTTTCATGAATTGTGTGTTAGCAATCGAGAAAAACTGTAATCTGACTGGCAACACTGGCAGCGCTGACAGTCGCGTTGCTCAGATAGGCTAATGTTCCACATTAAAATGAAGGCATGATGACAGGATACATGGTATACGCAGTTTTAACATTGACGTTTATTGAGTCAATGTTTAACTAAACTAAATTAGTTTAATTTTCTTCACAAAATTGGCTCTGTACATTGACAATAAAGCAGGCGGAAATTCCTTTATGCAACTAATCTGAGCCGGATGTGACGACACGCGGACTGTGATAAAGGCCTATATTGCCATATCAATTTGAGCCGGATTATTTATAGATTATTGAGACCCCGAGAATATTTAACAAGAGAATGGCGCAGGACATTTATTGCAAGGATATTGCAAGACATATTACAGTGGTAACATTGTTGTTGTTTTTTTTGGCTAAATGACGATTTGTAGTGGCATATATGCAAATTCATTGTCTACCAGCGGGAGGCGCTGTTGGAGTGGTAGAGATCGAGGTTTCCCCGGTAACAGCTGTACACAAAGCAGCGCTCAGCTCACAAATGCTGCTTTATCAGACATTACATGCAAGATGAAATGAAAATGACTTCCAAATTTTTCAGAAGACAGTCGGTTTCCTTCAGAAATACAGTGAAATAAAAACACTTGCACCGGGTTTCGATTTTGAAACGCGCAGTGCTCATGTTTATTCAACGAAATCAAAGCCTTCTGGAAAATCTATTTGTGGCAGTCAGTTTTGATATTGTGGTGGGCGCCACAAAAAAATCAATGTATGAAAAACACTGTTGTCTCATAATTGAAGTGTAAATTCTGCAGATTACATCACTGTCCAGTATTGTACTGTCAGCAATTTATAAAAACGTTTTCATAATTGTAACATACATATTTACATACATAATTATTCAGGTGCATGTGTAATAACTTGCAAAAACTTGACACTACAGCAGCACTTCTTCTTCGTCGTCATCTTGTCTAATGCACTCAGCCAAGCGTTCTAACCACGTTCTCACCCCTCCCCACCCCCCAACCATTCGAATTTCCATAGGCGGGATTTATTTGAATGATATATATTTATTTATAATGATATTATTAACAAGTCAAGTCAATTCATCTTTATTTATATAGCGATTTTAACAATACAGATTGTATCAAAGCACTTAACAGTATCAAATTGGAGGATAGAACGTCAGTAATGTATAATGATAAGATTAAACACTCAATTTTCTAAATTTTCAGTTAAAGGCATGTCATTATTGAATTCAGAGATGTCATTGCCTAACTCAGTTTAGTTTAAATAGTATCTGTGCAACCAAATCGACAATAATTGCTAGAAATTAAGTGTCCCCAACTGAGCAAGCCAGAGGCGACAGCAGCAAGGAACCAAAACTCCCTCTGTGACAGAATGGATAAAAAAAACCTTGGGAGAATCCAGGCTCAGTCGGGGGGCCAGTTCTCCTCTGACCAGACGAAACCCGCAGTTCAGTTCCAAACGCAGCCATGTCAGATTCTGTAAAGGGCTTATCTGATTCCCGTGGTCTTGTCCCAATGGAGCATTATAATTTAATGTATTTGTTATATTTGTTTTTTATTCATTATTTGAATATGTTTCTCTGTGTATTTTTATAATATATATTTGTTTGTTTATTATAATTTAAATTTATGTCTAAGGGGCTCTCCGCTGACGATCAGGGCTGCAGACATCATCTCTTGGTGCTGATCCCCCATCTGATCGGATACGGACTGAGAAACAGAATAAAAAGGAAACAGACAAATATTAGCGTAGATGCCATTCTTCTTACGATGTAACGAGTACATCGTGCGTTATGGGGAGTGTTCCTGGTTCCGGTTGATCTAATTAATAATAGAATATTAATCTAATTTCAATAATAGAAGTGTATTAGTGTGCTATGTGTACGCCAGGATAAAGAGATATGTCTTTAATCTAGATTTAAACTGACAGAGCGTGCCTCCCGAACAGTGTTAGGTAGATTGTTCCAGAGTTTGGGCGCTAAATAGGAAAATGATCTGCCGCCCGCAGTAGATTGTGATATTCTAGGTATTATCAAATGGCCAGAGTTTTGAGAACGCAGCGGACATGGAGAACTATAATGTGATAAGAGCTCGCTCAAGTACTGAGGAGCTAAGCCATTCAGGGCTTTATAAGTAATTAACAAGATTTTAAAATCTATCCAATGTTTGATAGGGATCCAAGTGCAGTGTTGACAGAACCGGGCTAATATGGTCATAATTCCTGGTTCTAGTAAGGACTCTAGCTGCTGCATTTTGGACCAACTGTAGTTTGTTGACCAAGCGTGCAGAACAACCACCCAATAAAGCATTACAATAGTCTAACCTTGAGGTCATAAACGCGTGAATTAGTATTTCTGCATTTGACGTTGAGAGCATAGGTCGCAATTTAGATATTGTGATGGGAGGAGCCAACGACAGACACAGTGGGTGTGGCGTCAGGCCTCGGAGAGGTTTTTATTAAACAAAAATGATAAAATAAAGTGTTCAGGGGGAATAAGTGTCCATAAAACAGGGGGGATCTGGTGTCCTCGATGTGCTGCGGGGCTCGTGAAGGAGGGCAGTGTTCCAAAAGGGAAGGGTCCAGGGAAGGGGCGGAGTCTGGTGGCCGCACATGCTCCCGCGGTCCGGGGCACGAGGGGCGGCGGCTTCTCTGGAGCGGCGGCTCTTCCTCTTCTGCCTCTTACGGGCATTGGCGGGATGGATGGCCCGGCATCCTGGCCCGACGGCCGTTATACGGGTGCGGCTTGCACGATGACTCTGGAGGTTCCGCGGCTCACATCCTCGGCGGCGCGATGTCCCTCAACGCACCCTTCCTGGACCCACGAGGACACCAGCGTGCATGCACGGGGGAAGAGACCGGTCTCCCGAGGAGAGGCGCGCTCGGCATTTAACGGCGGCGGTGATGAGGCTTAATTCAGTCCAGCTGTGCCTCATCACACGCCGCCAGCCCACGTTGGTCCCACGCCCCTCCTCTCATCCACCCACTCCAGTCGGGAGCCTGGTGAAGGGCGGCGAATAAGGGACGGGGTGGTGATGATGATGAGGGGGAGGGCCGTCGATCCGTCACAATATGTTTTTGAGATGGAAAAACACAGTTTTACATAGTTTAGATTGCTATGAACCAGCAAACCTAGTTTCCTAACTGATGAAAAATAATTGACAGAGCAGCCGTCAAGTGTTAGATTATAGGTTATTACATGTGGGGTTTTTAGGTCCGATAATTAACACCTTTGTTTTTTCAGAATTTAGCAGTAAGAAATTACTCGTCATCCAGTTTTTTATATCGACTATGCATTCCGTTAGTTTCTCAATTTAGAGTGTTTCACCGGGCCGCGAAGAAATATTGAGTTGAGTATCATCAGCATAACAGTGAAAGCTAACACCATGTCTCCTGATAATATCTCCCAAGGGTAACATGTAAAGCGTGAAAAGTAACGGAAAAGTAGCATGAAAAGTAACACAATTAAAGAGCAATGCTTATTGATGGTGGCCATCTTCAGAAGCGAGAAAACTTCGGAAAACAGCTCATAAAAAGGACGAGGACATGAATGGTTTTCGCGAAATCATTCACATGAAATTCTGTCAGTGTGAGGGGGAGATGTAGGGACGCGCGCTGCGAGGTGCGCAAGAAAAATACAACCGCACTAGGCTATATATTTCTGGTCAGTTTAATAAATAATCGCAAAAATTAAGTATCTTGAGGATGATCAAGGGGCAAAAGGAAAATCTCAGACCCGGTCCTGCGGCGGGGGGGTGCTGCAGCACCCTCAGTACCCCTAGATCCCGCAGCCATGACTGCACTTGTGACTGATATGATACCTCTTCATTCACTGATACGAACTGATGGGGGTCAGATAAGTACGATTTGAACCATGCTAAGGCACTTCCACTAATGCCAACAAAGTTTTCTAGTCTATTCAAAAGAATGTTATGGTCGATTGTGTCGAACGCAGCGCTAAGATCCAGTAGAACTAATAAAGAGATACAACCACGATCAGATGATAGAAGCAGGTCATTTGTAACATTAATGAAAGCAGTCTCAGTACTATGATACGGTCTAAATCCTGATTGGAATTCCTCACAGATACCATTTTTCTCTAAGAAAGAATATAATTGTGAGGATACTACCTTTTCTAGTATCTTTGACAGAAAAGGGAGATTTGAGATCGGTCTGTAATTAACTAGATCTTTGGGGTCAAGTTGTGTTTTTTTTAATGAGAGGCTTAATAACAGCCAATTTGAAGGTTTTGGGGACATATCCTAATGACAATGATGAATTAATAATATCCAAAAGAAGATCCATGACTTCTATAAGCAGCTCTTTCAGTAGTTTAGATGGACATATGTCTAACATACATGTTGTTGGTTTAGATAATTTAACAAGTTTATACAATTCTTCCTCTCCTACAGTAGAGAATGAGTGGAATTGTGTCAGGGAATAGGCTGGATTCAGATGCGGGAATAACAGAGGCTTTATTGAGCAGACAATAATAATAATAATAACAGGCGAGGAGCGCTCCCGCAGATGGCTTGCGTGGATGTGGGATCTCCTACACACACACAGCTGGGTGGATGGTAGCGGCTGGAGCAAGCCACAACAGCGGTAGAGGAGACGGAGCCGGCAAGGCTGTTCGCTATCCCGAGCGAGAGGTAGAGCGATCCACTAGCGAGTCTGCAAAGACCCAGGAACGGCGGCAGCCAAGGGAGCCCACAGGAATCTGAGCGCACAGATAATTAACTAGCAGCAACGAGCACTGGAGCCTGAACAGAGCAAGACAGGACAGGACAGGTAAACGATTCAACTAGAGACAGTCAGAACAATGGAACTAACCAAACAGTCTGACAAAAGACAGAGTAACACAAGGAGCTATAAAGGGAATGCTAATGAGATGACTAGAACCCGGTGTGAAACAAGATGAGCTAACAAGCAGAGAAACAAGGAGGGCGGGGAAACAATCACGCTGAAAATGCGCACATGGCGAGCTGTCAAAACAAAGTCACGTACCCAACACCTAAACACAGAGACAGAAAACCCAGGTGATCAGACCCGAGACCCGACAGAATTGTTCCTCAGGGGATCTATAGTGCGCTATCTGATGCGATACTGTAGCTGATGGCTGCATGGTTACAATTTTATCTCTGAGAGTATCGATCTTGGAAGTAAAGTAGTTCATAAAATCGTTACTGCTGTGCTGTTGGGAAATGCCAACACCTGTTGAAGCTTTATTTTTCATTAATTTAGTCACTGTATTGAATAAATACTGGGGTTTATGTTTGTTTTCTTCTAGAAGAGATGAAAAGTAATCAGATCTAGCAGTTTTTTATGCTTTTCTGTAGGACAGGGTACTTTCCTGCCAAGCTATACGAAATACCTCTAGTTTTGTTTTCCTCCAGCTGCGCTCCATTTTCCCGGGCTGCTCTCTTTAGGGCGAGAGTGTGCTCATTATACCACGGTGTTGAACTCTTATCCTTAATCTTTCTTAAGCATAAAGGAGCAATCGGTTACACTTTATTTCGATAGTCCACTTTAGACATTCTACTAACTATAAGTAACTTTGTAACTACATGTCAACTACATGTCAACTAATTCTCATTAATTTGTAACTACATGTCTACTAACTCTCAGTAGGGTAGGTTTAGGGTTAGTAGAATAAGTTGACACGTATTTGCTAAGTTTCTGATAGTCAGTATGTTGTATGTTGTGGACCCATAAAAATAAAATGTTAGAAGATATTAAGCAGACAGTCTACTAATACTCTAATGACTGCTAGTTGACATGTAGTTGCAAAGTTACTTACTGTTAGTAGAATATCTAAAGTGGACTATCGAAATAAAGTGTTACCGAGCAATCGTATCTAAAGTGCTAGAGAAGAGAGTCCACAGTTTCAGTTACATCATCAAGTTGTTCTGAGCTATTGGATATGCTGAGGAACTGAGATAAGTCAGGAAGATTATTTATAAAGCAGTCTTTTGTGGTAGAAGTGATGGTTCTACCATATTTGTAACAAGGAGTTGGCTTTACAGCTTTAGCTATATGGAATATACAGGAGACTAGATAATGATCTGAGAATCTTTAGAATGTCTATAAATGCTGATCCCAACAAATCTTTTTCATTATCAACATGGATATTAAAATCACCAACAATTAGGACTTTATCTGCAGCCAGCACTAACTCCGATAGAAAATCAGCAAATTCTTTAATAAAGTCTGTATAGTGCCCTGGTGGCCTGTATACAGTAGCCAGTACAAACATCACAGGGGATTTATCATTAACACTTGTTTCTTTGGATAACGTTATATGAAGCAGCATTACTTCGAATGAATTATACTTGAAACCCGACCTCTGTGAAATACTGAAAATATTGTTATAAATTGTAGAAAAACCTCCCCCTTTACCTTTTGGACACGGTTCATGTTTGTAACAGTAATCTTGGGGTGTAGACTCGTTTAAAGTAATGTAAACATCTGGTTTTAGCCAGGTTTCTGTCAAACAAAGCAAATCTAGTTTATGGTCAGTGATCATATAATTTAAAAAAAGTGCTTTTGTAGAAAGGGATCTAATATTCAATAAGCCAAGCTTTATCATGTGTTTATCTGTATTATATCTGTTTTTTATTTGTTGAACATCAATTAAATTGTTACTATTACTTTGGTTTGGATGTTTTCTGTATTTTCTAGTCCGGGGAACAGACACAGTTTTTATAGTGTGATATCTAGGTGAAAGAGTCCCTATGTGCTGAGAATTAAATGACTTCTGTGATGTGAGGCGGCTAGCAAACAGTCGGTTTAGCCAGTCTGTCTGCTTCCTGACCTGGGCTCCAGTTTGTCAAATACGAACTCTAAGACTATGTGCCATATTTACAGAGAGTAGAGTGGCACCACCCCAGGAGGGATGAACACCATCTCTTTTCAACAGGTCAGGTCTGCCCCAAATTTTTTTCCAATTGTCTATAAAACCTATGTTATTTTGCGGGCACCACTTAGACATCCAGTCATTGAGTGACGACAGTCTGCTATGAATCTCATTGCCACGGTAAGCAGGGAGCGGATCAGAGCATATTACAGTGTCTGACATCGTACTTGCAAGTTCACACACCTCTTTATCATTAACATTAACTAACACTGGAAAACAACGCTGTAGTCCTAACAAGCCGTTCATTGTAGTTCTTGAAAAGGGATTTTAAAGAAGAGGCACCATCGTATAGTTTTTGTCACGGCGAATGAGACAAAAGGATTCAGGTGCGGTAAATAACAGTTTATTGACAGAAGTCAAAGATAAGTGATGGTTCACAAGGATTCGCTGGTTGGGTAGCGCAGGGATCTCAATGGGCAGCCAAGCCGGACGAAGATCATCAGCCGGAGAACAAGAGAAGAAACTGGAACAGCGTGTGGATCCAGGAACACGCGCCAGCCGAACCCAGGGACAAACACAGAGGAACTGACGAAGACAAGACAGGTTAGTGTGCCATAAATAGCCAGAGAGATACGAGCCGCACCTGACTCCAATCAGCTCGTATCTAAGACACACCCACCACTTAAACACACACACACCACAAGCAAGAATGAGATACCGAACCCATGAACCGTGACAGTACCCCTCCCCCTAGGAGCGCCTCTTGGCGCTCTGAGCCAACCTACCCTGTTGATTGTAATCATCAATAAGGGAGTGATCTAATATGTCCCTGGCTGGTACCCAACTTCTCTCCTCTGGACCGTAACCTTCCCAGTCCACCAAGTACTGGAATCCGCGTCCCCTCCGTCTCGAGTCCAGGATACGGTTTACCGAATAAGTAGGTTCCCCGTCTACGAGACGCGGCGGTGGAGGAACCGGGGTAGGCGGATTAAGACGAGAATGAAAAACGGGTTTGATTTTGGATACATGGAACACGGGATGAATTCTCCTGTACGCAGGAGGGAGTTGGAGGCGGACTGTCACTGGACTAATGTTTTTAGTGACAGGAAACGGGCCAATAAATTTGGGAGCTAACTTATTACAAACGGATCGGAGAGGAATGTTCTTAGTAGAAAGCCACACCTTTTGACCCACGACGTATACGGGAGGCTTCGACCGGTGGCGATCAGCCTTAGCCTTGGTGCGCGCCCCCACCCGGAGGAGAGTCTCTCGGGCTCTCGTCCAGGTAAGGTGACACCTCTGGACGAAGGCGTGGGCAGAGGGGACCGTGACTTCAGATTCCATACTGGGAAAAAGAGGTGGCTGGTAACCTAAACTACATTCAAACGGCGAGAGGCCCGTAGCCGACACTGGCAACGAGTTATGTGCGTACTCAACCCACGAGAGCTGCTGACACCAGGAAGTGGGATTCTGAGCGACCAAACATCGCAACACCCTCTCGAGATCCTGGTTGGCTCGCTCAGTCTGACCGTTGGTCTGAGGGTGAAACCCCGAAGACAAACTCACAGTCGCCCCCAGTAAACGACAAAACTCTCTCCAAAATTTGGATACAAACTGGGGACCCCTGTCGGAAACCACGTCCATCGGGAGGCCATGAATGCGAAAGACATGATTCACGACAGTAGCCGCTGTCTCCTTGGCTGAGGGCAATTTGGGCAAGGGGATGAAATGGGCCGCCTTCGAGAACCGGTCCACTACGGTTAAAACCACCGTATTGCCCAGGGAGGGCGGGAGGGCGGGAGGGCGGGAGGGCAGTGACGAAATCTAGCGCTATGTGGGACCAGGGTCTCGAAGGAACCGACAGCGGCTGAAGTAACCCCTCTGGCGGTCGATTGGAAGTTTTACCTCGAGCACAGACTGAATAGGCCAAAACAAACTCTCGGATATCGCGAGCCATGGTGCGCCACCAGAATCGTTGTTTAACCAAAAAGATAGTGCGACCAATTCCTGGATGGCAAGCCACGTTGGAGCAATGACCCCACCGAATGACATCTGACCGTAACCTCTCCGGCACAAACAATCCACTCGCTGGGCATTCAGGCGGAGGCGTTACCCCTTCTAAGGCCGTGCGGACCTTCGATTCGATCTCCCAAGTGACTGCAGAGACAATCATTCTCTCAGGTACGATGCACTCGGGAGACACCGGGCGGTCTGATCGATCAAAAATGCGCGACAGCGCGTCGGGTTTAATGTTCTTAGAACCCGGCCGATAGGAAATGGAAAAATCAAAACGTCCGAAAAATAGTGCCCAACGAGCCTGCCTGGAGTTAAGACGTTTAGCGGACTGAATATATTCAAGGTTCTTATGGTCGGTCCAGACAATAAAAGGAACCCCCGAACCTTCTAACCAGTGACGCCATTCCTCCAACGCTACCTTGACGGCCAGCAACTCTCTGTTACCAATGTCGTAATTCTGTTCAGCAGAGGATAAACGATGAGAAAGAAACGCGCAGGGGTGCATCTTGTCGTCCGAGACGGCACGCTGGGATAACACCGCACCTACCCCCACCTCTGACGCGTCGACCTCCACCACGAACTGACGTGTGGGATCAGGGGCTTGGAGAATGGGAGCCGAAACGAAGCGGCCTTTCAGTTTGGTGAATGCAGCCTCGGCTGCACTCGACCACCTGAACGTCACCTTGGTGGAGGTCAAGGCAGTCAGAGGAGCGGCTAGTTGGCTGAAATTGCGAATGAAACGCCGGTAAAAATTAGCAAACCCAAGAAACCTCTGCAGGGCCTTGCGGGAATCAGGGGTTGGCCAATCTACCACAGCCTTAACCTTGTCAGGATCCATGCGAACCCCCTCCGGCGACACGATGAACCCCAGAAAAGGAACCGACTGTGCGTGAAACGCGCACTTCTCCGCCTTGACAAAAAGCCCATTCTCTAGCAGTCTCTGGAGTACTCGTCTGACGTGTTGAACATGCTCCTGGAGAGAAGAAGAAAAAATCAATATGTCGTCCAGGTAGACATATATAAACTGATCGACCATATCTCTCAACACGTCATTAACGAGTGCTTGGAAAACCGCGGGGGAGTTGGATAGCCCAAACGGCATAACCAGGTACTCAAAGTGCCCCCTGGGGGTATTAAACGCGGTCTTCCACTCATCCCCCCCTCTAATGCGGACCAAATGGTAAGCATTACGTAAATCCAATTTGGAAAAAACGGAGGCTCCCTGCAACCGTTCGAAGGCTGAAGACATCAACGGCAAAGGATAGGTATTCTTAACCGTGATGCTGTTCAACCCCCGATAATCAATGCACGGTCGCAAGGAACCATCCTTCTTGGCGACAAAAAAAAAACCCCGCCCCCGCTGGAGAAGAAGAAGGGCGAATGATCCCAGCTGCTAGAGAATCAGAAATATATTTCTCCATGGCCTCCCTTTCCGGAGCGGAAAGCGAATATAACCTACCCTTAGGCGGAGAAGTACCTGGGACTAACTCTATGGCACAGTCGTAGGGACGGTGTGGAGGAAGAGAAGCAGCCCTGGACTTACTAAACACCTCCTTCAGGTCGTGGTACTCCCTGGGCACGTTAGACAGGTTCGCCACCTCATCCTGCAACGAAACACAAGAGACAGGAGAACAAGCAGACACAAGACACGAGGCATAACATCCTTCACTCCACGCCGTCACACAGTTCTGTCTCCAATTGACCGTAGGGCCATGTTGGGTGAGCCAGGGATGACCCAACACTATAGGGGCCAGAGGAGAGTCAGTAATATAAAACTTGATACGTTCAGAGTGATTGCCTGAGGTGACCAGAGTCAGTGTGGGCGTGGAGAAAGTGATGCTGGGCAGCGCTAATCCACAAAGTGCCCTGACAGAAATCTGTCGATCCAGAGGAATTCTGGGGATGTGAAGGTGTTCGGCAAGAGCCGTGTCGATGAAGTTACCTTCAGATCCCGAGTCGATGAGAGCGCTGCACTTGTAGTCCCTGGCTGCCCATTGCAATCTCACCGGGAGGAGAGTACTCGCTGAGGGTCTGTCCAATGAAGCTCCACCCGACCGCAACCTCAGTTCTGCTGTCGGGCTCGATCTTTTACTGGACACTCCATCAGAAAATGTCCTTCGGCCCCGCAGTAAAGGCATAACCCCTGTCTTCTGCGGCGATCTCTCTCCTCCCGGGAAAGCCGAGCTCTGCCAATCTGCATGGGCTCGATGTCCGTAGAATGGCTGATCGCATTCCTGGTCTCCAAAGAAGGCTCGGGAAAACTCGCAAACGGCTGACTGTGGGCACGTCGATTCAGCTGGTGCAAACGTGAATCCACCCGTAGCGTTAACACTACGAGATCCTCGAACCCGTCTGGTAACTCCAGCAGACCAATCTCCCTTTGAATGCGATCCGCCAGCCCATGCAGAAAGATGTCCCGCTGCGCCGCCTCGTTCCACTCACACTCCACCGCCAGGGTTCGGAACTCGATGGAATAATCAGAAACCGACCGCTCACCCTGGCAGAGATCGGCGAGTCTTCTGGCCGCCTCGCGTCCAGTCACGGCACGATCGAACACAGACCTCATCTCTGTAGACAGGCGGTGGAACGAGGAGCAGCACGGATGTTGGTTCTCCCACACCGCCGTACCCCATAGTGCAGCTTTACTGGTCAGGAGTGTTAGAACAAACGCCACCTTCGACGTCTCCGTGGAGAACGTAAATGGTTGGAGGGAAAAGAACATTGAACACTTGGTCAAGAATGCTCTGCACATGTTGGGTTCCCCATCATACCTCTCCGGAGTGGGTAAACGTGGTTCAATCTGTGTGGAGTCAGGTGCTGGTCTCAGGGATATCAGCGGCGTGGGTGGCGCAGCGGGTAGTCTCAGCTGTTGTAATTGCGTGGAGAGCTCGGACACCTGCGCTACCAGCTCTTGAACCGCCCGTCCAGTCAACCTGATCTGATCATCCAGAACGTCCATACGAGAAGTAGTGTTACCCAGGAAGTGTTGAAGATCGGTTGCTTCCGCTGAATCCTGCATGGTCAGTTCCTACTGTCACGGCGAATGAGACAAAAGGATTCAGGTGCGGTAAATAACAGTTTATTGACAGAAGTCAAAGATAAGTGATGGTTCACAAGGATTCGCTGGTTGGGTAGCGCAGGGATCTCAATGGGCAGCCAAGCCGGACGAAGATCATCAGCCGGAGAACAAGAGAAGAAACTGGAACAGCGTGTGGATCCAGGAACACGCGCCAGCCGAACCCAGGGACAAACACAGAGGAACTGACGAAGACAAGACAGGTTAGTGTGCCATAAATAGCCAGAGAGATACGAGCCGCACCTGACTCCAATCAGCTCGTATCTAAGACACACCCACCACTTAAACACACACACACCACAAGCAAGAATGAGATACCGAACCCATGAACCGTGACAGTTTTTGTCTTATGTCACAACAAGATGTGCAGTTTCAGCACAAAATGTATGTCTGCACATCCTCTTCTCATGCTGGCCTCTACACACAGGCAGAAACACGTTTATAATAGCAGAATAACTTGGTACATATATGGCTGTATTCACATTGATTATACTTGATTAATTTATATTTTGATTAATAAAACTCTTCTACAAAACTTGTTAAATCATCTAAACCAACAACATGTATGTTAGACCCTATTCCATCTAAACTACTAAAAGAGGTGCTTCCAGAAGTCATAAATCCTCTTTTGGCTATTATTAATTTGTCATTGTCATTAGGATATGTCCACAAAACCTTCAAATTGGCTGTTATTAAGCCTCTCATTAAAAAGCCACAACTTGACCCCAAAGATCTAGGTAATTACAGACCGATTTAGAATCTCACTTTTCTGTCAAAGATACTAGAAAAGGTAGTATCCTCACAACTATATTCCTTCTTAGAGAAAAATGGTATCTGTGAGGATTTCCAGTCAGGATTTAGACCGCTTCATAGTTCTGAGACTGCTCTCATTTGAGTTACAAATGACCTGCTCTTATCATCTGATCGTAGTTGTATCTCTCTATTAGTGCTACTGGATCTTAGCGCTGCGTTCGACTCCAGCGACCACAACATTCTTTTGAATAGACTACAAAACTTTGTTGGCATTAGTGGAAGCGCATTAGCATGGTGCAAATCATACTTATCTGACCGCCATCAATTCATAGCAGTGAATGAAGAGGTATCATATCGATCACAAGTGCAGTATGGAGTACCTCAAGACTCAGTACTAGGGCCATTACTTTTCACGCTTTTCATGTTACCCTTGGGAAATATCATCAGGAAAAATGGTGCTAGCTTTCACTGCTATGCTGATGATACTCAGCTCTATATTTCTTCGCGACCCAGTGAAATGCACCAAATTGAGAAACTAATGGAATGCATAGTCGATATATAAATCTGGATGACAAGTAATTTCTTACTGCTAAATTCTGAAAAAAAAAACCAGAGGTGTTAATTATCAGACCTAAAACCCCCACATGTAATAACCTAGAACGCTGTCTAATACTTGATGGCTACTCTGTCAATTCTTCATCATTAGTCAGGAACCTAGGTGTGCTATTTGATAGCAAGCTTTCCTTTGACAGACATGTTTCTAGCATTTGTAAAACTGCATTTTTTCATCTTAAAAATATATTGAAAATTGAGACCTATGCTCTCAATATGAAATTCATGCGTTTATGACCTCAAGGTTAGATTATTGTAATGCTTTATTGGGTGGTTGTTCTGCACGCTTAATAAACAAACTCCAGATGGTCCAAAATGCAGCAGCTAGAGTTCTTACTAGAACCAGGAACTATGACCATATTAGCCCGGTTCTGTCAACACTGCACTGGCTCCCTATTAAATATTGTACAGATTTTAAAATCTTGTTAATTACTCATAAAGCCCTACTTATAAATGAATGGTTTAGCTCCTCAGTACTTGAGCGAGCTCTTAATGCATTATAGTCCTCCATGTCTGCTGCGTTCTCAAAACTATGGCCATTTGATAATACCTAGAATATCGAAATCAACTGCGGGCAGCAGATCCTTTCCTATTTAGTGCCCAAACTCTAGAACAATCTACCTAACACTGTTCGGGAGGCAGACACACTCTGTCAGTTAAAATCTAGATTAAAGACCCATCTCTTTAACCTGGCTTACACATAACACACTAATACGCTTCTAATATTCAAATCCGTTAAAGGACTGTTAGGCTGCATTAATTAGGTCAACCGGAACCGGGAACACTTCCCATAACACTCGATGTACTTGTTTCATTGTAAAAAGAATGGCATCTACGCTAATATTAGTCTGTTTCTTTCTTATTCCGAGGTCACCGTAGCCACCTGATCCAGTCTGTATACAGCCCAGATGGTCACTGCAGTCACCCGGATCCAGTCCGTATTCAGATCAGATGTTGGATCAGCACCTAGAGATAACCACTACAGCCCTGAACATCAGCGGAGACCAGGACACCTAGATGAGCCCCAGAGACAGATCCCCAGTGAAGACCTCATCACCTAGACGGCCATTGGGACAAGACCTCAGGAACCAGATGAGTCCTTTACACAATCTGACTTTGCTGCAGTTGGAATTGAACTGCTGGCTTCATCTGGTCAGAGGAGACCTGGCCCCTCGACTGAGCCTGGTTTCTCCCAAGGTTTTTTTTTCGCCATTCTGTCACCGATGGAGTTTTGGTTCCTTGCCACTGTCGCCTCTGGCTTGCTTAGTTGGGGACACTTAATTTCCAGCGATATTGTCGACTTGATTGCACAGATACTATTTAAACTGAACTAAGCTGGACGATGACATCACTGAATTCAATAATGAAATGCCTAGGGGTGTCCTCGAATCGTCGATGATTCGATGCTTCGATTCGAGGAGCCTGATTCGACTCCCAATCTCACAGTCGAATATTCACGGGGTGTTATGATCATACCATTTTGGCTATATGGGGGTGCTCAGTGTCTGATTTCACATCTAACTACCGTTTTTCTCCCAATAAGTTAATATACAGTCTATTATGATAATGCTGTAAATAAGAACCTTAAAAGAAAGAAGCTTTAAATAAATATTTTAACATGCGTGAATAAATCCAACTTCCCCTATAGATTAAAGTTTCACTTCATAACCCGTCATCAACAGAGGGGCATCTTGGCGGCAGGGATTTAAATCTTTAACAAGACTCAAACTGACACAGGCTGAGTGAAGACTTTGTTTTTGTTTTTTTCTCGATCAGGTAACGTTAGGGTATATATATTATTTATCTTGTATAAGATGCCTTTGGTTGAGTTACGCTACAGTAAAGCGCTTTGTAGTACGGTGATTATCTCTTCAGCGCGCGGTGCGAGCAGGACAACAATGACGAATATTACAGTTTTTCTCGATTGCTAACACACTATAACTGATTCATTTGGCCCATTTTTCCAAACCATTCATACAGTTCTCAAAACAAAGACATGTTTCTCAAAACGTTTAACACATTTCACCTGTTTGCACACACGTTCCAATTTGCTCAGTGTTTTCTTCAAAACTCTACACAAAAATGCCATCATTTTGCACAGGTTTAACCATGTTCTCATTTAGAAAACTCAAACACACAATATAATTATCTCAAGCATCAAAAAATGAACACAAACAGCACACGTTTATCCCTGTGTGAACATTCAGTAGCAAAACTGATGACACACAGGTCAGAATCTCAGGATGATATGCACAGGAGCACAAGTGATTTTGTGTTTTGGAAAATGAATACTGGTCGTGGGAGACAAAGAGGAATAGGAGGAGAAAAGAAAAAATTAAGGGGATGAGGTCAAAGGTCGTTTGTTCCTGATGAAATACAAAGCACTATAGTTGACCACGTTCTTCTGCATGGACTGACCGTGAGGGAAGATGGCTTACTGACTCATCTAGGTTTCAATACTACTTACACATTCAATATAATTACAGTACATAGCAGCAGTACTTCAGATGAGAGAACTTTCATTATTCTATGTACAGTAAATAATGTAGCACATGTTGTACACCCTCAAACTCATTACTGTACTGTTGAAATGATATGTAGCCAAGTAGTCCTTACATCTACTCTATTTTTGCAAAAACTGAGACACGACTGTCCAGGGAAGGCAGAGAAGTCTTTTTTCAGAAGACTAAGAAACTGCTATAACAAATAAAGATACTACCAATACTGTAATGCAATTTGACTGAGGATGCTGAATGAATGAATGAATGAATGAATGAATGAATGAATGAATGAATGAATGAATTTATTTATTCATTCACAGTAACTGACAGTATAGTCCAGTGTGTGTTTACTGTATATTCAGCTGTTTGGTCTTTGAACTTTTCTCTTCTAGTGCTTTTCATCTGATGTAAGATATCTTTACAGTCGTGTAATGAAAGTAAACTTTTCTTAAAGTTTATTGCTGAATTTTACTGTATCTGCACCCCTTTATTTATGCTGTATACTGTAACAGACATTGACTTGCAAAAGGATTCCTATTTCCCAAAAGGAGGTTTTTGTAACAGTGTTTTGAATTGATCTCACTAGTGTTCTCAAGACAGGAACGTAGTCTGAGTATTTGTCAGGTTTGTGTGTCATCTGAGGCCAAAGTTTGAGTCTGACAAAAGAGAATATGTTTTTGACTAAACTATTTGATTTTGACCTGGAAGTTTAAAGTTTGCAGAAGTTGGTGTGTAATTTTGAGATTGTGTTTATAGTTGTGAGAAAATGGTGAATTGTTTCATGACTTGTGTGTTAGCAATCGAGAAAAACTGTAATAACTATGACTGGCACTGTCATATACTGTACATAACGGTAATATTAATGTTATGTTATATAAATAACGAAGCGTATTCTATGTGAGATAAATAAGTTAAATCCCATTTATTAAAAACCTGCTATCATCTGCTTCTACTGGTCATCTTCAGCGCACGCAGCTCAAAACAGAAATGCAGAACGTTATAACTACGATTTATGACTGTCGAATGTCTGACTTAACTTTTGGTAAAAAGTTCGACTATCAGTCGACTATCGGCATGAATCGAAAATTCCGATTCGACTATGAAAATCCTTAGTCGGGGACACCCCTAATATATATATATATATATATATATATATATATATACACACACACACACACACACACACACACACAAAAACACACACACACACATGTTCGTTTTTGTGAAAAGTGGGGACATCCCATAGGCGTAATGGTTTTTATACTGTACTTACTGTATGTGCTATTGCCCTACACCTACCCTACACCTAAACCTACCCCTTACAGGAGAACGTGCACAAAAACGTGCACACACACACACACACACACACACACACACACACACACACACGTGTGTGTATATATATGATAGTCAAATTATATGTTTGGGGGCAGGGGGCAAAATACATTACCCAAGAGTCAAGTCAGATATTCAACAGTCATAATTACTGACGTTAACACTGAGGGAAAATGTGTACCGGATGCCTCGCAGATACAAAGATAATGTTTTATGTTTTGACTAAAAGTTATCATTAGACATCAGCAAAACCCTAAGAATTCACAACATTTTTTTTACAACAGTGCTCTCATTATAACGTTAGGCTATATGAAAGTAGTTAGGCCTATTAATGTTCTGCATTTGAGCTGCGCGTGCTGAATATGACCAGTAGAATGAAGCATTTGCTAGCAGGTTTTTAATCAATGGTATTTAACTCATAATTTTTTTTCAATCTTCTATTGTTCAATTTGGTGAGCCTGTGCGAATTGTAGCCTCCGTTTTCCGTTCTTAGCTGACAGGAGCAGCACCCGGTGTGGTCTTCTGCTACTGTAGCCCATCTGCTTCATGGTTTGACGTGTTGCTCATTCAGAGATGGTATTCTGCATACCTTGGTTGTAACGAGTGGTTAATTGAGTTACTGTTGCCTTTCTATCATCGCTAACCAGTCTGGCCATTCTCCTCTGACCTCTGACATCAACAAGGCATTTTCGTCCACGCAACTGCAGCTCGCTGGATATTTTCTCTTTTTCGGACCATTCTCTGTAAACCCTAGAGATGGTTGTGCGTGAAAATCCCAGTAGATCAGCAGTTTTTTAAATACTCAGACCAGCCCGTCTGGCACCAACAACCATTCCACGTTCAAAGTCACTTAAATCCCCTTTCTTCCCCATTCTGATGCTCGGTTTGAACTTCAGCAAGTCGTCTTCACCACATCGAGTTGCTGCCATGTGATTGGCTTATTAGCAATTTGTGTTACCAAGCAATTGAACAGGTGTACCTAATAAAGTGGCCAGTGAGTGTGTGTGTGTGTATATATATATATATATATATATATATATATATTGTGGCGGGGGTGAGGAATCACACACGACAAAGAGACTGTTTCAAAGTCAAGAAAACCCCGGAGGGTGGATTTATTTGTGCAAAGTGGTGAGTTCGTGGTGCGGTGCTCCGTGCAGTGTTCCAGCTCAATCCTTTCGTGTCTCTGAAGTGGTGGATCGGTGTAGTGCTCCGTGGTTCGGCGGAACCGGTCACACGCTATCTTCTGTTTGGAGAGGAGAAAGAACAACATTAGGCTTGGAGGCTTCCTTGGTACTCACCAGAGTGTGCGTGAAGTGCAGCTTAAAAAGGGTGGTGTCTGATGAGCTCCAGGTGTGACCGGTCTGCCGTTGATGCGGAGTGCAGGTGTGCACTCTTTGTTGCCAGGGGGACGCCCCCCAAGCGTTGTCCTGGTGTTCCTACACAATGGGGAAGATGGGGGTGGGCGGGAGGTGAACCCTGACAGACCTGCGAAAGCTGCCCAGCCACGGGAGAGTCCGTCTGCGTTGGCGTTGGCCGTTCCCGCTCGATGTTGTACGTCAAAGTGGAAGGAACCACCGCGTCACTCGTGCGTTTGTATCTTTAGCCCGGGCCATCCACTGCAGGGGAGCGTGGTCTGTGAGAAGGGTGAGCTTCCGGCCAAGGATGTAATATCGGAGCTCCAGGACTGCCCACTTAACGGCCAACGCTTCTCTCTCCACCGTGGCATAGCGACGTTCAGCGGGGGTCAGCTTCCGGCTGATGTAGACCACCGGGTGTTCTTCGCCGTCTACCACCTGGGAGAGGACGGCTCCCAACCTGGTGTCGGACGCGTCCGTCTGTAACAGGAAGGGGCAGCTGAAATCGGGGGCTCGTAGGATGGGCTCAGTTGTGAGTGCCTCCTTCACTCGCCTGAACGCTTGGTCCGTCTCCTGGCTCCAAATGATCTTCTCAGGCTGCCCCTTCCGGATCAGGTCTGTCAGGGGAGCAGCTAAGGAGGAGAAGTTAGGGATAAAACAGCGGTAATACCCTGCCAACCCCAAAAAGGCTCGTACCTGAGTCTTGGTTGTAGGAACTGGTGTTGAGAGGACAGCCGCCACCTTCTTTTCCTGGGGTCGGACGACACCCCGTCCTACCTGGAAACCCAGGTACTTGGCGTCGTAAAGGGCAAGGTGGCACTTCCGGGGGTTGGCAGTCAGTCCAGCCCGACGAAGCTCCATGAGCACCCTCCGCAACCATTCGAGGTGTTCCTCCCAGCTCTCCGCATGAATGATGACATCGTCCAGGTAGGTCTGGTGGGGCCGCAGTAGGACATCCATTAGACGTTGGAAAGTGGCGGGGGCCCCATGTAGGCCGAAGGGGGAACCCGGTACTGCCAGTGGCCACTGCGGTCTTGGGTTTTGCACTTTCGGTCAGTGGGACCTGCCAACATCCTTTCGTGAGGTCAAGTGTGGAGATGAACCGGGCTCTCCCCAGGCGGTCAATCAGTTCGTCTACGCGGGGCATGGGGTAGGTGTCAAACTCTGATACCTCATTCAAGCGACGAAAGTCATTGCAGAAGCGAAGGGTGCCATCCGGTTTCGGGACCATGACGACAGGGCTGGACCATGGGCTCCGAGATGGTTCAATTACCCCTAACTTCAACATCTCCTGTATCTCATCCTCAATTGCGTGTCGCCGAGCCTCCGGGACACGGTAGGGCCGCTGCCTCATGATGGTCCCCGTCGGGACGCGGATGTCGTGGTGGAGGACGTTGGTCCGCCCGGGCAGTGGTGAGAACACATCAGAGAACTGACTGACCAGATGTTGAAGCTCCGTCTTCTGGGCAGCCGAGAGATGGGGGTTGACGTCAACAACCACGGGATCCGAGGTGGCAAGGGCCGACAGCTAAGCCCGGTTTACCCCCTTCGAGCTGCTGTGAAACCCACCGTTTCAAGAGGTTAATATGGTAAAGTTGTTCCTCCCGTCGGCGGCCGGGCTGGCGAACCCGGTAGGTGACTGGCCCGACTCGTTCAGTAACCGTGTTCGGCCCCTGCCAGGTGGCCAGGAATTTGCAAGCGGTGGTTGGTATCAAGACCATCACATGATCCCCGGGCTGAAATTCCCGTGGTTGGGCTGCCCGGTTGTAGTGACGTTGTTGAGCTTGTTGGGCCTTGGTGAGATGTTCCCGGACTAACGGCATCACTCTGTCTATCTTCTCCCTCATGTCACGGACATGCTCGATGGTGGAGCGGAAGGCGGCCGGCTGTTGCTCCCACGCCTCCCTCGCGAAGTCCAGGAGCCCTCGAGGCTGACGTCCGAACAGCAGCTCGAAGGGGGTAAAACCAGTGGAGGCCTGGGGGACTTCTCGGATCCCGAAAAGCACATAGGGCAACATCCGGTCCCAGTCGCGCTTGTCCTCGGCAGCCACGCGGCGGAGCATCTACTTGAGGGTTTGGTTGAATCTTTCCACCAATCCGTCCGTCTGTGGATGGTACACGGTGGTTCGGAGCTGCTTGACTTTTAGGAGTCGACAGAGGTCCGCCATTAGCCGGGACATGAACGGCGTGCCTTGGTCAGTCAGTATCTCCGCTGGGATGCCGACTCGGCTACTCAGGAGGAACAGCTCCTGGGCGACGGCCTTGGAGGTGGCCTTGCGGAGAGGGATCGCTTCCGGGTACCGGGGGGCATAATCGACAATCACCAGGATGTGTTCGTGGCCTCGGGCGGACTTCGGCAACGGCCCTATCAGGTCCATCCCGATGCGCTCGAAGGGCACCTCAATGATGGGTAGTGGAATCAGCGGGCTGGGGGGAGGAGTCCTCGGAGAGGTCCGTTGGCAGGTCGGACAAGCTTGACAGAATCATCTCACATCGGCCTCTAGGCCTGGCCAATGGAAACGGTCCCTGATCCGTTGGGTGGTATTCTGTACTCCGAGGTGGCCGGCCATCGGGTGGGCGTGGGCTAGGTCCATCACAACCTCCGTCTTGGTTTTTGGGACTACTAGTAGTGATTTTTCCTCCCCCCTCCGCTGTGCGACACAGTAAAGCAGGCCATTTTGGATGCGAAAGTGGGGGATCGGGTGCGGCGCTGGCAGGACCTCTTTCCGCTCGATCATCCGCACTTGCGTCCAACAGTGCTTCAGACGGTCATCCCCGTGTTGCTCCTTTTCGAATGACCCCCTTCCCGATACTTGTTGGAATATATCATAGTACAGGTTAGTATTTTGAGAGGGGGACTCACCGTCTCGGGCGCTGTCAGATGCCAGCAACACGGGGCGACGGCGGAGATTGCGTCTGGGTTTCCGGCGACGGCGGTTCCCGGCAGGGCTGACAGGCTGGCTGGCGGCTAGGGAACGGTCGAAACCCGGCCAGTCTCTCCCGAGGAGGACCGGGATGGGCAGGTCCTTAATAATCCCCACTTCCACGGGCCAGGTTCCCTGGGCTGCCGAGATGTTGATCCGCCGAGCGGGCACCTGCCGCGTGTCCCCATGGACGCAGATTACGGACAGGAGGGCCTTGGACTCGGCCCGTGGGGGAAGGACGGCCGGATGGATGAGGCTTACGGTGCTTCCTGAGTCCAGGAGGGCGGGGAACGGGCGTCCATTAATCCGTACCTCCGTCTGTGGGCCGGCAAAGGGTGGTTCCTGGTGCAGAGTGCAGCCTGTCAGCCAAGCCCGGTTTGGAGAGCGGGGCGGTTCGGTGGGCATGGGCTCATCCTGGGGGCCGGGAACCACTGGCCTGTTTACCGGTCGCGGGGTGCCCTCCGGCGTGCGTTGCTCCTGGACCACCCTCCGGGGAAAAGGCGGCACTCGCTCCCCCGCCTCTCGATGAAGGGTGGCATCCGCCAGTTCGATAGCCTCAACGACTTCCCCGATGGTCAGGGGGTTGCGCATCCCAGCGGCTTGCCGAAGGGGACGGGGTAGCGCTCGGAGAAGCCTGTCCACGATGACTCTTTCAGCAACTTGACTGGCCGTGAGGTTCCCGACGAGGAGCCAATGTCGGGCCAGACGCGAGGGTTTGGCCGCCTGGGCGCGGGCCGGTAGGCGGGGCTTGTACTCCCAGTCCTGGAACAGTTGGGCCGCACAGATTAGGGACAGACCCACTCTGGCTAGGATCTCCTTCCTTAATTCTTCATACGAGTCGACCTTCTCCGGGGGTAACGCGAAGTAAGCTCGCTGCGCCTCGCCGGTCAAAAGGGGAGCGATGATTCGGGCCCACTCCTCTTGCGGCCAATCTTCCCGGAGCGCGACGGCCTCGAACATTTGTAAGAAGTGTTCTACGTCGTCGTGGACAGTCATCTTAGGGATGAGCTGGGTCACCCGCACTCGGGGATCGGGGAGCAGCCTTTAATGAATAACTACACAAATGACATGGAACAATTGGAACAATTGGAACAAATTACTAATGCACTATTAACATTCTAGTAACTACTATTATCTAACAAGAAACTCTGATTAACGATTTAGTAAGTAATAGCACTCAGTTGAAACTGTTAGTTTACTATTACCCAGTCAATAACTTTTTTTTCATATATCCTGGAGAACTACTAAGAACTACTGTATGCATGTTCATAATTAATGTGAATTATGCATAATGTATAATTAATTCTAAAGCTAAGATCATGGTAACCCACTAGTAATGACTCAAGTATTACCAATTCCTTCTTAAGGAACTACTGATTATTTGGATCAATAAAGTGAAAAGCATGACAATTCCCTAATATTGGCTGACGTACTTTTAAAGTTTTTGAGATATATGTAAAGTTTTGGATAGTAATGTAACGGGGCTGACGAGACGAGAGACGTGCGGATCCATCTGCAAGCTTTTATTTATAGGCATGGTCATAAATACAGGCAGGGTCGAGCAATGGCAGACAGGTATGGCAGAGACAAGACGAAGAGTAATCCTAGTTTTCCCCTGCCCGTTTGGATTGTGTTTTCCCGTGTATGTTCTACCCTGTGTTCCCTGGATTAACCCTTGCCTTGCCGTCTGGACACTGTTTGCCCCCTATTGGATTCTAGCCCATGTTCCCTGGATTATCTCTCTGCCTTGCCCACTGGATACTGTTTGCCGATCGTCGACCTTTGCTTGCCCTAGGATTATTCTTCGTCTTGTCTCTGCCATACCTGTTTGCCATTGCTCGACCCTGCCTGTATTTATGACCATGCCTATAAATAAAAGCTTGCAGATGGATCCGCATGACTCACGTCTCGTCAGCCACATTACAAGTAATGACTTAAGTGTTTCTACATCCTTCTGAATAAATTACTGATTATTTGGATCAGTATTCAAAAGTGACGATCACGGTAACCCACTAGTAATTATTTAAGTGTTGTCAAATCTAGCAAAATGAATTACTAACCAGAACCTTAAAAAAAACTCAAAAATTTACAATGATTTCAGTATTACTAGGGAGTTATCACTTTATACTGATTTACTTTAGAATACTGATCCAAATAATTAGTAATTCCTTCTGAAGAATTTGTTAATACTTTATTAACAATTATTATTTAGCCGTTATTAGTGTGTTACCATGACCTTCACTTTAGAATTAATTACATCTTATACATAATTCATATTAATTAGAAACCTGTATACAGTAGTTCTTGGGGAGGTATGACAAAAATAGTTACTGATTAGCTTGCTGATTATTGAATGTGAACTACCACATTCAACTAAGCACTATTACTGTTACGAGGTGAACGAGACGTGAGACATGCAGATCCATATGCAGAGCTTTTATTTAGAAACGTGGTCACAAAAAAGGCAAAGGGTCAAACAATGGCAAACAGGTATATCATGGGCAAGACACAAGAATAGTCCAGTGAATGAATGGGGTTGATTTGTGGCGAATGTAATCCAGCAGGCAAAACAAAGAGAGATAATCCAGGTACACAAGCAATGGTCCAGGCAGGAGTAAACAGATTCTGAATGACAAGACAAAAGGGGAAATCCGAAATACACAGGCGAGAATCAGAACACGGGAAAACAGGCAAAGCAAGACTACGACTAAACTATGGCAGTTAGAACTGGTTCGGTAGAGTAGCTATCGCTAAACAATAGTTGGCACTGAATAGAGGTTGAAACTTCCTATTTATGGTGTGTGTGAATTGGCCTCAGGTGAGCGTGTGATTGGTTACAGCTGTGTGTACTCAGTGTAATGGATGATGGGAAATGCAACAGTCTGTGTGGTGTGAGAGTCAATGGCTGTTTCTCAATATGCGTTCTTCAGCGATCTTGCGTCCTTGTATTCTCGCTCTATGTCATCACTAACCGTCAAAGTTCAGTTCCAATTCTCAAGAACGCAAGAACAGAGGAACATGAAAGTCCCCGGATGTGTTCTTGATATCAAGGATATGTTCTCTCAACTTGAGAGAATTGAGCCGTTAGAAATCCCAAAAGACGATGCGGGCGGCCGGTGTACGGAAACCTGTAAGCTTTAAACTCGCTCTCGCAAATACTTGATGGCTCTTGAAAGTAAACATTTATCGTTTTGTTTTGCTTAATTTTTGGAGAAAGTCTGAAGTATTTTTTTTATTGGCATATTAAAATTAATCTTAACATAGTCATAGTTAAACACATACACTGTAAAATAAAATGATATACAATTATATGAAAATAATATCTATAATAGAAATGTTTTAATAAGTTATGACATTTGTTTGTAATGTTATTTTATATTTATTGCTCATTGGCCGCTGCTTATGCTGTGACTATGCGGTCAGTTAAGCAAGAACGTAGCCCATCTCAATTCTCATAAGGGTGCATTCTGTGTTCTCAAGTCCTTCCGAGTTCGTTCTTCCGAGGAAGCTCCACGAGAACACAAGTTTGTTCTTTGCATTCTTGAAGTTGAGAAACAGCCAATATGATGGAAGGGCGACCTCTGGTGGCAATCGAATGGAAGTTAATGGCCCGGATTCGTGACAATTACTCACTAATTCATTAATCAGTTTCTTGTTAGATACTAGTAGCTACTAGAGTGCTTATATTGCATCACTCATGTGTTCTTGTCTAGTTATTCATTAAAGGAACACTCCACTTTTTTTTGGAAATAGGCTCATTCTCCAACTCCCCCAGAGTTAATAAACTGAGTTTTACCGTTTTTGAATCCATTCAGCCGATCTCCAGGTCTGGCGATAGCACTTTTAGCATAGCTTAGCATAGATCATTGAATCCGATTAGACCAGTAGCATCGCGTTCAAAAATGACCAAAGAGTTTCGATAGTTTTTCTATTTAAAACTTGACTCTTCTGTAGTTATATCGTGTACTAAGACTGGCGGAAAATGAAAAGTTGCGATTTTCTAGGCCGATTTGGCTAGGAACTATACTCTCATTCCAGCGTAATAATCAAGGAACTTTGCTGCCGTACCATGGCCGCAGCGGGTGCAGTGATATTACGCAACGCCTGAAAGTTGGCCCTCACTGCGCCCGCTGCGGCCATGGTACGGCAGCAAAGTTCCTTGATTATTACGCCGGAATGAGAGTATAGTTCCTAGCCAAATCGGCCTAGAAAATCGCAACTTTTCATTTTCCGCCGGTCTTAGTACACGACATAACTACAGAAGAGTCATGTTTTAAATAGGACAAATATCGAAACTGGTCATTTTTGAACGCGATGCTACTGGTCTAATTGGATTCAATTATCTATGCTAAGCTATGCTAAAAGTGCTATCGCCAACACCCGGAGATCGGCTGAATGGATTCCAAAACGGTAAAACTCAATTTATTAACTCTGGGGGAGTTGGAGAATGAGCCTATTTCCAAAAAAAGTGGAGTGTTCCTTTAATGATGGAACAGTATTCTAAAGTGTTACCCTGTTTTCTTTTTCTGTGTTCCTCAGATTCTTTGTGAACTTCCCCTCAGCAAAGCAATACTTCAGTCAGTTCCAGGACATGGAAGATCCAGAAGAGATGGAGAAGAGCTCTCAGCTGAGGAAACATGCCCGCCGTGTCATGAACGCAATCAACACAGTTGTGGAGAATCTTCATGACCCAGAGAAGGTTTCTTCTGTTCTGGGACTAGTGGGAAAAGCACATGCACTCAAATACAAAGTGGAGCCAATGTACTTCAAAGTAAGAAAGATAAGATTAAGATAAGGATTTTGCACACTGGTATAAAGTGTTATGACAGCAGTAACCAAGTGATTAAAGATTTACGATGCTAAAAAAGTCATAATTTTATTTTGATACATGATGACTCATAAATTACTAAAGGAGTAAATATCATTCCCCTTTTTCCATCACAACTGAGCATGGCACTCCAACATTCCTGAGTGTCCTGCAAGTTGCTCTGAATACTGCATGTCAGCTAGTAGCCAAGATAGACCTGCAATTATTCCTTTCATGCCACTTTTTTAATGAATTACTTGGTTTCACTTTATTTTGATGGTCCCTTTAACACATTCTATTGACTATAAGTAATGTTGCACCTACATTTCTACTAACTCTCATTAGAGTGTTAGTAGTGTATTTGTTGATTGGTAGGGTTAGGGTTAGATTAAGTTGACACGTTCTTGCAAAGTTACTTATAGTCAGTAGAATATCTGTTGGGAGACCAACACAATAAGGAGTTAGTAGATATGAAGCAGACAGTCTACTAATACTCTTATGAGAGTTTGTTGACATGTAGTTGCATCATTACTTAGTGTCAACAGAATGTTCAAAAGGGACCATCAAAATAAAGTGTTACCAATTACTTAATTTATTTATTAACTTTCTTTCTTTTACAATTACTCTAATTGCTGTAAAAATATGAACAAGCATTTTCTTTTTTTTTTGTTTTTCATCTTGAAACCTCCAAATATAGCAAATTGGCAATGAGGCAAACAACTTCAAATGATGGCATCATTTGCACCATTTCATAGCTGTCTTGGGTGAGCCCGTGAATTATATTCTAGTGATCAGTGTTGCAGGACAGGAATGGTTTGAAGCCAGGGAAAAAAAGCTCTTCTGTTACATTTTGGTTGGTGAAATTCAGAGACCTGTTAAACTGACAATGGACGCTTCTGTTTCAGTTTTGCCTAAGAGGATACTTATTACTTTGGGAAAGCACCCTTGCAGCTACCAAGTACACTTACATTGCATCTAGTCAATTACTTTTGAACTCAGATAAACGCGATCAGCTGTATGCAATGCAATGGTGGTAAAAGATGGATGCAAATGCCCTGTGAACTTCTATGTATGGGACAAAAAACTGCATTAATGAGCATGAATCTCATTACAGCTCTTAAACTGTGTATTACAATTCTGAGATACAATTCTGCTTTAGTCTGCTACAATCTGTGCATCTTCCTCTTCAGAAGCCAGAGGAGTCATTCTCAGTAGGATATGTTACAGGATTTATGCATGAAGTCAAAGTATCAAATTCGGTCATATCAGTGCGACAAAAAAAAAAAAGGATTCTTTCTTTCTCGGTGAGAACAGCTGTATCTGCTGAGTTGAACAGATTACTCTCTATTGGGATCACAGAATGAATCAATGCTTCTCCACTGGTTTCACCGTGGTGACACGGAAGAAGACAGATGGCATAAGAATGTGTGTGGACTTCAGAGAACCGATTCCTCATATTGAGGCATAACTGACTGCTTTACCTGGATCAATGGTTTTCTCCACAGTTGATCTTGAGAGCATGTATCATCAAGTGCCTTTGCATCCAGAGAGCTGTGGTCTAACAGCTGTGGTTGGTTTTCCAAAAGATGATGGAGTGTATATTCAAGGGTGTACCAAATGTGCAGAACTACCTTGATGACATTATATGCAGGTTCATTGAATTATACAGTTTACTGCCTTTCCATATTGCCACAACTATCAAAGCTGTGGAACCTAACAAGAAACACTAGCTTGTGGCGTTGCTGTCAACTTGATGCCGATGCTGTTTACTCCTAATGAGTTTGAGTCTGTTTCAAGGGCCTGCTTTGAGCTTTCTGCCTTGAGATTGAAAAAGGTTGACCTTCTTCAGTAAAACCTCTAAATCCCCTGCTGTCATTTTTGAGTGATGGGCAATTTTAGTGTTTCAGGGTTCATGTTTGGTGGTGCCAATGACATTAGGTCCTTTCGCACTACTTTAGTTCCAGAACTAAAAGTACAGTACTAAAGTACTGGGACGATTTTGCGCGAACTATTTCCAAGTACCATTTAAAGGGTTACATTCGCACCGATAGTGGGTACTAAGAAGTGACGTACGCCGGTCGATAGTGACTTCATTTGTATGCAGTGTACAATAACGTAAACAAAGAAGAACAACGTTAACAACAGGAGGATGGAAGATGCTGTGATCGGAGCTGTGTTTTTATTATGTCTCATGGGTTTCACAATAATGGACATGGAATTTTGACATATGCGTCAAGTGATTGAAAGAATGGAAAGGAGGACGTCAAATCTCCAACGACAACTTGCAGTGCTACATTTCATTGAGGCTGATAGAAGCACAAAATGCTGTAGATTAAGTCTTCAGGTAAATGCCGTTTATAAATGCTTTCAGTATGATACAATGTTTACACAGTATATGTTTACATGGTGTTTTAAATCATGGCGGTTTTAAATTTTCATATGCGTTTAGCCAGTCAGCATACACTTACGTCACGGATAGTTCCTAGAACTGTTTTAGACCCTACTCTGAAGTAGGAGCTAATTTAGTTCCTCCAAATGGAGTTCCTGGAACTAAAACCATTCCTAGTTCCTGTGGTGAAAACACGCCAAAAAGTGGGTTGTTCCACAATTAGTTCGGGTACTATTAAAAGGTTCCTGCGGTGCGAAAGGCCCTATTGTGCAGAACCATGGTCACTTTAGCACACAAAAATCATCAGAGCAAAAGAAGGCCAAATGGTGGTTGCATTAGTTCAGGGTTGATGAACCTATTCGTCAAAAAACTTATCACTACAAAATGTCACACAACAGATGTGTAAACAACTGTGTCTCACAATAACTTATACACCTAATTACATTATACATAATAGTTTCCCTAATCAATCTACCTCCTTTTACATGACTCAGTAGGACACCTGGCAGTGTTGCATACCATGCAGTACTCCCTTTTACAACCTCTGCTGTTTGTCCACTTGCCTTCAACAAGGATGGTAAATATGTGAACTCTTTCTTTTTTAGACGTGTCTTTAACAGCTTGAGTTTGATGACAAATGTGAAAACATTGCACTGGGTCAGGCAACATCTTTAACTTTCTTTGCAGATCCACATTTAGTCTACCAAAAAAGCCAAATCTGAAATCCACTGGGGATCATGGAGCTCTGGATAATCTTTTCACTGAGAAGAACAGATTCATTGAAAAAAACAAGAGAGTACATTACCTCTTAAAAAGCCATTTCACAGTGCAGTGAAGAAGCAGATCAGATGGAAGATCTTCATTCAGTTCAGCAATAAGATTTTTGAACTGTCTGTGATTAAGAGCATGTGTGCATATAAAATTTTCAATTGCCAGCACAGGTTTCATGGTGTGGTCTAAGTTCAGTTTTATGATACAGTGAAATGTCCAGAATTCTGGAAAAAGCTCATCAGCTTTACGTAGCCCTACAAGGGCCTTTCTTAGATCAACATGGCTGGACCTCCGTCTGTGGCTATTGCTATGGTTAGTTTTGATAACTGCAGATTTGCTTTCTCAATAACAGTCATCAGTGACTCTTTCAGATCGATGCCATGGATTCTGTCTTTCAGCAGCACAATGTCAAGCAGCTCTTTGTTGATTGTGCAGTCTTCTGACACAAACTGTCCAATTATTGCCAACTATGGCTTATCTTGAACATCGCAAAACTCATCCAACACAATGCTGAAATTCAGAATTTTGGCACTCCTGAAGATCTGAATATGGATTTGTTTCTACCAAGTTGTTAATGTCCAATATTCTCAGTTCAACATTGTGTTGTGAAAGTTAAAGATCACTTACTGAACTTTTACATTTTTCATTTTTGGGACAAATAATAGCAACAACATCAGCAAGGCACTTTTTAACAAATTCCCCTTTAAGGTGTTTTTTTTTTTCACTAGCAATTTTCCATGCTAGTTAATATCACTGTCTCTGAATACATGGTAAATTTCTGAAAAATCTGAGTTTGCTTCTCTGACTGGTGTTTCAGAGTGTTTACCTTGTGGTTGCGAAGTTCGCTGCCTTTGGAAAATTCTCAGGCCATGGTAGAATGGAGTGAGGTGAAATTGCACTCAAGATTTAAAGCCTTAAAATGTGACAACATTTGTCTAGCATGTCAAGCAGAATTATTTTCCATTTGTTTTAACATAAAAAATACAAATAAAAATCTTCCCATTCTAATGGGAAAATTGTTCTGTGCTCGTCTTAATATTTGCACTTAGCAACTTGTGTATATATACCTTGGTGTTTGCCCATGTTCTTTGTTTAGTTTTGTCTTTTGATGGCTGTTTTGTGTTCTGTTTCTCTTGTTTTGGTTCTTGTTAATTGCATTATTAAAAGTCATCTGCATTTGGATCCTTTCGTGTTCGTCTGTGAGTTTCACCAAGCATAACAGAAGAATAGACCACAATCCAGTAAAGAGAATCTTGTTCCTCTCCCAGGGGAGTAAGACCACTGAGACAACGCAGAGTGGTTCTGTACCCTTGATAATTCCTTCATTTGGAAGTATATTATTTTGCAGAACTTCCTCACTGCCAGGGCCACCATGCAAGAATCTACAAGGACTGTCCCGATACATATGGCAGGAATCTGAGTGACAGCACATGTTCAAAAAGGAAGCGCAAAGTTCACACAGCCTAAGGAGATAGAGAAACGTACTCGGTTACTAACGTAACCTCAGTTCCCTGCGATGCGGGAACGAGTACTGCGTCGCTAGACGCTTATGGGGAAAACTCATTTTTCTCCAATGACTGAAGCCTTTACAATCACGCAGTGAAACTGCACGGCCATTGGTTCATGCAATGAATTAAAAACAAACCAATGGCTTGACAGTGGAGCTCATAGGATCTCAGGTCAATTTCGACGGAAACGATGACAGTGTTGTGCAGCGTCATGGCACATCCAGCAACCCAGTACTCGTTCCCGTATCTCAGGGAACCGAGGTTACGTTAGTAACTGAGTACATTCCCTTTCTATACTACACTCGTACTGCATCGCTAGATGCTTATGGGGAACCAATACAATCACGCCGTGCCATGAAAGAGGAACAACAGGCATAAAATAGCCTTGAGCAATTAAGGCTCAGAAGGACCAAGTATAAGCAGGGTGAGCCCCGCAGGAAGCAAGAGGTCAGCCCAGCCTCTGATAATCGTTGCATATAATTCTGTACAGCCTCAGCACTTCTGAAAGGGCCAAGAGCGTACAAGGAATATACTCGCCTTAAGCGGGCACGTACCCCTTTAAGCAGAAAGGATCCGAGCCTGTAAAGCTGGAACGTCCAAGTTATAGAACCTGGCGAATGTGGATGGCGAGGCCCAGCCGGCCGCCACACAAATGTCTACCATGGACACACCGCTAGACCACGATGAGGCAAGGCCCAGAGTGGAATGGACTCTAACTCTTATGGGGCTTTGCAGGCCCAGGGAGGAGTATGTCAACTAACCATCAAGAAATTCTCTACTTTGTGACCGGGGACCCTTTGGTGAGGCCGCCAAAGCATACAAAGTGTTGTTCCGACTGCATGAACGGGGCAGAACGCTTGATGTAAATTCTCAGTGCCTTGACAGGGCAGAGAAGGTTTAACTTCTGGTCTTCCATTGAAGGAGGAAGCACAGAGAGAGTGATAACCTGTGCTCTAAATGGGGTGTAGAGCACTTTAGGAACGTATCCTTGCCTTGGCTTTAAGATGAACTTGGAGTCGTTAGGCTCAAATTCAAGGCAGGCAGGGCTCACCGAGAGTGCCTGCAAGTCACCTAGTCATTTAACCAATGCTAATGGCAGTAGCAGGGCGGTTTTTAATGATAGGGATTTTAGATCAACAGACTGTAGTGGCTTGAAGGGGAACCATTGAGGGGCACTCAGGAAAGTGTGCAGGTCCCATGTAGGGACTCTAAGGGGCAGAGGCGGACAGAGCCTCCTGGACCCCCTCAGGAAACGAACAACTAGGTTGTTCCTGCCCACAGACTGTCCGGCTATAGGAGCATGGAAAGCGGCTATAGCTGCCACATAGATCTTGAGCGTTAAAGGGGAGCGGCCCTTATCCAACAGCTCTTGTAGGTAGGACAATATCACTGATATGTCACAGAAAGTTGTGTCTTCACAGCGGGTTGTGCACCAGGCGGAGAAGACTGACCATTTAAGGGCATGGAGTCGTCTCGTGGACGGGGCTCTAGCCTGTGATATAGTATTTATGGCACTCTCGGGAAGATCTATTGATTCCCATTTGAGAGCCCAGAGGTGCAGAGCCCACAACTCGGGTTGGGGGTGCCAGATTGTCCCGTTCGCCTGAGAGAGGAGGTCCTGCCTCAGGGGAATGGGCCACGGGGCTGCTGTCAGCAGCTAAGACAGAACCAAAGCTGGTTCCTCCAGAGCGGGGCCACTAGGAGGACTCTGTGTTTGTGATCCCTGATTCGTCTGATTACCTGAGGGATCAGAACAATCGGGGGAAAAGCATACAGGAGGAGGTTGGGCCAATTGTGGGCCAATGCATCCTCGCTATTTGAAAAGTAAATTGGGCAGTGAGAGTTGTCTTTTGAGACAAAGAGGTGACCTCTGCCTTACCAAAGATCTCTCAGATTTTCTGAACCGTCTGTGGGTGGAGCATCCACTCCACCCTGACTCGAAAGCATCCGTGATGCCATGCATGGGGCGGAACTTGCGGTTTCAGCCAGTACTGAAGGGGTCTCATGTGAAGCAGGCCCAGCTGTAGCACTGGTGATGCAGAGGCCATGAGGCCTAGCCTTTGAAATGCTTGGGGGGGGGGGGCGAGGCTTCGACCTGTGAGCTGCTGTGTGGCCAGTGCACGTTCTGGTGCGACTACTGCCCTCATGTGGGCTGAGTCGAAGACTGCTCCCAGGAATGAGGTTCGTTGGCTGGGAGACAGTGAGCTCTTGGCAAAATTGACCCTGAGTCCTAGGCACTCCAAGTGGCTGAGGAGGAGGGATCTGTGCGACACCAGCTCTGCCTCTGACTGGGCTAAGATGAGCCAGTCATCGAGGTAATTCAGAATGCGGATTCCCATCTGTCTCAGAGGGGAAAGAGGAGCATCTAAGCACTTCGTAAAAGTGCGAGGAGCCAGGGACAGTCCGAAGGGCAGGACTGTGTATTGATATGCCACCCCCTCGAAGGCAAATCTCAAGAATCGTCTGTGATGGGGTGCTACCTGGATGTGAAAGTAAGCATCTTTCAGATCCAGAGAAAAGAACCAGTCCCCTGGGCGTATTTCCAAGAGGATCTGTTTCAAAGTAGTCATCGTGAATGGCCGTTTCATGAGAGCGCGGTTCAGGTACTTGAGTTCAAGGATGGGCTGGAGGCCGCCGTCGTTTTTGGACATGAGCGTCCTTGCTCTGCACTAAGGTGGGAACCATGTCGCTGAATTGGGGGCGTCTTTGATCGAACTGAAGTGAGTAACTTCATTTTATAATCCCCAAAACCCAATCTGACACTCCGGGGATGGCCTGCCAGGCTTTGACCTGTGTGACGAGGGGTTGGATTGGTTTGAGTGGTAGATCGCCGTGAGGGGAAGAGAAAATTTACTCTCATTTTGAAAATGTTTGTGTTTTATTTTTCTCACTGTAACAGTGGCTGTTTGTGTGGCTGCTTTTAGAACAGGCCCAGTATTCACAACGGATTTTATAGCAAATACACTGCCACTGGCACCCAGAACAGAACACGGTGCCAGTGAATCAGGACGACACCTGTGGCACAGGATCCAGTGTCAGCTTGAGCCGGGGTCCTTGGTGCTTTGGAAATGGTGTCTGGCCGAGCGAGAGCGCTGTCGAGGCCCAGGCTTTTGAGTAGGCTGAGTCGGCGATGGCGTGGGTTTCACTGGCTGCTGCGTTGGTGCAGATTTGGGGCGACTGGTGGCATCTGCAGAGCTGGAGTGCCGCATTGCCTGGGACAAATTCTGCGCAGCAGTAAAGTGCTCTGCAAAAACAGCCCTGCGGTGGAGACCGGAGAGTTGAGAAATGGGACCTTGTCAACCTCCTTGATCTCAGTGAGGTTTAGCCACAGGTGGCGCTCCAGCACCACTAAGCTGGCCATTGACATCCTGATGGCCTATGCTGTCGCCGTTGTAGCTCGAAGGGCCAGGTTTGTTACACTGTGCAGCTCTCTGAAATCTGCAGGATCGGGTCGTCCATTGCTTGGAGGAGTTTGGCCTGAAAGACCTGGAGCATGGCCATGGAGTGCAGAGCTGAGGCTGCCTGCCCGGCAGAGGAGTAAGCTCATCCAGCGAGGGCAGACGTTGTCCTGCACAGTTTGGAGGGGTGAGCGACCTTCGCTTTCTGTCCAGTGGCAGTGGGCGGGCAGAGGTGCACGCCCACTTACTCATCCAGAGGAGGCAGTTTTTCTTAGCCCTTTTCTTCAGCGGCGTCGACTGAAGAGAGTGCAGATGAAGCAGACGTGAGAAAGGCGAGCCGAGTAGGGAGCGTGCCACAATTTTGTGAGCTCGTCATGGACCTCCGGACAAAAAGGCACGGCTTGGTGATGCCCTGCTGTTTTTTCCTCACAGGTCCCTGGGAGGAAGAAAACGGGAGGGCACGAGGGGTTGAGTCGCTCTCTGACAAGAAATGATCCAAGCGCACAGAGAGGTGAGACTCAAGTTCATCCAGTGTGAACATTCCATCTCAGTCAGAGCAGCTTCTGCGTTGGGTTTACTCAGACAGGAAACACACTCTGAGTGGCCATTGTCAGCGTGCAGTGTGGTTCTGCATGAGCTGCAATGACGGCGCGGCATTTGCAACATTGGACTATGGTAGCTGGTGCCTCACAGTCACCCAAATGCCCTGCAGTGGGGGCTCTGCAACCGGAAACAAACAACGTATGTTGTTCCAAACTAAACTGTGTAAACCACCAGTTTGGTTGAATAGCCACGAAAGTAAATAAAAGAGTACACATAATGGTTACGAATTTTATATATATATATATATATATGTATGTATGTATGTATGTATATGTATGTATGTATATATATATACAGGGGCTGGTCATATAATTAGAATATCATCAAAAAGTTGATTTATTTTACTAATTCCATTCAAAAAGTGAAACTTGTATATTATATTCATTAAGTACACACAGACTGATATATTTCAAATGTTTATTTCTTTTAATTTTGATGATTAGAGCTTACAGTTCATGAAAGTCAAAAATCAGTATCTCAAAATATTAGAATATTACTTAAGACCAATACAAAGAAAGGATTTTTAGAAATCTTGGCCAACTGAAAAGTATGAAAATGAAAAGTATGAGCATGTACAGCACTCAATACTTAGTTGGGGCTCCTTTTGCCTGAATTACTGCAGCAATGCGGCGTGGCATGGAGTCGATCAGTCTGTGGCACTGCTCAGGTGTTGTGAGAGCCCAGGTTGCTCTGATAGCGGCCTTCAGCTCTTCTGTATTGTTGGGTCTGGTGTCTCTCATCTTCCTCTTGACAATACCCCATAGATTCTCTATGGGGTTCAGGTCAGGCGAGTTTGCTGGCCAATCAAGCACAGTAACACCATGGTCATTAAACCAGCTTTTGGTACCTTTGGCAGTGTGGGCAGGTGCCAAGTCCTGCTGGAAAATGAAATCAGCATCTCCATAAAGCTTGTCAACAGAAGGAAGCATGAAGTGCTCTAAAATTTCCTGGTAGATGGCTGCGTTGACTGTGGACTTCAGAAAACACAGTGAACCAACACCAGCAGATGACATGGCAGCCCAAATCATCACTGACTGTGGAAACTGCACACTGGACTTCAAGCAACATGGATTCTGTGCCTCTCCATTCTTCCTCCAGACTCTGGGACCTTGATTTCCAAATGAAATGTAAAATTTACTTTAATCTGAAAAGAGGACTTTGGACCACTGAGCAACAGTCCAGTTCTTTTTCTCCACAGCCCAGTTAAGATGCTTCTGACGTTGTCTCAGGTTCAGAAGTGGCTTGGTAGCATTTTTCCTGAAGACGTCTGAGCGTGGTGACTCTTGATGCACTGACTCCAGCTTCAGTTCTCTCCTTGTGAAGCTCTCACAAGTGTTTGAATCGGCTTTGCTTGACTGTATTCTCAAGCTTGCGGTCATCCCTGTTGCTTGTGCACCTTTTCCTACACAAATTCTTCCTTCCAGTCAACTTTGCATTTACCTTTGCATTTACCAACTTTGTGATTTACCCTCTTTGTGGAGGGCGTCAATGTTCGTCTTCTGGATCATTGCCAAGTCAGCAGTCTTCCCCATTATTGTGGTTTCAAAGAACAAGAGATACCCAGAGTTTATACTGTAAGGATGGTAATTTATTCAAACTCAAATGTAAATATTCTAATATTTTGAGATACTGATTTTTGACTTTCCTGAGCTGTAAGCACTAATCATCAAAATTAAAAGAAATAAACATTTGAAATATATCAGTCTGTGTGTAATGAATGAATATAATATACAAGTTTCACTTTTTGAATGGAATTAGTGAAATAAATCAACTTTTTGATGATATTCTAATTATATGACCAGCACCTGTATATATACGTAGAAAAAGAATGGAGAGCATGAGTTCGTATGCATTATGAGTTATTAAGATATGTAATTCATTCACCTGCTGGTCTGGCATTCATTCTAAATCCTGTTAGCCAGAGGAAATTTACTGATCCCTTTCTAAAGCCAGCTAATTAATTATTTGTGCTGTCTTTGTTATGTTAACCGTTTTTTTTTTTTTTTTTTTTACATTTTTCTTTATTTCCTTTGACAGAAGATATTTTTTCTTTTAACAGATCTTAAGTGGGGTTATTCTGGAGATACTTGCAGAGGATTTTGGAGAGTGCTTTACACCAGAAGTGCAGACATCCTGGACCAAACTGATGGCATCATTGTACTGGTATATCACAGGGGCCTATACTGAGGTGGGGTGGCTCAAACTCTCCAGCTCAGCGGTCTGAGATTAGGCATTCATTTCCACTGCACATGAACACTGGTTGTAACCCATCAGTTTGACTAGCCAAAGGACTGACTTAAGAGGAAAAAAGATAAATAGAATAGAATTAGAAAGTTGTTTTCCATCATATGCATCATTCTCTTTCACCTTGTTTTATACATTTTTAATATACAGCTGTGGTCAAAAGTTTACATACACCTTACAGAATCTGCAAAATGTTAATTGTGTTACCAAAAATAGAGGGATCATACAAAATGAATGTTATTTTTTGACCCTGAGTCCTAGGCACTCTAAGTGGCTGAGGAGGAGGGATCTGTGCGATACCAGCTTTGCCTCTGACTGGGCTAAGATGAGCCAGTCATTGAGGTAATTCAGAATGTGGATTCCCATCTGTCTCAGAGAGGAAAGAGGAGCATCTAAGCACTTCGTAAAAGTGTGAGGAGCCAGGGACAGTCCGAAGGGCAGGACTGTGTACTGATAGTACTGACCTTTGTAAGATATTTCACATAAAAGACATTTATACATAGTCCACAAGAGAAAATAATAGTTGAATTTATAAAAATGACACTATTTAAAGGTTTACATACACTTGATTCTTTATACTGTGTTTTTGTTTTTTTAGTGATAGCTGTTCATGGGTCCCTTATTTGTCCTGAACAGTTAAACTGCCCGCTGTTTTTCAGAAAAATCCTTCAGGTCCCACAAGTTCTTTGGTTTTTCAGCATTTTTTTCTGTGTTTGAACCCTTTCTAACTCTGACTGTATGATTTTGAGATCCATCTTTTCACATTGAGGACAACTGTGGGACTTATATGCAACTATTACAGAAGGTTCAAACCGCTCACTGATGCTCCAGAAGGAAAAACGATGCTTTAAAGTGTTAGTTCACCCAAAAATGAAAATTAGCCTGTGTTTTACTCGCCCTCAAAGCATCCTAGGAGTATATGACTTTCTTCTTTCAGACAAATCCAATCAGAGTTATATTAAAAATTGTCCTGGCCCCTCCAGACATTACAATGGGGATAAGCGGGTGCTTTTTGTCAACAGTCCAAAAGATGTGAAATAAAGTACGTATATCCGTAATAATCCATGCCTCACAAGGCTCCAGGGGGTGAATAAAGGCCTCCTGTTGCGAATCCATGTGTTTTTGTAAGAAAAATATCCATATTTCAAATGTAATATACACTTATTTTTCACACTTCCACTGACTGTCATACGTGCAAGCCGTTCCGGTGGATGACATAGGACATATGCGTCTCGCAAGCCAGAGATATGTCTCGCAAGTTTGTATACAGGAGCAAAGGAAGTAAAGTTTCCTTACTTTAGCAAAGGAAAACCAGTCTCCTCTTGACTCATATGGAAATCCTCCAAATTTTTTCTTTACAAATCCTCGTTTTTTTTGCTTTTAATTCATGACCAGCATTTTGTTTTGTTTTCTCTCCTCGTTCGTCACTAATCACGCAATGGATCCTGTGTCATCCGCCGGAACAACTTCCCTGTACCATAGTCAGCAGAAGTGAGAAAAAAGTGTTTATTATGTTTGAAATATGGATATTTTTCTTACAAAAGTGAATGGATTCATTACAGGAGACCTTTATTCACCCCCCGTAGCCGTGTGAGGCATGTTTTATTACGGATGCACGCACTTTATTTCATGTCTTCTGGACTGTTGACAAAAAGCACCCGCTTATCTCCATTGTAAAGCTTGGAGGGTCCAGGACAATTTTTAATATAAGTCTGATTGGATTCTTCTGAAAGAAGAAAGTCATATACACCTAGGATGCTTTGAGGGTGAGTCAAACAGGCTAATTTTCATTTTTGGGTGAACTAACCCTTTAAGAGCTAGGGGTGTAAACTTTTGAACAGAATGAAGATGGGTACATTTGTGAGCCGTGCTGGCAAAATGAGTCGGAAAGAGCAAATTTTCAAAAATTTGTTATCCTTATTTTCACATTCTCCATTAAAATACCTTAAAAATGTTATATGACTTGTTGGTATCGGACTTAGCTACAGCTGTTTGAATGCAAAAGAGTCAGCAGAGTTGATTTTGAGAAAAATCAAGTTAAAGTTTTCTGAAGATTCCAAAGCAAAATCACCAAGCAACGTTGCATATTTTCCTCAAGTTTTTTTTTTTCTTAATAATAATTACTGATATTAATCACAATATAGCTTTTTTTTATTTTATCTTTGTTATTAAAAATAACAAAGATGCAAATAAACAGTAGTTTAATCAAGAGCAGCAAGTGATTCCGTCTTTTCTTTTAATGTTAAAATACAGATCTTTATTAAAAGGTATTGTAATGCTTGGATCTAATATAATGTTACACATCAGATTTTTCCCCAACCATTAACTAAACATTCATGTAAGACATAACAGATTATGTCTGTGTGAATCTCACCAAGGTATATTTTGCAATAATATACTTTAGGGAGATTGCGCGCTCTCTGAGAAGCGCTTCTTATGCACGTGCTTTGCAAATGTCAGTCAGCACGATCGCTTTGTTTACATCAACATGGGTTTGAAAATCATATTTCACTGGTTTGGGTGCATGCCATTGAGAATTCAACATAAATATTCACAAATCTGGAATGCTGCGCTTTGCACCAATAGACCTACAATGTGGTGACACATTTTTCTTATTTTACCTAAATGTCTTTTTTTTTTTTTTTTTTTTTTTCATTTAGTACTGCCCTTCAGAAGCTACAAAAGATACTTACATGTTTCCCAGAAGACACAATAAGTTACATTTACCCTGATCTTCAAATTCAAAAAGTTTTCAAACAGCTGTGGATCATTCAAGTAACAACACAGTATTAAGAATCTATGAATCTAAGCGTATGTAAATTTTTGAATAATTTTTATCAATTCAACTATGATTTTCTGTTGTGGACTATATGTAAACATACTAAATAAAACAACAAGCATTTTGTATGATCCCTCTTATTTTGGTAAAATACTTAACATTTTGTAGATTCTGCAAGGTGTGTGTAAACTTTCGACCATCCTCTAAGATACTGTCTGTGTTGTGTAGTGTAATGTGTTTGTGTATCTTTTAGGCTTGTGTTTCTATATATATATATATATATATATATATATATATATATATATGATAATGTTACACCTAAATTACAATGCCTACTATAGACCAATGAAAATGAATATCGTAAACCTGCTGTTTATTTGTCAGTTTTATCAAGACAATAGTGTTCTCCAAAATAAAAACGACACAAAAGTCTTGATTGTTCAGTACTTTAATCATATGTATTGAATATAAACTTATTGTTGCTTCTCATAAATGAGAGGTATAAATTAATAAAATTGCATATTCAAGAGGTGACCAATTATTCTCAGATTTGCAGTTTAATGCTGTATATCAGATCCCAGAGAGCACAATCACTAAAGTAACTTGTTTATTAACAAAAAAAAAAAAAAAATTCATTATGATCAGGAATTTGTTGCTGATCAAATAGGAAAAAAACAAACAAACAAAAAAAAAAAGATAAAATAGATAATGGATGAAAAAAAAAATTCTAATGAGCTCTCAGACACTCAGAAACACACCATTCCAAATAGTGGTGCAATAATACACACACATAAAAACATAACTGATTATGGTCTATTCCACCAAAGTCATGCATTATATGTCCTTTAACTACACAATATGTTTTATTATAAGTTGTGTAATTGTGGATTTATTTTTTATTATTATTTTGATTAGATTTATCTAGCATCAATCCTTACACGTATATATTATTCCCTGTATACTTCACTCCATCTCCAGCAAAACAATCAGCTTTTTCTTTCTAAAATGGGCTCCTTCTCTTTACCAGCTTTTCCATTACTTTTCTCTTCCTCTTCTTTGCATTCACTCTTTGTCTTTTTCCTCTGTGTATTTCCATGACATTTTTCCATTATCTAGCTAATTCCACCTGCTGGCAGTGAGCCTGTCTCTGTGCAATGGCCTGTGCCGGGTTTCCCTTGAATCACACACATCCACAAATGCACACAAACAATGGCCCAGCTGTATTTTACTGACAAATGTTTTACGATTTACTAAGACTTGACTGCAGACTGTCTCAAAACCAGTTTTTATAGGTTTGTGCTCAACATAGTACTGACATTATTTCCCAAAATGCTAATTAAAGTAACAACCAACAAACATGAACATGGATATTCTGTGGTAAACTTTTATTTTTCTAACTATTACAGTTTCTGTATCTGAGTTTATTATGGTGTATCAATATCAAAAGACTGTATGATTATTATTTTTGTTTTTCTTTTGGTTCATGATACTAATCTTGGAAGGGTCATACTACTTAATGAATATAAAATAAAATTAAGATATGAATATGAATATAATAAATACTAAAGTCTTTCTTTTTCTTTGACCACTGCCACGTTATGAGTTGCCTGTCTTGTGGTCTTTACTCATAGTCCCATCTCTTTGCTGATACAACATTTTCATAGAGTTTATATATTTTAGAGATTAAAATTAGCTCTATTATACGTTGGCCGAGAGAGCTCAACGCACTGCAAATAGAAAAAACACCTGCAAATTAAGAAAACAACTTCATCAATTTGACAACACACACGCTGCAAATGCTCACAACACAACCAAATGAAGGAATGGACTGCAAATAGAAAGAAAAAAAAACACCTCCAATTTAAGAAAACAACTTCATCAATTTGACAACACACGCGCTGCAAATGCTCACAACACAACCAAATGAAGAAACACACTGCAAATAGAAAAAAACACCAGCATATTAAGAAAACAACTTCATCAATTTGACAACACACGTGCTGCAAATGCTCACAACCAAAGAAAGAAACACGTTGCAAATAAAATTCTTTATTTGGTTGTGTTGTGAGCATTTGCAGCGTGTTTCTTTATTTGTTTGCCCCTGCTGTCAAACTGTTGAAGATGTTTTCTTGATTTGCTGGTGCTTTTTCTATTTGCATGTGTTTCCGAAGTTGCAGCACGTTGAGGTCTCTCGCCACCGTACTATTAACAGTCCAGACAAAAATAATGTTTGGCTGCATTGCCTACTTATGTGCAACTTCGGTACGGTTACACAACAGCAATGTTCTAAAAACAGAAAAGTATTTCCTTTGTATTTTTTAAAAGTTGTGTGTACATATGACAATTTTGTCATAATTACTAGCAACTCAGCATTTTCACCGGCCATAATTTTGTTGTTGGGAAAAAAACATTTTATATGATTAAAGTTCACAATAGCATACTAAATTTACTTAAATTGATTTCCAGGTAATTTTTGCCTAAAAGGCAGTCCATTTACTAACCTTATTAAATGTATGCATAATTTTTCATATCAAAAAGTTAAATTGTACTAATAATTACAGTTAATATAATGAGACACTATAGGATTGTTACCAATCAAATGAAATCAGAATCAACAAAACAGATCTTCCCACTGTAGAATAAAGGGTTTCACTTTATTTTGATGGTCCCTTTAACACATTCTATTGACTATAAGTAACGTTGCACCTATATTTCTACTAACTCTCATTAGAGTGTTAGTAGTGTATTAGTTGACTGGTAGGGTTAGGGTTAGATTAAGTTGACGTTCTTGCAAAGTTGCTTATAGTCAGTAGAATATCTGTTGGGAGACCAACACAATAAGGAGTTAGTAGATATGAAGCAGACAGTCTACTAATACTCTTATGAGAGTTTGTTGACATGTAGTTGCGACATTACTTAGTGTCAATAGAATGTTCAAAAGGGACCATCAAAATAAAGTGTTACCGAATAAAGTTAAGCAGCTGAAGTGGCATTTATGGCTCGTTTCCACTGAGTGGTACAGTTCAGTACAGTACGGTATGGTACGATACGCAATTATGTCCGTTTCCATTATCAGAAGTTCAGTCAGGACCTTTTAAGTCAAAAGAAATACCATAGACAAGCCTTTAAGTCAACTTTTTATTGGCATATTTACTAAGTTACATTTGGCGGTATGGCTCTGTTCCAAGTTCCTTGTCCTTTTCATGAGCTCCATGAAAGCCAAGACAGGGAAACAGCAGCCACTTCAGGGGCAACCCTCCTATTTTAAGAATGGGAGAGTAGCACAAAACCCCCAGAACAGAGCAAGCAACAATGAAAACAGAATTACATTGTTTTAAGTTACACAAGTTAAGGGAGGAGATGGGGAGGAGGTGGGTTGCAGGCAGCGTACAAAGGAAGCAGCAAAGCAAGCAGACTGAAGCAGTGTTTAAGTAAGGCGCCCTGTTTGAGATTTGCCAATTGAGAGCTTGAGTTGGATCAGCTGATAGGGGCCGGGTTTGATTTTTCCCATCAGCTAATACCAAAGCTTGACTACTAGGCCTGCCTGAACTGACGCAGAATGCTTGATTTGTGAATGCAAAATAGTGAACTGTACCGTACCACTTTTTTGGTACCCTTTCGTTGGGGTACCTACCACAGCAAAGGGTACCAAAAAGGTGGAGCTAAACTCACTGCAGAACATTGATTGGTTGACTAGAATTGTCACTTTTGCGTTATACAAAGGGATAAGACTTCTCCTTCACTTGTTCCGTGTATTTTATAATTTTATATTTTCACACAGACAATAGCCGTTTCTAGATATGCGTTATTTCTGTTCTTGTGGACTTGTGAAACGTCATTTCCCAAAATCCCGCATAATTTTCAAAATATTACTGTTATTGTGTCATGAAATGTAGTTTTAAAGGGGTCATATAATGCCATTTTTGTACAAGCTAATATGATTCTTTAGGGTCTAAATTGAAAGTTTGTAATATACTTTAATTAAAAATTCTCATTAGTATTGTAAGAAAACACTAATTTTACCTGCTCAAAAACAGCTCTGTTTTCAGCACACTGTTTTAGTGTGTGTGTTTTTAAATGCTAGTGAGCTTTGGTCGCCCCGCCCCTCTGTTCTGTGGGGCGTTTTTGACACAACACACGTGGAGTGTTGCCTTGACAACAGTTGAGGGTATATTTTGAAGAATGGCAGTAAATATGTGATCAGATAACATAACTTATTCTGGCATAATATTGAAAAACATCAATTAGAGTATTTATAGTCTTGGATCATATGCATTTGCAGGATGTAAACAGTATTTTGCAGGTATTGTGTTACCATTAATTTTCATGCAGTTATAACTTTTTTATTTATTTAAATTTTTTACATTACTTCTTAACAGACACCGTTATAAACCATCTACAAAAGTAAGCTTAGTGTAGTGTTATCATGTTAACTTTAATACCTGCGTACACAGTTTCTAATAACACAATAACCATAACGTTTTGTTCATTATAAACGTGGGATTATTAATTATATTGAGAACGTCGTAAATAGAAAACATGCATGTACCCTGAATGTAAACATTAGCCACATACATCGTGAAGCGTGCTAGCAATTTGCAAAGATTAATATAAAGGTTAATTAAACGTTACACTCACTTCTTCTGGAGGTTCAGCAGGAACACGAATAGTTGGTACCGATTCTTTTTTCAGGAGCAGCTTCTTAGCAAAACCAGCTTTATACTGACCTTCATTTATAAAGCAGTCTGGTGAAAAATGATTCGCGCAAACATGAAAACATTGACGTTGCTCGTGGGGAATATTCCCTTCAAAAGCAAAACTCAGCCACTGTGTCTTTAGCGGTTCGGACTTAGGAACATCAAAATGACTGCTGTGTTCATTATTGCACCCGAGAACAGAACACCACAATCGCTTAGACGTCATTCTGCTCATATACAGCTCCAGCGTATATCAACAATGACGCGCGGACTATGATTGACAGCTCGCTCACGAGCAAGGGCGGGTCTGTGTTGAAACACTGCTGTCAATCAACCATCGTGGGAGGGGCGTCCGACCGTGTGGCGTCACACGGTCGAACGGCTTGATTTGAGACAGGGTAAAACAAATAAGGAGATTAAAAAAAAAAAACACTGGATGGATTTTTATCATTTTATGATGGTTGTGTACAGGCACTGCTAACACACATTTCAGTACAATCAACTTGTAAAAGTGCATGTACCATTATATGACCCCTTTAAGAGTTTTTCAGGCAATAATATAGTTGTTTAAAACTCAAATCTGTAGTTTATTTATAAAGATAGCGCCTATTTGAAAACTTGCTCTGCTGATTTCGGAGCTCCAGACGATCACCGGGCACTCATGTATCCGCCTAGAGCAGCCTTACCTCGGCTAGTCCTTCCGACATTTGCCGCTGGCTCTGATGTCTCTGTAGTGATTAAACATGAGATACAATTCGTTTTGGGTATATTTAACAGGCATTCTTGGTCTCATGAATCTATTATTTGTTCCTGGTCATATCGTTTTGACTAAGCACAAAGTTATGTTTTATCTTTATATATTTATTTTGAACTTTACCGTAATACAGCGCTGACTTTGTAGTATACGTTTGACTGAATTGTTTGCTTTTGTCTTTATTTCCTCTTATATAAGCCTCTTATACTTTGTACTTATACTTTGATAATGGCTATTATTGTTCATTAAAACTGATACTTAACAAAAAGAGGCAGAGTTATGCTTATTGTCGCACTTTATCGTCGATGTTGGTGGTGGAAACGCAAGCTGGATCAGGGTGTTCGGTCCCAAATCGTACCCTACTGTACTGTACTGACCCGTATCGCTCAGTGGAAACGAGCCATTAGACGCATTTTTACATAAACAAATATTATGAAGCTCCAATGTAGCATGCCATGAATGCAATGAATGCATTTACGGTGCAAAATTACAACTGCATAAATAATGTTATGTTTTTAAATTACAATTTTAAATTAAACTTTTTTAATATACAAATATGAAATACTTTTAAATATGAAAGTAAACCACCAGCAGGTGGCTTGTTGACAGTCATTCATTCAAACGATTCATTCAGACTGCTGATTCATTCAAGAATGAACCAAGTGCCTGTATTTATTAATGGGTTACTGAATCATTGATTCGTTCGATACACTGAATCATTTGGTAAGGAAACCTTTCCTGTGTTGCTCAGACATGTGCGACTAATGCTGTGATCTTTGTTTGGAACTATTTTCGTTAAATCGAGCACAAACAGTAAGCATTGACTGCATCTAAAATGTAAATCACTTAATATTAACTACTTGTTTGAACTCTTGCATCAATGTCAAATTTGCAGTCATACTGGTTTTCAAAATAAACTGCACTCTTTTGGTCGTGTCATGTTGCTTACCTAGTGTAACGGGGCAAACGAGATGTGAGACATGCGGATCCATTTGCAAGCTTTATTCCAAGACGTGGTCAAAAACACAAGCAGGGTCAAAACATCAGCAAACAGGTATAACACAGGCAAGACAAAGAGTAATCCTAAGGCAAGTGTGGGTCTTTGATCGGCAAACACTATCCAGAGGGGTAGTCCAATAACATGAGCAATAGTCCAAACAAGGTACAAACAGAGTCCAAACGGCGAGACAAGGGTTAATCTGAGATACACAGGCAGGAATCAGGAAACAGGAAACAAGGCAACACGAAAAGACTAGACTAACTAGAACTGGAAACTAGACTCAGTAAAGCAGCTATCACAAGGAGAGTGATAAATGCAGAACAATACTAGAGACTAAACAAACACAGAATGGCTCGGTAAAGCAGCTACCACTAGGAGAGTGATAAATGAAGCACAATACTCTGAGCTAAACAGGAACACAGAATAGCTCGGTAAGGCAGTTAACACTTGAAGAGTGCTATGCGCAGAACAATACTTGCCGATCTGAGCAAGGAAGTCCATGGTTTATGCAGGGTGTGTGATTGTGTGAAGTCTCAGGTGTGTGCATGTGATTAGTGAAATGGCTGCTGGGAAGTGTAGTCCCGTGTGATAGGTAACAGTCTGTGTAGCATACCAGATAGTGCAGTACAGGAGGGTGGTGGAGCGGAGGTGGAACAGGGGGAGGGACAGAGGGACAGAGGGACAGGTCCATGTGCAAGTGGAGGGACAGGGGACTGAGGCAATGCCAGCAGAGTAGGATCCCAGGACAGATCTGGCAGTATAGGTGGAACTGAAGACCACCACAACAGAGCAGATGGAGCAGCAGACCACCACGGCAGAGCAGACGGAGCAGAAGCCCTCCAGGGCAGAGAAGACGGAGCAAGAGACCACCAGCACGGAGCAGACAGAGCAGGAGCCCACCAGGGTGGAGCAGACAGAGCAGAAGACCTCCACAGTGGAGCAGATGGAGCAGGAGCCCTCCAGGGCAGAGAAGACGGAGCAAGAGACCACCAGCGCGGAGCAGACAGAGCAGGAGCCCACTAGGGTGGAGCAGACAGAGCAGAAGACCTCCACAGTGGAGCAGATGGAGCAGGAGCCCTCCAGGGCAGAGAAGACGGAGCAAGAGACCACCAGCGCGGAGCAGACAGAGCAGGAGCCCACTAGGGTGGAGCAGACAGAGCAGAAGACCTCCACAGTGGAGCAGATGGAGCAGGAGCCCACCAGTGCGGAGCAGACAGGGCAGAAGACCTCCACGGCAGAGCAGACAGAGCAGGAGCCCATCAGGGCAGAACAGAAGAGTGCCATGACGGAGCAGGAGAGCACCACGACTGAACAGGCTAATCAGAAATCCACAGCAAAGATTGGAGCCTAGGAGAAACTGAAATACAAAAAACAGAGAGAGCATATACGCTCTCAAGGACCGGGACAGAGAATACAAGTCCATCAATATTTTCCCTGGTGTCAACTGAGCGGGCAGACAGTTCATAAGCAAGCTCACTGATTGAAACTGGACTGGAAAACAGTTTAAAATTGACCAGAATTGGACAGGAAGACAGTTCTGAATCAGATTTAGCTGCAGAGTATAAACCAACAGACAGTTCACAATTTGATGCATTGACTGATACTGGATTGGCAGACAGTTCAGTGATCGAAGCTAGGTAGACAGACGGTTCATATTCAGACCCGCTAACAGAAACTGGACAGACAAAAGGTTTAACATTCGACCTACTGACTGAATCAGGACTGACACAAGGCTCAAAATCAGGTTTGTTAACTAAAGCCAGATAGGTCTCCATGGTAGTGACAGGGTTAACGGGACAGACATGGGGTGCGTTTATAGTTTCCGGGCTCAAAACAGGCAGTTCAATATTAGATTCATGGACTGGAACAGAACATACAGTGAATTCAGGATTAAGTTCACAGACTGAGACTGGGAAGACAAATGGTTCAGAATTAGACACACTTGGGAGCAGGGGATCGGCTGACAGATCAAAACCAGGTGCACTGACTGAGACTGGACTGGCAAACATTTCAGTTTCTGTTCAAAGGGAAACTCCTTGGCTGAAACTGGGTTGGCAGACTGCTGATTCTCAGTCTGATTGGTTGTGACTGTACAAACAGACAGTTCATTAGTGGCCTCTTTGGCAATGACAGACAAGGCTGCTAATTCAAAGACAACCTCTTTGGCTAGATCGAGACAGGACAATAGTTCACAATCAGCCTCCATGGCCGGTTCTGGACTAGACGAGAGTTCAAAGACAGCCCTTCTGGCTGTGACAGGACAGGCGACAGTCTCCTTGACTGTGACAGGACACACTGGGAGTTCATAATTGAGCACCACTGACACCTCTGGAGGTTCTACAGCAGTCTCATAGGGTAACAGAGAGAAATTGTTGCTGGGCGCCACCACCTCTGGATACATCACATTGGATGCTGCCAACACAGGCAGTTCTGCGGTGGTGTACGCAGCCCAAACGCAACATAAAACAATCCCCATCAAGGGAAGTGCTTTAGACAAGGGAGTTAGTTCGGGAACAGGTGAGTTAGAGTATGTGGATTTGGGGATACCAGCTGTGTGTGCAGACACCAGCGGAGCGTCCCTCACACTAGATACCAGACTGAGATACCAAAAGACTGACCCTGAAGATCTGGGTGTAGCAGACAGGAAGTAACCAGACTCTGGACGATCAACAGCAACGAGGCGAGACCCAGGAAGGTCAACTGTGACATGACGAGACTGGGAGATAAGCAGAGACGTTATGAGCCTCTAGGAGGTCAGCTGAGATGTGACGAGACTCCGGGAGGTCAGCTGAGACGTGACGAGACTCTGGGAGGTCAGCTGAGACATGACGCGACTCTGGGAGGTCAGCTGTGACTTGACTTGACTCACGATGATCAATTTTGACTTGACTGGACGCGCGAAGATGAGCTGTGACTTGACTTAACTCATGATGATCAGCTGTGACTCGACTGGACTCACGAAGATCAGCTGTAACTTGACTGGGTGTTGTAATGGCCAACATTTTTCAGTCACAGACGCGGTAAACACAGTAAGCCAATAGTCAACAAAGCATAATCCATAAACTGAGAGAGTGATGAACGCGGACCCTCGCGTCTAAGCTCAGATTGTAGGGGTTGATTAATGCCATCACAGAAAAACTCTATCAACAAACAGTCCGGTAGATCAGAATAGTTTGCGATGACTAAAAATTCGTAGATATAGTTCTCCAGCGATAGCGAGCCTTGTTTAAGGGCTAACAAAATTCTTGCCGTGTCCATACCTGGCCAATGCTCCTCAGAAAAGCTGCTGGATCCTTGTGTGGCCGAGTATTCTGTAATCCTACTGAATGACGCGATTCGCGTGAATTGGGCGTTTGACACGCGTAACGCGTGATTCGCTCAAATTGAAAAATCTGAACTTTGGCAAATATTCACGCCGCGTTAACCAATCAGGAGCTTGCTCTAGTAGTGATGTGATTACGATGTAGCGAGCGGAGGCAGAAATCCGAAACAACAATGGAGGACAAAATCATCATGTATGTGGATACCCGGAGCTGTACAATACATCTTCGTACTTTTATAGAAACAGGAATAAAAAGGATCTTGCTTGGAAGAAAGTGAGTGAGGAGGCGGGACAATCTGGTAAGTTGTAAAAAAACGCTCTTTACTCCCTTTGAGCTATATATATTGTGACACGTGCACAATATATATGCCTACCGAATGCCTACCGAACCACCTCGCTCTCCAAATCGGGCTTGGCTGGCAGGCTGTACGCTGCACAAAAAACCGTCCCACGGCGCCCCACGGACGGAGGTGAAAATAAACGGAAAGCCGTTTCCGGCCCTCCTCGACTCTGGCAGTACAGTCAGCCTCATACAACCAGCCGTCCTTCCCCCTCGGGCCGAATCAAAGGCCCTCCTCTCCATCACCTACGTCCATGGGGACACACGATAGGTGCCTGCGCGGCGGATAAACATCACGGCAGCTCCCGGGACCTGGCCGGTTGAAGCTGGTATAGTGAAAGGACTGCCCGTGCCCGTTCTCATCGGTACAGACTGGCCTGGGTTTGATCGCCTCCTCGCCACCGCCAGCCAGCCTGCCAGCCCTGCCGGGAACCGCCGTCGAAGGAGACCAAGACGAGGCCCCTACCGACGCCCTGTGTTGCTAGCCTCCGACAGCGCCAGAGATGGTGAGTCCCCCTCCCAAAATACTAACTTGTATTATGATGTGTTTCAACAGATATCGGGAGAGGGCACATTCGCAAAAGAGCAACACGGGGACGACCGCCTCAAGCACTGCTGGACACAAGTGCGGGTGATCGAGGGGAAGGAAGTCCTGCCAGCACCCCATCCGATTCCCCACTTCGTTGTCCAGAATGGCCTACTTTACTGCGTCGCGCAGCGGAGGGGGGAGGAAAAAACACTATTGGTCGTCCCGCGTAACAAAACCGGGATCGTGATGGAACTGGCTCACGCTCACCCGATGGCGGGACACCTCGGCGTTCACAACACCGTCCAGCGCATCCGAGACCGTTTCCACTGGCCAGGCCTGGAGGCCGAAGTGAAACGCTTCTGTCAGGCGTGCCCGACCTGCCAACGGACCTCACCAAAAACTCCCAGCCCCCCCAGCCCGCTGATTCCACTGCCCATCATCGAGGTGCCCTTCGAGCGCATCGGGATGGATCTAATAGGGCCGCTGCCGAAGTCCGCCCGTGGCCACGAACACATCCTGGTGATCGTCGACTACACCACCCGGTACCCGGAAGCGATCCCTCTCCGTAAGGCCACGTCCAAGGCCGTCGCCCAGGAGCTGTTCCTCCTATGTAGCCGAGTCGGCATCCCAGCGGAGATACTGACTGACCAGGGCACGCCGTTCATGTCCCGGCTAATGGCGGATCTCTGTCGCCTCCTACGGGTAAAACAACTCCGAACCTCAGCGTACCACCCGCAGACGGATGGATTGGTGGAGCGATTTAATCAAACGCTGAAACAAATGCTCCGCCGCGTGGCTGCCGAGGATAAACGGGACTGGGACCGGATGCTTCCCTATGTGCTGTTTGGGATCCGGGAGGTACCCCAGGCCTCTACCGGCTTTACTCCCTTCGAACTGCTCTTCGGTCGTCAACCTCGGGGACTCCTGGACGTACCGAGGGAATCATGGGAACAACAACCGGCAGCCTATCGCTCCACGATCGAGCACATCCAGGAGATGAGGGAGAGGATTGACAGAGTGATGCCGTTAGTCCGGGAACACCTCACCAAGGCGCAGCAGGCCCAGCAACGTCACTACAACCGGGCAGCCCAACCACGGGAGTTCCAGCCAGGAGACCACGTGATGGTTCTGGTCCCCACAGCGGCTTGCAAGTTCCTGGCCACCTGGCAAGGGCCGTACACCGTAATCGAGAAAGTCGGACCAGTCACCTACCGAGTCCGCCAGCCCGGATGCCGATGGGAAGAACAGCTCTATCACATCAATCTCCTGAAACGGTGGGTTGGGACCCGGACACAGCTGTCGGCCCTTGCCACCTCAGACCCCGTGGTTGTCGACGTCAACCCACACCTCTCGGCTGCCCAGAAGACGGAGCTACAACATCTTGTCAGTCAGTTCTCCGATGTGTTCTCCCACCTGCCCGGGCGGACCAACGTCCTCCACCATGACATCCGCGTCCCATCAGGCACCATCGTCAGGCAGCGGCCCTACCGGATCCCGGAGGCTCGGCGACACGCCATCGAGGAAGAAATACAGGAGATGTTGAAGTTAGGGGTAATTGAACCATCTCGCAGCCCCTGGTCCAGCCCGATCGTCATGGTCCCGAAGTCGGACGGCACCCTCCGCTTCTGTAATGACTTCCGTCGGCTGAATGAGATCTCCGAGTTTGACGGATACCCCATGCCCCGAGTGGACGAGCTGATAGACCGCCTGGGGAGGGCCCGGTTCATATCCACGCTTGATCTCACCAAGGGATATTGGCAGGTGCCGCTGACCGAGAGTGCAAAGCCGAAGACCGCCTTTTCAACCCCTAGCGGCCACTGGCAATACCGGGTTCTCCCCTTCGGCCTGCACGGGGCACCAGCTACCTTCCAACGGTTAATGGATGTCCTGTTACGGCCCCACCAGGCCTATGCGGCGGCCTATCTAGACGACGTCATTATACACGCCAAAACCTGGGAAGAACACCTGGAGCGGTTGCGGAGGGTGCTGATGGAACTTCGCCGGGCTGGACTGACTGCCAACCCCCGGAAATGCCATCTTGGCCTCTTCGACGCAAAGTACCTGGGCTTCCAGGTGGGCCGGGGTATGGTCAGACCCCAGGAGAAGAAGGTGGCGGCCATCCTCTCGACACCACAACCCACCACCAAGACGCAGGTACGGGCCTTTTTGGGGTTGGCAGGGTACTACCGCTGTTTTATCCCTAACTTCTCCTCCTTAGCTGCTCCCCTGACAGACCTGATCCGGAAGGGACAGCCAGAGAAGGTTCCCTGGAGTCTCGAGACCGACCAAGCCTTCCAGCGGATAAAAGCGGCCCTCACATCCGAGCCCGTCCTCCGGGCCCCAGACTTCGGCTGTCCCTTCCTCTTGCAGACGGACGCGTCCGACACCGGGTTGGGAGCCGTCCTCTCCCAGGTGCTGGACGGCGAGGAACACCCGGTGGTCTACATCAGCCGAAAGCTGACCCCCGCGGAACAACGATATGCCACGGTCGAGAAGGAAGCACTGGCCGTCAAGTGGGCAGTCCTGGAGCTCAGGTACTACCTCCTCGGGCGAAAATTCACCCTAATTACAGACCATGCTCCCTTACAGTGGATGGCCCGAGCCAAAGAGACCAACGCACGGGTGACCCGGTGGTTCCTGGTGCTCCAGGACTTCCACTTTGACGTACAACATCGGGCGGGGACGGCCAACGCCAACGCAGATGGACTCTCCCGTGGCTGGGCAGCTTTCGCAGGTCTGTCAGGGTTCACCTCCCACCCACCCCTAACTTCCCCGTTGTGTAGGAGGACCAGGACAACGCTTGGGGGGGGGGGGGAGTGTGACACGTGTCCCGAGCCGCCATCAGCGTCGCCCTGGCAACAGACGAGGAGCACCTGCACCTCGCATTACCGGCAGACCGGCCACACCTGGAACTCATCAACCACCACTCCTTAAAAGCCACCACACACACACACGTTGGTGAGTTCTCAGGAAGCCTCCGAACTAATGCTGCTCTCTTTTCCCCTCTGCCAGAAGACAGCGAGTGACCGGTCTGCCCGAGCACAGGAGCACCTCACCAAATCGCCACTTCTTGGACACCAGAGGACGAACCTGAAGCACAGCACGGAGCACCTCACCTCAGACTCACAAACTCACGCTAATAAAGCCACCCTCCGGGGTTTTTCTTTGACTTTTAAAGCTTGTTTGTCGTGTGTGATTCCTCACCCCCGCCACAATATATATATATATATATATATATATATATATATATATATATATATATATATATACATATTGAGTAGATGTGTTTATAATATAAAGCGCTGCTACCCTCTCAACAAAATCCATGTCAGCCATTTCGCAACGAGACTAGAGCCGCCTGGCAGAAGCCCCTCCCATGACGCGAATTCGCGTCTGATATGAAGTGAATTTCACGTGCGAATGAAGTGAGTAAACTCAAAATGTTCAACTACGCGTGAATGGCGTGATTTATTTGCGCAAGTCGCATATGGTGTGAACGCCCCATAAGGCAAGTGTGGGTCTTTGATCGACGAACAATATCCAGAGGGCTTGAGAAGAGGGGTAGTCCAATAACATGAGCAATAGTCCAAAAGAGGTACAAACAGTGTCCGAACGGCAAGACAAGGGTTAATTCGAGATACACAGGCAGGAATCAGGAAACAAGGCAACACGAAAAGACTAGACTAACTAGAACTGAAAACTAGACTCAGTAAAGCAGCTATCACAAGGAGAGTGATAAACGCAGAACAATACTAGAGACTAAACAAACACAGAATGGCTTGGTAAAGCAGCCACCACTAGGAGAGTGATAAATGCAGCACAATACTCAGAGCTAAACAGGAACACAGAATGGCTCGGTAAGGCAGCTAACACTTGGAGAGTGATATACGCAGAACAATACTTGAACAAGGAAGTCCATGGTTTATATAGGGTGTGTGATTGTGTGATAATGCTGCGTTCACGCCATATCGTAATTACCGTAATTCCGAGATGACAACATGTGACGTTCAACTCGGGGCTGTTCAAGTCCTCCAACTGGGAATTATCTGTTTCTATAGCGACAGTCAACAAAATGAGCCCGTGAAAGACTGTTGAGAACAACAACAAAATAACAGTACCAATACGGTATGTTTTTTATAGAACATTATAGTATCTATATACATGCATCTATTTTCCTCTTTTTTTAGAGCAGTAATATAGCTTTCTTTGAAAGCGCCAGCATTTTTCTCTGGTTCTGCGTTAGGTGTAGCGGTCACGTGGTACAAGCCGTAGCTTTCAGAAAGCTCCCAGTTCACAAGTTGTAATTACGAGTTCTGCGAGGATGGGAACGCTTTTTACAAGTTGGTATCTCGTAATTACGGTTATTACGAAATGGCGTGAACGCACCTTAAGTCTCAGGTGTGTGCGTGTGATTAGTGAAATGGCTGCTGGGAAATGTAGTCCCATGTGATAGGTAACAGTCTGTGTAGCGTGAAAGTCAGTGTAAGTAAATGGCGATCTCTGGTGGCTAGCGGATGGACGTCCAAGAACCAGATTCATGACACCTAGGCTATTATCGTTATAAATATAAAAACTACATTTTTACCACAGTACGTTTCAATGTGCAGTTGCGTTCATTTTTTTTTATTTCTTCACAAGATTCTTTCACACACAGCTTTGCACGACCTTGTCACTTGTCAGTACATTCTCACTGACCCATCGTGCCACCCTGTCACTGTCAGTACATTATCCACAATAAATTGCTATTTGCACCAAATGTAATAAAATCAGAATCATTCTCACTTAAATTTTGGTGATTCCCTAAATAGGTGTTTTAATCACGTTTGTTGTCAGGTTGGGCAAGTAAAATTCCCTTTCACTTGCCCCTTCAAAAAATCTGCTTGTCCCGGACAAGCAATAATGTTGACAAGCAATAATGTTGAGCTCTGTTACTGCATATAATATTCAACCCGCCAAAGTGGCTAGTGGGAGTGACTGTGTTACCTGCTACAGCCATAGGCGTAAATCCCGGGGGGGACAGGGGGGACAGGACCCCCCCATCTGAGGCTTGTCCCCTCTAAAAATATCATTACAAGCGACTCTGTGTATTGAAAATAATATAATGGACATATACTTAAAATAATTGTGTGATTAGTAAAACAAAATAAACGCCAAAAAACGTAAGTTCAGAAATGTTTTGAGTCCCCCCTCCCTTTCCTCACAGTGGTTTGGTCCACTGCCTGCTTTCCTTCTTTATCGATACACACACACACACACACACGAGTCCGGTGAGAGAGAGCAAGTTAGTTATGTGTAAGTAGGCTGTCAAGGCTATTTTATTCTCTTTAAACATCGAGTGAAATGATTCTTTCTCTTTAATACAGATGATGCTGGATCATTAATAAATTAGTCATGACAAAAAAATTATGACATCCAATGTATTTTCTATGAGCGATTATAAGGTTAACAAGCGTAAGGCCGTGTTCACACTTGGCGTCTTTTTTGAAGCTGCCAGCATCTGTTTTACATTATAATCCTATGGAGTAAACCGTGTTTTCAAAAAAGTCCTGAGCGCTTTTTAAAACGCCACCGCCGACGTCTTTTTCTGCAGCTCAGAGCGTCTTTTCGAGTTGAAAAAAGTTTAACTTTTCTGAAAAAAAACGCCCCACGTCAAGCGCCTTTTTGACAGCTGACCAATGACAAGCGAGTGGCGAGTCGTTTCCATAACAACAAAAACAACAAGAAAAAAGGAGAAGATAGCCGGTAGACAGATCGTACTAGTTTCGGAGCACAAGGAGTTGTATAAAACCGTGCATCATCCAACCGGAGCTCCTGGACAGAATTGTTGGTAGCACCATACAGTTTCCTTCCCCGTATAATGTCGCGCTCCCACAAACGCCGTTGTGAACCGACACCCTCCCCATTAACTTCAAAAGCCGACATTTCTGTAGCACACAGCGCTAGCTACCTTTGCAGCTGTTGTTATAGCAACAAAAGACGCCCTCGGCTGCTATTTGTAGGCAAAACGTTGCCAACTTTTTATTTTACTAAAAAAGCGCTCTTGTCGACTCTTTCTAGTCAAAAAAGACGCCAAGTGTGAACACGACCTAACACTGTAGCTTGTCACCCGCTACAACTAACACGGCGATAAGCTTGTGTGTGAACTGATATTAGGCTAATATTGTAGACCTATGATGTTAAGTGGCAGATCAGTGGGTTTAATGCGGTTGAATTAATGCGAAAGAGACATACTAGGTTTCAGACGAAACCTAAAATACTATGGATGATGCAAAATAATAATTATAATATGACCGCGTGGTGAACCATTGTAGCGTCAGAACGAGTCAGACAAAACTAAGATTCCATCAGAACATCGAAACATGAGGAGCTGAAATTCCAGGAGAGCAGGACAACGTCGTAAAGATTCCTATCTCCGACTTCTGGAGCAAGCCTACCAACAAGCCTCTTTCACAGAACAGCTCGCAACATTAAGACAAAAGAACACTCATTGATAAGTGTTCTACGCAGGAAAGAGATCGTCAAATTTGGGGTAAATAGTCAAGATTAATGGTCAAAGAGATGGCCATCACATGGCGTTCCACAAGAGAAATCACAAGCTTCTTCAGATTGACTTCTCCCCCACACATAGAAGACAAAGAACCAGACTGAAATTCCTCTGGCCAAAGAACATTTCTTTTTGGTCTCCACAGAGACTTTCTTTTTCATATGCACATAAAACCATCCTAAAGGACATCGCTAAACGGCCACTATATTATGTATGTAATCACATATTAGACTATCATGTTTTAAGCACATATTATGTATGTCTTTCTAATAACTATTGAAAGACTTTAAGGTTAGTCGTGTTTGGTATGTATGAGTTTGACATTTCTAGCTTAAAATGTTTCTTTCAATTAATTCTGTGTCAAATGTATCATATTCTGGTTATAGAAATCACATCCGAAAGTATACTTTGCAAGAGTGTGTAAAATTCAGACCATGTGACCAGATAACAAACTGATTTATGATGGAAGGAACAACCCTAGCTAAGATAATAGCCTATCTAATTGGTCAAAACACCAAATGGGATGTGTCCAAAAAGCCTAGTTAAGAACTCAGGACACCATCAAATCTCTCTCTAAGCCTCCTCTTCTCTTCCCTTCTACCCTTCTTCTTCTCGCCACAGCGTTTTGACGCTGTTTTAGCGCTCTTTGAGCGTGCTCTGGCCTACAGGCCAGTTGCTACTTAACACCACGATGAGAAGAAAAACCACCTAGTCTCATTACTCATTTTATTCTTTTACTTTAGTTTCTTTTCTTTCCGTTGAGTCTCGTGTTCAAAAGTTAAGTTTGCCGCAAAGTCCAGCGACTGCACCCGCTTCAAACTTCAACCAGAAACGGACTCCAAGACCATCCTCAGCCAACGGCCCAACCATTGGCTTCCCAAGACCTCACTTCAAAGACTACTGAACTTCCAGCCAATCACCAACTCGGGAAAACCCCTTTCCTGCAAGGACGACGAAGACAAAAGGGAATCCCTGTAACACAAGGCAACGCAAGTACAAACTCCAGATTATAACTGAGCTGGTGTATTTAATATAAATTTTAGCCTCATTGAGAAACTCAACGCGAGGGTTAATTAAGTGATTGATGTTTGTTCAGCTCTATGCAATAGCACATATTGCTGTAAACTTGGGATTTCACATTCTCATTCTCTAAACTCATCCTTTCTCTTTTTCTGCAACATGTGAATGTGTGAATGCGTGTGTTCATGTTAGTGTTAGTTTATGTCTTAGGTTTATATAAATAAAGTCTTATTTATATTTAAAAGAGAAGTATCTTGTGTTTTGTGCTTTCAAGTTAATGTCTTAATCTGCCGATCTTGTTACTGTGCTTATTAATAGTGTTTTCACTATATTTTGGATTTTAATATCCAGTGCAGAATTAATGTTATACGGCTCGTTCAGTGAATCGCTCAGTGATCAGCCGCAAAACAGTGATTCTGTTCAAATTCCCTATAAAATCATTAATGATTCCCTTTGAGCTAAATTAAATTATATTTATGTATAAAACCCTTACACCATGAACTCATATTTAAACACGGTCTCCATGCTATGTACACATGCTGTGTACACATATCTATCCTTACAAGTACAATTTTGGCTGTATTATTTGTGTCCCCTTCAAAAATTGCTCTTGAGAAATTTTACGTTTATTGTCCCTCCCTACTGTCAGATGAAATTTACGCCCCTGGCTACAGCTAAAATCCACCTGCATTTGATGGGTTGGCGGGTGTTAATGTCAAGCCCTGGGGCCTGTTCTTCGTACGTCGTTTATTATATCTGAGATGATTTGAAAGAATCCCATTATAGCTGTCGTCACTCAAATTAACGATTCAGAATTTATAGCATGTGTGTAAGACTCCAATACAATTATAAAGTAATTATTTCATCGCTAATAAATCTTTCAATGAGTAAAACTGGCTGTCTCTATAGTATTATAGACTACACAACATAGTTATATTATATTATTATACTGTTATATAATTTTCAAATTAATTTTTAAACTGTTATTATGTTAAATTATTGTCCCTGGACCAGTAGGGTACTCTTGTAATAAAGTAACGCTGGCTGGGATAGATTTTAAGTATCAATTCTGCTTAAAAAGATGCAATCTAATCCTGTTTACATAAAATAAACCTGCTCCTGAGCAGGTTTTAGCTTACGGACCCGTTGCTATGACAGCAAATCCAGGATGAGCTTCGAAGAACCAAATGATCCCAGATCAAGCGAAATCGTCAAAAATCAAATCCAGCTAACTGAGTTAGCGACGTACGAAGAATGGACCCTTGTATATATACTATTATAGTATTATTGTAGTTGGCAAAGTCATTTTGTAAAGAAACCCAATGCGCTTGTGCACATTCCATAGACTGAACGCAAGCATGTGATGTCGCCACAAATTTTTCATTAACTTGCGTTTTTGTGGTTTACACAGAGACAATAATGCTTACAATTGTGTTTGTGTAAACATTTGTAACTTACACAAAATCTCAGTTATGCAAAAGTTCCCTTGCTGGTCTAAAAACACTTTATACCAGGGGTGCCCAATCCTGTTTCTGGAAGCTCCTGAAGTTTGCAGATGACACCATAGTCATCGGCCTCATTCAGGACGGTGACGAGTCTGCTTACAGACAGGAGGTTAAAGAGCTGGCTGTCTGGTGCAGTCTTAACCAGAGGTGTAAAAAGTACTCAAAAATTTTACTCAAGTGAAAGTAAAGATACTCAGTGAAAATTTTACTCAGTTAAAAGTATCTGGCCAAAAACATACTTGAGTAAAAGTAAAAAAGTACAACTTTAAATTGTACTCAAGTATTAAAAAAGTAGAAGTACTTTTTTTTCTGACAGACATACAGAAGTTTTGTTAAAGGGAGAAAAATACAGGTTTTTCAATTCAAATTTATTTGTATAGCGCTGTTCACGATACAAATCGTTGCAAAGCATATTTACAGAAAATTTAAGTTTCTACATTATATTTAGGAGTAGGTTATTGGTGGTACAGTAAAAATCATGCAGTTAAATTATATATATATATGACTTTCATTTATTAGATGAACACACAAACTAAGATCTAAATCATCTATACTAAATCATCTTTTTCCGTATAACAACTATGGGACGTCCAAAAATGACACTTCAAAAACTACACAAAGTGAATATGACAGTAACTCATACAACCCTTGTTAATGAATCAATGTCTTCTTAAGTGAAACAATGAAAATTACAAATACTAATATTTTAATCTTGACTGTCGTGTTCACTTTGTGTGGTTTCTGAAGTGGTCCTGTCCCCTTGCATTATACGGACTAATAATCTTTGCTTGTGTTCATCTGAAGAAAGAAAGTCATAAACATCTAATTTTTGGGTGAAATATCACTTTTAATAACAATGTGATGCAGAGGTTAGAAACATATTCCAGACAGAATGCAAGAATGGGTTGAATTAATGAAGAGAGTCATAGAATTAAAACTTACAATATTAACGTTTTGAAAGGCCACTTTTTTGTCTTGTCACTGTCTAAAAGGATAATTAATTTTTTAATTGTTTATTTGGGGAATTTTTTTGTGGGGGCTTTTTCTCAGGAAATATTGCTACATAATTATTTGTGACTAATTATATGAATTAATGAGCAAATTGTGTAATTATTAAGATTAAGAAAATATACATTGAGAGTCCAAATTCCTACTCAATGCGTCATATAATGACATATTATTAATACAACTTATCCACTACCTGGTAAGAACGTCACTAAACATGAATTACAATTAAGTAAACGTACAATGTTCATTTAAACACTTTTTTGGAGATTTGTAACATTTAATTTAAAAAAAAGAATTCTCACAAAAATATTAATTATATTTTTAAAAAATGTATCAATGATTTTATTTGCACTCAATCTTGTGCATTCAGCCAATGTATTACACAGCTAATGGCTCGAGCAAATCAAAGAATAATGAATAAACTTTTTGAGGGGAAAACGCAACTTTGCTACCTCAACATGCTTCCTCAGATTGATGGTGAACTTTTGAACCCAGACATTTACCTGATGAAAGTCATAACTGAAGTAGAACTGTGTGTGTGCTTGATGCGTGAAAACAATGATCATTGGTTCTCATGTCAAGCACACACGTTTGAGGTTCCGTTTGCCATATTTAATGTTTATAAGATAACATAAAAATGTAATGTACTTTTTAAGATGAAATAAAATTGTAAGGAGTAAAAAGTACTGTTTTTTCTTCAGAAATGTAATCAAATAAAAGTACAAGTAGTCAGTTTAAATTGTACTTGAATAAAGAAAAAATCCCCCAAAATAATACTTAAGTACAGTAATCAAGTAAAAGTATTTTACACCTCTGGTCTTAACAACCTGGAGCTGAACACACTCAAAACAGTGGAGATGATCGTGGACTTCAGGAGAAACCCCCCTGCACTCCCCTCACTCACCATCATGAACAGCACTGTGGCTGCAGTGGAGTCATTCAGATTACTGGGCAGCACCATCTCTCAGGACCTGAAGTGGGACATTCACATAGACTCTATTGTCAAAAAGGCATAACAAAGGTTGTACTTCCTTCGCCGCCATCATTGAATCCGTCCTCAAAATGACTCTCTTGTGTGCTCTTCCTAGGCGCGCCAGCAAACAATAAATGCAAATGAACTATACAGTAAACTTAAAACGCATATAAATGCACGAATGCAATGACTGGAGATTTTCACTTAATAGATTACATTTTCGATTTGTTTCTCGGCAAACCCATATTCCTTAAGAACACTTGGAATACGGAGCAAGTTGCATGGGATAATTTTTTTACTTTTTGGGAAAGGATTAAAGAAGTTTACAATTCATTAATGGACAAGTGCAAGCCTTTTTTTTAAAAAAAAAAAATAATGTCTTCTTTTGTTATTTGAAAAAAATAAGGTAGCTTAATATGGCTTTAGAACAGCATCAGCTTGACTAATTGGTCTAACTGACTAAAAGTCTATTCTCAGAAGACTACGAAACTGTTATAGTATAACAAATAAGAATATTACCAATACTGTAATGCAACTTGGCAGATGATGCTGAATTTATTTATTTATTAATTTGTTCAATTATTTATTTATTTATGTACAGTAACTGACAGTACATTCCGATGTGTGTTTACTGTATATTATAGGGTATGTGCTACAGTATTTACAGTACAAAGAACAGTGAAAGTTATCTCATCTGAAGTACTGCTACTATGTACTGTAACTGTAATGTGTAAGTAGTGTAAAACCCTGTAGATGATCCTGCAGGCCAGCTTTCCTTATCCTTATAACTTATAAGTTATCCTTATAACTATATTATACCCTCATCCTGAGATTCTGACTGCCGTGTCATCAGTTTTGCTACTGAATGTTCAAACACGGATAAATGTGTGCTATTTGTGTTCATTTTGTGATTCTTGAGATAGTTATATTGTGTATTTGTGCTTTCTAAATGAGAACATGGTTAAACCTGTGCAAAATGATGTCATTCTCGTGTAGAGTTTTGCAGAAAACATTGAGCAAATTGGAGCATGTGAGAAAACAGGTAAAATGTGTTAAAAGTTTTGAGAAACGTGTCTTTGTTTTGAGAACTGTATGAATGGTTTGGGAAATTGGGGCAAATGAATCAGTTATAGTGTGTTAGCAATCAAGAAAAACTGTAACAATAAACATGAAACACAACACTATCGTACATTTATTTATTTATTTATTTAACACATGTACTTATTACATTTCAAATTTGCACCTAACATACCTGTACATACTAAATTGTCTATTTTGTATATTGTGTTTGTGCTATTTTGCAAATTGTCTCTTTTGTATATTTGTATATTATTATCTTTATTATCTGTGTTTTGTCTTGTCACTGTCATTCTGTCGCACTGTGGAGCTTCTGTCACCAAAACAAATTCCTCGTATGTGTTTACATACCTGGCAATAAAACCAATTTATTCTGATTCTGATTCTGATTTTGATTCTGAATTCTACCTATCTGCGGAGTTCAGTTTCAGCCCTGCTCCAACACACTTGTGTGTAATTATCAAGTGCTCCTGAAGAGGTAGCTGGTTCAGGTGTGTTTGATCAGGGTTGGAGCTGAACTTTGTTGGAAGGTAGATCTCCAGGAACAGGAAAAGGACCCCTGCTATAAAGTATTTTTAGACCAGCAAGGGAAATCATCTGCTGAGAACTGACACAAACAAATCACGGAATATGGAAACCTACAGCAGACATTTTGCTTACCCCCTCAGGTTTTAGAGAATTTAAACAATGAGAGGCACTTCTTATTAGGATTAACTTGACTGTTGTGTAACCTTTTCATACAAAAATATTATTTTTTCACGAAAATATTCCAAACATTTTATCTGAAGAGAACATGCATTCTTGTGTTTACAAAACAAAGGTGTTAAGTAACAAACACACATACTTGATTTTCAAATAAATTAAATAATAATAAACGTCTTGGTTATGTATGTAACCCTCGTTCCCTGAAGGAGGGAACAGAGACGTCACGTCGGGTGACCGACGAATTGGGATCTTGCTTAGAGAGACCAATCCACTTTGAGTGTAACTAAACGAGCCAATGCACATTGGCATGCAATTATTGCATCCAGCTGCCGCTGATCACAGCTTGAGTATAAGTTGGCAGCAGGTGCAGTGCATATTCAGGTTTTCGCTGAGGAGCCGAGCCGGTGAGGTCGCTCAGCGGTGGTACAGCAGCCGTGGCGACGTGACGTGACGTGACGTGACGTGACGTGACGTGACGTGACGTGACGTGACGTGACGTCTCATCTCCATTCCCTCCTTCAGGGAACGAGGGTTACATACATAACCAAGACGTTCCCTTTCAGTCGGTCACTCCGAGTCACGTCGGGTGACCGACGAATTGGGATCCCTACTAGGGATGTGCCCGAAGCCGAATACCTTATTCAGAAAGGCACGGATAATGGCTTCAAAACGAATAACGAATTTATCCGAATAACAGAAAAAATATTCGGCAGACAAAATCACATGTTGCTGGAACAGCAGTACATTAGTGAGGTCTGCAGTTGTTAAGATTTGTGCAGTAATAATGGCTAGTACTGCTTTGATCGCGTTTGACACAGTTTCGTACAGATAACATCATGGTGATCATTGTGTTTGTCTAACGAATGTGGTCTCCTCCGCAATAAACTATCCATGCGCTCCTTTTTTGATTGCTGCCTGTCAGCAAAGCAGTGTTGCCAGATATTGCTACAAAAAAACAAACAAAACCAAGCCCCTGAAAAATGCACCAAAGTAAGTTTAAATCTTGTGTTTTGCAAATAGGATACAGAATCTCTAACCTCAACCTTCATCTTCCCACTTTATTAATGCCCTAATTACTTTAATTATGCTGTTACATTAAGTATTAAAACAAGTACAGCGACGATTATAATAAATAGATCTGGCAACATGGCGGAGCGGAGGCTGCACATGCGCTAAGCTCCTTCACTCCTGCGTTTCAATGGTTTCAGCCACATGAATTTATTCAGCGACATGGTTTTAAAATAATTTTTCATATGTTTTCAAATTTTATTTTTGAACATGAAACATTTACGGAGGTCTGGACCTTATAGCTGGCTATGGGCCTGTGTAAAGTGAATGAGCGCAAATCAATAGCTGCGTTGGAGTCTATGCGCGTCTCTCAGAAATCAGAGCTTTGTCTGGAGTTATATCAAGTCGACAAAAAAATATCCTAAAAACGGTCTTCATACCTTTTCGAAATCCAACTGTAAAAACACATTACATTAGCTCTTTTCGTGAATGGCATTACATGTAATTATACAAGACGAAGAATGTTTGATCAAGGCTTTTGGAGGGTCCCAATGATTTGTTGCACTCTGTTGATAAAAAATTCGTAAATGATCACAGACTCCCGCAACACATGGTCTCTAAGTTACTTCAAGTTCAAGCAAGCTTTATTGTCATTCTGCTATAAAAACTGAACACTTTTCATTTCTATTTTTTTTCCAGCTTTTTTTTTTTTTCTATTAGTGCTCTTATTTAAGATTGTGGATGTTTGTCTCTTGACAAATTTGTACACAAAGTTTCACTTGAAAACAAGAAGAATAAAGTTATTTTTCTTTTTTGATCAACATTTTCTGTAGTTTTAAAGAGAAGATATTTACAAAGCTATAATTATAATAAAAAAGAAGACTTTATTTAGTTATACAAGGCATATTTGTTAAATGAAAACTACGAATCGAACAGATTTGCATTTAAAGTGATATTTTCATGTAATTTAATTAACTTCCGGTTTAAGCCACGCCCACTTCCGGATCCATCCGAATACAAATACAGATACAGATAATTTTGAGATTGTCACAAATACAGATACAGATACAAATAATGGCTCCGCTGCACACCCTTAATCCCTAGGAAAGGGCCATGGATACTGGCTTTTCCAGTGTCCTGTGGAAGCCACCTGCGCCCCCTACTTTTTGGAGTAGGTCAGGGCTCACCACAAGAAGACCAGTTACTGTCGCTATGGCACTACCCATTCAGTAAGACTGGATAACACTGGTAAAACACTGCAGAAGCCGATCCTTCCCGAAGGAGGTTCAGAAGCACTTACACATATAACAACCGTTTAGGTGAATATGGAAGATTAGAGGTGATTGTAGCCTCTTGGGTAATGGCAGGAAGTCTGCCTGGCGAAACACGGGCTCTGAGGCTATACCGTGGACATACACATATGGGATCCAATTAGGTCTCTACATATGGAACCCAGCCCTCTACCAGTTCTCACGGATTCATCGAGTGAGGGCCTGGCACCAGACATTCCACCACGTCCAGCTATTGAGGGGACCGAGGAGCTCGACAGGGTCTACCATACGGACTCTCTGGTGCAGTTTTAGCAAGCCGACCCGAAACCGGCGCCTCTCAGTGCTTCTACCCGTTTGAGGTGAGAACAGAGGAGGAAACCAGTTCCACACTGAGGCTATAGAATGTAGCGAATGTGTTAGGGGTCACCCAGCCCGCAGCTCTACAAATATCTGTCAGCGAGGCGCCACGAGCCAGCGTAGGATGCAACACTTCTAGTATAGTGAGCTTTCAACCTGAACGGGCAGGGCACACCCTGTGCCTGATAAGCCAGGGTGATGGCGTCCACTATCCAGTAGGCCATCCTCTGCTTAGAAACGGCATTCCCCTTCTGCCGGCCTCCGTGACAAACAAAGAGCTGGTCTGAGGTCCTGAAGCTTTGCGTCCTGTCAACGTAGCATCTCTGTTCCATCACCCGGCGCCAGGTAACGACCGCATCCAGAAACGCACGGGTGGTCTTTAAAAAGACGTTCCACCCATGAATGCTCTTTTAGAGAAATTACTCTTTTAGTGTGCTGAAGAGCACAGGGAAGATGGTCGCCTGCAACACAATCAGAGGTAGTGCAATCCGATGTGTGTAATCCACTGAAAAGGAAGGAAGTAACATGGGAGTATCTGAATATTTTTGATATGCTTGAAGAGGTGTGGAAGATACTGAGATGAATGAGATAAACATGAGATAAACGAAGACAATATTCATAAGAAGATAGCTGGTCATCTATTCACCAGGATTTTTATGTACATCCCTCACACAAAAAAAAAAAAAAAAAATACTGTGGTAGTACCTTGGTACAGTGATGGTTTGTTATGCTAAAACTTTTTAGTTGGTCATGGGGCAGGAACCATATTTGCCAAGTTCAAACTCTTTTCAATTTTTCACATGGTTCTTAACCCTAAGTTATAGCTTTTCAAAACCCATGCTTATGTAAACAGAATTTACAGCATAACTTTTTTGTAATTATAGTGTACCTGTTCAGCTGGTAATCATATGCAAAGTTTGGGGAATAAATGGGTAACAACCTGAAAAAAAATGATAAATCATTTATCCTGTAAGTATTTTGATACTAAGGGGTACCTATTCTAATATTAATGACCTATGCTAAACAACAAACTTATGTTTGGGAGTGATTTAGTAAGATACACTTTTTATAGTAATTATATAATAATTATATTATATTATAATAATATTTATTATATTAGTATTATATTATAGGCCTACTGTATTTTTAATCATATAATCATACATATGATAGCACAAACTAAACTAAACTAAACTAAATTAAACTTAACTAACTAAATAAATAAAATTAATTGGGATTACAAATTTTCTTTCATGTACACTACCATTCAAAAGTTTGGGTTCAGTATGATTTTATTATTATTATTGATGTTGTTGTTGTTGTTGTTAAGGCATGAATACATTATTCAGCAAGGAAATATATTTCAAACAGAATTTCCACAAAAGCAGCACAACTGTTTTCAAAGTTGATAATAATAAGAGATGTTCCTTGAGCACTAAATCAGCATATTAGAATTATTTCTGAAAGATTTTGCAACACTGAAGACCGAAGTAATGGCTAGATTCAGCTTTGCCATCACACACATAGATTAAATTAGATTATTATAATAGAAAAGCAATTTTGAATTGTAATAATTCACACTATTACTGTTCTTATAGTATGTTTAAACAATTAAATGCAGCACTGGTGAGCATAAGGAGCTTCAATTCAAAACATTAAAAATGACCGAATAACTATTGAACATTAGTGTCATCCTGAAAGAAGCATGAGGTTGTTTTGTTGTTGTTGTTGTTGATTCTAATAAAATCGCACATGATTAAGATTCCCATGAATTGCTGTCACAGTTATACAGTTGCAGTTGCTAACTGTAGTGTTAACCCATGTCAGGGCAGGAAGAAACAAAAGGGTTGGTGAATATTCATACTCACGGCCAGAGAGGCCACATTATAAGCACAAATCAAGGTTATGTTCAAAAGCTGTCATCTCCACATCCAGAGTTCTCCCAGCTGGGACGAAATTCTCATTACTGACAGACAGGGAGCAGCCTCTCAGCATGTCTCTTGCATTTCTGATGAAATTCTGGGAATGTGCATCCAGCCCTCTAACAGATCAACATCAAAAGCCATTTTTGTATGTGGAGATACCATTTCAGAGCATTTCAACTAAACACCGGCCAGATAAATCACACTACCTTTGTTTATGTGGAAATAAAATAATAAATAAAATACATTTAAAAAAATAAGCATATTAACTACAAGAGAGGTTCCTCCTTGTCAATGGCTCGTTTAATAAAGCTGCACTCAAACACTCACAAAGTTGTTAAAACTTCTTCTCAGCAGTTGACATCAAAATCACTTAAACTCGGAAGATTCACTTAAATTAATACTCAAAAATAGAGAGACATTTTGTCACCCTTGAGCTCTGAGGATTAGACACAGTGGTTCCACACATGGTGGTATGGGATTGGGTAATTATGCAGTCCTTACATATATCCTTAAAATAAATAAACAAATAAATAAAGCATAATTAAATAATTAAAAATAAACTGGGTAACACTTTATATTAGGTGGCCTTAACTACTATGTACTTACATCAAAGAAATAAGTACAATGTATTTATTGTGGTCATATTGTATTGTAAAACACTTTTGCTGCTTTTGAGGTGGATAAGGATTAGGGACAGGTTTGGTGGTGTGGGTAGGTTTAAGGGTGGGTTAAGGTGTAAGGGATGGGTCAATAGTGTAATTATAAATGTAATTACAGAAATTAATTACAGATGTAACTACATCTAGTAGTTAAGGCCACCTAATATAAAGTGGGACCATAAACTGCAATTTCTCCTCTTTGTGGATACGTATATGCATTACAATTTAAAGTTATTTTAAAAAAAGGTAATTAAATTTTCTCTCTTGATGTTTGCCACTCTGAGCTGAAATATCGCTCTTCCAATGGACTCATAAATTAGCCAATAATGGTGTTTGCCGGAAATGTGAAACCACTAAAATTATAGATGTCTAAACAAAACAAAATAAACAAAAAATACAGTTAAAATACTGTACAGGTTAAAACATTAAACATTAAAGTCATTTTAGTATTTCATTTAAGAAGTACATCTAATGTGTGAAAATAACTGAAGTTTCCTTAATTTCCGCATGTCTTGTGGTTATATAATCTAGTGCAGAATCAGATATCCTGGCACCATAACAGTCATTATCCCTCAGGGGTGTCAGGGAGGCCCTCCATCTTGAGTCATGTCAGAATCGCCCTGATTTGCAATGCAGAGAAAAAGAGTCATTAGATTCCTGCGGCTCATTTACCATCAGTACACTAATCTTTGATGACACCCTTCTCTCTTTGTTCTGTCTGTCTCTCTGTCTCTGCCCATCAACATTCATCCCCCCTCAACCAGTCATCCAGATGAGCTCAGCGAGATGGCACCACACACACACACACACACACACACACACACACACACACACACACAAACAAACACAAACACAATCACAGAAGGAACAGAAAAATCCATAGCATCTACAGCCAAATAAATAAGGTATTGTGGATCATATTTCCTTAAAACGTGTTAAACAATATAAATGTTTTCTGTGTTTTTTAAAAATGTAATGCTCTGTCATATGTCAATTACAAATATACTTATTACAGCTCAAATCCAAATATATAAATATACTTATTATAGTCTCAGTGGCGTTTACCATTATAGGTTCCCATCATCCTGGACACACACATCTCACACTTGCCAATGAATATAGTCACAGGCTGAGGCATTGATGCTTCTCCCATTATCTGTTGTGTTTCCATGGTGATTTGTGAGCTTTGGAATCTGTAACTAGGTGTCAGGACCAGGTGTGGTGACAGCAGAGCGTCTCATTTCTGAGTCCAAACACATATAACTCTATACTCATGCCTCATTGGTGAAAATCTGACAGTATAGAGCACAGAGGGAATAATTAGGGAAGGAAATGAGGATGTCACAAGGGAGAGCATATGGGGTGAATGAAACAATAATGAGAAAACAATGGGACAAATTCAAGACATTAGACATGAGAGCACATGGCACACACAAATATGACAGAAGCTACGCCTATGCTAAAAATAAACATAACACAACAAGAGCGCATGGCAAACAAACACAACAATAATCCATGTGCTCGACAAAAGACACAAGAGTGCATGGCACAGGAACAAATAAGCCCCATGATTAGCTCACAATGAAAGACATGACATAGAGCATGAGTATCGAGATACAAACATTGAACCAAAAATAAACTAGACAGAAGCGACAGGATCCAGACCCCATGCTCCAAGCACAATAGGTAGAAATTGCACAGCCAAGGAGAAAAACCCTGAAGCTGTGTGAACAGCCAGACACAAAAACAAACAAACAAACAAACATGGAACACGGGTGTCATGATCCTGTCACCAAACACGACAGACCCCAGTGACAGGATCCTAACAGTATGTATGTATATGGATGCTTCCTGTTCTGCTTAGTGGTTTTAGCTTAAATGTTTGCTTTTTAGCTTGAGTGTCGTATCTTTGTCATGGGAAATATGATACAATGTTATAGTAACGTTTTACTAAGTAACGATTTACAGACTTCTAAAGTCACTTTTTGAATAATTTTGATATGGAGGCTATATGCAGCATTTATTATTATTATTATTATTATTATTATTATTATCAAATGAATCAACTGAGCAATAATAGCATGTTTAACATTTTATGGTTTTAGAAATTTGATTTAGTAGGAAAGAAACACTCTTGTCTTTAAATAAAGGGTGAAAAACTATGTTCCTGAAGGGCCACAGGCCTGAAGAGTTTAGATTCAACTGTAATCAAACACACTTGATGCAGCTAATCAAGTCCTTCAGGCTTATTTGAGGGCTGGGGCGCTCCAGGAAGTGTTTTGCACCCCTGCCCTATATAATTTATGCCCATGTGTCTCTCCTTGAATCACTAATATGCTCAACACACTGCTACTCTCTTTCTCTCTCTCGTACGCATGTGCTGGGTGAGGGTGTGGCTGCTGTGTGAGGTATGAGTGGTCTTTACTTCTCTCTTTATTTGTTTTTTTTTCTTTGTATTTATTTGTATAGTTTTTTTTGTTTGTTTGTTTGTTTGTTTAACGTTGGTTATTTTGTAAAAAATAGAGAAGTGAGTGTCGTGTTTAGCTGGGGTGTCCGCTCCCACGTGTTGGGAGCATGGCTACCCCAGGCAGCAGGAGTTTTAATTCATTGACAAGGCATCACGGTGTGAAAATACATTCAACTGCTAGTGTAGAAGAGTGTGGATTAGCAGTAGGGGAGGAGATTGGACATGATAATAGGCTTGTTTGAGATGAGCAAAATCTGTGCAGAACCGATCACCTGTGATCACCGCGAGGTGCATGCCGGTTAGAAAAGTGTCGGAGTTACACCGTGTCCTAACTACATGCGACGCGACGCTGCGACACGCAATAAAAGATATCTTTTCCATGTTAAAGGAACACTCCACTTTTTTTGGAAATAGGCTCATTCTCCAACTCCCCCAGAGTTAATAAGTTGAGTTTTACCCTTTTTGAATCCATTCAGCCGATCTCCGGATCTGGCGATAGCACTTTTAGCATAGCTTAGCATAGATCATTGAATCCTATTAGACCAGTAGCATCGTGTTCTAAAACGATCAAACAGTTTCGATATTTGTCCTATTTAAAACATGACTCTTCTGTAGTTAAATCGTGTACTAAGATCGGCGGAAAATGAAAAGTTGCGATTTTCTAGGCTGATATGATTAGGAACTACTCTCATTCCGGCGTAATAATCAAGGAACTTTGCTGCCGTAACATGGCCGCAGCAGGCGCAGTGATCGGGCACTACTTTCAGGCGCTGCGTAATATCACTACGCCTGCTGCGGCCATGTTACGAAAAAACGGTAAAACTCATTCAAAAACGGTAAAACTCAACTTATTAACTCTGGGGGAGTTGGAGAATGAGCCTATTTCCAAAAAAAGTGGAGTGTTCCTTTAATCAGAGTTTTTGTCCTAACTAGCCGCGACGGCAACACGCAAAATTTCTAATTTAGTCGCGGCTGGAACAACAACATACAAACTATATGACAGTAGAATCTCAGGTGATTATATGCTTTATTCAAAGTTAAACGTGTCTAATATGAGTTTAAATATCATATTGCGTGACCCTATAGCCATACTGAAAGCAACAACAGATAGTTTACCTCAGACCTTGAAAAATAAATTAAATCAAAGATGACCGTTAAAACTGTGAACTCACTGCGAACCAACGAGTGTATTCCATAAAGATGTTATCAGTCACTCAGTATGTATATTTAATGATGTTAAAAAGCTTTAAAATTTATGAATTAGATTATAAACGTATCCATTTCGTTGCAAGAGCAGTGCGCTTCCAGAGAGAGCCCGCCCACACACGCTTCTGATTGGCTGTGATATTTGATTGATTCTGTCGCGTCGCATCTGGTGTGGACACCCAAATTGCTTGTCGCTGGAATCTTGTGGCGTCGCGTGTAGTTAGGACACGGTGTTAAGCCTCGTTTATACTCACGCCTGGCTCCGCTTCGTGAGCCTCCGCTGACAGCGCGCGCACCTCCCCAAACGGACGAGGCGTTTATACTTGACGCGTTCGCCGTTGATATATTATTTGAAACGACAGGAGGCGCACAAACGAAAACGTCCTTTAAATCCACAGGAACTAGAAGAGAAGTAGGAATTTTACCGGAATTAAGTCAGGACAGGACACTGTCATCAGAAGAGAGTGCTTACAGTAAAGAATAATGCGAAAGATGTTGACAAATACGAACTACAGTCCCACGCTAATTTTACAGAGACTACACACTTGTTTATTCGACAGTGTTGGAATTACAGAATGTCTTATTTCTTATTCTAACATTTAAAATTAGACCACATTATTAGAGTACAAGTTAGACAAAAATATTGCCACGTTGAAGCTCAAAGTGTAACTGTTCAAATACAAGATTAATGTTATAATGTATATAAATTGAAACCCTACAGTGGTTTGCAAATGTAACACTTCTATAAAGGTTAGGGACTGCAAAATGTACTTTGCCATAGATTAAGCCATGTGATGTATTTATGTTATATAAAATGAGAAGATATAAGAACAGTTCAAAAGAGCATTGTTGATAAATATTGTTTTATTCTGAATACAATATAATACAGACACATTGTTTTGTGGTGCATAGAATACTTTGCTATAGTTAGTGCTACAGGCATATATGTGAATAATTATTTTAAAACAATTATAAAAATGACAAAGAAAATATAAGTCCACAAAAATAAGAATAATGGGTCAACTTAAAAAGCAAACAATTAAATTATATGACAATTTGGAAAAATGCTAATGGCACTTTTTAATGGCACTTTGAGGTAACGTATAGTCTGTTACAACTATACAAACAATGTTACATATTGATGTTGTTGTAACAAGCTTTTATAATTATTTAGATTCATGAATTAACATTGTTAAACGTGTCACTTCAAGCAGTCTTGGTTTGCTGCTTGTCTTGCCTGTTCAGCCAAAATCTCTTCAAAGCTGTTCATGTTGACTGCGGCGCCGCGCGAACTGTTCGCTCGAGTCACAAAAAATGTTGTGCACACCGCCACGCGAAATGAGTTCGCGCTCACCCAAAGCGAACTTCCGCTATATGGCAAGCCAAAAGGGTCAGATTTACGCTATAGATAAATCGCGTTAACATTTTTTTTTTTTAATTACCCGAAGTTTATTGTTGTTGTTCTCTTATTAAATTAATAATTGGGCCTAGGTGAAGCTGTGTGCTTGAATTTGTCATAGCATCATCCTATGCAGTGTGGAGAATTATTATTGCTCGTTATTGTCTATTGGCTATTTTAGTAATTTAAATAACATGGGTTATCCTAATATTGATTAATGACATTGTATTATAATATTACACCACCCAAATATTTACTACCTTCTAATTTTCGTTGTCAGTGCAGGCTTTTTTTTTTAGCTTAGCCTACTGACCATTATGGATTAGTGTAGGCTGCATCAAAAAGTCTTAAACATAAAACAACAGGGTAAAAATATAGTTGACGACTAGACATAATAATTTCATGACTCTAGACACTTCTTTGTGAAAACAGTGGCATAATACAGTGAAATAATATGTTCTTTAGCCATATAAAAACAGTTGCCATGTGTAAAATTTACCCGCTGGCGCCTTTAGGTAGGCTATACAGCGACCTCTGGCGGTTCTAGTGTTAAATAAGCAGAAAAATCCAGTTCGCTTTAAAATGGACTGAAGAAACTTAATTTTGCGCTGCAAGCTAACATTAAATGATTGCACTTGCCAGCTAACAGAGGATACTGGACCAAATGTGCTTCAGTCAACTTTGGTGAGGTAAGGATTGCTTTCAAACTTTCTCAGTTTTTCACTTTCAAATCGATGCTTATAGGTTACTGGCATTATGAAAATACTATAGTATTTATAGTAAACTATAGTAAATTGTAGTGTACTGTATAGTATTTACAACACTTTGTTAATGAATGCTACAGCATACTGTAGTATTAGTGAACTGATAAACTGTAATAAATACTGTAGCATAGCATTTAGGGGGGGGGGGGGGGGGGTGACGTGTCCCTACCAATATCCAGCCACTACCAAACTGTCCCTAGCAATAATTTTGATCAAATAATTAAATATATGTATTTGTTTTTGTCATTTCAGATCCATCTGAAACGTTGTATCATTGATATTACCTAAAAAGTTAAAGTAAATACGTTAGAAAACTGCACGCTCTCAAGGACGTGCATTTAATACATGCGTGGAATAGTCACACACCGGACGAGAAATACAGCGCTCAGAGGTATAACTTACAGGTATTGCACCCAATTCAAGACAGCAGTCCAAAACAGCTAATATAAAATCCCACTTCAGGAATGAACGAAGTTGCATCGATGAGTTTGAAGTACGGTGTTTGTTTGACAAAACGGAGCAAACGGAAAGAGAGAGCGCGATCTATGGCTATTATTAGATCCCTATATAAAGCATATGGACAGAAAGACAAACTTTGTGTGGAAAGATACACAATCTTTCAGCCTAGGATATAGTCATGAACATCAACAATAATTTGGGACAAATATGTGATAGTTTACCAAAAAAACAAAACAAAAAAAAAAACAATGTAAATGGCACTCTGTGGTGCAGCAGGATTTGGAACAGCATCCTGAGTCACCGCGGAGTCTTTAACTTTAAATTAATGTTGTTCAACTGAATGTACAAATCAAGCTGTTAGCTGAAATATGCAAGAAATAAAGTTGGGCTGGGATCTCGAAAGCAATCTCGAAAGCAAACCTACGCCCTTACTAATACAGTATGCACACAGTTTGCGAATTGGATTACCACAAATGATCTGTGCTGAATTGTTCTGGTCTGGTTCTGTGCATCATTGATTGGGTGAGAACTGTTCAATATCACTGGCTGTGGAAATCAATGGGCGTGGCTCATTATACTATAAGCAAAACGCCGTAAGTGACGAGCGCTCTGTGCAACCAAAACGGCGTTTTTTACGGCGTCATATGGTAATATGAACATTGTAAAAAGCGGCGCTTTTCATGCGCACTAAAAGGTATCTTTTCCATGTTAATCAGAGTTTTTGTCCTAACTAGCCGCGACGGCGACACGCGAAATTTCTAAAACGGTTTCTATTCCGGGACGTAGCAGCTGAAAGACCCACCCACACAACGATCTCATTGGATGGAAGTTCTGTGAATCATGATTATTAATCATCAAACATGGACGACGAGAAACTGATTGTGGAAGTTCAAAAGCATTTAATTCTCTACGACAAATCCCACAAATTCCACAAAGATATAAGAAAAAAGGATTCCGCTTGGAGAAGCATCGCTGAAGCACTGAATACTCGTGAAAGTGTTTCGAGTTTGATAATTTTCGTTCCATAATAAAAGTGATGAGTTGTGTTTGAATTTCCCTATGAACAACAACAAATTAAACTGGTTGGCATATGAGAAAAATTGGCACTGATTGTGTACAAATTATTTATTTTTAGTTAAACTATCATTTTGCGTTACTTCAATAGCCACAATGAATGCGAGAATGGATAATTTACCTCAGATTTTGAAAACAAATTATTTATAGTTAAAACTGCGAATTCTGTGCAAAAAAACAACAACAACTGTATTTCATAACATTTATTTATTTATTTGATTATTTATTTACCCATTTTCAACGCGAGTGCGGTACTGCAGTGCGCTTCCAAAGAGAGCCCGCCCACCCGCTCTTCTGATTGGCTGTGATAACGCGACGCAACAAAATTAATCAAATATCACAGCCAATCAGAAGAGCGGGTGGGCGGGCTCTCTTTGGAAGCGCACTGCAGTACCGCACTCGCATTGAAAATGGGTGAGTAAATAATAAAATAAATAAATAAATGTTATGAAATACAGTTGTTGTTGTTTTTTTGCACAGAATTCGCAGTTTTAACTATAAATAATTTGTTTTCAAAATCTGAGGTAAATGATCCATTCTCGCATTCATTGTGGCTATTGAAGTAACGCACAATGATAGTTTAACTAAAAATAAATAATTTGTACACAATCAGTGCCAATTTTTCTCATATGACAACCAGTTTAAGGACACGGTGTTAAGTCCGCCTTGCTCTGATGTCATGCTGTCGTGTGCCAAAAAACTCTCGTGACGGCGAGGCAGCTGTGTCGGATTGAGCAGTCGCGCGCAGTTGCTCTCCACCGACTGCGCTGATCAAAAGCATGATGGGAAAGGACTGACTGAAGACACAGCTTAATGCTCATTGGTTCAGACCGTGATGCTGCCTTCTCTTCTAAAATGTTTTATTATTTTTTTTATCTGATTTCATGCTATTATGTATTTAAATTGTGCACGAATATTCCCAAACACTATGACAGTGAGATCTCTGTGTGAGATATGTGATTGTTGTTATATTTTCTATAAAGATCTAAAATACATGTTTGAATAAAAATAAAAATATGCCTTTCGTATGGAATTAAATAGCAAGCACTTTGAATGTCTTGTTCATCATATTTATACTCATATAAAAGCAACAGAACTGAAATTATATCATGTTTATCAGCAGCACAGCATATGAGTGAGAATAACGCGATATCTGCCTTTGATCTCATAGGTATCTGTTCCACTTCGAGAGCTCAGAACTGTCCGTCTTGACTGCGCTTATTTCACTCCTCCCCTCACTGCAGCCACCTACTCTCGCCTACACTGTGTAAAAAAAAAAAAAAAAAGTTGAGCCAACTTAAAATTTTAAGGCAACAAACTTCAGCAGATTTTTGAGTTTTCTCAACTTGTTGTTTTAAGATTATACAACAAAAATTTAAGAATCTCCCACAAAAACAAGTTGAGCAAACTCAAAAATCTGCTGAAGCTGGTAAAAAATGTTTTTTTTAAGTTCGCTCAACTTTTTTTATTTTTTACAGTGTACATTTTCAGGCAAGGTGAGGCACATCTCAAACAAGCCTAGTATCTTGTCTGTGTCCCGTATGAATGACGCGGTTGTTGTATTTGCAAAAACAGTTGACTTAGCACATCAGTTAGTGCAGAATGGGATTGTGATTAACGGCATTTTTATACCAGTGCTTCCCTTGTCCACACCTTCCAAAAAGGTGATATTGTCAAATGTGCCACCTTTTATTCCCAATGAAGTGTTGACAAATTTGTTTGTGCGTTATGGAAAAATGTTTCACCTAAGGATTATTCCGATTGGAACTAAGTCGCCTCTCCTGAAGCACGTTGTGTCGTTTAGCCGCTATGTGTATATGATTTTGCAAGAGCACCTTGATGAACTGGATTTGTCCCTGAATTTTCGATATGAGGACTTCAACTATGTTATTTTCAGTACGACAAACAATATGAAGTGCTTCAATTGCAGTGCAATGGTGCACTTGATTTGTGCATGTCCCAATAAGGTGGATAAATCGAACGAAACCCCTCTACCGGTTGTGAATGATGAGAATAGTGCAAACGCTAAAGAAGATCAGAATGCTGTGGTACCAGTCATTGATGGTGAGGTACCTGGGCCAAGTTCAGTGCAGGCAGTGGTTGGCTTGGCCGGGAAAACAGTGGAGGTAGAGCCTCTAGATTGATCCATGGAAGAGGAAGATATGATCATTACCGTAGCTGAATTGAATGAAGCAGAGAATAGATTAGAGACTGTGGAAAAGCTGGGTGAGTGTTCTGTTCATCGTGAAAGTGTGATGTTATCAGAGTTGGACGACTGTACTTATAAAAACCACAGAAGGGAAGGTTAGAGCAAAAGTCCTTCAGATGAGCAAGCAAAGAGAGGGTTTAGTTGTGATCTAAGTCAAACCGACACGGAAAGTGAAAGTGATTTCTCAGAATGTAGCGTAACGTATAGTTTGCCGCAAAGTGGATTTTCCAGTAGGAGTTATAGTGCAAATGACATTAAATCCTTTCTAAAGGAAACTAAGAATGTGAGAAAAGTTCGTATTGAACAATATTTTCCTGATGTGACACAGTTTATTGATAAGGTGAGAATATATAGGAATAAAGGGTGTTTTAGTAATCAAGAAGTGTATCGTCTTAAGAAGATACTTGCTAAGCTCAATACTCAATCGGAATCTAATGTTAGTAATGAAAAGTAATCAGCGCGTTTATGTGAATCTTTGTTTGTTGAACTTAATTTGTTCTTGGCTTTCCTCATTTATGGGAGAAATAAGTATTGCCTCCCTTAACCTACATGGGGCTAGAGAAGGGAAAAAAAAACTTTTTCACCTTTTTGAAATAATCAAGCAAAAAAAAGATTGATGTTTTATTTGTTCAGGAGACTCACAGCGATGAGTTAAATGCATGTGATTAGGTTAGAGAGTTTGATGGAATATCCATATTAAGTCATTTGAGTTCCACTAGTGGAGGTGTTGCAATTTTATTTTCTAAAGGTTTTATTCCTTGTTCATATCAAGTGGAAGAAATTATAAAAGGCAGACTTTTAAAGATCAGAGCCCAGTTTGAGAATTGTTTTTTTATTTGTATTTTTTTTATCTTTGTATACAGGTGCATCTCAATAAATTAGAATGTCATGGAAAAGTTCATTTATTTCAGTAATTCAACTCAAATTGTGAAACTCATGTATTAAATAAAATCAGTGCACACAGACTGAAGTAGTTTAAGTCTTTGGTTCTTTTAATTGTGATGATTTTGGCTCACATTTAAGAAAACCCCACCAATTCACTATCTCAACAAATTAGAATATGGTGACATGCCAATCAGCTAATCAACTCAAAACATCTGCAAAGGTTTCCTGAGCCTTCAAAATGGTCTCTCAGTTTTGTTCACTAAGCTACACAATCATGGGGAAGACTGCTGATCTGACAGTTGTCCAGAAGACAATCATTGACACACTTCACAAGGAGGGTAAGCCACAAACATTCATTGCCAAAGAAGCTGGCTGTTCACAGAGTGCTGTATCCAAACATGTTAACAGAAAGTTGAGTGGAAGGAAAAAGTGTGGAAGAAAAAGATGCACAACCAACCGAGAGAACCGCAGCCTTATGAGGATTGTCAAGCAAAATCGATTGAAGAATTTGAGTGAACTTCACAAGGAATGGACTGAGGCTGGGGTCAAGGCATCAAGAGCCACAGACGTGTCAAGGAATTTGGTTGTCGTATTCCACTTGTTAAGCCACTCCTGAACCACAGACAACGTCAGAGGCTTCTTACCTGGGCTAAGGAGAAGAAGAACTGGACTGTTGCCCAGTGGTCCAAAGTTCTCTTTTCAGATGAGAGCAAGTTTTGTATTTCATTTGGAAACCAAGGTCCTAGAGTCTGGAGGAAGGGTAGAGAAGCTCATAGCCCAAGTTGCTTGAAGTCCAGTGTTAAGTTTCCACAGTCTGTGATGATTTATTAGAAAAATAGTTAATGGATATGCAGGAAAGTAGAGATACCTCAGAAGTTTAATCTGGTACAAAGAGCTTTCAAGAGAAAAATAATTCTCTAAATAATTTATTGGAGTTGGCTACACAAGGAGCGTTTGTCAGATCAAGGTTTCAAAATATTGAATTGATGGATGCATCATAACTTATACATAACTTGCGTTCTGAGGCTGGGGTTTTGTTATCAGACCCTTTTTAAATAAGAAATGGGGCAGTTGGTTTTTATCAAAAACTATACAAGAGCAAGTTATTTTTAGATGAGAAAGATCAGAGCGTCTTTTTTGAAAACTTGCCTCAAGTACCCCAAGTACTTAATTCTGTATTGAGCAAGGCTGTTACTTTAGAAGAATTACAAAAGGCACTTCAAAATATGGAATGTAATAAAGTGCCTGGTATTGATGGCCTGCCGATTGAATTTTATAAGACATTTTGGGCAGAAATGAGTTTGGACTTGTTACCAGTACTTAATGAAAGTCTGGTGAATGGGCAATTACCCTTAAGTTGCAGAAGGGCAGTTCTTACATGATTTCCCAAGAAAGGTGATCTAAATGATATTAAAAATTGGAGGCCTGTTAGCTTGCTCTGCACTCATTATACTTTCCAAGGTTCTGGCCATAAGGTTGAGTTAAGTCCTTAGTCATATTATTCATTCTGACCAAACTTATTGTGTTCCAGGGAGGCGAATATGTGATAATATCTCTTTTATCAGAGACATTTTAGATATTGGTAAGAATTTTAAACTGAATTTTGGTCTAGTGTCTATTGATCAAGAAAAAGCCTTCGACAGGGTGGAGCACGCATATTTGTGGAACACATTAACAACTTTTTGTTTTAATAATGATTTTGTGTCTATGCTTAAAGTTTTGTATAATGCAGTTGAAAGTGTTTTAAAAAATTAATGGGGATTTATGTGCCCCTTTTAAGGTCTTCAGAGGTATCAGGCAAGGCTGCGCCTTATCTGGCATGTTGTATACTTTGTCTATAGAGCCTCTCTTAATCAGAATAAGTGCAAAACTATGTGGTCTATCTATTCTGAATTGTACAAATGTGTTTAGACTGTCTGCATATGCGGATGATGTTGTTGTTTTAATAAATGGACAAAGGGACGTGAACATGTTGTTGGAAATTTTGAATGATTTTAAGGAGATTTCTGCCACAAAAGTAAATTGGTCTAAGAGTGAAGCAGTACTGGTTGGAAGCTGGCTTAATGCAGAGCCAAAGCTCCCAGAAGGGTTATCTTGGACCAAAGAAGGTTTTAAGTATTTGGGAGTGTTCTTGGGGAACGAAATGTTCATGCAAAAAAACTTTGAAGATATTATTGAAAAGGTCAAAGGTCGCCTTGTTAAATGGAAGTTCTTGCTCCCTAAAATGTCGTATAAAGGGCGAGTACTGATCATCAACAATTTAATTGCATCTGCTCTTTGGCATTGATTAATTTATATGGATCCTCCTGCCAAGACTGCAATCAATTTTAGTAAACTTCTTTTGGGATAAGATGCATTGGATACAAAAATTTGTTTTGTACCTACCCAAAGAAGAAGGAGGACATGGCCTGATGCATGTGCAGAGCAGAATAGCGGCCTTCAGAATTCAATTTATTCAAAGACTGCTGACTAGCCCTGTAGACTCAAATTGGAAGTTTGCTGCTTGTGCCAATTTGCGAGGATTCAGTGGCCTGGACTTTGACAGAACCTTTATTTTGGTTGAACCCGCAAAAGATGGACTTGTCTAAATTACCTTTTTTGGTCACACTTTATATTAGGTGGTCTTAACTACTATGTACTTACATCAAAAAATAAGTACCATGTACTTATTGTGTTCATACTGTATTGCAAAACACTCCTGCTGGTATTGTGGTGGGATATGGGTAAGGTTAGGGACAGGTTTGGTGGTTTGGGTAGGTTTAAGGGTGGGTTAAGGTGTAAGGGATGGGTCAACAGTGTAATTATAAATGTAATTACAGAAATTAATTACAGGTGTAATTACATATAGTATTTAAAAAAATAAGTGGATTGTACCAAATGATTAATTTAAATGTAAGTACATAGTAGTTAAGGCCACCTAATATAAAGTGGGACCCCTTTTTTATATAGGAATCTATTCAAAGTTTGGTCTCTGTTTAAAGTACAGAGACATGACATTACAACTTCTCTATTTTGGTTGTTCCAAGAACCTCTAATTTATGGATCACGTATGGACTTAACAAATGTGGGGATTCTCCCTTCTGTCAACGAGATACTTCTCAATGCTGGAGTTTTAACATTTGGACATCTCTTTAAAATGGCTGGATTGGCCTTTATGAATGTTGATGCTGTCTCCAGTTGTCTGGGGGTAAAGACAAAATGTATAGTGGCCAAATTGCTTGAAAAATGGAAGTCAGCTCTTGTACCTGAAGAAGTCAAACTGTTGCATGAATATATTGAAGGCGCAATTGACCCAAATTGTAATGATTCATTTCCTGATTTGTTACTGATTGTACTTGTTAACTGATTTTAAAGAGTGTGAAGGTGTGTTTTTACAAGAACGTACTTTGGTTTTAATGGGACCTAATTCTGTATCTGGAAAAACTGTACATAAGAGTTGTGTGAAGTCCTTAAATAAAAATTTTCTTCATAATAGAGTTGATACTCCTTGGCGTGCTGTCCTCCATTTAGGAGAGAATGTTAAACCGGAATGGAGAGCTTTGTACAAATCACCTTTGTTAAAGAAAGTAGGAGATTTACAGTGGAGGATTCTTTATGGCGCTATAGCTGTGAATGCCCTTGTTTCAATTATAAATCCAGGTAGCAGTGATGAATGTCCTTTTTGTTTCCAGAAGGAGAGTGTATATCATAATCTTTTGTTTTATAATAGGCTTGATTCACTGTTTCAAGTTTTAACTGGGTTATTTAATCGTTTTGATGAGACTTTCTCTTGGGAAGTGTTTATTTGTGGTTTTAAATACACTCGGAAACAGAGATTCTGTAGCCAGTTGTTGAATTTTCTTCTAGGTCAGGCAAATATGGCAATTTATGATACCAGGAAAATAATGATTGAATGAAATGCATGGAGTAATTTATAAACTGTGTTTTTTAATCTTGTGAAATCTAGAATCTTGATTGATTTTTGGTATTATAAGGCTATGGGAGATCTTATACATTTTGAAACAATTTGGTGTTATAAAAGGGGTCTGTGTGAAGTTATTAATGAAGATTTAGAGTTTGCTTTTGGGGGGGGGGGGGGGGGGGTTGTACTTAGAATGAGTTTTGTGTGTGTAAAGTTGATTGTGTATTGTTGATAATTGTACTAAAGGAGTGTTGAAAATTCAATTCTCTCTCTCTCTCTCTCTCCCTTCCTCCCTCCATCTCTCTGCATATGTGGGTTTTAGATACAAACAGTGTCCTGAATTCAATGGCCAGATAGCTGGTAATTAATTTGTTTGTTTTGGAGATTTCTTAGAAAATGTATACACTCATTTAATCAGATTAGAGACAGTATCTGTATTTCACATTTAAGGATCTATTGGGTAATTAAATTATTTGTCCCTCCTCTAATTTGTAGTCACTGGAAACATGAATTAGTATGCTTAAAAATTCTCTAAGCATGACTTTTAAATATAGTTTGCTTCCACAATCCATTAATTTATTTTATGTAATTTGCAGAGTGTGTCTATGGAGATAAACTTCAGGCAAAAGTGGGATGACTCACCTAAATCTTCTTCACTGACCAAAACCAGACTGTCTTCGAATCTGGCTTTAACATTCCCATCTGTCACAATCTCTTATGGGAGACCAAAGGCTGTAGAGCATTTAGTGTATAATCAAATGTGACTTTTAGTCAGCTAATGGGTTCCTGCTTGCATAATAAGGTAAACTAGGCGATACCAGCAGATATGGGATGCTAAAATCTCTTGAGAAAATCCTGACAAATAAGTTTACAATGGAACACTGTTGCTTGTCAGTAAGTGTATTACTGAGTCATCTTGTTAAGTCAAGTTGGAGATGCCTGAAAATTATGAGTGGTTTGTGCAAACTGATGCTTTGTCACTTTCATTACTTGGTGAGAGATGAACACAGAAACAATAATATACAGTATCACCAGGTCAATTTATAGCAACACAAATACAGGGTTATAATCACAAAAAAGACTTAATTCTAAAATGAATCCACAGAAACTTATGTAAAGGGAGCCATGGTTTCCTCACTAATGCTGTTATTTGGCTAAGCCCAGGGGTTTATCATTCTGCTCTGAACAATTTCAGCACTGCACAAATGAGATCCTGCTGGAGGCTTCCTCCCTGATTAGATAAATGAACTATCCAATTTTTGTTGTCCTTATTGTTATTTTCCCAGTATTGTCATGGTGATGAGGCCGCATATGTTTGTCTCCATTTGAGGACTGCACCGGTTGTTACTTTGGAAATGAAGCTCTATTTCCATGTTGAGAATCTGGTAAACATGAAGCGCACTCAGTTACAAAGAGGGACAATTACTAGGGATGCTATCTTGCAGTCCTCCAGGCTGCCGCCATACTAAACATTATATCACCATAATATTTGATAGTACAGTGAACAGTAATGAATGTAAAACCTGCGCTATGGAATTGCTGGGGCCAAGTGTGAGTCCTGTGTTCTCCTGTAATTACACAGATAAGGGCCGAAATGTCTCAAGCATCTCTCTTTTTTTACAGGACTGGATAAAATAAAAGGTTTGTTTTGGTGTGCAAAGAGCAAAGCTGATTAGATAAATTAACTATCCAATTTTTGTTGTCCTTGCTGTTATACAACAGGACTCTGCACCCAGGAGGTAATTAATAATGACAAAAAAGGTTCTTATAGATAGATAGATAGATAGATAGATAGATAGATAGATAGATAGATAGATAGATAGATAGATAGATAGATAGATAGATAGATAGATAGATAGATAGATGGATAGATAGATAGATGGATAGATAGATAGATAGATAGATAGATAGATAGATAGATAGATAGATAGAAAACACTAGCAGTTGTCCCCATCTTTCTCTCTCACACACAGAAGGATTAAGGACATGAATAATTCAGTGTCAGTGTTTAATCCCTGTAAAAGTAAGCAGGTAATTAAAAGCTCTGCTGATGCAGCATCACAGGGCAGAGATAAACCCAAGACCACTCAGCCTCCACAGGGGGAAAACAGGAACAGTGACCCCAGGATAATTACACAGCCTCACAGAATCAGAGTGAGCCCAACAATTCCAGAGGTGTCAAAGAGGTGAAAGAAGGAAAGTGTTGCGTTCTCTCTTTCTGAAAAAGGGCCTGAGCAATTCAGCTTTTAAAGAGCGAGTTGTTTATTGAGAATGCTAATTACGTTGCACAGATTAGCTCTGGCCCCTAGGAACATCATGTTCTAGGAAGGGAAGGTCAGGTCAGTACTTTGAGTAATTGGTGCTTCATTAATGTAGCATGAAGTGTCCAGACTACTTGTGATGAGATGAAAACATGAAGCCCTGTATTATCATGTACTCTTAGGGTTGTGAAAAGGTTGCAAAATGATCAGTGATTCATCTGAGACGAGAAGCAACAGCAAGTAAACTACTAAACTTCTGTCTTACGTACACTATTGGGGTCCATGTTGTTCATTTGTATGTTTGGTTTTTAATACTGAAAGCAGAAAAACAATAAAACAATGCCTTTTTCAATTATTGAATAAATAAACAAAAAATAAAACAAGAATTCGGCTTGATTTTTCATTGTTACATTTAGGTTAGAAAAACCTGTGCCATCATAAGTTCTTTCTCAGTTCTGCGCAACAACATAATGGTCATCCACTGTTACAGTTGTATGGATTCTAAAGTGATTATTGAGTAACGCATAATGATTACAGCTTGCAATTTACATAGTGTGACCAGACATCCCATTTTTCCCGGGACAGTCCCATATTTCAGCTCTATTTTTAATGTCCTGACTCAATTTGAAAAAATCATGTTTTGTCCAGTATTTCAATACTTCTTTACAACTGGGTGATCAGAGCAAGTAGTAGTAGTGTTCTGTCATGCGAGAACAGCCTAATCAAAGGTAACTATCCTTGTCGTACAACAAAATTACCATCCAATCACAATCATGATCACAATTCGATTCGATCACAATATGATCACAATTCATAATCGATTAACTTTCAGTAAGTGAAGGTGGGATAGACAGGCGGAATCACGCTGAATGACAGACACCAGAAGCGCTCTCTCGGATGCGCACTTGCACAATCCCAGTTCTGCGATCAGTTCTCCTTGCACTATTGTCAAATACACACATAGCTTTCAAAATGTCCATTGTGTGGAGTATCTCAGGTAAATAAAGTGTCTGTTATGGCTTACGAATTATGTAAACAGGTGGGTGAAAACCAGATGTGTGTCAGTATATTACATTTATTCGGTCTTAAAGGGACAGCAGCCTAATTAAATACCTGAATGTCTCATTAATGTTAATCAAACAACAAACGGTGTTAAATAAATGTATATATGTTAAATAAACCTACAGTATTAGAAAAAAATTGTTTATTTAATATTTAACTTGTATATCATATTTGTCTTATGGTTTGTTATTTGCTTCTTTATTTTTATATAGCAAAATATCCATGTACATATGTAGGTATGTGTGTGTGTGTGTGTGTGTGTATACAGTATATGAATATCATTTAGATATCATGATATAAAATTTCTCATATTGTGGTCGTATGGCCCCCCAGCATATGGGGTACATATTCTGTTATTAAAGGATACAAGATGGAGATTACCGAACAACAAAACTGGACATCTAGTGAAATTAGTTAATGAGTTTCTGCTATAAATTATAATTCATCAGTCTACTTACCTTATGAAAATGTATTCATCGATCTCAGCTGAGTCACAATAGCAACTTCCCAACACCACTATCACCAAATAACTTTGCATGATATACTGTACCAACAAGGTTCAATGTAGCTTAATGTAGTCCAATGTACCTCTTTCCAGCTGTTTGCAGAAAAAAAATACAACATGATACAACACTTGTGTTTCAGTGGATGTATACTGTGATGTTTTATAGCAAAAAAAAAAAGAAAAAAGTAGAAGGTTTAATTTGGTGTTCAAACAATTAAATTAAAACTAGTGCAATATTTTTCTCTGTAATTACTGTGCAAATATACACTTGTTCTGTATTTAAGTCTAACTTGTTCCATGTAGATACAAAGTACAACATTTGCGGGCTGTAATTTAAAGTGGTGCTTGTTCCCCCTTTGTTCCATGTAGTTACAGTGTAAATACAACAATTGCTGGCTGTAAATTAGTGGTGCCTGTTCCCCCCTATATTAGGGGTGTGAACCTACACTGGTCTCACGGTTCGGTTCAATTACTATTATCATGTCATCGATTCAGTTCAATTCGATATCACGATGCATCACGATGCACTGCATCCTCAATTTTCAATTTTACTTCACATGTATAAAATTTAGTCAATAAATACAAGCAGTCAGATATATGAACTGAAACATTAATTTTAGACAACAAGAGCATTTAGAACAAATACACAAAAGTAAATACTAAATACTTGGCACTCAGGTGTTAACAGCTCAGGGTGAAAACGGCTGACATGGTTTCTCAAGTTAGTGGTATTACCCCCTTCATATTTTATTTGTGCGTGACATGATCTACACACAGAGTGTGTCTTCCAGGGCTGATGGACTGGTAATCGGGCATACCGGGCATTTTCCCGGTGGGCCGACAGATTTTTTTTTTTTTGCCAAGGACCATTACGTAGGGACAGTGAGCAGCCCAGTGTTAATTTCGTCAACGAAGACGACGACGAAAAATATTCGTCAACGAACCTTTTTTCTGTGACTAAGACTAGACGTTGACGAGCTAAAAATAATATCTGATGATAAAATCTATGACGAAATTTATGCCGCGTCTTCGTTAACGAGACGAGACGGGACTAAAATATTATTTGAGGACTACCGGACATTCAAAATGCATCCTATAGGCTAAGTTAACTGTCTTGTCTTTCAAAATGTGAGTCCCTGTCATTGGATTACAATCAGATGAGGGGTGTTTAGTCTAGTCTCAGTATGGCTGCCGCGGACGGATTGGCTACCAAAACGCGAACTAGCGATCTGAAACAATGGCCTCAGCACCTGAAGGGTTAGCGATAGGGTGACCAGACCGTCCCGTTTTCCCCGGAAGTCACAATTCATTGTTGATTAACTTAAAGTTAATGAAGGCGGGATAGGCGGAATCGCGCTGATAGAAGCGCGCTCTCTCTCTCTCTCACGCGCGCACGCTTCACTTCTTCAGTTCTCATACAGCGCGCGATCAGTTCTCGGTGCTCAAATACATACACAGCAGTTCAAATGTCTATTGTGTACTAGAATATCTCACGTAAATACAGTCGGATATGGCTTAAGTGAACGTAAACAGGTGGGTGAAAACTGAATGTGTGTCCAGTATTACATGCATCCGTTTTAAATGGACAGCATTCCTATTAAATACCTATATGTGTCATTAATGTTAACCAACGAAAAATATTAAATAAATGTATACTTGTCATGGTGACAATACTGACAATACTACTGTATCTGAAAAATGAGATTAATTTGTATATCTACCAAAAAATTAATATTTATTCCAGTTTTTCCAGATTCAATCCTTGATTCAAATTTCTAATAAGCTTAATTGATTTAAAGAGAGATTAATTAATGACTATTTTTGTTTGAAGACTACATATAAAATGGCTACCAAAATAAATATTGGTAACTGCAGTTTGACTAAAAGTAATGACTAAAAGTTGACAAAAATGCAATGACTTTTCGTCGACTAAAACTAGACTAAAACTATGAAAGACTCAAATGACTAAAATGTGACTAAGACTATTAAGCATTTTCATCTCATGATAAAGACTAAGACTAAATCAAAAATGCCTGCCAAAATTAACACTGGAGCAGCCAGTGGCCCATTGGTTTTGTCTCCTGTATTGACAGCGTAAACCACCCAATCACAATGCGCTATAGACGGAACGCTTCACCCCAACTTCTTTCTCGTCGGCTTTTCCCACGTTTTCACAGCAGCTTTATCAAGAACAGGCTTGCTCTACGGTGAGTGATGCGGCGTAAAGAGCCAGGCAGGAGGAGGAGAGGAGAGCAGTTGAAACGGTAAAGTGCTTGATTTGATAGGGACTAGCAACGGAGGCAGGCATCTATCCTGTGTGCGTGCGCCATTAGTGCAGAATACGCAAACACTTTTTAATAAAACATAAATTCGTCCACTGCGATTTTTTGGCCAAGTCATGTCAAGTGTGTGCACAGAGGTTTCCATGGGCCAATGCGAATAAATCTAGATTTAAATTCGAAAAAGACACGATATTGTCAGACCTGACGTTTTTTTATTATCCAAAACAACTAGATGCAATGAGACATATCTACACTACCAGTCAAAAGATATTGAACAGTAAGATTTAGAATGTTTTTTTTTAAAGAATTCTCTTCTGCTCACCAAGCCTGCATTTATTTTATCCAAAATACAGCAAAAACCAGTAATATTGTGAAATATTTTTTTATTATTTGAAATAACTGCTTTCTATTTTAATATATTTTAAAATGTAATCTATTCCTGTGATCAAAGATGAATTTTCAGCATCATTACTCCAGTCTTCAGTGTCACATGATCCTTCAGAAATCATTCTAATATGCTGATTTGCTGTTCAATAAATATTTATTATTATTAATGGATTCTTTGATGAATAGAAAGATCAGCATTTATCTGAAATAAAAAAAGCTTTTGTAACATTATACAATACACCATTCAAAAGATTGGAGTCAGTATAATTTTTTGTTTTGTTTTTTGGGAAAGAAATTATGGAAATTAATACTTTTATTTAGCAAGGATGCTTTAAATTGATAAAAAAAAATGATGATAAAGACATTTATAATGTTACAAAAAATTCTATTTCCGATAAATACTGTTCTTTTGAACTTTCTATTCATCAAAGAAACCTGAAAAAAATTATACTCAGCTGTTTTCAACATAATAAAAATAATAAATGTATTTTGAGCAGCAAATCAGAATATTTGAATGATTTCTGAACAATCGTGTGACTGGAGTAATGATACTGAAAATTCAGCTTTGATCACAGGAATAAATTACATTTGAAAATATATTCAAATAGAAAACAGTTATTTTAAATAGTAAAAATATTTCACAATATTACTGTTTTTGCTGTATTTTGGATCAAATAAATGCAGACTTGGTTAGCAGAAGAGACTTCTTTAAAAAAAAAAAAAAAAAAGAAAAATCTTACTGTTCAAAACCTTTGGAATGGTAGTGTATATCATATATGGTGGTGGGCCACCAGAACCAAAAAAATGCCAGGGCCGATTTTTTGTCCCAATCCAGCCCTGCTGGATATATACACACACAGTGAGTACGGAAAATATTCAGACCACCTTAAATTTTTCACTCTTTGTTATATTGCAGCCATTTGCTAAAATCATTTAAGTTAATTTTTTTCCTCAATGTACACACAGCACCCCATATTGACAGAAAAACCCAGAATTGTTGACATTTTTGCAGATTTATTAAAAAAGAAAAACTGAAATATCACATGGTCCTAGGTATTCAGACCCTTTGCTGTGACACTCATATATTTAACTCAGGTGCTGTCCATTTCTTCTGATAATCCTTGAGATGGTTCTACACCTTCATTTGTCCAGCTGTGTTTAATTAGACTGATTGGACTTGATTAGGAAAGCCACACACCTGTCTATATAAGACCTTACAGCTCACAGTGCATGTCAGAGCAAATGAGAATCATGAGGTCAAAGGAACTGCCTGAAGAGCTCAAAGACAGAACTGTGGCAAGGCACAGATCTGGCCAAGGTTACAAAAAACATTCTGCTGCACTTAAGGTTCCTAAGAGCACAGTGGCCTCCATAATCCTTAAATGGAAGACGTTTGAGACTACCAGAACCCTTCCTAGAGCTGGCCGTCCAGCCAAACTGAGCTATCGGGGGAGAAGAGCCTTGGTGAGAGAGGTAAAGAAGAACCCAAAGATCACTGAGGCTGAGCTCCAGAGATGCAGTCGGGAGATGGGAGAAAGTTATAGAAAGTCAACCATCACTGCAGCCCTCCACCAGTCGGGGCTTTATGGCAGAGTGGCCCGACGGAAGCCTCTCCTCAGTGCAAGACACATGAAAGCCCGCATGGAGTTTGCTAAAAAAAACACCTGAAAGACTCCAAGATGGTAAGAAATAAGATTCTCTGGTCTGATGAGACAACTTTGTGGCCTTAATTCTAAGCGGTATGTGTGGATAAAACCAGGCACTGCTCATCACCTGTCCAATACAGTCCCAACTGTGAAGCATGGTGATGGCAGCATCATGCTGTGGGGGTGTTTTTCAGCTGCAGGGACAGGATGACTGGTTGCAATCGAGGGAAAGATGAATGCGGCCAAGTACAGGGATATCCTGGACAAAAACCTTCTCCAGAGTGCTCAGGACCTCAGACTGGGCCGAAGGTTTACCTTCCAACAAGACAATGACCCTAAGCACAAATAAAATAACGAAGGAGTGGCTTCACAACAACTCCTTGACAGTTCTTGAATGGCCCAGCCAGAGCCCTGACTTAAACCCAATTGAGCATCTCTGGAAAGACCTAAAAATGGCTGTCCACCAACGTTTACCATCAAACCTGACAGAACTGGAGAGGATCTGCAAGGAGGAATGGCAGAGGATCCCAAAATCCAGGTGTGAAAAACTTGTTGCATCTTTCCCAAAAAGACTCTGGCTGTATTAGATCAAAAGGGTGTTTCTACTAAATACCAAGCAAAGGGTCTTAATTCTTAGGACCATGTGATATTTCAGTTTTTCTTTTTTAATAAATCTGCAAAAACGTCAACAATTCTGTGTTTTTCTGTCAATATGGGGTGCTGTGTGTACATTAAATGAGGAAAAAAAATGAACTTAAAAATGATTTTAGCAAATGGCTGCAATATAACAGAGTGAAAAATTTAAGGGGGTCTGAATACTTTCCGTACCCACTGTGTATATATATATATATATATATAGCAAAAGCAATCACATTTAATGAGTGTATTGTACTACTGTATAATAAAATATGAATGGAATGCACGTGAAGCACAAAGGTCTGATTCTAGATTCCATAGCACAACATGACAAGACAGAAGTGTAAACATCACAAGGTCCTTGAAAGTTTTCCCATGTTCAGATTCTTGCCTGTGTATTTCGGATTATCATTTCGTCTTGCTGTTCGGACTCTCTTTGCTCCTGCCTGGACTTTTGCTGTCTACCTGGATTATCTCTCTTTGCCTTGCCCTGTTGGATATTGTTACGCTGGAGACTGATCACGTCTGTCCTTGAATTACTCTTTTGTCTTGCCTAAGCCATACCTGCTGTTGTTGTTGCCGACCCATGCCTGTTTTTGACCACGTCTTTTAATAAATAAGCTTTATATATGGATCTGCACGCCTCTCTCAGTCGCCTTGTTACACTTATAATACTTTTTGCTGGGTGGTTGCCCTGCATGCACAGTTGCCAAGTCTGCGTAGTTTACGTGACTTTGGGCTTCTTTTTTTATGAAGTCGCGTTAAAAATAAATAAGTCACAGCTTGCAAGTTGTATTTTTTTGGACTTATTTTAAAAAATATGCTTGCTTGTTAGGAAAACCTGACAAGCAACTTTGTTTCTTTACATTTATGGTTGCTGTTTTTTTCCCCCAATATATTGTTGACACTGTCTGCTCGCAGCTATAGCCAATCAGTGCAATAATGAATGTGCTGTAGCGTATTCACCATTGCACATCGCACCCGCTCCTCCAACTCATTGGAGTAAAATCGTGTTTAACGTGCAGACATGTGACATTGTAATCCAAGTGATGATGGTTAGATGTAATAGATAAACAAGTCCATCAACAGAGATGTACAAAGATGGAGGAAATGTGGGAAAAGGTGAGTGGTGCAGGGAAGAATTTGACCTAATTTAATTTGTAAAATATTAATTAAATCAATCATTAAGAGCAGGAACCCTGAACGGGGCCGGAGACCAGGACGGAGCCGACAGAGCAGAAACCCACCAGGGCGGAGCCGACGGAATTGGAGCCCCCCAAAAAGGAGCAGACCTTCTCTGCCCTAGCAGACCCACCAGGGCAGAGAAGATGGAGCTGAAGCCCTCCACGGCGGAGCAGAAGACCACCATGGCAGAGCAGATGGAGCAGAGGATCCCCACTGCGAGCCAGACTGATCAGGAGACCATGGTAGAGACTGAGACCTAGAGAAAGCAGAGACAGACAACACAGACAGAGCATCCACGGCCCCAAGGACCGAGGCAGGAAGTGTAAAGAGTTCATAATCAGGCTCATTGACTGAAACTGGACTGATAGAAAGTTCATGATTGTTTCCATTGAGAGTAACCGGACAGACAGACTGTTCAACATCAACTGCATTGGCTGGAGTAGAGCTGGCAGATAGCTCAAAATCAGGGGCATTGACAGAAGCTTAAGCAGACAGTTCAGTGACAGAAACTCGACAGGAAGAAAATCATACTCAGGCTCATTAATTAACATGGGGCAGATAGATGGTTCAAAATGAGACTTATCCCTAACAGAAACCAGATAGGCAGACAGTTCAATGGCAGATTTAACAGCTACATTTGTACAGACAGACTGTTCAAAATCAGGTGCATCGACTGAAACTGGACTGGTAGACCATTCAAAATCAGTCTCATTGGTCGAAACAGGATGGAGAAGTGGCTCAAAACTAGACTTCTTGACTGACACATGATAGATAGTCAGTTAATTAGTGGTCTCTTTGGAAATGACGGGTAACGGGACAGACATGGTGTGTATTTATAGAATCTGGGCTCATGACAGACAGAGTTAAGAGTTCAAAGGTGGATCTTTGGGCTGTGACAAGGTTACTTGAGCCTTCAGGGAGCTCAGTTAAGGTTTCTGGGGTCATGACTGGACTGAGGGGGCAGATAACAGATTCATTGATTGCAATGGGACTGACAGAAACTTCAAACACATTACTTGAAAGTGGACAACCAGATCTTTCAAAATCAAAACCATTTATTGGAACTGGACAGGTTGACAATTCACTCTCAGACTCATTAGCAGGAACTGGACAGACAAATGATTCAACAACAGGCTTCTTGACTAAAACAGGGCAGACAGAGTGTTCCAACATATTACTTGACATAGGACAGACAGATGGCTAAACATTAGACTTACGGACTGAAACAGTACTGGCAGAAAGTTCTAAATCAGGTTCGTTAACTGAGACCAGATAATCAGACAATTCATTGACAGAAACTGGCAAGACAGACAGTTCAATATCAGACTCATAAGTTGAAACTAGACGGACAGACAGTTCACAATCAGCCTCCATGGCTGATTCAGAACAGGACAAGACTTCAGAGATGGCCTCATGGGCCAGTTCAGAGCAAGGCATGAGTTCACAGATGGCGTCCGTAGCCGTGGCCGGACAAGCAGAGAGTCCACGGATGCCCTCCATAGCTGTGACAGGACAGGACAAGGATTCACAGAAAGCCTCCATAGCCGTGACAGGACAAGACGAGGATTTGCAGATGGCATAAGTGGGTACCACTGACACCACTAGAGGGTCTGCAGCGGATGCCACCACCTCTGGAGGTTCTACAGTAGTACCATCAGGATACAGGGAGAGTTCAGCAACGGTTCCTTTGACCGTGACATGACAGGCTGAAAGTGCATTGCTGGGTGCCACCACCATGCAAGGAGCTGAAGCGAGCACCGCCGCTTCGGGAGGTTCTGCAGCATGCGCTGCCACCTCTGGAGAAACTGTAGCGGGCACCATCGCTTCAGAGAACACAGCAGCGAGTGCTACCTCAGGAGGTTCTGCAGCGTCAGCCGCCACTTCTGGGAGTTCTTTGGTGGTGTATGCAGCCCAACCACAGCAAAAAGAAATCCCCATTATGGGAAGCACTTCAGACAGGTGAATAAGTTCAGGAACAGAAGGGATAGAGTGAGTGGGTTTGGGGATACCGGCTGCGCATGCAGACACCAGCGGTGCATCCCTCACACTGGATACCAGACTTGGATATTGAAGGACTCACCTTGAATATCCGGGTGCAACAGACAGGGAGTGACAGGACTCTGGATGAACAGACAAGACGTGAGGAGACTCTGAACGATCAGCTGAGACGTGAGAGACTCTGGACGATCAGCTGAGACGTGACGAGACTCTGGACGATCAGCTGAGACGTGACGAGACTCTGAACGATCAGCTGAGACGTGAGAGACTCTGGACGATCAGCTGAGACGTGACAAGACTCTGGACGATCAGCTGAGACGTGACGAGACTCTGGACGATCAGCTGAGACGTGACGAGACTCTGGACGATCAGCTGAGACGTGACGAGACTCATGACAATCAACTGTGACTTGACTGGACTCACGGAGATCAACTGTGACTTGACTTGGCTCACGGAGATCAACTGTGACTTGACTTGGCTCACGAAGATCAGCTATGACTTGACATAACTCACGAAGATCAGCTGTGACTTGACATAACTCACGAAGATCAGCTGTGACTTGACTTGGCTCACGAAAAACAGCTGTGACTTGACTTGGCTCACGAAAAACAGCTGTGACTTGACTTGGCTCACGAAAAACAGCTGTGACTTGACTTGACTTGACTCATGAAGATCAACTGTGACTTGACTTATGAAGATCAACTGTGACTTGACTTGGCTCATGAATGGCAGTAATGACGTGACGGGTTGTTGTGGCCGCCATTTTGTGATTGCACTCTGGTGCAGCCACCATTTCAGTCATAGATGAGGTTTCGCGTTCCTCCTCCGTGACACCCGCAGTGAATAGAGAGCCAACAGTCAACAAAGCAAAGTCCAAAAAAACAACTCAGTGACGAACGCGGACCCTCTAAGCTTAGACAGAAGAGGCTGATTTATGCCATCACAGAAAAACTCAATCAAAATAATGTCTGGTAAATCTGAATAATGAGCAATGGCTAAAAATTCTCTAATATAGTTCTCCAATGATCGTAGGCCTTGTTTAAGGGCTAATAATATTCTTGCAGTGTCCATACCTGGCCAATGTCCATTTGAAAAGCTGCTGGATCCTTGTGTGGCCGAGTATTCTGTTACGGGGTGAACAAGATATGAGACATGCAGATCCATGTGCAAGGCTTTATCTACAAAGGCATGGTCAAGAAACAGGCAAGGGTCAGATAACACCGGTACATCACAGGCAAGGCAAAGAATATTCCTAGGGCTAGCGTGGGTCTACGATCGGCGAACAATATCCAGAGGGCTTGACATGAGGGGTAATCCAAATAACACAAGCAATAGTACAGGTGAGGTGCAAACACAGTCCAAAACAGCAGGCGAAGGGTTAATCCAAGATATACAGGCAGAAGATCAGGAACCAGACAACAAGGCAACACGAAATGACTAGACTTAAACTAGAACTAGAAACTAGGACCGGAAACTTGGAATGACTCTGTAATGTAGCTATAGCTAGAAGAGTGATATAGGCTAAACAATACTAGGCCATCTGAAAGAGGAAGTTCAAGTCTTATAAAGCGTGTCTGATTGGATCCAGCTGTGTATGTGTAATCAGGGCATTCAGCTGTGTGTGTGTGTGTAATCAGTGCAATGTATGATGGGAACTGTAGTCCCAAGTGACATGTAACAGTCTGTGTGGTGTGAGAGTCAATATGATGGAGAGGCGACCTCTTGTGGCACTCGGATGGAAGACCACAAACCGGATTTGTGACATCGACCTGCCTTGGTCTTGGTCTCAACTCCTCAAAGTCTTGGTCTTGTCTTGGTCTCAACACACAATTGTCTTGGTCTCGGATTAGGTGGTCTTGACTACAACACTACTTCAAACTCAGAGTGGTTTCAGTTTACTATGTTGCAGGCTTATTTAGCCTACTGATAATAAACAATTGATAATGAATAATATTGATGTCAATAAATAATATAGTGATATTGGGCTTGTTTTTGAAGTTGCGATTGCTTATTTATCTTGCGAGAGTTGGCAACACTGCTTGCATGCTTAATAAACAAACTCCAGCTGGTCTAAAATGCAGCAACTAAGATTCTCACTAGAAGCAGAATGTATGACCATATTAGTCCAATTCTGTAAACATTGCATTGGTTCCCTAATGAACATTGCATACATTTTAGATTCTGCTGATTACTCAGCAGAAGAAAGCTCTAAATGGTTTAGCTACTCAGTAATTGAACAATCTCTTATTAAATATAGTCCAATGTATATTGCAGTCCCAACATCTTGGCAGTTGATCATACTTTTCTCATTTAGCACCCAAATTCTGGAACAGTCTTCCCAGCATTGTTCGGGAGGCAGACACAATCTGTCAGTTTAAATATAGATTAAAGACCCATCTCTTTAACCCTGAATTACACATAACACACATTTCTATAATTCAAATTCATTAAAGGATTGTTAGGCTGCATAAGGTCAGCCAGAAGTTGAAACACTTCATATAACACCCAATGTATTTATTTCATCATAAGAAGAATAGTGTCTACACTTATATTAGTATCACTGTTTCATCCTTATTCAAAAGTTGCCGTATCTAGTCTGTATCCAGATCAGATTGTGGACCTGTGCCTAGTGACAACACAAAAGCCCTGAATGTCTGCAGAGAACATGACATCTAAACAGCCCTCAGCCCTGATCACCACATCGAAACAAAAGCCATCAGCACAGATGCCCATTGAAGACCACAGGATCCAGACAAGCCCCCTGTGAACACATATGGCTCCTTCTCCATGTCATGTAAGGAACTGTATGAATATTCTGAATGATACCAATCCACAATTTGACTTGTGATGCAGCCTAGAACTATGGTCGTTCATCTGGTCAGAGGAAAACTGGCCCTCTGACTGGGCCTGGTTTCTTCCAAGGTTTTCGTCTCCATTTCTGTCATCTTCCAAGTTTGGGTTCTTTGCCACTATCATTGCTGGCTTCGTTAGTTGGAGAAACTTAATACTCAGCATAATTATTGAATTGTCTGTACTGACACTACTGGATGAAAACTGATCTGAGCTGGATGATGTTTTCTACAGGGCTGCTATTTACAAGAGGTTCAAATGCATTAATTTATAATAATTACTAGTTATTTTCTTAAATCCTGGTAAACCGTTCAGTTTTCCTGCCACTTAACAGTTACCATAGTTATTAATTTGATCTGCACGGGTGTTTTTCATTATTTCCCTCATTTGCCCAGTATTTAAGAACCATGAAGGGAGGGCACAGGAGATCTAAGCATTATAAAACTCAAATACAAACACTCACAAATGAAACTGAATAAATGATTAAACAAAAATTTGAAGTGCATGATTAATTTACATATAAAATCTATATTTTCAAGTTGTTGTGATCAATTGATTCAAAAATGCATTTTTGTCTCAGAGAGCTACAAGTAGCAGAAGGTAAATGATTCTGATTTTTCTGAATCTATTCAATATTGCCATCTACTGGATCAGTGCAGAACTATTGTTTACATTGCTATCACTTTTAGAGTTTTTCCTGGACTGATTTTATATCGTCCTCCAAACTATAGTCCAAAACTGTTCACACTGTTTGTTTGTTTAACATGGTCAAAATAGAAGTCACCGTGTCAAATACTTAAAGTTTTTTTCTAATGTATGTTTTTCTTGCAAAGTGCGGTGTCATCTGCTGTGTTCAACTCCCTTGCTCCTACCACATCACCCAAGTGTGTAAATTAATTGTTATCAACCATTCCGCCATTTAATTAGTACATATTATTCCCCATATCCTTTAAAGAAGTCTAGATGTTTATAGATATTCAATAACTATACCATAATTCACTGCATCTTCTGTTTTTTTCCTAGTATCTACCTCAACAACATCATATCTTTTCAATGGTTTCCTTTTTAAAATAACATGTTCTACTGTTTCTGATGCACAGAATTCACATATTTTCAATTTCATGTTTTCCTATTATTTCTACAGATGCCTTAAGCCCTGTGACCTAAACAAAGGCAACAAAGGGCTGAAAAAGCAAGAAATTTTGAAAAGATTCAGCTGGGAGAATATCTAGCAACTAATTCAGTTAATTGACATCAGGTCTTTAACAAGATTAGCTATAAAAGGGATGTCTTAGAGAGGCAGAGTCTCTCAGAAGTAAAGACGGACAGAAGCTCTCCAATCTGTGAAATAGTGCATAAAAAGATTGTAGAATACTTCAAAAACTACGTTCCTCAATGTCAAATTGCAAAGGCTATGCAAATTTCATCATCTACAGTGATAACATCATCAAAAGATTCAGAGAAACTGGAGCAATCTCTGTGCTTAAGGGACAAGGTCAAAAACCTTTGTTGGATGCCCGTGATCTTCGGGCCCTCAGACAACATTGCATCACTCATCGGCATGGTTCTGTCATTGACATTACTAAATGGGCCCAGGAATACTTCTAGAAACCACTGTCGGTAAACACAATCCACCATGCCATCTGCAGATGCCAACTAAAGCTCTATTATGCAAAAAGGAAGTCATATGTGAACATGGTCCAGAAGCGCCATCGTGTCCTGTGGGCCAAGGTTCATTTAAAATGGACTGTTTCAAAGTGGAAAATTGTTCTATGGTCAGACAAGTCCAAATTTGACATTCTTGTTGGAAATCACGGATGCCGTGTCCTCCAGGCTAAAGGATGTACTATGTGATTCTAACTTCATAAAAATTTCTAATATCCCAAAAGTACACTTCTATAATGTTGTGCTTTTCGCAAAAATAAAAAAACAACAGGATGCGCGTTGTGCCTTCTCTCTCTTAGAGGAGTCTATTCTGAAACGCGTCTGAAAAACGAACTGTAACTTAGCGAATACCTGTCACACAAACATGAAACATATGTCTGCAAAAAGCAGACATTTACTTTTCAAATGAGAAACTCACTGAGATCTATCAAGTGAAAAATAAATAAATAATAAAATGCATATAAAATAAACAAATAAAAAAGCTTGTTGGGATGTTCAACAATGTTCAGCTGTAGTGCTGCTGGTTCGCTGAAATTTAAATGTTTTTTTAGCAGACATCGTCCTCAACTGCTACACAAATCCCCTCAGCGGTATGACAGCGGAAGTGGCTCAGCTGGCTGAGATTTTAGCAGAAGTACGTCATCGCCTCCTTGTGCATATAGCCTATTAACCCTGTGTCTTTAAGGAATTTTAAAAAACGCCTTCCTGGTGTTCCTTATCCCTTCTCCCTCTCCTTCTGATCCCAGTTTCCCCATCAGATTCCACTCCCTTCCTGCCACCTGAACCCTACTTTGAAACACCTCATGTGATCTACAGTATAATATGACATGCTCAGCATTTTCTTTAACCCCACATTTTTCACAATTTTTCAATATTCCTTTTCCCCATTAAAAACAAGGTGCTGTTCAGTCCTGTGTGATCCACTCTCAATCGTGTCATTAAAATTTATTCCCGCCTGTTCCGTTCTCTATAATTTTAATGCTGACAGACTTTTGTATTTTATAATATCCCCTTCCTTTCTTATCTTCCTCCCACCATCTCTGCCATATTTCAATACCTTTCTTCTTAATTACTGCTTTTCCCTCACCTTTCTATATGTGGTGTTGGAACTGATATTTCTTTTTGCAATGCCTCATTTGCTCATTTGTCTGCATTTTCATTCCCTTTCACTCCCTCGTGTGTTGGCACCCAACAAACTGAATATCTATGCCACCCCATGTATGTAATCTTAACAAACTGTGATAAAGTTCTATCAGTAGGTCTTCTCTGTCATAAAAAGCATACAGTCAATAACATCTATCAGCTTATGAATCTGTGCATAATATCACCCTATCAGATCTGACCTCTTCAACCCACTGTAACACACTGATGACTGCCACAATTTCTGCTGTATACAGATAACTGATCAGATAATCTTTGGAAATATTCATTTTAAATTCTGGGATATGTATTCCAATTCCCACACATTCCTGTTTGTTCTTGGATCCATCTGTATAAATATTGAGATAATTATAATAACTGTTTCTTAGACAAATGCTTGTTTTAACTCCCACTTCCTCCATTCTTTCTTCTTTTCCGTGATACTAAAATCTGTCTTTACCTCTGGAAAAAACCATGGTGGAATGTTACTGACTGCAGCATGGTGTAGTCTAAGGTCTCCATTCCATATTCCCTCGCTCACTTTTCCCCGTTTCTTTCAAACCCCTGCTCCTGAAACTTGGAATACTCTATACTGTAATCTTTTAGTTTTTTTCCAATAATGCTTTTGCTGCTGCACTATAAACTATACAACCATAATCTATTGATGTCCTCATGCAAGCTCTATATATGTCAATTACAATGGAGTTCCTTTGGAATTCTTCAGCTTTTAAAAACTGCCAGGTTCTCCGGTAGTGGGCGGAACTAATGCACAAAAAGCAATCTCATTGGCTGGTGCTTGGCTATTATAGTCCCTGTTTTGACTTCAGCAAAACAGTCCGAGCGAACGAAGACAATGTGATTAATATTCATGAACCCAGCAGATCATTAATCCTTAAGGCATTTTATATTGTTATTAGTAGTAGAATTCATAGTAGTATTGTTATCTTATCAGTATTATTTTTGTTTTTTTTCCCCACAAAATAATTGAATTCTACTACTATTAACAATTTATAGAAACACTAAATGTCAAACAATATCTTAAGCACCACCAACAGTCCTAAATTCAGTTAAAATAACAAATATGCACTCTAATTACATGCATGTACTGTATGCATGTATATGTATACGTATATACATACACACACATATATACATAAAATAGTATATCAAATATTTAATTTTAGACTGGCGAGTTAAACATTTACTAGCCAATGGCGATTCTTTTGCCAAGGTGTCCATAGAGGGTTGAAATAATACTTCCCATAAATATTAGAGACCTAGATTAATGATCATTGGCCTTTTTTAATGAGATTGACTAAATGTCGCATGGTGAAATAATACTTTAAGGTGCCTATATAAAGTTGATTTACAAAAAAATAAACCTACAGCAAAAATGTGGCAAATAATCTTTATCTCAAATAAAAGTGTAGTTACATTTTACCGTTGTTCTGTGAAAAAAGTCACAAACAAATTCCATTAATTTCAACAGGAATTTGTGTGATTGGGAGTTGTGCAAAATGTGAAAAAAGTTCCTTATGCAGATTTTGCTCATGTTCACGTTTGCCAGACTAACAGCAAGCTGCTTGGTTTGAAAGTTACTTCTTTGCGAGCTGTGCTCCATACATTGCTACACTCTTTACAATGGAAAACTCCTCTGGAAAAATCCATTCAGTGCCTCTGACAACGTCCAAACACCTCTGCTTTGGGGTGTGTCTGTAGAGAGTGTGTTTAATCTTTTTTTTTTCTTCCCCCCAATACACAGCCAATATAGGGTAAAATGGGGAGAAGATTACCACAGATGATTACCCATCAGAACATTTTTAAGGTAACTGTTCTGTTCTAATTTTTTGATATTTGAAAATGTTGAGCTTTGTGTTTATATAACATTTATTATTATTAAAAGAGTGTATGTATATTTGTTCACTCGAGACTTAAGGTTAGAATAATTAACTTAGATTTGAGAAAATCATTTCTTTTTCTAAAGTGTAAGTGTAAAAAAAAAAAAAATGCCCATTTCCACCACAGGAACTAGGGACTTTGGGGCGGTATTTGGTGTGTTTCCACCACAGGAACTAGGATCGAGGGGGGAATTCCAAGATGGTAGAGTGAATCTTCGCAGGCTCTGAGAAAAATAGCATGAAAACATCCAAAAACTGATATCTCTGACATAAAAACCAACCAATTGTTAAGTCACTTTCAAGTTTGATTCAACTTGTGGACTTGCGCTACCTACACAAGTTTTCTCCTTTTTCTTAAATGTGAACAATGGCAAACATCAACCAAGCAGATACCGGGCTAGTTGACCATGACTACAACTTGAATTCTCTCGCAGAGGCATGTGATGAAGAAGAAATTGAAGATATGATGGTAGTAACTACCAAAACAAGATATGACCATACACCTCTGCCCAGCCTGAACCCCAAGAAAGTAAGAACAAAGGCAAAAGACAAAGCTAAACAAACAGATGAAATAAATGAAGTGATTTTCAATGGAATTCAGACTCTAATTATGAGATTTGACAAGCAAGATCAACGACTGAAAAAAATTGAAAAGACAATGGAGGAAATGCACATGCAGTTAAAGAGAATAAAGAAGACATTGGCAAACTGAAAAAAGAAGTAGCAGATTTGAGGAAAGAGAACATCTCACTGAGGCAGCAGTGTTTGGAGCACGCCAGATACAAAAGAAGATGGGATCTCAGACTGTTTGCTCTTCCAGAGAAGGAAACAGAAGACACAAGAGAAACGGTGATCGGAAATCTTACCCGGGTGATTCCGTGGTCAGTAGAGAAGCTCCGGCAGTCGGTGAATACAGTGCATCATTTAGGAAGAAGAAACAACGCTGCTACCAACAAGTTACCCAGGCCAGTGATCATCCAGTTTGCAATGTGGATTGTGTGTGATGAAGTGTGGAAAAAAAAAAAAAAAAAAATCAAGAGAGGCAAGAGTGTGTAAAGAGATGAACATCCAATTCAAAGAAGACTTTTCAAAGGAAGATAGCAAAGCTCGTGCTAAGTTGTGGCCAAAAGTGCAAGAAGCCAGAAAAAAAAATTCTTCCTAAAAGAAGGCTATGCACTTATTGATGGACTCAGAGTTGACCCGTAACTGATGATCACAAGGTAACACCTGGACTCCTGATTAAGTATGCAAGGTTTCCGCACATCAGATGGAATTAATCTGATAAAACTGTTTAAGAAAAGGTGTTTAACTAAAGGTGGTACTGTATGTTTTAGTTGGTATGGTTGGTTAAAGAGTTAAGGACAACATGTTCACTCCTGCGTAAAAAGTTGAGTGTTAGTTTAATTGAATTTATGTCTATTTCTTTTCTATCTTTGAATGCCAGAGGGTTAAAAAACAGCGTTAAGCATAAAGCTATTTTTTTATTTTGCAAGGAACAAAAAGCGAACTGTGTTTTCTCACAAGAGACTCATTCTGCTTTAAATGATGAAAGATTTTGGAAAGTTCAGTGGGGTGATTTTGCCTTTTTTGCGCATGGATCTTCACATTCAGCTGGAGTCATGGTATTATTTAACAGATTTGAAGGCTCTGTAATTTTTCATGAAGGGGACACAGAAGGCCATTAGATAATGTTAGCAGTAGAAATTCATGACAAATGTTATATATTACTCTGTATTTATGGTTATAATAACAAAGTGGCTAATAGAGAAATGCTTGAGAAACTTGGTAATCTGCTTAATGAATGAGAAAAAAAGTATAATGCAGAAAATGTGATAATAGGGGGTGACTTCAATATAGTCCCTGATTCATGGCTAGACAGGAGACCTCAAAGAGGTTCACATTCTGTGTATAATGATACTATATTGAATTTCTGTAAAACTGTAAATGTGGTTGATTACTGGAGGATATCTAACCCAAACGGCATTCAGTATACATGGTTTAACCCCTCAGGAAATGGACAATGTGGAAATAGGCTCATTCTCCAACACCCCCAGAGTTAATAAGTTGAGTTTTACCGTTTTTGAATCCATTCAGCCGATCTCCAGGTCTGGCGATAGCACTTTTAGCATAGCTTAGCATAGATCATTGAATCCGATTAGACCAGTAGCATCGCGTTCAAAAATGACCAAAGAGTTGATATTTGTCCTATTTAAAACTTGACTCTTCTGTAGTTATATCGTGTACGAAGACCGGCAGAAAATGAAAAGTTGCGATTTTCTAGGCTGATATGATTAGGAACTACTCTCATTCCGGCGTAATAATCAAGGAACTTTGCTGCCGTACCATGGCCGCGGCAAGCGCAGTGATATTACGCAGCGCCTGAAAGTAGTCCCCAGCTAGGTAACTACTAGTTATAATATAGCTGGGGACTACTTTCAGGCGCTGCGTAATATCACTGCGCCTGCCGCGGCCATGTTACGGCAGCAAAGTTCCTTGATTATTACGCCGGAATGAGACACTTTACAAGATCACAAAAGTCATCTTGTAATGGTAAATAATAAAGTGCCTCTTTAAATGTGATCTGAGTCCAAGGGTCATGTGTTAAGTCATGTAGATATTGTTTCAAGTGTACGAACCCAGTTATAAAGAGAGTTGTTCTTATTATAGGGGGATATTCCTTTGTGGCTCTACTATTGAAGAAAGCATAACGGTCAACTTTGATCATATGTGTCTTGATAACCAGGGCCAGAGTGGGATCCATTTTCAGCCCGGGAGTGTAATGCTCAAGACCAGCCCACCACCTATCCCCATCCAACCCCCTCCCACCATGGTGGAATCTGGATAAATGAAGTGACATATCTGTTCTTACTATCCTGTTATATATATTTTTGACATGTTTCAATAAAAAATATGAATAATGTATATATGGCCATATATAATCAATAACAAATCACATACTGAGTTTTCTGCAACAAGTAGTCCAACTGTTACATTATGAAACAATGGTTTGCATTCAAACGAAAATAAAGTAGTGCCGTAAGAAATATACTTTTTGCACTTTTTTTATATCCACGTCAGTGTAATGAAATAAATTATACGAAACATTTCTGCAACAAAAAAATACAACTGTAACATAAAAAAAAGAAAAATTCAAAATTGAAAGCTGCCATGCAGTCATCAGGAATACAATAAGCGATTCATCATAAAGTGGCAGATAAACACAGGAAGTGCTTGCAATACAAGGTTTCATGCATTGTTCAGGGTAATACAAGCAAGACAGGGAGAGGTTAAGGAAAGAGAAAGCACAGTTTTTTTTTTTTTAAAGATGAAGTCAAATGATGACGGAAGAGATGAGTTTTCAGGTGTTGCTTGAAAATTGCCAGGGATTCAGCATTCCGGATAGGGGTGGGAAGTTCATTCCACCAGCCATTCTGGAAAGTGATTTTGTGCCTCTCCGTGTTGGCAACACGAGGCGTCACTCACTCGCAGATCTCAGACTTCTGGAGGGGATGTAGATTCTCAAAAGTGAGTGGAAGTAGGAGATTGCTGAGCCTGTGGCTGTTCTATATGGAAGCATCAATAGGCCCTTTCGCATCGCAGGAACCTTTTCATAGTACCCGAAATAACTGTGGAACTACCCACTGTTTGGCGTGCGAGCACTGCGGGAACTAGGAACTGTTTTAGTTCCCGGAACTCCATTTGGAGGAACTAAATTAGCTCCTACTTCAGAATAGTGTCTAAAACAGTTCCATAGGAACTATCGTGACATGAGTGTACGCTGATTGGCTAAACGCGTACGAAAACGCCCTCACCCGCCATGATTTAAAATGCTGTGTAAACACATACTGTGTAAACATCGCATCAACTTATATTTCGCAAGAATGGAGAACAGTGATAGATGGATGGACGCTGAAGTGCAGGCACTTTTGAACATTTTGAACTCCTTTCCGATCTTTCAATCGCTTGACGTATAAGTTACGTCGACATTCCATGTCCATTATTGTAAACCCCGCAAGACACAACAAAAACACAGCTTCGATCACAGCGTCCTCCATCCTCCTGTTGTTAACGTTGTTCTTCTTTGTTTTCGTTGTTGAATGCCGTGCACAAATGAAGTTGCTGTCGACCGGCTTACGTCACTTCTTAGTACCCACTGTTGGTGCGAATGCGACCCTTTAAATGGTACTGGGAAATAGTTTGTGCAAAATGGTCCCAGTACTTCAGTACTGTACTTTTAGTTCTGGAACTAAAGCGGTGCGAAAGGGGCTAATGTCTTGAACTTGATGCGCGGTGCAACCGGGAGTGAGTACAGGGAGATAAAGAGAGGTGTAACATGGGCCCTTTTGGGTTTGTCAGTGAGTGATCATTGTTTAATTTATTTATACCCAGAATTTATACTGTAGGGATGGTCATTTATTCAAACTCAAATGTAAATATTCTAATATTTTGAGATACTGATTTTTGACTTTCATGAGCTGTAAGCTCTAATCATCAAAATTAAAAGAAATAAACATTTGAAATATATCAGTCTGTGTGTAAGGAATGGATATAATATACAAGTTTCACTTTTTGAATGTAATTAGTGAAATAAATCAACTTTTTGATGATATTCTAATTATATGACCAGCACCTGTATTTGTAATATGAGTCTAAGATGCTCTGTTTGTTTTTAGGGTGACTTTTTAACATTCTGCCAAGGGTCTACAGATGAAAAATAGCCTCTTTGGCTAATTCTGGCACATTTACAGCCATGTTTATTTATGTGCATCGCCCCTGTAAACAAATAAACTAAACTAAACTGAAATCAAGAGTCACCACGCTCAGACGTCTTCAAGAAAAGGGCTACCAAGCCACTTCTGAAGCAGAGACAACATCGTCTTACCTGGGCTGTGGAGAAAAAGAACTGGACCGTTGCTCAGTGGTCCAAAGTAAATTTTGCATTTCATTTGGAAATCAAGGTCCCAGAGTCTGGAGGAAGAGTGGAGAGGCACAGAATCCATGTTGCTTGAAGTCCAGTGTGAAGTTTCCACAGTCTGTGATGATTTGGGCTGCCATGTCATCTGCTGGTGTTGGTTCACTGTGTTTTCTGAAGTCCACAGTCAACGCAGTCATCTACCAGGAAATTTTAGAGCACTTCATGCTTCCTTCTGCTGACAAGCTTTATAGAGATGCTGATTTCCTTTTCCAGCAGGAATTGGCACCTGCCCAAACTGCCAAAGGTACCAAAAGCTGGTTCAATGACCATGGTGTTGGTGTGCTTGATTGGCCAGCAAACTCGCCTGACCTGAACCCCATAGAGAATCTATGGGGTATTGTCAAGAGGAAGATGACAGACACCAGACCCAACAATGCAGAAGAGATGAAGGCCACTATCAGAGCAACCTGGGCTCTCATAACACCTGAGCAGTGCCACAGACTGATCGACTCCATGCCACGCCGCATTGCTGCAGTAATTCAGGCAAAAGGAGCCCCAACTAAGTATTGAGTGCTGTACATGCTCATACTTTTCATTTTCATACTTTTCAGTTGGCCAAGATTTCTAAAAATCCTTTCTTTGTATTGGTCTTAAGTAATATTCTAATTTTCTTAGATACTGAATTTGGGATTTTCCTTAGTTGTCAGTTGTCAAAATTAAAAGAAATAAACATTTGAAATATATCAGTCTGTGTGTAATGAATGATCTAAATATATAGTTTCACTTTTTGAATGGAATTAGTGAAATAAATCTACTTTTTGATGATATTCTAATTATATGACCAGCACCTGTAGAATGCTAAAAAAAAAAAAACAACAACGAAAAAAACACAAACATAATTACACAAAAAAATCAAACTAAAACACACTGTTATCTAAACAAAATAAAAGGAAAAAGAGAGAGGGGTATCGGCAGGAGAAAGCTAATAACCAAGAGCAATTAGTACAGACAGAGAAGTCTAAAATCAAGAATACAGTACTAATGTTAACAGTGCTGAGTTTTTTTAGTATTGAGAAATGATGAAACTGAACTGATTTCTTATCAAGAGTTTTTGGTGATTGTGTATACAAAGACTCCAGTGGTTTCAGAGTAGTTATACTAGCTTGCGAACAAAGTTGTTAAAGGAACACTCCACTTTTTTTGGAAATAGGCTCATTCTCCAACTCCCCCAGAGTTAATAAGTTGAGTTTTACCGTTTTTGAATCCATTCAGCCGATCTCCGGGTCTGGCGATAGCACTTTTAGCATAGCTTAGCATAGATCATTGAATCCTATTAGACCAGTAGCATCGCGTTCTAAAACGATCAAACAGTTTCGATATTTGTCCTATTTAAAACTTGACTCTTCTGTAGTTATATCGTGTACTAAGATCGGCGGAAAATGAAAAGTTGTGATTTTCTAGGCTGATATGATTAGGAACTACTCTCATTCTGGCGTAATAATCAAGGAACTTTGCTGCCGTAACATGGCCGCGGCAGGCACAGTGATATTACGCAGCGCCTGAAAGTAGTCCCCAGCTACCGGGCACTACTTTCAGGCGCTGCGTAATATCACCTGGTAACAAACCTTTTAAACCTGAGCCTTAAATGACAGTCTGGAATCAATCACAACACTGAGGTACTTATATTCAGATACTACTTTTAGTCTTTCCCCTGATACAAAAACATCTGGCACTACACTTGAACTATTAGTTTTGGTAAAACACACTGTTTTGTGACATGAACCAAGGATTCTGTAAGTTCATACTAACACAGTGACTGTAGACAGTCACTGCTCCCCAGACCTGGAGTATGTGACTGTTAAATGCAGGCCCATTTACCTCCCGAGAGTGTTCACTGTGGTCATGATAACTGCTGTTTATATCCCACCGGATGCTAATGCTAACTCAGCTATCGGACTTTTACATGGCAGTATAAGCTGTCAGCAGATCATGCATCCTGATGCTGTGCATATCCTAGCAGGGGACTTTAATCATGCAGATCTAAGGTTAGTGCATCCTAGATTTCATCAGCATGTGAAGTGTGCTACTAGAGGAGCTAACATACTGGATAAGGTCTACTCAAACATCAAGCTAGGCTACAGGGCTAGACCATTACCACACCTGGGCCAGTCGGACCACATGTCTCTGTTTTTAATCCCTGCATATGCCCCCCTCAGGAAAACGGCTCTTACCATCACAAACACTGTAAAAACTTGGCCTGAGGGTGCCTCTCAGCAGCTACAGGACTGTTTCGACAGGACTAACTGGGATGTCTTTGAACATCAAGATCTGGATGTGTTCACGGACAGTGTTCTGTGTAACATTAAGAACTGCATAGACATTGTCACTGCGGACAAACGCATCCAGGTCTATCCCAACCAGAAGCCCTGGATGAACCATGATGTTCGGCGGCTGCTGAAGGAAAGGAACACCGCCTTCAGGTGTGGCGACAGGGCTCTCTACATTGTGGCCCGAGCTAACCTGAAGAGAGGCATCAGAGAGGCCAAGTTGGATTATAGGAGGAGGATCAAGGACCACCTGGACAGCAACAACAGCAGGCATGTGTGGCAGGGAGTCCAGCATCTCACCAACTACAGGACTAACCTCGGCGCTACAGAAGATAATGCCTCGCTGGCAGAGGAGCTGAACTTCTTTGCTCGCTTCGAGATGGAGCAACCAGACACAACCACATATCATCCTGCGGCCCACAGCAACTTCACCCTCACAGTGGAGGAGGATGAGGTGAGGCATACTTTGCGGGCCATAAACCCGAGGAAGGCTGCTGGACCTGGAGATATCGCTGGACGCGTGCTAAAGGACTGTGCGGACCAGCTGGCTGGAGTCTTCACCAGGATTTTCAACCAGTCCCTGTCCCAGTCCACGGGTACCACCCTGCCTGAAGTCCTCCATCATAGTTCCACTGCCTAAGAAACCCCATATTAATAGTCTCAATGACTACCGATCAGGTGCACTCACCCCAGTGGTGATGAAGTGCTTTGAAAAACTGGTACAGAGTCACATCACTTAATTCTTTCCACCGACCTTTGATCCATACCAGTTTGCATACAGGACGAACAGATCCACGGAGGACGCCGTAGCTACAGCCCTCCAGACTGGGCTGTCCCACTTGGAGCAGGAGGGGAGCTGTGTGCCGCTGCTCTTTGTGGATTACAGCTCTGCGTTTATTACCTTCCTCCCTCACAAACTGGGAGACCTGGGACTTCCATACTCCACCTGTACATGGATTAAGAGTTTCCTGTGTGGTCGCAGCCAGAGGGAGAGAGTGGCCCACACACATCTATAGCCCTTAGTCTCAGCACTGGCTCCCCACAGGGCTGTGTGCTGAGCCCCCTGCTCTACACCCTGTATACCTATGATTGTACCCCTGCCCACCACAGTAATACCTTCATCAAAATTGCCAACGACACCACAGTGGTGGGGCTCATCTCAGAGGGGGATGATACTGCTCATTGGGACGAGGTGGAGTGGCTGATAGTATAGTGTGGAGAGAATAATCTGCTACTCAACACCTCAAAGACCAAGGAGGTCATCATTGACGTCAGGAGGAAGAAAACGGATATATTGCAACTATACATCAGCGGAGACTGTGTGGAGAGTGTGTTGGACTTACGATTTCTGGGAGTCCACATTGAGGAGGATCTCACCTGGGGCGTGAAAAAGGCTCAGCAGAGACTGCACTTCCTGAGGGTGCTCAGGAAGAACATCATCCCCCAGAGACTGCTGGTGTCCTTTTATCAGAGCTCCATTGAGAGCATCCTCACATACTGTATATGTGTATGGTACAGTAGCTGCACAGTAGCACAGAGGAAAACATTTCAGAGGGTTATTAAAAATTGCTGCCGTCAGGTAGACAATACAAAGTAATTAAAACAAGGACTAATAGATTTAAGAACAGTTTTTATCCTACAGCAGTTACCACACTCAGTGCTGCTAAAACATCATTTGATGTGCAATAAGAGATCGGGGCAATAACGACAGAATGTATGCTGTGTGTGTGTTTTATTATATTTTTTTTTTTTTAACTTTTTTGGCTGTTTTTATATGTTGTTGATCATGAGTGATGCACTGATTGGATGGCACATTAATTTCATTGTACATGTTACAACAACAATAAATATTTGAAACTTGATTTGCTACTTGTGACACACTGCTTCCGTGTATATAAATAATTGTGTCACCTGCATACATTTGGATGCTAGTGTTGGGACAGACGGATGGAAGATCATTGACATTCAATGTGAAAAGCAATGGACCCAAAATAGATCCTTGGGTCTGCATTATTGACAACTAACCCTCTTCTTTATCTCTCTGTTTAGTTCTTCTCCAGCTTCTCTTTCTCTCTTTTTTTATCCTTGTCTTCTTTCATTCTGTTGTATAGTTTGCATTTCTTGCATTGTCAAATAGGCTGTGACTGAATTAATGAAGGGTGTTGATTCTTTTCTGAGCTACTTAGAGTCTTACTTAGAATCTGCTGTCCTCCTGGGGCTAAAACCAGAGGGAGCAGCTTTTAGTTTTCAAAACATAATAAAATAAATAGGACAAATGTAAATCTAGTAAAATATATAGGTGTATGCTCCTGCAGACTAGTTATTGTTATAGAAATGTGGTTAGAATTGACTAAGTGCACCTTACGGGACATAAATAAGCATAATGTGTCCGCTATGTGACAGTGATATCAGCTGGGACAGTTGTGTGCTAGATTAAAGACTTGAGCTTACAGTAGATGGAAGTGAGACTGGATCTGATTCCCTCAGTAAATATCTGTAAATATTGCCTCCTGCTGGTGGAATTTAGTTGAGCAAAGATCGCAAGCTATATACTTCAGGCAAGTGGCCATGAAAAAATAATACCGGTTTCATACAGAACAAGTGTATCTCATACAGTTACTGAAAGAGTCTGTGTAGAATAGTGTAAATGACATTTCTTCTGCCTCATATTTCCTGTCTCACACTGTTGATATAAAACCACCAAAAAGAATAATAATGTAGGTCAGAAAACAGCTGCATGACCTACATTGTTTCTTTTCAGAACGCCAGAACCATGCACGTGAGCTGGTGCGGGAGTCAGACTTGTCTCGGTGGGATGCTTTGGTCATCATGTCTGGTGATGGCCTGCTATTTGAGGTATGCTAATTATGACTGCCTAAGTAGACATTCTGTAGCATTCGTAGTGGGCTATATGATTTAGTCAAAAATCATATGGCAGTTATTTTAACAATTATTGCAATTGCCACTTGATTGTAACATTTTTACTCATCATATTTCTGTCATTTAGATGTTAAGGCTAAAAGAAGAAGAAACTTTAAATATTGAAACAGCAGCCAAGTCTAAAAAAGCGATGACTTTTGTCTTCACATTAGTCATGTTTTCGTCCTCTACTTGATAATATTAATATACTAAAAATATATTTTTATTTTTATTAATAAAAAAATCCAATATATTTCTGCCATAATTTCTTTCATGCAAATCTTTCCAGGGCAATCGTTAAGCAATGCCAGTCAATATTGATGCATCATCACTAACTGCATTGAATTAACATTACAAAGTTATGTTGGACTTTTGCAACCACTGAAACAATGTTGGATGTTGAAATTTACCTTTGAGTAAAAACACCTTAATCAGTAGAATGGGGGGGGGGGGGGGGGGGGGGCATAGGATTGTCTCATATTTGGGCATTGTTTGTTTACATTGAGTGCAAATAGCAAACCTTTGTGGAACAACTTATGCAAAATATTTTAGTATTATTGGAGTGTCTTATTTTTGACATACAAAAAATTGCTTACTTACAGGCCTTTTGGATCAATGTCAATAAGTCATTACTCAGTTAAGCAAACTGCTCCAAAGATGCTGCAATAAGGTTTCCATGTTATGCACCTCTCATTTCTCACAAAGAGGTGCTAAGCAAATCTTTGCAGAAAAAAGATCATAATGTAGCCCTGATATTTGCAAGCTCATTATAGCCTGCCAGTGAGATAGGCACAAGCATTTTACTCTGTAATTCAATCACAGTCTAACCCTCATCCGTCTTTCCCTTACCTGTAACAAATGTGTCCCACGCAGGTCAAAATGACCCAAATTATAAAAATGAACATTTTTAGTTACTCATTTATTTTTTGGTCCAAAAAGCTTACGATCCATTAATTAATTAATCTAATTAGTTACTAATCTAACTGTTCCTTTAACCCGTTTAAGATTGATGGGCGATAAGGCTTTTTCTCCATTAGCTCCAAAAACTGTGGAATTTTTTACCGATTGAGATAAGGCAAGCTAAAAATCTTAGCATTTTTAAATCTCGCCTTAAAACTCCTTTTTTTAGGGTAGCTATGAATAAAAAAAAAATTGTATTATTTTTACATTGTTTTATTTGTTTTTTATTGTTATTGTGTATGGTTTTATTTGTTGTTGTAAAGCGCTTTGAGATCTCCATTTAAAGGCGTTATAGAAAATAAAGTTTATTATTATTATTATTTTATGTAGGGGTTTTCTTTTCTTTTTTTTTTTGGTGATTTGTATTTTATTTTCCTTAAATTCTGGATAATTTTTTAATGTAAATTAGCATATTTGTTTACTTTTCACCAAAAAAAAAAAAATAAAAAAAAAAATCGAAATTTCAGCCCTTTTCTACTTGATGCAGCTGATGCATCATGAAGTGTGTCAGTGTCTCTGATGACATCTGGTGGGGAAAAAAATGACAGTTGTAGAGCCCTGCACGGGCCTCAAATTTAGGCCCTAGCCCAGCCCTGGCCCGAGACGCTCAGGCCCTAGCCCGGCCCGTGTCTGACAGCTTATCAGAATTATGGGCCCGAGTCTTACCCAAGCCTGTCTTTTTTTCCCCCCTTCTCCCAAAACATCTTATACTACTGTTTCAGCTATTAAAATAGTTCAGTTTTTTTATTAATGGCAAAGTGATTAGGGTAAACGTACCTATTAAGCTTACCAAAATCTACATTGAGACATTTTTAGTGCACAAGATATTGGTTTCAGTACAAAAAGTTATGTTAAAATAAAATATTAATCTCTCACACAAAAATATTTACTTTTAATTTAAAGGACAAAAGATAATTAAGATATACATCATTAAATTAAAAAAGTCTGGGTATTTTGTACCTTTTAAGCTCACACCTGTTCCCATTAAGCCCACATCATGTTTCATTAAAAATTATTGTTTATTTTAAGGAAAATTTTTAAAGAATAATTGTAAAAAAAAATTTTTTTTTGAAGGTACAAAGTCAATCACACATAAAAAAAAACAGAACACTAAAATCAAGCAACAAGGCATTCAAGTCGATCAGTTATATATTCATAATGAAGTGTCATCTAAGCACATTGCAACATCTAGACTAGTCCACGTTCAGCTAAGTAACACATTCAAAAATCAAATAAAACAAACCAATAAAACATTTAATTCATGGGGATGAACACAGAAACTAGCCTCATTATGAAACCTTTTTTTAAAATGGATGTCAACTTATTTATAGTCTCTTATGGCTGGAATACACTACACGATTTTTGCCCCGATATTCCACAGATTTAAAGTCCGGAGAAGTTGATGCTAGTTGCCAAAGATCAGAGCCAGTCTGCAGATTTGAGTCGACAGAATCCATAGAAAATCGATTAACTTAACTTAAAGTGACAACCATCAGTTAATATTTAAAGTCTGTTTATGAAGTATTTACATAGATGTTCAGTGTGGAAGAGCTTAAAGAGAGCACACTGAGCTTAATTGGAGCAGGAACAATTTTTCATAAATTTCATGTAATATTTATTAAAATGACATGATTTTGCTAAATAAATAGTCTAGGTCATGTATTAAGTTCATACATATTTTAATATTAACAACTATTATTAACAATATCTATGAAATTATACTTTTTCTTATTGATGTCACACTGAAGCTGTGATTTTCATAGTAGTGCACCCTTTAAGCTCACCTTAAAATAATATGAAATCTTTAAAAATTACAGCACTGTAAAATGACAGACCAGCAATAAACTGTCAATTTATAATATTATGGATGTAAAAGCACAAGCCAGTAATGTCTGTGAAGTAATATGTTAGCGTAGCACACAATCGTATACAGCTAGTCAGCTAACTGTGTTCTGTAGCATCTGCGCTCTTTTGCATTAGATCTTTTGGATCTAATGTAATTTTTCCCGCATCCAAGTTCCAGGTTATAATATGCAAAAGTCTGAACATTAATCTCTTAATTTTACCACAAGTAGTGAAACTTACCCAAAATAAAGGCTTAAACATAAAAAAAAAAAAAAAAAAAAAAAAAAAAAAAATCACACATTTAAGGGGCTCCTCTATTGGTGAAAGTTTTTAGACAGCTTTCAAAATGGCCGCCAGACAGTGTGAACACACGGAGACCCATACCCCAGTGTGCAATGATCTGATTGACTTGAAATTATAGGAGGTATATAGTAACAAACATAACAATTGGTTAAGACATCAGGTAGGATAATAAATTATTTTTTCTATTTATATTCTGATTTCAAAAATGGAAGTGTGCTTAATGGGTACGTGAGCTTAATGGGTACGTTTACCCTATATTTAGTTTTAATTTAAGTTAATTTAGAAAAGCGGTTGGAGCATTTTTTGTTGGTTATGTTTTTTTTTTTTTTTTAAGTAATGGCCAGCGGCATACAGTAAGCTGATCATAGTCTTATGTTTGATAAATTTAGCCTTCTGAAATCATCACGACTTGCCTAAAATAAAATCTATAGATATAAAAAAGTTCGGATAGTTTTAATCGTCTATTGACTCTAAGGAAAATTATTTATCTGGCCACGAAAAATAATTTCCTTACTGATACATTGCTCACAGAGCATGTAACAAAACCGGAATTTTAAAGTGACCTCATTCTGTGAGCAGCAGACACAGACAACCAAGCGTGAATACATATGGATGTTTATTAAATTACACTACAGGGGAACATGCAACATCTAACTAGACACAAACATGCACACATTAAACAGAAAAAGAGTAGAGTGTAATGGCAGGATTTACACATCAGCTAACCACAACCTGTTAAGAACCATCAGAGAATCACATCACCTTGATTAAAAGAGGTCGAAGCCTAGAAGCGCATCTAAATAGTTAACAAGCAGTTACTTGCATTGGTTTTCTTGGTGCTGAGTAAAGTGTCCTGGTGCATGTATAACTCATAGATTCCTGATGAATTCCTTTAGGAGTGAAAGCTTTGTAATTCCAGCCATGGGTTGATTGGTCCGAAGTGAATCGAAAAAGTTACTGGACTTAAAACTGCCAGAAACTCGAACTCCCCCCGGAAGGGGAGTCACGAGATTTCCAATGTGATGCGTGTCTCCAGGGCACCGAAAGTAAAGAAAAGAATGCCTTTTGGTTTCCCTGTAACACCCATTTTGGTTAGTTTGACCAATAACAAGGTGCATAGTTTCAGCGGGAAAGTGTTTCTTTGTCCCACTTGACACCTCATTTGCATGTTTTATGACTGGTCTGAAGAATCGGTGTAGTTTTTCCCACAGTACAGTAAAAATAGTATGATGCATTTCACGATCACATAGTGTACATCATTGTTTGAGGAATAAAGAGCAGATCATTTTGATACCAAGAAAGAAACATCTAGAAGATATTAAACCAGAGATACATTCATACACCTGAATATGAGTGTTTAGAGCTTACTAATATGAATAACGAGTGGTAACTAGGCTAATATAATAAGGAAACATAAAAACAACATTCATATACCAGATACATTTGTAACTGATTAATTATGGTCTAAATAAAGAAAATGTCTCTCTGTGTGTGTTATGTGTATTGTAATCCTGGAGGTTGTCCACTGGTCAGCTAGGCCGTTGGTGCCTGGTACCGAGGGTCATTTAGTTCTCTTTGGAATGTGTTTGAAGTCCGATGGAGAGAACAGAGAGTCGATCTGTTTAGCATCTTTTTTGACAGTGGGGGGAAAACCATTGGCAATTTAGCACCCAAATAAAGGTAGAATGTGGGGCCAGGTCTGTGAATTATATGCAAATGTCAAAAGGCTAAAAGGGTCTCTTAAGACAAAGTTGCAACGACCATCAAGGATCATAAGCAGATGTTACAAAGCATATAGCAATGTTTAAACGTTAAACCTAGATAAATGTGCGCTGTAGATAATAGTTTGGGCGGAGAGTGGAAGCTAAAGCGCGCTTTGCAGGACATGGAGACATCAGCGTGATCACTTGCAAATTTTTCAGTGGATACGCCGTCATTTTTGCTCATAAAGGTAAGAGTAATACATCATTCGGAACTGTAAAGGGTCTACTTTTATGTGTGCGCACTCACAATATCAACAAAACGTTGTGCTTTTATCAAATAAAAACAAACATAATGCGCTTTCTGCCGTCTCGTCTTGAACAGGAGCGATTCACAAAAATGAACCGAAACTCAGCGAATACATGCCTCAAAGACATGATAAATATATCTATAGAAAGCTTTAAATTACTTCTTAACTAAATAAAACAAATCAAAAACAAAAACTCTTTGTAATCATAATCCAAAAAGATGCATTTCTCTCTAAAGGCACATCCAATGAGGAGATGGCGAGTCAGGATCAGCAACTTCATTCATGCGAAACGGACTCAGAAAACACTAGTTTATTAGTAAATAATTCAAATATCTCCTTACTATTTCCCCCAGACACATTCATGGTAATTACTTTTGCTGGGGCTTTGCAGCAAGCTTTAGCCTATTGCGTGCATTTGAAAACAGAACTCTTCAGCTGCGCTGACCGCACACTCACTGCTGCGGGACACTAAACACCGTTGAGCCGCTCTTGATAATCGCGGTAGCATGGTCTCGTGTTGTTTCCACCAGTGTGGCAATTTTTTTTCATCACTAATTGATGGATGTCTAAAATATCCAAATAAGGAGAAGCCTAAAACATGTCCGAGGCCCGGCCCGCGTCTGAACTATGACGTGAAAATTGGCCCAAAGCCCGACCCTAAAGTCAGGGCACATCGGCCCGGGCTGAAATGCAGGGCTCTACAAAGTTGCATTTTATGGTTACTGCCACTAGAAGGGCCTATAGGATTCTGTGGGGATTCTTAACTGGTCAAACAAGTGAAACATGTAAAATTAGGCCAATTTGGAGCTTGAATCTGCTTTTTTAAGCATTTGGATATATATTTAAACATTAACAAAATTACATTTTAAATTGTATCTAAACATGTATATTCTCATACAATTTCAGAAATGTATACAATAAATACAAAATATTTAAAAAAGTAAATATTATACAAACTCATTGGTCTCAACCACATCACTCAAATTGAACTGTTTAGTGAAAAAAAAATGACAGTCATTTCCCAGCATTAACATCATTTATGTTATAATGTGTTTTTATGTGAGTGAGTGAGTGAGTGAGTGAGTATGTGTGTACGTGTGAGTTTTTTCTGTATTTTGGGATATTCTGTAGGCTCAGCCCTTCGTTTGGGTATGCATCTTTTCTGGATTGTGTCACATTTTGTATATTTAAAAAACAAATAAAATAAAACAGTTCTGTCATTACAGTATTAATGTATTTGGTCTTGGCGGAATAGATCTGCTACTGCGGCAGACCAAGTATTGAGATTTGCTACTGCCAATACATCCACAACTTGCTGCTGTGAGCATGTAAGAAATACTGCTGCTGCACATATAACAAGAATAGCCCCCATAGCATACATGATCACACCGTAGCTGATATATACAGGTGGAGCTGGGGAAGGTGGAGGGTTTCTGAAGTGCACCGCAAACTGTTACCACAAGCATTAGCCAAATATATGAATGTTGAGCAACGAGCTCATTGGCTACTGATACAGGAGAGAACCAATCAGCTGTGACATGTGATAATGATGTCATTATATCATACTGAGTTAGATCTATCGGACTGCACCATCTAGAGTTTCATGTCAGAACTTTGTATGGGGGAGTACTTCCCCCTCTGTAAAAATCACATTCCGGACCCCCTCTCCCTCATTGGGCCCTTAGAATCGTCCTAACCTTCCCCCGTTAAAGCGCCTCTGAGTACATCCACAACATGCTGCTGAGCATGTAAGAAATACTGCTGCTACACATGTAACATCAATTACCCTCCACAAAGCAGGAGACACAGAAATGAACAATACATGCAAATACGTATGTTGCTGAGTATAAGGACATAACTGCTGCATCAGCACACATGAATATTAACAGACAGGACAGACAAAACACCCCTCCACCCCCCCAATACTTTGCACTGGTTATCAATAGCTGCTCGCATAAAATTCAAGGCATTAACGTTTGCCTACAAAACCACCTCTGGCTCTGCACCCCTTTACTGAATCCTTAGCCATCTTCAAGAAACGGCTAAAAACACTAACTCTAGCACTCTCTATTCTAATTCTATTTTATCTGTGTCGTCTTTTTAAAAACAAACAAACAAAAAAAAAAAACACACACACACTTGACCCTCTATCAATTGCATATTTATTCTCCATTTGCTAGCTTTTCTTGAAAAACTAACACTATCTTTCTTTTTTCTATTCTATCTACTTGTTTCTTTAAAAAAAAACACACACACACAACTAGGTTTCTTTTTTCTATATTCTATCTACTTGTTTTCTAAAAAAAAAAAAAAAAAAAAACCTTGCTACGTGTACTGCATTAGGTTAACCGAGACTTGTCATAGCACTTGCATGTTGTTTCTCTTTTGTTGGTTTTGATTGCTTCTATTGTCCTCAGTTGTAAGTCGCTTTGGATAAAATGTAAATGTAACAAATATAGCATTTCATTGGGAAAAAAAGACTGCCATATTGTCAGTGCACTTACTGACAATATGGGGGAGTATGAAAGGCATGAAAGAGAAGCTTTTGTCATAGTGTTATGGTGACTAATCTGCCTTGTGACTGTTTTCCAGGTTACAAGCTGTGTCCAGTGAGGAGCTGTTGATCAGTTGTGGCTTTATCTTATGTAAAGGCTTGGTGTCAAGACTGGACCTCACATCTGTCTGCATGGCCTCCAGTCAACGCTTGTTCTCCTTCCTGTCTCTGGCCTGGGGCTTTGTGGCTGATGTAGACATTGAAAGTGAGAAGTATCGCCATGTGGGAGCTGCCCGATTTACAGTGGGAACCTTGATTCGTCTGGCTTCCCTAAGGGTTTATAGGTGGAAAGTAGCTTATTTACCCATAGAGAACCCCATGTCTCAACCTAGTTTGATGGATTCAACTGCATCATTTAACCACATATTGCCCCAGTCTAACTCTGAATCCTGCTGTCCTTCAAATTACTTTGTCACACTCTTCAAAATTCTAGCAACTTCAACAATACTCCAAAGTCAAAACAATCCAACCCATCATCTTTGTCTGTACTTGGTCCTACGAACTTCTTACTCAACCCCCTCAACCAGCCTGTACCAAAACACTGGACAGTGGTTCAAGATGAGGATTTTGTTCTAGTTGTGGCCATGTACCAGTCCCACATTGCAGAAGACATGTTGGCTGCACCTGCTTCCAGACTTGATGGTGGCATAATCCAACTGATTTATGTGAAGGTAGGTATCTCTCGCAGATCTCTCCTGTGCCAATTCCTAGCTATGGAAAAAGGAGGTCATCTTAACACAAACTGCCCCCATGTGGTTTATGTTAAGTTAAAGTAAAGGCTCTGTGTCTTGAACCATACTCACCCAAAGGGATCATTACCGTGGATGGAGAGCTGGTAGATTATGAACCAGTACAGGCACAAATTCATGGCAGCCTGGCAAGACTCATAGCTGGGTGACAAAACAGATGGTGCTGGCAGTTTTTTTCTTTTCTTTTTCATATAATGAAAGTAGAAGGGGACTAGGGCCATCAAGCTATAAAATAACAAATAAAAGTAGCACATTTGCGCTATGCATTGTATCACAAGTTTTTTTGAAGCTGTGTAATAGTTTTTTTGTGATGAACAAAATTGTAATTTGTGATGAACAAAATTGTAATTGAATGAAATTCTATTTATAGAAAATATTACCGTGCCATAGGTCTGAAATGAGCTAAGGTACCACTGACATTAAAATTATTGATGTCTATATGACACAAGTCCATTTCTGAGTGTCAGTGGAAGGGTATTATCATTGACAAATTACATTTTCTTCTGTGCCTTACACAGCGCTACTGTACCATATACAGTACTTGCAATATAGCGCATTAGTCATATGAACTACTTTTATGTTGCTTTAGTGGTTCTTTTTCTATTAACAAACATCTCTTATCCTTAGTCTAAATGGCAAATGAATACAAGGAGTGTTAAAAGATACTAAACATCATTAAGAAAATACAAGACTGCTTTAACTAACAATCTGTCAGGATAAAGAGGAATCACTGGTCAGTAGAAGCTTCCCTGCTGGTAGGCCTTGCTTCTGATTTTCTAAAGAGTCTCAATTGTATATCAATTACATCATATGTATAGGGAAGGTTACTTATATTTTAAAGCTGCACAAGTGACCTGATCTGGGTCTTTGTTATATAACAAATTTTATCTTAAGCAAGCTGCTGGACTGTTTTTTTTTTTTTGTCGTTTTTTTTATTTTATTTGCATATGCTGTATTGATCAATTATCAATTATTCATCAAAGGTGAAGCGTAACCTTATATGTACCTAAATACACCTTACCAAAATGTACTGTATGCTTTGAAGCAATTTAAAAATTATATTTTTTGACAACAAATTTGCAATGTATTATATAGCTCAGGATTGTTGAGTAATGATTGTGACTTATTTAAATTATAGATAACCAATTTACAGTGTAAAATGAACTATGCAAACAATGTATTAAGATGTCAATTTTTTAAATCTTTGATGTACCTTAAAGGAACACTCCACTTTTTTTGGAAATAGGCTCATTCTCCAACTCCCCCAGAGTTAATAAGTTGAGTTTTACCGTTTTTGAATCCATTCAGCCGATCTCCGGGTCTGGCGAGAGCACTTTTAGCATAGCTTAGCATAGATCATTGAATCCAATTAGACCAGTAGCATCGCGTTCAAAAACGATCAAAGAGTTTCGATATTTGTCCTATTTAAAACTTGACTCTTCTGTAGTTATATCGTGTACTAAGATCGGCGGAAAATGAAAAGTTGCGATTTTCTAGGCTGATATGATTAGGAACTACTCTCATTCCGGCGTAATAATCAAGGAACTTTGCTGCCGTAACATGGCGGCAGCAGGCGTAGTGATATTACGCAGCGCCTGAAAGTAGTGCCTGGTAGCTTTCATTGACAATTACATTAAGTTTAAGCAAAGACTCAATATTTGCAGTGTTGACCCTTCTTTTTCAAGACCTCTGCAATTCGTCCTGGCATGCTGTCAATCAACTACTGGGCTACATCCTGACTGATGGCAGCCCATTCTTACATAATCAATGCTGGGAGTTTGTCAGAATTTGTGGGTTTTTGTTTGTCCACCCGCCTCTTGAGGATTGACTGCAAGTTCTCAATGGGATTAAGTTCTGGGGAGTTTCCTGGTCATGGACCCAAAATTTCAATGTTTTGTTCCCCAGGCCACTTACTTATCACTTTTGCCTTATGGCAAGTTGCTCCATCATGCTGGAAAAGGCATTGTTCGTCACCAAACTGTTCTTGGATGGTTGGGAGAAGTTGCTCTCGGAGGATGTTTTTGTGTCATTCTCAAAACTTTGGTCTCCTAAAGTTGATTCAGCTGTGGGATCAGGGCACCTCCAGTGCAGAGCTTGCTCAGGAATGGCAGCGGGCAGGTGTGAGTGCATCTGCACGCACAGTGAGGCCAAGACTTTTGGAGGATGGCCTGGTGTCAAGAAGGCCAGCAAAGAAGCCACTTCTCTCCAAAAAAAAACATCAGGGATAGATTGATCTTCTGCAGAAAGTATCGTGAATGGACTGCTGAGGACTGGGGCAAAGTCATATTCTCCGATGAAGCCCCTTTCCGATTGTTTGGGGCATCTGGAAAAAGGCTTGTCAGGAGAAGAAAAGGTGAGCGCTACCATCAGTCCTGTGTCATGCCAACAGTAAAGCATCCTGAGACCATTCATGTGTGGGGTTGCTTCTCATCCAAGGGAGTGGGCTCACTCACAATTCTGCCCAAAAACACAGCCATGAATAAAGAATGGTACCAAACCACCCTCCAACAGCAACTTCTTCCAACAATCCAACAACAGTTTGGTGAAGAACAATGCATTTTCCAGCATGATGGAGCACCTTGCCATAAGGCAAAAGTGATAACTAAGTGGCTCGGGGACCAGAACGTTGAAATGTTGGGTCCATGGCCTGGAAACTCCCCAGATCTTAATCCCATTGAGAACTTGTGGTCAATCCTCAAGAGGCGGGTGGACAAACAAAAACCCACTAATTCTGACAAACTCCAAGAAGTGATTATGAAAGAATGGGTTGCTATCAGTCAGGATTTGGCCCAGAAGTTGATTGAGAGCATGCCCAGTCGAATTGCAGAGGTCCTGAAAAAGAACGGCCAACACTGCAAATACTGACTCTTTGTATAAATGTCATGTAATTGTCGATAAAAGCCTTTGAAACGTATGAAGTGCTTGTAATTATATTTCAGTACATCACAGAAACAACTGAAACCAATATCTAAAAGCAGTTTAGCAGCAAACTTTGTGAAAACTAATATTTATGTTATTCTCAAAACGTTTGGCCACGACTGTAGATGTATAAAAGATGTCTCTTTTGGCACTCTTGACACAGCCTAATTTGTAAATAAAGGTTTATCACCCTGCAGTTCAATTTTGATGTGGGCTTAGTTTTAGAGTCCATTTTTTAAACATTTCCAATGAGAAGGAGAAGCCTAATCCTCATTTGTGCGTGTGAAGTGCGCTGAGGTGAAATAGCGGGGCAATTTGACAATAATAGCCCAATAATAATATATAATAGTTTTATACAGTAGTGGGAGAATGAGCCTAATATTGTCTTGACTATCGGCAAAGACATCTGCTATCGTCGATGCACGATACTACCATCTATCGCCACAACCCTACTACGAAATTAAAATTTGATGCCTGAGCATCTTTACTGTTCAACTCCACGTTTCTGGAATGAGTGTCTGACTTCTTTTCAGTTTAAATTCTTATATCTATTATTGTCAGAATAATGTATTTTTTCCCACACTTGAACCTTTTCTATTGGAAAGTCAAAGCAAAAAGATAGCATCTCTTTTCTTTGTATTATTATTATTTTTAAATAAAATTTTGTTTAAATGTTTTTTTTTTTTTTTTTCCAGATGGACAATCAATTCCTGGAAAAAAACAAACAGACAAAAAACAAAAAAACAGGATAGTTCACAATATTTTGCCATGGTTCTGCTTGCAAAGAATTTAATGCTTCACTTTTTACATTGTTTAGTGCAACCAAAGTAAATGGTATAATAATAATAATAATAATAATAATAAATAAATAAATAAAAATAAATATAATTACAACACCCTTTAATACACCCCAAGCATTCACATGACCACTTAGGACTCAACTGTTTGTTAAATATATAATCTATGTGTATAGTCATGACATCTGTACAGAGAATTCAGGCTACAAATCATATGTTTATTAGTTTACCAATACAGGCCACTGTGGAAATGTTTACATTGTACAGTCAAGTCTTGTGTAGCCGTTAAGGCTTAAAGCAACATGTTACATGCTTTGGCTATTACCTCTCCTCATAATAGTGATTAAATTCAGAGTATTGTACACATACACAGAAAATAGTTCAGAGTGTAAGGTTGATGTTCGTTTCTTGCTTGAGACTTCACATTTCAGTACTAAAATGCATGAAATTTACTGAATATGAATCATGGAGGGCTGCACTGGTGAAAATGTGTAGTGGAAGAGAGACTTAAGGGTTTAATCTCTTTCAACTGAGGCAATGTGCACATGAAACTGTTTGATAAAACATATGTACTCTCCAAATGCCAAACTGTAATAAGCTACAAATTCAAAAGAAAACAAGTTAAATAAATCTTACTGTCAGCAACTTTTATGCATGGAAACATGTATGAGAATATCTTCTCTTATTCAAGATGAAACAAAGCCATCAGCCAGAGATTTCTTTTCTTTTCTGTCTTTCAAAACACTTTTACTGCTGATTTACTGCTGTGTGCAAGTTAGCATTTATTACATCTACACATCTGCTATCAAGCCCAAACTACAGAAAAAAGCAAGCTGGATTAAGAAAAAAAAAGAGAGAGAAAGGGAAAAGAAAAGAAAAAGAAAAAAAAAATCAGCCAGCTGCTCACAACTCAAGTGTAATTATGTGCAATCACTTCTGTGCAAAATTAAGAAAATTACTAGGATCTGTTAAATGTAAAACAGCCTGATGATATAAAGCGGTGTACTTTTCTCAAGTATTGCATCACAATGAGCAACAGCACATACAAGACAGCTGTCTGAAGGCTGTGCTTTAATTACAGCTGGCCTTATGTTGATGTAAACAAAAGAGTGAGGTCTAAACTGCTCATTCTGAAACTAGTCTGCTGCCTCCTAGTGGTCTGGAGAACCACATCACCAGGATCAACATGATGCTTCTAAATCACAGCATCTAAATCATGTCACAGAGAAATATATGATATTGGAAAAAGTTGGTAGTTGATTAAATAGTGTCAATCCCCCCCCCAAATAAAAAATTCATATAGGCAAATATACAAACCAATCATTTCACAGTTGTCTAAAGAATACATCATCTTGAATTGTGCTTGTGAAAATAATTACTAACATTTGCGCCTCTCCATCATAACTAGTGTGATTGATGGGCCCCTTAACAGAAAATAATAGGTATAACACGATAAAAAGGGTAACCTAGGGTCAAGCTTGAAATCAGTTTTAAGGCAACCATGTTTGACAGAGGAAAGAATTAGGGATGTGACCGGTCGAACTTATCTGTGTTCAAGCAAAAAACTTTATGCAAACACAGCTCAAAACATCTGAATCCTGGCTGCTAAACCTCTTAAAGTATTTTTTTTTTTAAATGAGTTGACTCTCAGGACAGGTAAAACAGACCTCTTGGTGCTTTCTCACATTTAATAGAATAGATAGATGACTGACCTGCCTCATACTAAAGATCCCACTGTTTATTTACATATATGTAAACTGGATTTATGATATGTATGCATTTATGGCAAAAGTGTAAGACATGTTTTAAATAATGTACTGTACAGAGAATAATAGTTACTAATGTCGAAAAGTTTTCTTTGTTGTGCCATGGAGGGGTAGGGACAAAGAAAGGGGATGTTAGATTCCAGTTTCAAGAGAAATAGTTTAGTGTGTCTGGTTGCTTTGTTGTTCTTAAATGTAAACTTGACACTCAACTTTCATATGATTTCTGTGCAAAACACCAGCAAGAATGATCAGGGCCTGTACAGTATAGATGACTGGGCAGTTGTACAACTTTGACTGTATTTTGGATCAGAAAGCAAGTCACCAACATTTTTAAAAGAATGATGATACTGATCAAGACTGAAAGTTAATGCAATGTTAGCAGCACTAAAATGAAAATATGAACCAGAGAGCAAGTCATGCTGGGAAATATAATTATTCGTTTAACCAAGGACAACAATCACACATCGGATCTGAGGCTTTTTGGAAAAACTAACATCCTTATTTTTTTTCTGTAAACTAACTTCTTTCAACCTGTGCAAACCAATATGTGGTGAGAGTTTGATGGTGATCCCATCAAAAGATAGTCTCTGTCCTCCCCATGGTAGCAAATGACAATGCTTAAGACCATTTAGAGCATCCCATGGCACAATAAATCTAATACCAAGGACAACAATCACACATCTGATCTGAAGCTTTTTGGAAAAACTAACATCCTTATTTTTTTCTGTAAACTAACTTCTTTCAACCTGTGCAAACCAATATGTGGTGAGAGTTTGATGGTGATCCCATCAAAAAATAGTCTCTGTCTTCCCCATAGTAGCAAATGACAATGCTTAAGACCATTTAGAGCATCCCATCGCACAATAAATCCAATCCCTCTGGTACAGTTTTACCCATAAATCTTGAAAAGTCACAACACAAAAGCTTCAGTCATGCCTCAGTATCTTTTAAAGTCTCACATCCATCTGTTTTGTCCATTCTTCCCTGAGAGAGCAGTGTGGCAGCAGGGTGGTTGTTAGGGAAACAAGATAGAAGCATATGAAATTTCAACATTGTTTTAATGGAAACAAATAATGTGTGCTGCCACCCCATGACCAATGAGAGGCAACAAAAAACAAAGCAACTAAAGATGTGCTATGAAGCAATTAACAAAGGCTGCTAGGAACATTAGTGGCCTGATGAGACAAAGGATTAAAGGGGAAAAGCGCATCTCTTGGGTTGAATAAAGTGTGAGAAAAGAAAAAGGGAAAATTACACTGGAGGGCGATTATTTGTTTTCAGGAATGCCAGCAGCTGTGAGAGTAGCACGATACTGCTGCAAAACTACACGCATGCTCTTCACAAAGCCTTTGGAAAGAGGGAAGAGTGGGAATCCAATGTCTGGATAGCCACTGCGCTCTGGAAGGAAGCTGCGATAGCTCTTTCTCCGTTTCTTTGGTCTCACAGCCGGCTGAGACTCCTGATACGGTTTTATATTTTGTTGTGATGTCACAAAACCCAACACCCCTTCAGAACCTTCTGTTATTTCTGATCCTGCACCACCCACAACTGAACTATCACACTCCGAATTCTGGCTCAGGTCCCGCTGCCCACCTGAACCAGGAAGTCCACTGGGCCCCACTGTGGAGGGACTGAGACCTGAGTCCTCAAGCTCATCTTCGCTTCGCACATCCTGCTTGCTTGGGCTGCTGTGGGCCAGAGCTGATGGGATCTCATCTAGAGGTTCTCCATGGAGGCTTCCAACACCACAACGTAAAGCACGGTCAGTCACTGCCCCATCCAACTCTAGCCAGGACTCCAGCCGATGGACCAGTCGCCATCCGCTACAGGCAAAGTGCTCACAGATCTCCTGCTGAAAGACTTCCACAGGCTGCTGAAGAAGTTGAGTCATTGACTGCACCATCTTAATAAGTGCCATCTCGTTGTAGCACCGACTGTTCTCGTAACCCTCCTGAAGGCCTCTGTCACTGTCAAAGCCAGCCTCATTATAGTATGGCTCATTGACCAGGATCAGACCTGAAGGGGTGGAGACAAAATATTTACACAACAGTGCAAGAGAGAAGTGAAGAGGGTAATTCAAAATTACATTTAATTATGTCATTTCACATATTTTCACACATCTCAAAAGCCTGACCCTACAAAAGTGATCCTTAAAGCAACTGTGTAGTTTTGTGAATTTGGAGTCCCCGACAGTTAATTAATTCACTGTCGTAATGGATAGCTATACACATGCATTTGTTACTGCCTTACAGGGTTACGCAGTACTAGAAAAAAAAATATATATATATTATTTTAAACTGTACAATATCATGATTGTGCTCAATCCGATACTTGATACGCAGCTGTTCAACGCTATGCGGCAGTGTTACCTAAACTGATGCGAAACAGGTAAATGTGATGAGGAACAAGTTGGATCAAACAGATAAAACTCACTCTACATAACAACTGTACTGACAACATAAAATAAGACAATATTGTGAATATTGATATAATGTTAATGTTCCTGTGGGTATTTGTGTAAGCACTCTGTCAAAGTTTTCTATTTACGTTTTTTTATTTATTTTTTAAACCTTTATTATGACTCGTTTATTATGATTCGTTCATTTCATGTTGACAGCGTATGTGCAACATCCTACTGGTTCTTTACAGGAAACAAACATGATTAGTTCACCTCTCGAGTCTTCGGGATTGGGTTCGAGTTTTTCATTCATCCTGTGACAGCCCTGTAGATGGCTATGCAGTATGTACCGGAAAGAGAAATTATTAGTTCCCCTGCCGTGTCTTCAGGTCTGAGTCGTTCGTTCTTTTGTCATGTGATGTGACAATGATATTGGATACAGAAATTAGTTAATTATTCCAATCTTCATTACAAACACACACACATATTCAGTTTTTTTAAGAGTTATGTGATGCATTTCTGGTCTCAAATTGTAGCTTTTTATTTCTTACATCTTATACTTTTGTGAATTTCTGTCATGATGGTTCTTTTCCATAACATTGAATACGAGTAAGAAAGAGTTGATTGATGCTTTAAACGTCATCCGTATGATGAGGGAAAATCACTTTGATAAAGCAAAGATGCCTACATATAATAACAACATAGACTTTGTGTTTGTTACTGAGCCAGGAAGCAGGCTAGTGACAAAAGAATGAACAGCTCTAACCTGAAGACTCAAGAGTTGAACTAATCAACTCCGTTTCCGATACAGACTGTATAGCTTCAGCTTACGGGGATGTAATGTGACAAAAAAATGAATGACTCAGATCAGGAGGTGAGGGAAACTAACAGACTGCATAGCCTCAATTAATTAATTATTTCTGTTTCTCATAATTTGGCCTTCGATGCATTATAGTTTATTTTTATTATTCTAAATGTGATCAATGTCACGTAAGTAGATGGTGAATTTAGCTATTAACATGTAACATTTTAATTATATTCTGCTAAAATGAACAAAATGACTTGAAAAAAAGAGAACAAGGTTCAAAGATCCGAGGTCTGTAAAATGATCCGAACTTCCCATCATTAGCTCACAGAGTTCAGTGGAAGCATGTTTGCGCATCCCTTTAGTATTCAAAAAAAACAAAAAAACAAACCCATGTAAATAAGAGATTGTGCAGGGTTTTCAGCTTAAACGAACACTCAACTTTTTTTGGAAATAGGCTCCCCCAGAATTAATAAATTGAGTTTTACCGCTTTGGAATCTATTCAGCCGATCTCTGGATCTGGCGATAGCACTTTTAGCATAGCTTAGCATAGATCATTGAATCCGATTACACCAGTAGCATCGCGTTCAAAAATGACCAAAGAGTTTCGATATTCGTCCTATTTAAAACTTGACTCTTCTCTAGTTATATCGTGTACTAAGACCGGCAGAAAATGAAAAGTTGCGATTTTCTAGGCCGATTTGGCTAGGAACTATACTCTCATTCCGGCGTAATAATCAAGGAACTTTGCTGCCGTACCATGGCGCAGTGATATTACGTAGCGCTTGAAAGTTTTCCCCAGCTATATTATAACTAGTTACCTAGCTGGGGACTACTTTCAGGCGCTGCGTGATATCACTGCACCTGCTGCGGCCATGGTACGGCAGCAAAGTTCCTTGATTATTACGCCGGAATGAGAGTATAATTCTTAATCATATCAGCCTAGAAAATCGCAACTTTTCATTTTCCGCCGGTCTTAGTACACGATATAACTACAGAAGAGTCAAGTTTTAAATAGGACAAATATCGAAACTCTTTGGTCATTTTTGAACGCGATGCTACTGGTCTAATCGGATTCAATGATCTATGCTAAGCTATGCTAAAAGTGCTATCGCCAGATCCGGAGATCGGCTGAATGGATTCAAAAACGGTAAAACTCAACTTATTAATTCTGGGGGAGTTGGAGAATGAGCCAATTTCCAAAAAAAGTGGAGTGCTCCTTTAACTGATAATATCGCTTCTCAGAAGTTTGTGTTTATATGTTTATGCTCAAAAACAAATTTGTTACTGCAGAGTTTCACGCAGTGCTTTTTTGCAGTGTTTTTAATTTGGTTATCATTTGAGGCTGCTTATTTGTCACCTATGGTATCAATTTTGCATCAATGATGAGGTATTAGATTTTGGCATCATACCGAAGCCAAAATTGTGGTATTAAGTCCTGCTTATTACCTTAAAGCAATCTGCCCTTTTAAGAGAATTTCACAGATGCTCATCAAACTTAAATCAAACCAAGTTTCAAAAATATTCTGCATTTAATTTTTTTGTCCATTATAACAACAATTATTACAGTACAATAATAACAGTGCTGACTGGGTTTAAAAAGTAGCCCCTAACAAGCATACTAGCATAACTAGCATAATAGAAGTAGCTTTTACATCAACCTTGTATAGAGATAAGCACTTGGAGTAGACTGGATTTGCTGGTCCATCTCTCAGTACCCTGCGAAAGGAAACAAACAAACAAAAAAAAACACGGCAATATTGAACAAATATTCAAACTATGCAATGGAAAGTACCAATTATTTTGTGCTAAATCTAAATTGTGCATTTCACAATTTCATTCCAATGATCAGAGAGAATTTAATAACCATGTAAAGCTAAATAATTTAGGATATGACCCCCTGAAATAACAAAAAGTAAAGTCATCCAACATGACAATGATGACAAAGAAGAATGATGAAAGGGAGTGCAAATAGGTTGCTAGTGAAAAATCATGAGTATTTTACTCAAAGATCAGAGACTAGGTCAGCTTACCTTTCCAATCCAGGTGCCAAGAAGACTGACACAAACCTTCCCATTGTCATACAGGTTTGGGTTAAGTCGACCGCTGCACTGAGAGAGGTAACGGAAAAGAGGAGGAACAGCAGGATATATATTAGGAAGCTGGATATCAAAAAGGAAGAGTCCATCCTCATAGGGAGTTCGGTTAGGGCCCTTAATGAGAGCTGAGAAAAGGTCCTGAAGAGAAAAACAAGAAAGGTTAATTGAAGAATCCTATCATCATTTTTTGAGGAAATGTTGTTTTTCAAACATTGCAAAACGAACAAAATCCAACAACCAAACCTGTTCATAAAAAAATAGAAAGGCACACTCACCATTCTGTCCTCAAAAGTCTTCACCATGATGCCATCAGGCAGAGAGGTGGCCAGCAGGGCCATTTCTTTCCTTACAGTGCTAAAGAACTTCTTTGCCTCTGCTGGCTGGAACTCCATTTTTTTAAACGAGTGAGTGTCTATGGTGAGAAAGAGGAGTCATTTTAGAGAGCTTCTGGAATAAATCTTAGACGGGCTTGGCGATATATTGAACACGATATTCATGCGCATCTCATCAGTAAAGCTGGTTCTGTGATTAGCGGTAAATCTCCATCACCTGTTTTCAAATAGAGCGGCATTTAATACACAGAGCCGTAGTTCACTGACAAGCTACGCAATATCGCGTTCATTATCAAAGGCAATTCATCTGTGATAATGAACGCGATATTGCGTAGCTTGTCAGTGATCTACGGCTCTGTGTATTAAATGGATATATCGCCCAGCCCTAGTGCTGATAGCTCTGATTAAAATGTAAATTGTCGCTTTCAATAATTGTAACAGATTATCATCATTATAAATCATTATATATTGTTCAGATGGGAAAGTACTATATATGCAGTCAAGAATTCTAAATGTTTTTTGTTCCTTAAAAAAAAAAAATGGTTTGCTGGTGTCTATACCTGGTGCCCATTCCAAAACAGAAAACACTTCCCCTTTAGCACTGGTGAAGGTGACACCCGGTTTGCCTCCACTCTGTTGACACAAAACCGGCGTGTCACTAGGCCACTCAGAACGCACAGGCGTCTGTGGTTCAGCTTGCACTGGCGCTATCACTTTTTCCTCCTCAATGGCAGCCTCCATTTTATCTTCTTCTACAATGGCCACATTGTCTAGAGTTTTCTTCAAGTTCTCTTGAAGTTTCTTAATGTCATCCAAAAAGCGTTTTTCTTTTGTGGGTTTGGCATCGGCAGGGGTTGTGGCAGCACTTGTGGCTGATGGTTCGGCAGTGGGAGAGGTCGGTGATCCAGTCCAGAGCTGCTCAACAGTCATGTTCTTTAAACTTTCCAAAATCTTCAGGGCTTCTTTAAGCTCACGGAATCCACGTGGCGGAGTCTCTTTGCTGGGTTTCTCTTCAGGTGCAACTCCACCTCCACCTGAACAAGCAAAAATAAAAATAATTGATACTAAGTGTTCACTGTTCCCTAAGCAATGAGCAGAGGACATGTGCAGGTCACTTGACAAAATTCAGTATTTAATGTTGTCTATCTTTGATGTCGCAGAGAATTCCAATGTCCATGGGCATCACTAGTAGGGGGAAAGGTACCCACACAGGTACCCAGACCACCTAACAATGCTACTGATTATGTAAATCACATCTCTATGAAAATATAAATTATACTTTTATATAGGGGTGTTCGATCTGACGATTTTTGATCGTGGACGATAAAAATCTCTCCACGATCTGCTTTTGAAGAAATATCGTAGTATCGTGCTACAGCGCACATTCTCGCATCCGTCTCTATATACTGTACAACACGACATACAGCGGTAGAGTTACTCTGACAGGACACTGCACTTATTTGCGATCGCAAAAATACATTATTTGCATACAAGCCTTGCCAATTAAATGTTTCGTTCGCGCGCTGATCAGACGTGCGCTTTTAAAGAGCACATACACCAGAAGCACGCGCGCTAAAAAGCCTAACTGCGCCTGATTACTGAACTAAGTTATCTCTTGCGCTAATACTGTCAAAACACACAAGGTTTACAGTTGGTTATGTCTAAAATTAAAGTAAACCGACGATAGAGAAACGGATGCGTTCAGGGTCTTAAAGGGATAGTTCAACCTAAAATTTTATTTCTGTCATTTACTCACTCTCATGTTGTCCCAAACCTGTATTAATTTCTTTCTTGTGCTGAACACAAAAGATGATATTTTGAAGAATGTGGTTAACCAACCTGTTGCTGGTCCACATTGATTTTGATAGTAGGAAAAAAAATCATATGTAACTCACTGTGGACCAGCAACTGTTTGGTTTTCCCACGTTCTTCAAAATAGCATTTATGTTCAGCAGAAGAAAGAAACTCACTCAGGTTTAAAACTAATTTTGAGTAAATGATGGTATAAAAATAAAACACTTTGACAGAATTGACAGACAGATGACAGAATTGTTATTTTTGGGTGAACTATTCCTTTAACGTTAATAAAACAACAAAACACAAAGAGAAAAATCACTCACTACTCCTGACTGAAAAAACTTTAATACAGTTGCTTTAGGAATCAGTCTATAGTGTTTTAGTTTTGTTCACTCATGCTAAATACACCTATTGTACCTGAAAATAAAGCACTGTTTGTTTTATTTGTATTGTATGTGTATTTGTAATGTGTATCTTTGTTCTTATTTTTTTTTTAATAAGAAAGATAAAATAATGACAAAGATTTTTATCTTCACCCACTTTGGCCTAAATATCTACCATTCTTTTTCTTTTTTTTCTTTTTTGTTACCTTGAAAGGCTTTGTCTTTATAATAGGGAAATTAGTTTGGCTGTAATGCTAAGATAACTTGCAATAGTAAAACTGATATTTCTAAAAAAAAAATCGTGATATGATATTTTTTCCATATCGCCCACCCCTACTTTTATATATACACATATAGAATATATTTAGTTTTATGTAAAAACAAAATAATAATAAATTTAAAAATATAATATAATTTATTATAAAAATGTGATTTAATTTTAGTTGTTTAGTAAAAATATACCCAAGGCGAATTAAGCTCAAGGTGGTGCACAATAACTACTGGTAAATTTGACAAACATTTATACAGTCTGGAGTCTCACTTACAATGGATAAACACTCCGTAAGGTCTATATTGATGGGAACTTTGGACGGTTGGCCTCTATCCATTTTGCTTCTCTTGTAATGTGAATGTGATGTATTTAATGTCAGTGCACTAAAGATCACTGCATTAAACTATACATTAAAATTATAGCAAATGACAATTTTAGCAAATGAATAAATAATATGAAATTTTTTCAAATCAAATAATGAATAAAACACAAATATAACAAGTTAATTTATAATTTCCAAATATAAATTATAAATTAAAATGCCCCATCGGGACAAGACCACGGAATCAGATAAGCCGTTTGCACAATCTGACATGGCTGGGGTTGGAATTGAACTGCGGGGTTTCGACTGGCCAGAGGAGAAATGGCCCCCGAACTGAGCCTGGTTTCTCCCAATGTTTTTTTTATCCATTCTGTCACAGAGGGAGTTTTGGTTCCTTGCCGCTGTCGCCTCTGGCTTGCTCAGTTGGGGACACTTAATTTCTAGCGATTATCATCAATTTGATTTCACAGATACTATTTAAACTAAACTGAGCTAGACATTGACATCTCTGAATTCAATAATGAAATGCCATTAACTGAAAATTGAGTGTTTAATCTTATTATACATTACTGACACTCTATCATCCAATTTGATACTGTTGAGTGCTTTGACACGATCTGTATTGTTAAAAGTGCTATATAAATAAAGGTGACTTGACTTAACTTAAAAGAGAACATTTTATCTGGTACTTAATTCTACCTCCAGGAAGTTCAGAAGTGGGGACAGCTCCTGGTGAGTCTGTAGTCGTGGAGGCATGCACGCCATGGGTTTTGGCATCAGCATTGGCACCTGTGGTGGGGGAAGAGATTGGGATGGTTTCCACACCACCTGGTTCCTCTTCCAATTGTCCATTATCTGTCTCCCAGCTATCACTCTCATCTTCCCATTCTTCAGATGAGGCACCACTACTGCTACCCTCTGCAGAGTCATAATATGTTTCTTCAATCTCAGACTCGACATTATACAAGTGCTAGGAGAGAGAGAATAAATAAGTGTTAGTTCTAGGGTATATAGGTGGATGTGTGCTTATGCAGTAGCAAGATCATTACGTCAGTTTGAGTAAACTGGTGCATACCTGTGGCAGAACAATTGTCTTAGAATTATCAGCCCATACAACCTCCACTTTACTGCTCAGATCCACCCTGCACACTTGGCCAACAGATCTCTACAGGACAGTTGAGGCAAGGCATTAAAGCAAAAGGAGAACGAAAACCAAAGAACACAAAAATTGTAAATAACAAGATAGAACTATCTAACTACCATAGAGGCACCAAGGCATATTGTCCAAGTTTTACATAAAAAAGTGCACTTGAATAAAATTTACTATGAGGTGCAGAGAGATCAAACTCCAAGCAAAACTCATAGAAGAGTCAGCAGTTACATTTTAAATTACATAACAGACTCATATAAACACAATGACAATGTGGTAAGCCTGGAAATGTTCTCTTAAATGCAAAACTATTTTTGTACCTCATTTTCACAGTCCTCTGTGTCAGAGTTGCCAATCCTTATGACGATATCCGTTGTGTGGAAATGGAAATCTGGATGATCAGCAATGTCATAAACACTAACGTCTTCCTCTTCCCCAATCACCTACATAAACAAGCTTAATTTGTTAATATTATGAAAACAGACAATCCCACACACCTCTTGATGCTAAAAATAAAAATACCTCAACATCGTCGCCTGCAACATTAAGTTTGACCCACTTGACTGCACAGGTTCTGGCCTTATGGTCACCTGACTGAATCACCCCATAGATGCCTGGATCCTGAAGAGCCTGGGCTGCAGGAGCCACAATCAAACAATTTATTTGAATTTCAAGTGAGTAAAAAGCAAGATTTAATCACTTGTTTTGTCTAAAAGATCTAACTGCCAAGTCAATTGTAAACAACCTAATAAAGACTGCTCCACTAAATAAGGGCATAAAACATGCAAATCAAAAGCCATATTGAAAATTGCACAACTGTGTTAAATATAGAACATACGTCGTTTGTCTACAACGTAGTCTCCAGGGCAGAACTCATGGTTGTCCAGGTGCTGGATAGGGATCAGGTCATTGGACCGTATCCCTGTCTCTAATCGACCATCCTTCCACATCACATCTGCAGAGGTTACAGTGGAGACAACCTCAACTGCCACCCTATGCACAAACAGACACACCATATAAGAGTCTATTTAATTAATATCTTATTTTAAAAAAAATATTGACCCTCTAACACTAACTTGTTTTATTTTAAAAAAAACGTGTTCCCCATTCTTTTTCTATTCTATCTACTTGTATTCTTGTTTATATTATTTAAAAACAAAAACAAACAAACAAAAAAACGGTGTATTGCGTAAAACTAACCGAGACTTGTCACAGCACTTGCATATTATTGCTCTTTTGTTGGATTTGATTGTTTCTATTGTCCTCATTTGCCGCTTTGGATAAAAGTGTCTGCTAAATGACTAAATGGAATGTAAATTTGAATGCATTTCATTTGACAGAAATACATGAAATTAAATGTTGTGAACCTTTAGATGGGTCTTATAATATCTGATCTTATTTTTTAAACTATTAACATGGTCTTTAACAATTAATAGGCGAGTTATGTTTTTAACATTACTATTAAAATATTGTAATTTGTGGTATTTTCTTAATATGATACACATTTGCCTCTCTCCAAGTGAGCTTTCAAGAAAATTACATAGATACTAGAAATGCACCTCAAGAACATTTTCAAAAGGACAAGGAGTTAACATCACATGTCTCCTGAGTCATACTCTATACAATGAAAGACAGGTGAATGCATACAGATCTCAGCAAGGTTGTCCCTAGTCTCACTACATACAGATCAAAATGCTATTTTTTCATTACTGCATACACATCAAAATGCTAAATGCATCCACAGGACCACATAACAACATGCTCAATACAGGCAGGGAATTGTAACCATTTTGGAGAGATCCTAATTTGGAAACCTGCAGTTCAGGGAGTGACTTTTAGACAGCTCGCCGGCGACTCATTTTGACTAATTAATTCAAAAGACATGGTTCATAAAAGTCATCCATTTACAAATTGGACTACACTACACTGTTTTAAAAAACAACAACAACAACAAAAAAACACAGAAAATGTACTGGTAATTTTCTGCCAGGACATTATGCAGTAATTTTCTGGACATTTCTGTTAACCCTAAAACACAATGTAATGCACAATTAAGTACAAAATTTTAAATACAGGAAAAACACCTGTAGAAATAAATGTTTATGAACCAACAGTGTAATGTGCCATAAAATACAGAATGGTTTTGGGATGAGGTGATATTTAAAACACAATAGTACATAGCTTGCCTACAGTACACCTCCAATCAGGTGCTGGCTGCTTGAATTGCCTGCATTCAGCATTCAAATGTTGTCCAATGTTTTACCTTGTCTTTTCTAATCTCCTGATGCTTTAGTTTTTCGCTCAGAGCATAGTTCAGAATGGGCTATCTGTAAAGTTTTTGATGCTACACCTATTTATCCTTTTACTGCTTTTTAGTAACCCTTTTAAAGATGCAACACCACATGGCTCACAATCCTAGTTTAATTTGTTAATATGGGCACCAAAAAAACACTACTCATGCAGTATGTGTAAGACAGGCCATATAACCCTATCCAGAATCGAAAGATCAATAAAATCTATTATTTAGAATTGTTTGTCAATGTGCAACCCTATTAATCAATTCTGTAAAATGTTAACATGATATCATGAGTAATTATGCAGGTATTGCACTATGATACACAACACAAAACAGCTGGTCTAGATTTTAATTTTGAACTCAGAAATCAATAAAACGTTTGTGGATTCTTTCACCTGTCTCCTGGTTTAAATTCGCGTGAAAACTTAGTTCTCTTCTTCTTGTGCTTTCTCTTTAGGTTGCGTATAGAGAGGGGGATGCTCTTTTTTCGAGTTGGGCCACTCTGCAGGGAGGCTGTTGAGCTGGCAGAGGAAGTGACAGAACTGGTATCATCTGTATCATCTCCTGGCTCTTCATCTGACTCTTGTTCCCCCAAATGGGCCCATTGTCCCTGAAGAACATCCAGTGGTGGCTCTTTTCCCTCCTCCAGAGCATCCTGGCATGGAAAAGGACCATTGTTGGGGTGGCATAGAACAGAATTATCATCAGGACAGTCCTGTTCCTGCACTGATCTCTTTTCACCTGGAGAATAAGACATGGTTCAAAAAATTTCTAAAGAGTCACATAATCAGATACCCATTCAAACAGCACACTGAAGCAACAATTACATGGACCATGCTGACTATTGACAATTCAGTTCAGTTTGTGGTTTACAAGACAATGACAAGTGCAGTACCTTCCGTACCTTCCATTTTCTCTGTTGATTCTGAATTGTTACTCTCTGTGTCTGCATTTTCTGTAATTGTCTTTCCCACTTCCTTTTTAAACATCCTTTTTAACTGAAAATGAACAAATAATAATAATCAAAAAACAAGAAAAGAAACACCATTTCTTTTCAATTAGAAAACTAGCACCAGGCTGGTCATCATATGTCAATTAATCGATTAAAACACGTTTCAATTAAATGAAAATTGCTTCGGGTTTTTAAATAATACTTCAAGATAGATATACAGTTCATAAGCTAAATTACAAGCAATAACATAACAGAACACAAATGAAGTAAACAGTGTTTAAATATTTCTAACAGCTTCATGTACTCAAGAAAACTTTATCAGAAAAACAAAAAGAAACAAGTAAACATTAATACAGACCGAATTAGTGTTGACAGTTTAATAGAACATTAATGTTATTGTTCTTCTGTACATGTTTGATTGTAGATGTAACAGCTATAACCACATCAACTATACCTTTCGAACAACTGGGTCCTCAGGGTGAGCAGGTGCCCCCTCTGGACCCTCACAGGTGATCCGTGTAGTTTCACTCTTGGCAGGAAACACATACAAGGCTCTCTCTCCAAGCTGCCTTTGAGTATGATCAAAGTAGCCTAGTCGCTTCACCCTGAACATAAGAGAAAATCAAGAGAAAACAAATAATCTGATTATAACACGTGAATGTGTAAATCTAGAGAAATAAGCAAACAACAACTTGTCTGAGTGTCATCTATTAGATCAAGTATATCATACTTTGAAGCACTCAGTTCCCTGTGCATTAGAGCATCGTCTATTAGATCGAGTAAATCATACTTTGAAGCACTCCGTTTCCTGTGCACTAGAGCATTGAAGTATGCTACAAAAAGGGTTGTCAATTCAGAATTTAAATAAAACGAATTTAACTAGTCTGAATAAAAAAAAATCTTAAAAAGATTTCGGCTAAACCAGCAAAAACTGGTAGCGTAACCACAGGCGCAGATTTATGTTTCTGCTGGTGGGTGCCCAACCTCGTTAATTAAGTTAACATTAGTCAGCCTTATATCATGTTCTTTATTATTTATCATAGATGTTGAAACCACAGATTCACATCGGAGTGCATTCAGCATGTTTCTGTTTTTTAAATAATCCAGATAAACCAAATAATCCACACATAAAATGAAATCAACAGATGCGCAAGTATATTCAGCAGCAGTGCTCCTATACGCAGAGTATGCAGTTTGCGTAGGACACCAACTTATAAAAAATGCAATAGGCTACCGTAGGCTAAGCACACGTGACACGCAATTCCCGCATCTGTGCCCGCGACCGCTCACGCCTCATGTTTATGTCACCTTAATGCAAATTATCAGAATTTATGGCCAACTATGCCCATGAAAAGACATCAGTAATCCAGCGCCGAGAAAAGAAAGAGAAAAAAAAGATGAAGATGAAGCCTGTGCATCACTTTCAGGTAGCCTCAAAGAAGACTTGCGACTTGACTTAGACTTTTACATCAAAGACTCGAGACTTGACTTGGACTTCAGCCCTGCAAGTCTTCATCTTTAAACAAAAAACAAAAACAAAGAAACAGTTCTGATCAATAGAGGCTGATTACTGAAGCATAATATCAGACTCTGAGCAGCTTTTAGCACTGAGCCAGAGAGGGACTCGCTAAGTAAGTGCTCGTTAGTGTTTTCACCCACATAATGTTTAGGATATTTAATGTTTTAGACATTTAAAATACACAATCATCACTAAACCACTTATTACTGCTAGCCTATTTATCACTTGTTGACACTTTTTAATATGCACCTAGGAGTCCATTACAGTGTTAAACATGTCACTTCCTGTTGCCAGCAGGTGGCGCTATGACTATAACCAAATACGGGAATGTATATGTGTTCAGGACAGGCCTCTTATCAAACTTGTTAAATTTGGGGCAGATTGAACACAGGATGCCTGAATTACAGCAACTTCCTGTTTCACTGCATTACTAGCATGCTTTAGCACTTATTTAAGTGTTGCTAGTAGGGGTGTAACGATGTACGAATCGCGGTTGAACGATTCACGGGCATTTTCCAAATGGAAATGATCATCCCTATCCCCTTGGAGTGGGGACTTGGGAGTGAGCAGGGCACGTGCGTGTCATTGGGCCCTTTCGCACCGCAGGAACCTTTTCATAGTACCGGAACTAATTGTGGAACTACCCACTTTTTCGCGTGTTCGCACCGCGGGAACTAGGAACTGTTTTAGTTCCCGGAACTCGTTTGGAGGAACTAAATTAGCTCCTACTTCAGAGTAGGGTCTAAAACAGTTCCATAGGAACTATCGTGACGTAAGTGTACGCTGATTGGCTAAACGCGTACAAAAACGCCCTCACCCGCCATAATTTAAAACGCCGTGTAAACATCGCATCAACTTATATTTTGCAAGAATGGAGAACAGCGATAGATGGACGGATGCTTAAGTTTTGAACATTTTGGACTCCTTTCCGATCTTTCAATCGCTTGATGTATAGCCTAAGTTACGTCGACATTCCATGTCCGTGAACCCCGCGAGACACAACAAAAACACAGCTCCGATCACAGCGTCCTCCATCCTCCTGTTGTTAATGTTGTTCTTTTTTGTTTTCGTTGTTGAACGCCGCGCACAAATGACGTCGCTGTCGACCGGCTTACGTCACTTCTTAGTACCCACTGTTGGTGCGAATGCGACCCTTTCAATGGTACTGGGAAATAGTTCGCGCAAAATCGTCCCAGTACTTTACTGTACTTTTAGTTCGGGAACTAAAGCGGTGCGAAAGGGGCTATTATTTCGTTGTTTGGAATGCACTTGGTGAAGGGAGCGCAATTTCCTCATTATCTTCAGCTGGGATGTTCCCGTGACAACGCAGCAAGGTGTGCGTCAGCAGATTCGCTAGCGGACAACCGCATAAAAAAAAAATACATTTCATAATTTAAAAAGTTTTATACATATTATTTTTTATATATTATATAGCATACTTTAAAAACTTTTTAAAATATAAAATGTATGTTTATTTGCAACAGTTATGCTAACAACAATAAAAAGACTATTGACATTTAAACAGCGACATCTGCTGACGCACACCGTGCTGCGTTGTCACAGGAACATCCCAGCTGAAGATAATGAGGAAATTGCGCTCCCTTCACCAAGTGCATTCCAAACGACGAAATAATGACACGCACGTGCCCTGCTCACTCCCAAGTCCCCACTCCAAGGGGATAGGGATGATCACTTCCATTTGGAAAATGCCCGTGAATCGTTCAACCGCGATTCGTACATCGTTACACCCCTAGTTGCTAGCATGTTTTAGTATGCTTGTAGCATGCTGCCAGTATATTTATCACTTGTTGACACTTTTTAATATGCGCCTTTTAATATGCCTAGTGTTAAACATGTCACTTCCTGTTGCCAGCAGGTGGCGCTATGAATATGAGCATACAGATGTGTTCAGGACTGAACTCCTATGAAACGTGGTAAGTTTGGGGCAGATCGGACATTGCTTGCCTGAGTTACAGCAACTTCCTGTTTCATGTCGAAACATCAAACTTTGTCAGGCCCCCAGGGACACGCCCTTTGACGAAAACTCTAGATCTTCGCAATTTAACAATCGCAAAGGCCTTATGATTACACTCAGCAAATTTGAAGACGATCCGATTAAAACTGTAGGAGGAGTTCGTCAAAGTACGAAGCCTGGAAATTGCAAAAACTGCACAAAAATCGAGCAGGAAATTCAAAATAACGTACTTCCTGTTGGGTTTTGGATTTTGTACCAAGAGGTAATGGTGTGTTACACGTGTGTACCGATTTTCGTGCATGTACATAAAACGTAGCTCAAGGCGCACTTTTGAAATATTATAGGTGGCGCTATCGAGCCATTTTGCCACACCCACTTCTGAAACCCATATCAGATGTAAATTTTCGCCAGTTCTGACCCGTGTGCAAAGTTTCATGAGTTTTGGAGCATGTTTAGGCCCTCCAAAATGTGATTCACTTTGGAGAAGGAGAAGGAGAAGGAGAAGGAGAAGAAACGGAGCAATTCCAAGAGGGTCCTCGCACCTCGGTGCTCGGGCCCTAATAATAATTATACTGCACATTCTTTGAGTTTTTTTCTGAGCTTGTAAAAACTGCCCAGGATGACATGAATCATATTTCTGATTATGCATCTGAGCACATCTCCACCCTATAGCATGATATTACCTGAACAAAAGTGGTCTAACTGCACAATGTTGCCCTGAGGCAACGAACAATAACAACAACACCACAGTTTTAGTATATAAATAAAAACAAAAGACTTTCAATAATTAAACATGCTTCCTTACATATTAATGGACATGCATATTTTAAAAAAAAATACAGTTATTTAAATTTAAACATGTTAAAAAGTGATGTTTATCTCATCAATTTTTGGCACTATGTCCCATGTGGCTTTACTTCCTAAAAGGATTGGCCCACACCCCCAAAAAAGGCGACATCCACTTTAGAGCCTCATTTCATTGAATAGACATGTCAGGTGATATTATGTGTGTATATTTTTAATTAAAAACATTAAAAGGGCGGTGAGAGGTTCAAAAAGGTAGTTTGCTGCTATGCCATAGAGGGTTAAGTCAACAAATGTTATTTGTAATAAAAAATAATTTGCATATATACACATATATACACACACACATGCTGATTATGACCTACACTCATTTCATTCATGAACGAGATGTAACAGTTTGTTCAATTCATTCACAAATGAGATCTCTCTCTCGTTCAGACTCAAAACAGCGTGATGGGCGTAGATCCAAGTGTTTTGTGAATGAAAAGAACTAGTTGCTAAACGATGATGAACAGGAGCTCGGTTCGTGTAGTTTGGCATATTTGCAGCAAAGAAAGAAATTCACTTTTCCACTCTAATGAAAACTGACCACTACTGTGTTTTAGACTTAGTTTTGTGGTATATTTTGCACTTTACAATTTACTTGACTACTGTACAGAATATTGTACAAGTCTGAACGAGTGATTATGCCTATAACTACAAACTATAAATAATCAAAATGATAAACTGTAGAAAGCTGCATAGATTTTACCTGCATAGATTCTCCTCCGTAATGGTTGACGGTGGTGGGAAGACACTGTCTGACCCCTTTGGAGAGTAACTTTTTGTAATCCACGTCACTTTTAGCTCCACTACCTGAACCTGTAATTGAAAAGATTTCATGTACGAGACATATACAACTAGAAATGTAAATGGCTAAAACATGTTAAGACATAGTAGCAAAAGCTTGGTATGGTTTAGTTATTTGCTCTAGTCATAACATATTCCCAATCACAGAACTCGTTTACATTAGTGAGTCAAATTTTTCAAACTTACCTCCTCCACAACAACTCTGAACTTGCTTTTCTTACTGAGAACTGGCTTCACACCATACAGCCATTGCACATTAGCAAAAACCTTTGAGGGCCCGATCAAAACCTGACCCGGATAGAACCCATAGGCATCATCAAAGAACAAACCCTGGAGTAAAAGGCAAAGCAACATTTCAAACTGAGACATAATCAACAAGCTGTGTAAAACAACAGCATAAACGGTGACCAAAATCATATGAGACGTTATACACAATTTTATAACAGTTAATATTAACATATACTATTTTGATTAATCTGCCTATTATTTCTTTGATTAATCAGATAAAAATCCAAGGTGAACAAACATTACACAAAAAAAAAAAAAAAAACCCTGCTTGCTTACCACTTTGAAAGCAAAAGTTATCATCACTAGATGATAAAACAAAAACAGAAGCACAAACTAATGTTAACAGGCACAGGAGACACAATCCTATATCCTAAATACTATATTTACATCCATTATCTCCCTTTAAGTCCCTTCACTGTTGCTGCCCTCACTAGGACTCACTAGTTTTCAGGAATAGCATATATGCAAAATGGAAATAATCATAATAATCATTTATTGCCATACCATAATCATAATCAAATGTCATGCCATACTGCCCAGCCCTAATGAACATATCAGAGCAAACAAGATCCCTTAACTAATAATGCAAACAAAAACACAAATATTGAGCACCTACCACATCACTGATGTGAGGGTAAATATCGTAGAGTTTTGCGCCGTCTTCCTCACTCATAGAGCATCTACAGTGAAAAAATACATTGTACTGTATTGTTGTATCATATCCTATTCAATCAATCCTATACAACTGTTGCATTCTTTTTTCTCTGCTACTCAGGTGTACTTGAACAAGATATATTCAATATGTTTAGCTTCATACTTATAGATACTGCATAACCCACAGTGACATGAAGAAAAAAAGTGTGATCACATTACCGTGCACCATTGGAAAGCTTCACAACGATTTGGATGCTGAGATCGTACACCTTTCCAAGCCAGAAGTCATATACAATGTAGTCACCATACATAAAAGACTGCAGATATGTACAAAACACAAATACTTAGTTAACTGTTAGTCATCCATTTTAAGACTTTTATCTAGAGTGAAATAGAGTACATTCATTACAGTTTCGCCGCAAGAGCAAATGAGGTTAAATGCTTTTTTTTTTTTAAGTGCTCAATGGTGATTGAGCAACCCAGTCAATGACCCTAATGTATCCTATAATATGTTGTCCAAGAACTTTGGAAAAAATAAAGCCCCACAAGATCACAATTTAAAAACCACACTTCAAACTGGGGATGAGGTACTTTTCTGCATGGCTATTTAGGTGCTTGAGTTTGTTCTTTGATGACAGCAAAGACTTTCATGGCAACTCTCTCAAACAAGTTACTATGTGGTTATGAATGTAGCATCTGATCATAGTTTGAAGACTTGACCCCAAGAGCCAACTTGCATTTGAAATTCTCCAACTGTGATCCTCACATGTTGTTTGGCCTCTTGACGACATATGCTCTCAATGTCAAATGCAGAATTGTTAATTCTCGCATTTATCACCTCAAGGCTGGATTATTGCAGTGCATTAATGGGTTGTTGCCCTACAGCCTTAAACAAACTCCAGCTGATTCAAAATGCAGCAGCTAGAGTTCTTATTAAAATTAGGAAGTATGATCCGGTTCTGTTAGCACTGCATCGGCTCCCAATTTGAAATCATATGTTTTAAAATCTCACTGATTACTAAAGTACTGAATGGTTTAGCCCCTCAGTACTTCAGTGAGCTCCTAAAGCATTACAGTCTTTCACATCCAGACTGCATTAATTGAGACAACCGGAATTGGGAACACGTCCCATAATGTCCAATGTACTTGTTAGATCGTAAAGAATGTCATCTATGCTTATGCCGTTTCACTGCAGGCCCTGCCATTATATTAGGGGGCACCCCTACCCCCCTTGAAGGTCAAGTTAATTTTATTTCATTTTATTTTCTTTATAGCGCCACACGGGCACAACAGAAGTCATTTAAGGTTACCTTTCCTGTAGAACAGGTCTATACCTTGTAATTATAAAACAAACTAAGGGCGTTCTCACTTGGCGTCTTTTTTGACTAGAAAAAGTTGACAAGAATGCTTTTTAAGTCAAATAAAAAACTGGCAGCATTTTGGTTACGAATAGCAGCCAAAGGCGTGTTGCTTTATCAACAGCTGCAACAGTAGCCTAGCGTTATGTGCTGCAGAAATGTCGAGAAAGAGTGAAAAGTTGCCTCTTGCTTTGGTTTTTGAACGGGGAGGGTAATGTCGGTTCACAATGACATTTGTGGGTGCGCGACATTATACAGGAAAGGAAACAGTATGGTGCTTACAACAATTTAGTTCAGGAGCTCCAGTTGGATGATGCACGTTTTGCGGCATATTTTAGATTAATAGAGTTTTGTGCTCATATCATACAACTCCTTGTGCTCCGAAACTAGTACGATCTATCTACCGTCTGTCTTCTCCATTTTTCTTCTTGTTTTTGACAGCTGACCAATGACAAGCGAGTGGTGAGTTGTTTCCATAACAAAAAGGCGCCTGATGTAGGGTGTTTTTTTTTTTTTCCAGAAAAGTTGAACTTTTCTCAACTTGAAAAGACGCACTGAGCTGCAGAAAAAGACACCGACGGTGGCGTTTTAAAAAGCACTCAGGACTTTTTTTGATAACACTGTTTACTCCATAGGATTCTAATGTAAAACAGATGCTGGCAGCTTCAAAAAAGACGCCAAGTGTGAACATAGCCTAAATAGCCTTATGATATTTATCTTATTTACACAACGGCATGTCATTTCTGTCTCTACATGGTCGCGTGTTTACAATTCTCCTCTGCTCTCTGTATCACGCACGGTGGAGTTCCGCCCCAATGCAAAAACAGGTAGGGCCCTTTGATTTCTGCGATGCGGAAAATGCGAACAGAATCGCGGAATCCTGTCACTGGCTTTCAGCCAATGATTCGGCGTCAGTATGGACTGGTCTGAGGAACATCAAGTACAAGACACCACCCACACAGTCTATGGAGAATCAACAACTGGCTGACGATCTGAATGTTTTACTGCCGATTTGAAAAGGCCAGACAGACACCCAGCACCCGCTCTGATCAGCACTCCACACATTCACCTTCAACAGATCTCTGGAGCTGTGCGAAGTTCCCTGCTGCTTCAAATGCTCCACCATCATTCCCGTCCCCAAAAAGCCCAAAATCACTGGCCTTAAAGAAACACTCCACTTTTTTTGGAAATAGGCTCATTCTCCAACTCCCCCAGAGTTATTAAGTTGAGTTTTACCATTTTTGAATCCATTCAGCCGATCTCCGGGTCTAGCGATAGCACATTTAGCATAGCTTAGCATAGATCATTGAATCCGATTAGACCAGTAGCATCGCGTTCAAAAATGACCAAAGAGTTTCGATATTTGTCCTATTCAAAACTCGACTCTTCTGTAGTTATATCGTGTACAAAGACCGGCGGAAAATGAAAAGTTGCGATTTTCTAGGCTGATATGATTAAGAACTATACTCTCATTCCGGCGTAATAATCAAGGAACTTTGCTGCCGTAACATGGCCGCAGCAGGCGCAGTGATATTACGCAGCGCCTCAAAGTAGTCCCCAGCTAGGTAACTAGTTATAATATAGCTGGGGACTACTTTCAGGCGCTACAGACAGGAGGTTGAGCAGCTGGCGGTCTGGTGCAGTCACAACAACTTGGAGCTCAACACGCTCAAAACAGTGGAGATGACAGTAGACTTCAGGAGGAAGCCCCCTGCACTCCCCCCACTCACCATCATGGACAGTACTGTGGCTGCAGTAGAGTCATTCAGGTTCCTGGGCACCACCATCTCCCAGGACCTGAAGTGGGACATTCACATTGACTCTATTGTGAAAAAGGCCCAGAAGAGGCTGCATTTCCTCTGCCAGCTAAGGACGTTCAACCTGCCACAGGAGCTGCTGAAACAGTTCTACTCTGCCATCATCGAGTCTGTCCTGTGTTCATCTATAACTGTTTGGTTTGGCTCAGCTACCAAAACAGACATCAGAAGACTACAAAGTACAATCAGGACTGCTGAGAGGATTATCGGTGCGCCTCTACACAACCTCGAAGATCTTTATATCTCCAGAGTGAGGAAAAGGGCTAGGAAAGTCACTCTGGACCCCTCACACCCAGCTCACTCTCTCGTTGAACTGTTGCCCTGAGCACCAAAACAGCCAGACACAAGAACAGTTTTTTCCCCCAGGCCACCACCTGAACACCACATAACACACCCCAATACTGTACATCTGTAAATAACTCAAACCTTCATCCGTACATAGGACATATGCACATTCAAAATTCTGTACATGGACATTTTTTTATTTTCTGTATATTTTTATTTTTATTACTGTTATTTATAATTTATTGTCTATTCTCTTCATTATTAGTGTTTTTATTACCTTAATTATATGTTGTCTGCACTATGTTTGTACTTCTGTACTGGAAGCTCCTAACACCAAGACAAATTCCTCAAGACAACATAAAGCTCTTTCTGATTCTGATAAAAGCGGAATTTACTGTATAACATGGAATGTCATGGAATTTGTCAAACTTTAAATTAATCAAAAGTAGGTGATTACACTTAAATATGGACTAGTATCTGCAAATATTAAGCCACAAAAATACTACTTAAATATGAATCCTGTATGTTCTGCATGTGTTAATGAATGGCACAGACATGGTTTCGTTTACACGCACACACTGAAGTGCGCATGATGCTCGCGATGATTTCAGCGTCTGTCATCTCACTAAATGAATAAATACATGAACAACATCTCCAGAACTGCACTGAGAGTCACTTCATGAGCATTTTACCATTTCATTCGAGTAAAACTAGGTATTCACAGCAACCTGTCAAAAAAAAAAAAGTTTGGTTTAACTTGAAGGCACTGTCCCAGAGATATTGTTCAGTAGAATTACTACTTAAATTATTAAAACTTTAATTTTTAAGGAATAATCACACATTTCTTGCATGTTTTATTGTTAAGAGTAAATACCCTTTGTTTGCCAAAAAATAAAGTTTGTTTAATTTACAATAATTAAAAGATAAATTAATGTAATATGCCTTCATTTGATAACCAGAAAAAATGAAATACACAACAGAATTTCTGAAAAAAAATCAATAAAATAAATAAAATAAAATTTCTAATAAAAAAATTTTTAAGAATAAATTTGAATAAACTAAGTTGTTTTTATGCATTCAAGTGATTAGACATGCTAAAACAGAGAATTTGGTAACAATAAAACATATGGGGAGGAAAAAAATAACATTTCATAGGGCCCCAAGCATGTAGTTTTTTTTTTTTTTTTTTTTTTTTTTTTTTTTACTTTTAATAAATTGATATGAAATTGTATAAGCTTCATGATTTTAATTAATTAGACAAGCTTTTTATTTAATTAAAAATGATTAATTAAAAAGGAGTCCAGAAAAATTCAAAAGTAAAAAAAATGGAATTTAGAAAAAATAAAATGGATTTCATAGGGCCCTACACAGGTGAGCACACTCCCACCAGCGGACAGAGAGAATGCATCGGAAAATGTGTGGAGTCAAATATGTGATGTAGGTGTATGTGCACATATACAATTGAAATCTAGTAACTCTAGTAACTATTTATACACACACACACACACACACACACACACACACAGTGTACATAATCCAATGAAGATTCACATTCATGATTTTTAAAAAAAAGAAAAAAAGAACAGTAACTCACCCAGACATGCTGAAGGTCTTTGCTATTTACAGGATACAGAACACAGTTGGTCCCTACAAGTTTCACTGCACATTCGGTGTTTATGTTAGTCACAATGCCACACTGTTTATCCTGCGAGATTCAGAGAACAAATAATTAACCACAGCTTTAAACTTCTAGATACTGTAGTCATAAAGATTTAGAAGAATTGCTACAATATACTACAATCCTTCCGACATAACAGGCCGTTTTAGTAGTTTCTATAAATTTTAATTACTAGTTTCATTTAGCAGTTTCATTCTAGTAGCGTCTAATCGTCTTTTATTTTTATTTCTCTATTCCCCTGTACACTGTTTCATCTTGAAATATAAGTGATAAAAATACAACTTACATTTGAATTCATTCTCCGGACAAAGTCTCTAGGCACAATAGATCGATCCTCAAGTTTCAGCTTCAAGATCAAGAATTAGAAGGAATTAACAGAGAAAGAGAGAGAGACAGACAATGTGTGAGCATGTTATAACAGCAGTTCCTTATGCCTTAGGATGGGGTCACCAGACTCAGTCCTGGAGGACCGGTGTCCTGCAGAGTTTACCTTCAACCCTAATTAAACACACCTGAACCAGCTAATCAAGGTCTAATCAAGATCTTACTAGTTATACTAAAACTTAGGCAGGTGGGTTGAGTCAAGTTGGAGCCAAACTCTGCAGGACACCGGCCCTCCAGGATCAAGTTTGTTGACCCCTGCCTTAGGAAGTCCAACAGCTTGAAATTTTCATTGATTCTTTACTTGTTAATCAAGATTCGTAAAGATACTGTAAAAACGGAATACCAGGACTTCCAAGTACTTTAAAAGGGTCATCGGATGCAAAATTCACTTTTACATGTTGTTTGAACTGAAATGCGTCTTGGCAGTGTGTGTACACAACCACCATATAAACCTATGATGATAAAAATCCACCCAGTTTTTTTTTTTTTTTTTTTTTAAATCCCCAAAAATCATAACCCCTTTTCTCAGATCAAGCCATTCTGAGATTCTTGGCTGTGTGACGTCACACAGACCCAGACCGCTCCCACGAATGTTGATTGACACTGGTGTTTTACCTTAGACCCGTCCTGAGTGAGCTGTCAACAGTCCGGCATTGTTTTGATGCCAGAGCAGGTGTAGACAAGAATGGCTCCTAAGCAATCAAAGTGTTTTGTTGTTGGATGTAATAATGAACATAGCAGTTGTCATTTACTCCCGACATCCGAGCTGCTGAAGATGCAGTGGATTACTTTTGTTTTTGAAGGGAATGTGTCCCCTGATCTACCTAACTGCATCCATGTTTGAGCAAATCATTCGCGATCCAGCTTCACCTACAGAAGGAGTATAAGGTTTTTCAGTGTTTCCTCTGCCATTATATTAAGGGGGTGCCCGGCCCCCCCTGAAGGTCAAGTTAATTTTATTTTCTATATAGCACCAGATCACAACAGAAGTCATTTAAGCTTACCTTTCCTATAAAACAGGTCTATACCTTGTTGTTTTATTAAACAAACTAAATAGTTATGTTATTTATCTTATTTACACGACGGCAGGTCATTTCTGTCTCTACATGGTCACGCGTTTACAATTCTCCTTTGCTCTCTGTAACACACACACAAACACAGGTAGGGCATTTTGATTTCTGCGATGTAAAAAACGTGGACGGATTCGCAGAATGCAGTCATAAAAACGGAATTTATTGTATAATGCGGAATGTCATGGAATTTGTCAAACTTTAAAAGAATTAATCAAAAGTAGACAGTTACACTTGAATATGGACTAGTATCTGTAAATATTAAGCCACAAACATACTATTTAAATATGAATCCTGTATGTTCTGTGTGTCTTTGTTAATGAATGGCGCAGACGTGCGGTTTTGTTTACTACACACATACTGAAGCATACTGATACGTAACGCTCGCAGTGTTTTCAGTGTCTGCCGTCTCTCTAAATGAGGACAAAAATACATGAACAACATCTCCAAAACTGCTCTGAGAGTCACTTCATAAGCATTTTACCGTTTCATTTGAGTAAAACTAGCCTCATATCACACAAAAATGTAAAGGTATTCACGGCAACCCTGTCAAAATAAAAGTTCAGTTTAACTTGAAGACACTGTGCCAGAGATACTGTTCAGCAGAATGTACATAATACTAATACTATTAGTACTACTACTAAAATTATTAAAACTTAAATTTAAGGAATTATCACACAACATTTCTTCCATGTTTTATCATTAGTAGTAAATCCCATTTGTTTGCCAAAAAAATGAAGTTTGTCTAATTTTCAATAATTAAAAGACAAATTAAATTAATGTATTATAACTTAATTTGATAACCAGAAAAAAATGAAATGCACAACAGAATTTCTGAGAAAAAAAAAAGATTAAATTTGAATAAGTTGTTTTTAATGCAATCACATGATTAGACATGCTAAAACAGAGAATTTGGTAAGAATAAAAAGTATGGTGAGAAAAAATAAAACATTTAATAGGGCCCTAAGCATGTAGTTGTTTTTTAATAAATTTATGTGAAATTGTATAAGTTTTAGGGTTGGGCAATGCCTACCAAATTGGCATCAGACGGTGTCTACAGTGAAACATTGTGATGGACGATGACAAATAACGTGTTCTACGGAGCCACTAAAGGACATGGTTAGCCACTTTCTAGCAGCCTGTTACATTACAGTACATGAAAGTTCACTTACCACACACACACACACACACACACACAGAGCAAGGAGAGAGGACTGATAGGACAATGGTGAATGATTTGGAGATACTGAGCACCACTGACAAACATCCAATCTTGTAAAATGTATGGGGGGGGGGGGATCATCACGATGCCGGCTCAACTTCATGATGTCTGTCAGCCATCAGCCATCAGCGATGGACGATGGCATCGTCTATCGGCCCAACCCTAATAAGTTTCATAATAATATTTAATTAAACATGCTTTTTGATTAATAAAATTTAATTTAACCATTAAAAAGGAGTATAGAAAAATTAAAACAGAAAAAAAGCGGAATCCAGAAAAATTCTAACAGAAACAACGGAATTTGGAAAAAACACCTTCAAACTAGACATACTAAAACCTGATTGAGTCACGCTATTGCCTTGCAATAGCCAATGGCGTTCAAGTGCACAAATCTGGGGTGGCTACACCCTCCTATATAAAGGTGGAGCTAAATGTAGTTTCCTCAGAATCTTTCGACTGAATAAGGAAGTTACAAAAATTCCTCAGCATAAGTAACGTGTGAACATTTTTTTCTCACAGGTGACCTGTGAACATTCCTTTATGAAGAGGCATGTCACAGCAGTAATCAGCAAATGCGACATTGTACGAGAGACATATCCAGCCACTAGGACAATTTCCAACAATGCTGGTCCTTTTCAGACACAACAAAAAAGACAAGCGGCTCCATTGGGAGGGGCCTGTCCCCGACAAAAATTACAGGTAGTTCAGATGGAAGTGAGGCACGCAAATACTGAAATACTGAGTGTGAGCTCATCCCCAGACTATTGCCTTCAGCTGCTGCTTCTTTTTCCGCTGGAGGGTAGAAATGATTCAGCGGCCAGTTTTCCATCAAACATGATTGCAGAGGCAAAGAGTCCTGACACTCGTCACCTTGCAGTGAGGATAGCCAGGTAAAGCAGTGGTTCCCAATTCTGGCACTTGGGCACAGACATTTTTGATGTCTCTCTTATCTAACATATATTTGAGGTCTAGGAGTAGGCTCATTTGAGATGTGCCTTGCCTCGCCTTGAAAGTAGATGAGAGTAGACCGTTGCAGTGAGCAAAGTTGCAGTAAAGCAACAATTAAAATACATAATACGTTTTTGCGATTGAACACCAATGAACACCATATTAAATTCACTTAATTTATAATGGACTATCAAATTTTGACATTGTTTATTTAAGATCTTCACAGTATCTTACTACATCTTGTGACTGATTAGGTGCTATAGTGTTATTTGGGTGTTTCCTGTGAGCTTGTTAATTTTGATGTGAGCTAGTTTAAGCTCATTTATAATACTTTCAACTGAAAAAAAAATGCAATATATATTTTGATGGTCCCCTTAATCTATTGACTATATCAACTTTGCAACTGCATGTCTACTAACTGTCATTAGAGTATTAGTAGGCTTAGGTTAAGGTTAGGGTAGGTAGTAGGGGTGGCACGTTACATGTATTCGTCCGGAACCGTCACGGTACGGGAGTCTCGGATCGGTGCATGAGGTCTTACGACGAATACAGGCAATTCACCCCCAATCCAGAAGGGGGCGCTCGCAGTAATACAGCGCTGTTTGATAACCGCCAGCAGAAGAACAGCGAATGACATGAGTTGCGCACTTGAAAACAAAGTGACCATGTGCTGATTCTTAACGCGTCTCTCACATAGACTGACAAAGGAGTATACTTTAAAGGCTTGCGCACTCAACTGTTTGCGAAATGGAGCTTTGTTCTCGAGTATCCTACCTCTCTCATTCGGCACAAATCCAAATATTCCATAATATTTCCATATTGGCGATGTAACGTATCTGAATGCGAAACTATTATTTATTATGTAAATGATAGTCATTGTACTTCAGTCGCGTTCCAACGGTGACACAGAGGCGCGCGCTGATGTTTGGCTCAGCCTCACTGTATTTTATTTTGATAAAGTGCCAACTGTGCTGTCAAGTTTGCAATGCTGGAACTGATTTGTTTTGTGTGTGTGTGTGTGTGTGTGTGTGTGTGTGTGTGTGTGCGCGCGCGCGCTCGCGCTCCGGCGCGATCACTTCAACTGTTTCCTTATACCAGCAAAATCAACTTTTAACACTTATTGTCTAAATAATAATCACTGTATAAAGGTCTGCTTTTATTTGTGTACACTCACAATGAAAACAAAACAGATTTTATATATATAACATAATATTTAGTATTTTCACATCTAGATGGAAACATTTTTAATTTGCACTACTGTCTGTTCAAAATAAATGAAAAAAAAACTGAGCATAGCAGATTTTTCTTTTCCCCTGTTGTACCGAAATCGTACCGAACTGTGACCCCCGAACCTAGGTATGTACCGAACCGTGACATCTGTGTACCGTGCCACCCCTAGTAGGTAGAATGTTTGCGTACTTGCAAAGTGACTTATAGTCAGTTTGTCTGTTGGTGGTCCATCAAAACAAAGCGTTAGCATTTAGCAGACATAGTACTAATACTCTAATGACTGCTAGTTGAGATGTAGTTGCAGAGTTACTAATCAACAGCTGTCTAAAGGGTACCATAATAATCAAACTGATATTACAAAAAAAAATTAAAAATTACAGTTAAATTACTTTGTAAAACTACAGTTGAACTCCTGATGTCACATGGACTATTTTACTGATGTCCTTGCTATGTTTCTGGACCTTGATCATGATAGTAACCTTACTGTCTATGCAGGGTCTGAGAGCTCTCAGATTTTAATAAAAAATATCTTAATTTGTGTTCCAAAGATGAACAGGGTGAGTAATTAATGACAGAATTTTCAATTTTGGGTGAACTAACCCTTTAAGCAATATTTTGTTGAGCACATTTTTGTGCTTGTAATCTTGACTGGTTTAGGTCTGTCAGTACACTGATTTTTGAGAAACGGGACAAAACAGAGTGCAATATTGCAAAAATAAAACCTTGTACTCAGACAAATGAAACTACATTTTTGTATCTTACATGTACTAAGCTACTGAGCTACGCTTTGATTCAACCTCCCAACTTTTCACTTTTTATCAAAATGTGCTTTTTAGTAAGCAATCAAGATATTTTTAACATTTCAAAACACATTCTCATGTTAGCGGGACAGACTACACTTTCACATGTCATTTCATTCAATAATGAAATGCCTTAAACTGAAAATTGAGTGTTCAATCTTATCATTATATATTACTGACACTCTGTCCTCCAATTTGATACTGTTAAGTGCTTTGACACAATCTGTATTGGTAAAAGCGCTATATAAATAAAGGTGACTTGACTTGACTTGACATGTGACCAACAATTCCTCAACAAATATAAAATATAATAAAATATCAAAATATTTATCTGACGGAGATGACAGACCTGACGGTGGTAACGAAAACCTTAATTTGTATTCATTTAACTATCAAAACTATCAAAGTATTTTGATAAATCATTGGAACACAAATTATCTATTTTCTCATCTCAGAACACTATGTCTGCTGTGAATCTGTTATGGTAACAAGGTAAGTTTTCAAAACAGTTAAATGAACAAATAAAACAATTAGTTGTTACCTCTTATCCATTTACATTCACCAGGATCTTAATATTGACATTTAAACTGTATTATGTATAGATATGTTTTATCCAGTGTTTGTGTTCCCTGAATCTTATGTTCACTCAATTGGAACTCTGCTAGAAAGTGATAACTATCAATCCACAAAAGCAATGTAAGCTGTATATTTAGTATTTATACATCAGAAAAATTAAACACTATTTTATATTTAATATAATTACAAATGACTTGAAAACCACAAAAATATGACTCACATTGGATGTCAACTCCGTCAATAGCCCATTACCACAGTCAGACAGAAAATCCTATGGTGGTGACATCTGATGGTGTTGACAAATTTTGCATTTTTTTCACAAAACAAATGGAGTTCATGTAGTAGCCATTTTGTTTTCTACGTTGATGCTAGATGTTAATGGAACCTGCTTCAGGAGAATAAAAACATTTCAAACAATTTCCTCAGAAATTGAAAGATGGTGTTGACATATCATGGTTGTGACAGGAAATATTAACATTATGATTTAAATTATTATAAAACTTACCAGGGCCCGTCTGAATTCTGCAGACATGGAATGTGGCAAGGGGGTCCTTTATAGTGACGGTTGGCCCTGATATTACCTGATTTTATTACATTTTAATGAATGTCTGACAGTGTTGACAAAAAGTGGGGACATAATTTTGAAACTTTATGAAACACGTATTTGTCCTTGACAAACAACCTTGCTTTGATATGAAATATTATTAAGTGTTGCTTTTGATAAAACAAGCTCTTTTTCGTCATTAAAAAACCCTTCTCTGTGGACACACTGTTTTACATGTAGTGAGAAGACAATAAGTGTCATAGATTTAAAATAATGTAAAAATTAAATTGAAGGGGATAATTGTGTTATAACATTTACAATTAAAAATATTTTCATTTTTAAACCTAATAGCGGTTACAATTGCTGGACGTGCTTTGTCCTAAGTCTCAAGAATCTGTGAGTCACGCTGTGTGACAAGCACCTTTATGTGTGTGCTTTTCAGGTGTGTTTATATGTCAAAACTATGGCAGAAACAATGCAAAAAAGTAACAATCTGACCAAATGTAAATGTAATCTATGAACAAGACATAAAATACTAGGTTAAACACTAAATCTGGATCCAGGTCAGCTCTATCTGTTAAGTGGGGCATTCCTGAGATTCTGTTACCGACCCACTCTAATAAAGGCCAAATCTTACCAAATTCAACTCAAAAAGCAGATCATTACATTCCACTAGCTCTATATTTTCATTAAAAAAAAAATGGGTAAATAAATTATAGTATTAAACATGTCCATGACAATTTTTATTTAATAAGTTCAGGTTAATTTCAAATAAAAAGGAAAGTTTATAATCTTAGATTCAGTAACTGGTCACTATTTCTTCCAAGTCCTTAATGTTTTTTTGTTTTTTTGCGTTATTCATTTTAGAAAACACATTGCGAATTTGTGGAGGTTTATTCCATTTCACTGTGTCTCATGTTTTTAAATGCAATCTGTGCGCTTCAGCTATTTGAATTAAGCTATGTATAAACACAATGCCATTTTGTTCATAATTGTTTATGCAATTTACGAAATTATATTTGATTTATATATGTTAATTTAGACCTTGTGCAAGTTTTTTATAGACTTATTTTAATTGCATTGAATAAACAATTTAATGTGCTGCACTATTTTGCTCATTGCGCCCTCCTGTGGCTATTTAATCTGCATATAAAACAAAGAAAGGAGATGTTTGTTTAAATTTTAGTTTGTGTTTGAGCTTCACAAATTAGTGAAGTGGCTTTAAGAAACATAATGTTACGAAACTGCCTGGAAGAGGACGTGTCTCTATATCGTCCTAATGCACGGTGAGAAGGAGAGTTTGAGTGGCTAAAGACTCTCCAAGGACCACAGCTGGAGAATTGCAGAAAATAGTTGAGTCTCAGGGTAAGAAAACCTTTAAAAAAAAAAAAATATGTCAAATAGCACCTACATCACCACATGTTGTTTGGGAGGGTTTCAAGAAAAAATCTCCTAGCTCATCCAAAAACAAGCATATTCCAGCATATTCAGTTATCAGACACGACTGGAACTTCAAATGAGACTGGCTTCTATGGTCAGATGAAACAAAAAAAAAAAAAAGAGCTTTTTAGCAGCAAACACTCAAGATGCGACCATTTTTGAGAGTGTGCGAGTAAAAATTTGACGTGGTCGCACTTGTGCGAGTGCATGGTTATAGTTGGTTAATGTATTACATTCTGCTCCAAAGCAACTGCTTCATACAGCGCGCTGCAGAGCCACGGCACATTGTAGCACGAGTCAGATTTCACTGATCACGTGAAGATAGGGTTTTCAGCGCGAGCGCTTCAGGTGTAGAGCCAGGTTTATACTCGCTGCGTCAGCAGACTGAGCGCAATGGAGGATTTGGTTTTCAAACTAAAGTAAAAGACCACTTCTTAAACCAGAGAAGGTGAACATGTTGGTATTCTTGTAGAAAAAAAACATGCAAGTCCTGTCAGCGACAGACAGTTTAGTTTTCTTTTTCTTTTCGTTTTGAAACGCTTGTTATCGTTGCTGTTTACCTCACTTTACGCTATGGAGACTTTCCTTAATTTTTTAATATTATTATTATTTGATTCCTCAGTGTTTGCTAAACATTCTGTAATTTATTAGTCTTATATAATACAGCATGTGATGTGTCCTATGCCATGCCTCGTCTTATTTGTTTTTGTTAATAAATGTTATGTAAGCTAGTTTGTCATTGTAACGTACTGTTTTATTGTTGTTGTGCTTTTTAATTAAGAATAACAATGAATCCATCTTTTGTTTTAGTCTTAAAAAGTGAAAGGTGTATAGATATAAGCAAAACAGACAATTCTCTTTTCTTGTAAAATGTGACACCAAGATCGTGAATTTGAAAGTGAAAGTGAAAGCAAAAAAAGGAATTCCTGTTCACAAAATTTAAAATCACAAATAATACTGATGAAGAAGAACGGGTTGAATGTTGAACACTTTCATTACCATATAACTATAAACTATGATAAAAATTCATCAGCATGCATTGATTAATCAAATATCAAAAATAAATAAATAAAAAATTGTGACCAAATGATGTGCTCGTGCGACCAACTGAGAAAGTCACACAAGTGCGACCAGTGGGAAGAATGAGTCTAGAGCCCTGAAAGTACTCCATGTGTACAATGAAATATACTGCTGTATTTTTGATGTTGTGGGCCTAAATTTCTGCTGGAGGTCCTGTACATCTTGTTTGGACACATGGAATCATGGATTCTATCAAATACCAACAGATAAAAAAAAAATCAATAAGTGACTGACTCTGTTAGAAATCTTATAATGGGCCATGTTTGGATCTTCTAACTGTACAATAATCCAAACACAAACCTCAAAAACAACACAAAAATGGTCACTGAGCACAAAACCAAGCTTCTGCTATGGCCATTCCAGTCCTCTGACCTCAACCATATAGAAAATGAGTGAGATGAACTGAAGAGAAGACACCAACATGGAGCTGGGAATCTAAAGGGTCTGGAGTGATTCTGTATGAAGGAATGGTCTCTGATCTCGTCAGGTGTTCTCTAACCTCATCAGGCATTAAAGGAGAAAATTTAGAGCTGTTAAACTGGCAAATGGAGGTTTCAAAAAGTATTGAATAAAAGGGTGCCGTTAATTGTGGCCAATGTGTATTAGAGAAAAACATTTCATAATGATATTTCCCCCCATTTTAAATTCTTATTATCTTAAAGGTTAGATTTTTGTGATTTTTTAAAATAAAAGATCAAAAGGATTAACAATGCAGATTAATTTTCACAGCCTTCTTTGATCATATTTTCCAAGGGTGCCTACATTTTTGGTCATGACTGTATAGCACAGTTATAGTTGGTTAATATTAACAAATGAAATCTTGTATCAATAAGCATAAGCGTTACCAAAGTTGTATATATTGTTCTCTCTCTCTATCACACTCTTGATGTTATAGTGTAACTCATGGTTCCTCATTAGGCAGCCCACGTCTAATTTCAAATAATGTAGCATGACAATTCAAACGCAGCATCAGAAAGCGACATTAACTTGCATCCTGTCTACACCAGACGTGAACGGCGTGGTGCGACGCAACAAAATACAATAGAACTTGTATCAGTGATGCTGTCTAGTAGAGGTCGACCGATAGTGGATTTTACCGATACCGATAGCTAGGTAGGACCACACTGGCCGATACCGATTAATCAACCGATAGTTTTCAAAATGGATACTGAAAGAGAGCGAGTGCTTTACTATTTTTAAAAAAAGCAGCAACAGTACTGAACCATACTTTGTAAATGAATACAAATATTAATATTATTTACTATATTGATAATATAGTTATTATTTACTATATTGATAATAAGTTATTTCATAGTTTGCTAATGTTAAAAGAAGAAACTTTAACATTTAAAAAATGTAGTCTATTAGTAGCTAATAGTGAATGCTGAAATGAACACACTCTAACAAGGAACCATACTTCTACAGTTTTCATTAATGCTAGGAATTGACTCTTATTGTTAAGTATTACCATTTAATTTCAACAGTCATGCTTAAAGATGACCATCTTTAAATACCTACACAAGGCCATAGCATTAAAATTACATACATATGGATATTGTATGTGTACTCACACACTTTATTTTTTAACACTTGACTATCTAATCAAGACAAAAAAAACATAAAAAAAAAAGTCACACGAAAGCGCAGCGCTGCGTCTAGGAGAACTCAGAGGTATCACACACACACACACACACACACACACACACACCAGACGCTTTGCATTCAAATCAAGTGGCGGTCTAAAACTATTTATTTAATAACCAAATGGACATAAGTTTGCTTCAAGAATGAACAATGTGGCATAAATGAGTTTGAAGTTCGGTGTTTAAAAAAAACAAAAAAAAAACAGCAAGCGGAAAGAGAACGCGCGATCTGTATTACAGCTCTCTATATGAAGCATACAGACTTTATTAGAGCCACAGAAAGAGAAATGTTTTGCTGAAAAATGCACAATACATTATTTATAGCCTAACGATTTGGGACAAATATAATGTAATTTAATAGAAAACTATGTGAATGGCACTCTGTTCCGCGGCAGGCTTTTCTGTCGGCTGTATTTAAATGCGCGTCTGGAGTTTCCCGCTCTGTGCAGCGCGCAGTGTCATGTGTCAAAATAAACAACACATGCTGTCAGTGATTTCCGCCTCTAGAGGCCGCTCTTGTACTGTATAATTCCAGTCCTGTATAATTTCTTGTACTGGACCATTCTCAGCCACTCCAGCAACGGTTGCAAATCGGAAAACTATCGGCATGGATTTTTGCCGATAACCGATAGTTGTGGCAATCAACTATCGGTGCCGATTAATCGGCAAAACCGATGAATCGGTCGACCTCTACTGTCTAGTGTCTACACTAAATGCGGCGCAGCACTGCGTGACAAATCATGGAGTATTTAATGAAAATCCAATTGAAATGTCTTATATGTAAGTGTCAATGCATTTAAGAAAATTAAAAGTAATTTAAAATCACCATTTTGCTATCCTTCTGCTGCATCTCAGCATGCTCAGAATGCATACTGAGACTCTCACTGCATTGTGCTGCAATTATCATGCGGTATTATGATGAAAATGCAATCCCAAGTGTCCTACCCGGAAGTCTAAATGCATTTAGGAAAAACAGCATTTAAATGATAATTTTGCTACAGTTTTTGCTTGGACATGTTAGACCTATCTAATCAATTTGGGAAATACATTTTCATTTTGCAACTTATAAAGCGTTAAAATATGTTTTTAATTTGTATATTAAAACTAGTGTAGGAAATGGCAAATGTAAATTACATAATGAAATTTTCATTTTCATTTTGCACTAAATATTGCACATATGTATGGGAAAATGTAAATTTAAATACAGAAAAACATTGCCATTTTGCATATTACATTTCAAACTGAATTTTGCTACCCATATGTTTCCATATTACGCAACCTGGCGTTGTTCTAATGCTGTATGACCTTCTTTTTTTTTTAGGAACCACTAAAGGAGAATAAATACAAAAAAAAAAAGCCTGCTCACACTTGTCCATATAATGGTAGTGATAGTGACCAGCATCAAGACATGTGACACATGTCATATATTCCAAGTGTTCTGGGGGAATACGATATGGTTTAGTGAAAAACAAACCGTAATTTTAATATATTGTTTAATGAAATTCCTGACACAGACGTTGGTCTTTTGTGCTCGACTGTGCATTCATGAGATCCTATTATTATGCAGTTTACATCTATAGTTGTGGCCAAAAGTATTGGCAGTGACAAATTTTGGGTTTTGCAAAATTTGCTGCTTAAGTTGTTGTGGTGTTCATTCACATAATTTCTACAAGCATTGGCAGTGACAATCTAGAAACAATGTGAATGACCACCACAACAGTAGCAAGTAGCAAGCAGCAAATTTTGCAAAACACAAAATCTATGTCACTGCCAATACTTTTGGCCACGACTGAACAAAAGCATGCAAGTTGTGAGCAATAAAGATTAATTAGAAAGAGACATTAAATACAATACAAGTACTTACTTTTCTGAGGTGATTTTATCTGTTGTGTTCATCAAGTTATCACTCAAAAAGTAAGTCTTGCTGTCATCTGACAACCAAAGTTCCAGTCTGGATATACTCCATGAAGAAAGTACAGATATTTTTGGGGGGATTTCAAGGAGATATATTACATGTTGCAGTTTTATTAATCTTGATTTCTTTTGAGTGCTTTTTATGGGTGAATCGAAGTGAACTGTGGCGCTAATAGAATGTCATGAACACAGTCGTGCACAGAAGACCAACAGCCAAGGTCAGGATTTTCATTAAATAATACGTTAAATTTCTGTTTGTTTTCACCAAATCCGATCATATACCACCAGAAAACTTGGAATATATGACAGGTGTTGCATGGGATCATTCTGTGATAATTTTGCATAGTTTTTCAAAGCTTGATGCTGGTTGCTATTCACTGCTGTGGTATGGACGAGTGCGTGTGGTATATTTTTAAAAATTTCTCCTTTTGTGGTCCGAAAAAGAATGGCATACTGCATTAGAACAACGCCAGGTGAGTAAATGATGTGATTTTCATTTTTGATAAGCTATCCTTAGGATGTTCATCCCTGTCTCTCAGCTCAATGCAATCTGCAAAATATTATCAATGATCAAATTCATTTAAGATCAATTTCAAGAAAACAGTACTGCACCCTACAGATGAACACTACCCAGAAAATGCTGCTTTGACAAAAGAAATGAAATGGTGAACCCTGTAAATGGGATTTCCCTGCACAAATTTCAGAGTTAGTTTAATAGTTATGTTGAACTATGTATAGACAACTAAACAGAACCACAATGGAACCCACAATAGTTTATTTGAAGTATTTTTTTTTTTTTCAGGTCCATCTCTAAGCAACCAGCGGTAGATGTTGAGCAGCCCAACTTTGTCTCTGGCCTTGCAGTGCTGTTTGTATGATTTCAACCTCCAGTATCAGGAAGAGGTGGCATGCACCCCTGCGATTGAGGTTAGACATTAGCATATTTGCCATTGATATATATGAATGGTCACTAACTTGTCTTGACGGTATTTGTAAATACTTAATTATTTTTTCACAAACATTTTATAAGTTGATTATAGAGCTGAATGATATATTGCCTATTTAACATGTAGTCATGTAATCACATCGCAAGTGTTGCAATTTACTGTGCTATATATATATATATTTATATATTTTAGGGATGGGTGATATGGCCTAAAAAAATTATCACGATAATTTCAGGTATTTATTGCGATAACGATACCAACGACGACTATTTATATACATATACTACCTGGGGGAAAATCCGGTCCCGTTCCACTCCCGGAAGAATTACTTCCATTCCCTCCCACTCTCGTTTTTTTTTTTTTTTTTTTTAATTATTATTTTTTTTTATTAATTTATTTTTGGCCGAAATCTGTCCGTTACAGTAAAAATATAGTACAGATCACAGCGTGCCCACCTAAAATAAATAAAAACCCAAAATGTAGTTTTTTGTTATTATACTGAACTGAAAGCCAGTTTATGCAAAGTGTAGGCTACGTTGCACACATTAAATTTTATGTAAATCATCCATGCTAAAACACACGTTTTCTATTTGAATTTTGTTTTTTCATTTGAAAGTAGACATTTCACTCTCTATAGATATATTTTTCAAAGACGGAAGTTTCTCGCTCAGAGACCTAAAGCGCACCCTGTTTGCTTTAAAGCGCAAGGTTTCGTTATTATTCTGAGTGTACACAAATAAACGTAGAGTGTCTTTACAGATTCGAAAGATGTATTAGGCTACTTTTATCTGTATGACCAAAAATTACGGAGATTTTAAGAGCAAGTGAGCGCACCGGCGCCTGTCCTGCAGTGAGCGTGCTATTCAGCTTCCACTCTCCACACAAACACTTCAGTAGCGCACATTTCTCTAGGTTAACATTATATTGAGCGGCCATGTAAAGTTGCTACTACATGCATCTTTCAGATGAAAAGCCATATTTGAGGTCGATGAACGAGCCTCACGTCCGCCTTCCGCCATGCTTGTTTTCACTCCGCACGTTAACAGTGAATCGGTCGCGCACAAAACTACGTCATCAACTAGACTTATCGTTATTATCGCGAGGAGACAAATTTTTATCATGAGGAGAATTTTCAACGGTATATCGCAAACTATAAGATATATATATATATATATGTTCACTTGTTTTTTTTTTCTTTTCAGCCTTTTAGACGCTTTCGACATCAACCCTGAATGTGCATCAAAAACCAAGAAAGGAAAAGTTACTTAAAAGACTGGACGTGTGTACAAAAAGAACAGTACTGTAAACCCACAGGTTTCCTCTCTTCTGAAAAACTTTTAAAAATATATTTCTGAAAAACCTTTCCATTCTTTAAAAGTAAATAAGATTACTGCATTTTGAATTACTTGCTAATTGTTAATTGCATTTTACATGTTTTATTATACATACACATATATATTATATATATATATATATATATATATATATACACATATATATTATATATATATATATATATATATATATATATATATATATATATATATATATATATATATATATATATATATATACACACACACACATATACATATAGCTGGAATTTCATCCAATATGTTCATATAAGGCAATGTTCTGGTCTTTTTTTCTAAATAAATAAATGTTTTAAAACTCAGAGAATGTTGTTTTCTCTTTTTTGTTGTGACTACTGTTATGAAAAAGTATAATATTTTAAATTTTCTAAATCTAAGAGTACTGAAAGAAAAGCAGGAATTACAGTATTCCCTGTAAAAAACATAGTCCAATACTGTAAAAAATAAGTTATATAACAGAATAATACTGTATTTGGTAAATACATTACAGAACTGTAAATGTATACAGTAGTAGTCCTGTAAAAATACAGTATGTGGCTGGCAACCCAGCTGCCAGTATTTTACTGTAAATTTACAACGAAAAGTTTTACAGTGTAGAATAAAACATGAAAGTATCTTGAGCTTGTGTGAGCCACGGACCTTATTTAAGGTATTTAACCAAAATCCCATTCAAAAAACCCATTGACTCCAGGACAATGGAACCGGAAGTGCTAAAATGCTAACTCGTTTCCGGTTTGCGCCTACAAAGTGACATCATAGTTCCCTCACTCTATAGGGGTCAGCAGACAGACGTGATGATTCATGAGTGACGGGTTTTTAGCACGATAACGGATTTGATTTTGAATGTATAACTAAGTGATCACAATGCCTAAATATAAGTTCGATGGTAAAGAGTGGAGAGTGTTTTAACTCTCAAAACGTGAATTACACCCATTGAGGGAGATGACATGAAGGCTATATCACTGCAACTCCGAAATCAGAGCACAGTTAAATTATTTAATCAAAATGTATTCTATACGATCCTGTCTTTTATCTTTTAAACGGTCCAGATTGGTAGGATATCCTTTAAAGGTACTGGACTTGTTAGTTTTGATTGTGCAAAGTTCTATAAATGTTCAATGAACTTCACGAAAGATAAGTTCTGTGTGAAATTATAGAGCGACACGAAGGTAAGAGCATTATTGTTGTTGTTAATTTTTTTTATTGTCGGATTATCATACAGAATTACAGTTTTGACTGTCATGGTGTGTGCATGAACGAGTGTGAAATACCTATAATTACGTTGCTTATTCTGATCACTAATATTGGGCACTTTTTTGCATTTAAATTCTGACTGTTGACATTGAAAATGATGCATGTGTTTTTCGAGGGTATCGGTTAATTTCTTGATTGCCATTTTGTCAGTGTCTGCTTGCATATTTTAATCATATTTGGTAGTTCTCTTTAATGTACAGTATTTGCCCTGATTTGATCCATGGGAAATTTATCTAGCATTATATTTATATTATTTTGTCTTCATTATTTCGTTATAAGGAGTTAAAAATGTTTCTTATCAACCTTGATTTACATTCTATCACATTATTTTGACTGTTAAAGTGTTGGGCGGTTTTTGGGTGGGATTTTGTGAGCTTTTGGGCTGGAAATCGTCCATCCTATCTGGCAACACTGTCCAGACTGTCTGGCGGCCATTTTGAAAGCTGTCTAAAAACTTTCACTAAAAGAGGAGCCCCTTAAATGTGCGTTTTTTAGAAGTTTAAGCCTTTATTTTGGGTAAGTTTCACTACTTATTGTAAAATTAAGAGATTAATGTTCAGACTTTTGCATATTATAACCTGGAACTTGGATGTGGGAAGTAATTGCATTAGATCCAAAAGATAGTTTTAGCAACATAGTGCAGATGCTACAGAACACAGTTAGCTGACTAGCTGTATAAGATTGTGTGCTACGCTAACATATTACTTCACAGGCATTACTGGCTTGTACTTTTACATCCATAATATTATAAATTGACAGTTTATTGCTGGTCTGTTGTTTTATACTGCTGTAATTTTTAAAGATTTCATATTTTAAATTGAGCATAAGGGTGCACTACTATGAAAATCACACAGCTTCAGTGTGGCATCAGTAAGAAAATGTATAATTTCATAGATATTTTAATATGAACAACTATTATTAACAATGTATGAACATGACCTAAACCAGCGGTCGGGAACCTATGGCTCGCTGGACCTCTCACCCTTTACCAACAAATGATCTATTAGACATCAAAAATTAGACATCACTAGAGATCAGCAATTCCTTTGTTGTAGAGTCTACACAAGCTGATAAAAGGTTTAAAATAATAATAAATTTTTTTGTGCCGGCGTTCCGACAATTTGTGCTACCTCTCAGAATGAGCTACCCATACCCAATGCGTATGCGCAGTACCCTACAACAGTTGGAAATCCTCTATCTGAAGACCCGCCCATAAATTTGAGCTACCCTGTCGGAGTTGTGAACGAGCGCGCAAGTAAAATCAATTTAGCTTAATTAAAGTTGTGTTTTTGGGTTAAATTGAATCTCTCCCAGTAAATATGTAATAATTTCTTCAATAATTTATAACAACAAAAACGAGTTTTCTAAAGTTATCACGAGGGTGCTTTTTCAAAAAAGCATGCGGTTTTGACAATTTCTTGATTTACTAAATAAAATTTGTCTTTGTCTTACTAAATAAAATACTTTTTCACTGTACGTCGAATCTTTTACATTAAATATGTGATATTTTGTTCATTCTGATAGACATATACTGTAGCTGACAAGTTGTGCTACCTCTGTTTCTGCATAATTTGTTATAATTTATTGAGATGGTAGTTCATTCTGATAGACGTTTATTGCTGACAAGTTGTGCTACCTCTGTTTCTCCATTTATTAAGATGGTAGATCATTCTGATAGACGTTTATAGCTGACAAGATGTGCTACCTCTGTTTCTCCATTTATTATCATTTATTAAGATGGTAGTTCATTCTGATAAAGAAGCTCATGTCGTTAGATTTGCACAACAGCTTGAACTACTGGTAGCAATCCTGAGCGGGTAGGACAGATCGTCAGAACACCGGCCAGAGAGCGTGTTGAGTGCGCGTTCAGTGCTGTTTGCAAGAGTCACAGCAAACCACGTCTATCATAGACTGTCTATGGTAAGGTAGAGCTAATAAACTCTGATTCAAGCTTGTTAGTGGTAATAGCGAAAAGAAAGATTTTTTGAATAGCAGAAAACATGTAAAAGTAAGTGACAGGACTGAAAAATACACTTTGTTTTATTTATTTTATACTTGGAAACATTTCATAGGTTACTTTCGCTTTTTCCGCACAGCTTTCAGCAGGTGGGACTGTTAGCGTTAATAAAGGAACGTGAATGAATGAGACAGTAAAGAATGGGACATTCTTGATAAAAAAAAAAGACAGGGGGCGGGTTGCACAAGGATTAAATTAAGCAAAGTTTAGAGCTAATCAAGGATTTGTTGATCTGGGTTTTATTTTAAATCGAGTTGTGTTGCACCACTTAATTTTAAACAGATTAGCAAATCGGGGATTAGAATTCTAACCTTCGATTAAAACCTCCGTCTACAATTAATTTTCTCCGCCATGATGGATTCTTCATGTAATTAATTAGCAACAATGTTAATATTCCTTATCCTCTGTCTCTGACATAAGTTGCTTTTGTCGATAAAGGAAATAAACTTGTAAAAGGTCCGCCGTCTTTGTAAAATGCTACGTAGAGAGACCGTTGATCAAACAGCTGATCAAACAAGCAATACAACTTTGTGGCAGTGCATACGGATTTGATCAACTTGGAAATATATATTTATTGTATCAATTAATGGAGTATAGCTTATGACAAAACAACCGAGATAAGAGAAAATAACTGGCATGATCCATGGAATGACTATCTTCGCTCGTGACAGCAGTGCCCCTTCCGTTTGATCGCCGTCCAGCACGCGTGTGGAGCGGTCGTGAGAAACAAGAGGCGCGGCCGCGATCCTGTCTACTTTTCTTTTGTCGTACGCCGAGATGCACTGAGATAAGTGACGGATTCACATCCCGGACTCGATAGCAGACGCAAGTTTACTACAGGCTGCCACGACCCTCACAATCTGTGGGCTCAGTACGCTTTAATTTTCATTTTTATTTATAATAAACACCTCTCTGAGATCTGAGGACACACCCACTGTTTCTGTCTTTGTTCAATCAGCCACATAGCCTACTGTAACTGTAAGTGCACTTTATTGTATTTAAACCTCATCAACTGTAAATTTAAAGTTAATCCTTAATTGAGATTTAAATCTGAGTTTAAAGTTATGGAGCAACAGAATTAAAGTTAATTTATCTTAAATATACAATAAATCCAGGATCAAACTGGTTTAAATGTAAACCTGCTTATTTTTAAACAAGGTTTAAAGTTTGGTGCAACAGAATTATTAGATAAACCTTGATTTAATCTAGATTTAAGGTTAATCCTTGTTGGTCCAACCCACCCAGACAGTATTAAAAACACAAAACCGCGAAACGGAACTCAATCTGCTTCTGACTGGATGTTTTCTGCTCGTGAGGTCAGAGTGGCGCGCCTAAAACGGTCAAAACACGGAGTGTCAAAATGCCTGCACTGGTGTGTATTCACATAAATACGGTCGACATAAGCATCGTGCATTATGTTTCACTCACTCAGTCTCACAAACACGCGCGTGCGCGCACACACACACAGAGAGAGAGAGAGAGAGAGAACTCTGAAGAGAATTCATCCCACTCAGGTTGTAAATGAACCTCAGAGTAAAAGCCCTGAACAATTTTTGACTGTTTGTTGCATGTGTATTTTAGCTTCCATGGTCCTAATAATGTTACTATTATTACTATTTATTTAGCACAAATCCTGTCATTTTAATAAATATTACATGAAATTAAAAATTGTTGCTGCTCCAATTAAGCTCGGTGTGGTCTCTTTAAGCTCTTCCACATTGAGTGTCTATGTAAATACTTCATAAACAGACTTTAAATATTAACTGATGGTTGTCACTAAGTTAAATTAATCGATTTTCTATGGATTCTGTCGACTCAAATCTGCAGACTGGCTCTGATCTTTGGCACCTAGCATCAACTTTTCCAGACTGTAAATCTATGGAAAATCAGGACAAAAATTGTGTAGTATATTCCAGCCATAAGAGACTATAGATAAGTTGACATCCATTTAACAAGAGGTCTCATAATGAGGCTAGTTTCTGTGTTCATCCCCATGAATTAAATGTTTTATTGGTTTGTTTTATTTGATTTTTGAATGTGTTACTTGGCTGAACGTGGACTAGTCTTGATGTTGCAATGTGCTTAGATGACACTTCATTATGAATATATCAACTTGAATGCCATGTTGCTTGATTTTAGTGTTCTGTTTTTTTTTTAGATTGACTTTGTACCTTCAAAAATATATCTATTTTTACAATTATTCTTTAAACATTTTCCTTAGAATAAACAAGAAATTTTAATTTTAATGGGAAGCTTAATGGGAACAGGGGTGTGGTTAAAGGGTACAAAAATGTACCCATTAAGCACTTTTTGAATTTAATGATTGATTGATTGATTTTATTTGACCCTTTTGTTGAAAAAATAAATAAATAAATAAATACGATACACCATACAATTGTACCATACATTAAAACATAAAAAAAAAAAAAAAAAAAAAAAAAAAAAAGGTCAGGATAACACAATAAAGCCAAGGGCTTATTTCCATTGTGGTCCCATAGGGGTGGGGGATGATGTATATCTTAATTGAAATGCTTTTGTCATTTTAAATAAGATTAAATATTTTTTGTGTGAGAGATTAATATTTTATTTTAACATAACTTTTTGTATTGAAACCAATATCTTGTGCACTAAAAATGTCTCAATGTAGATTTTGGTGAACTTAATAGGTACGTTTACCCTACATTTAAGAAGACAATTCTGAAATAATGGAACAAAAATATGAGATCCTTATTTACAAAAAACTTAAAAGAAATGAAAATACATTGTTTCTAACACTTTCATTACTGAAAACATTTAAAAAAATGTTTAGCATGTTAATTCATTTTAATATAAATCATGGTCGCACCACAAATTTTTTTTTTAAGGCTATGGCCAATTCATCTAGATTCTAGATAGATAAAAAATAAAATAAAAATAAATAATAAAAAAAGCCAAAAATCACTTAATTTAAAATTTTAATATGAATTTGTGTGTACACAACCGTGTTTCCCATACATTGATTTATTTGTGGCGGCCCACCACAATATCAAACATGACTGATACAAATAGATTTTCCAAAAGGTTTTGAGTTTGTTCAATAAAAATGAGCACTGCACGTTTCAAAATTAAAACGAGGCAGGGGTGTTTTTATATCACTGATTTTCTGAAGGAAACCGACTTGTCCTCAGAAAAAAAATTCGATGTCATTTTCATTTCATCTTGCATTTAATGCCTGATAAAGCAGCGTTTGTGAGTGGAGCGCTGCTTGGTGAACAGCCGTTACCTAGGCCTGGGAGATACACTAATCTGCCGATAATTGTGTGCCGATTCGATATCTATTGCAATAATTGAGTATTGTGATTATATAACTATTGCAATTCATTGTGATTTTTGTTTGCTTATTAAAGACTAGACAATGGCAAATACTTTATCATACCCTTATAGAGACTGTAAATGAGTCATATTAATAAAAGTAATTCATCACATCTTTCTGAACTTTTATTTCAGGAGCATACACACAGTGTAGCTATATTTTAAAGTACCTTGAACCATGAAACTTTCAAGTATACCAAAACCCTGAACTTACAAATGAATATACTAGTTAAAAGTTCAACAAAATGAGTAGAAAAATACTTTCTGAAATAAAATAAAGTGCTATGTTACTTTGGCTCCCAGGTTTTCACAGCAAAACCCACCCAATTGCTACTCAAAACTAGCCCAAAACAAGCACAATCGTATTTTACCCCCTGGTAAAATACATGTTTTTTGCGGGGTCCCCCTGGTAAAATTCACGTTATTGGGGTCACTTCGACCCGCAGACATGAAAAACAACCCACAGCAACAGTGTTAAAGTAGCCCAATTGACCGTTTGCAAGGACCCGCCCTCCTTAGTTACTGTTGCCATCCCCGACAAACAATGCCGCTCTCACACTACACACATATGCAATGAAAAATACATCGAAGAGCAAAGAGGAAACTGACAACGTGCCGACAGAGAAGACAGAGCAGGTTACTTCTGATACGAAACAAGCCATACATACAGCGCCGGACATGACAGATTTTCTGGTATGCAAAACAAGTACTTTAAAGGAATTCCTTAGCTTATTACTGTTACTGTGGCAGCCAACAACAGCACAGCTTAACCCTCCGCACATATTTATATTTAAAAAAAGTTGTAATTCAGTCGATCTTTTTTACATGGATTTCTATGGAGATCGGCCGCAGATGTTGGGCAAGATGGCGAATAGCAGCGGCGGCACATAAAATCCGCATTCTGATTGGTCAGATAGCCTGTCAATCAAGCTCTTTGCGAATGGTCAATTCTGCAGGAAAACCGCAGACTTGGCAACACTGCTGTGTCATGGTTTGGCTTTCTCACGCCAGCTTGAAATGTATACGATGCCATCTAATACAGTGGTGCTGCACACGCAGACTAGAGCCTGGCATTTTTTCAGGAATCCCACGGGTCACGGGAATCCCGCGGGATGGGAAACAAAATCGCTACGAATAACGTGATTGGGACGGGACAGGAAAAAATGTCATCGGGAGTGGGCGGGACCGGGAATAGTGATACCCAATTTTATACACAAATATACCTTTTATATAAATAAACTATAAACTGTATATTTTAATTCTGATCTCAATTCTAGTTGCCCTGTCTTGCTCTCCACCTGTTTACTTTGGTGTGGCTGGTTAAGTGAATGACGCAGTCCGTGACGGACAGATTGTTAACGGCTGGTCTATGTGGTAATACACACTATCATTCATCGACCTCAAATATGGCTTTTCATCTGAAATATGTATGTAGTAGCAACTTTACATGGCCGCTCAATATGATGTTAAAGGAACACTTTTTTTGGAAATAGGCTCATTCTCCAACTCCCCCAGAGTTATTAAGTTGAGTTTTACCATTTTTGAATCCATTCAGCCGATCTCCGGGTCTGGCGAGAGCACTTTTAGCATAGCTTAGCATAGATCATTGAATCCAATTAGACCAGTAGCATCGCGTTCAAAAACGATCAAAGAGTTTCGATATTTGTCCTATTTAAAACTTGACTCTTCTGTAGTTATATCGTGTACTATGATCGGCGGAAAATGAAAAGTTGCGATTTTCTAGGCTGATATGATTAGAACTACTCTCATTCCGGCGTCATAATCAAGGAACTTTGCTGCCGTAACATGGCCGCAGCAGGCGTAGTGATATTACGCAGCGCCTGAAAGTAGTCCCCAGCTAGGTAACTAGTTATAATATAGCTGGGGACTACTTTCAGGCGCTGCGTAATATCACTGCGCCTGCTGCGGCCATGTTACGGCAGCAAAGTTCCTTGATTATGACGCCGGAATGAGAGTAGTTCCTAATCATATCAGCCTAGAAAATCGCAACTTTTCATTTTCCGCCGGTCTTAGTACACGATATAACTACAGAAGAGTCAAGTTTTAAATAGGACAAATATCGAAACTCTTTGGTCATTTTTGAACGCGATGCTACTGGTCTAATCGGATTCAATGATCTATGCTAAGCTATACTTAGCTGGGGACTACTTTCAGGCGCTGCGTAATATCACTACGCCTTCTGCGGCCATGTTACGGCAGCAAAATTCCTTGATTATTACGCCGGAATGAGAGTAGTTCCTAATCATATCAGCCTAGAAAATCGCAACTTTTCATTTTCCGCCGGTCTTAGTACACGATATAACTACAGAAGAGTCACGTTTTAAATAGGACAAATATCGAAACAATTTTTGGTCATTTTTGAATGCGATGCTACTGGTCTAATCGGATTCAATGATCTATGCTAAGCTATGCTAAAAGTGCTATCGCCAGACCCGGAGATCGGCTGAATGGATTCAAAAACGGTAAAACTCAACTTATTAACTCTGGGGGAGTTGGAGAATGAGCCTATTTCCAAAAAAAGTGGAGTGTTCCTTTAACCTAGAGAAATGTGCGCTATTGAAGTGTTTGTGTGGAGAGAGGAAGCTGAATAGCGCGTTCGCTGCAGGACAGGCGCCGGTGCGCTCACTTGCTCTTAAAATCTCCATAATTTTTGGTCATACAGATAAAAGTAGCCTAATACATCTTTCGAATCTGTAAAGACGTTTATTTGTGTACATTCAGAATAACAACGAAACGCTGAGCTTTAAAGCAAACAGGGTGCACATTAGGTCTCTGAGCGAGAAACTTCGAAACTCCGTCTGTGAAATGTCTACTTTCAAATGAAAAAACAAAATTCAAATAGAAAACGTGTGTGTTAGCATGGATGATTTACACAAAATTTTATGTGTGCAATGTAGCCTACACGGTGCATAAACTGGCTTTCAGTTCAATATAATAACCAAAAACGACATTTTGGGTTTTTAATTCAACTAAGGTGGGTACGCTGTGATCTGTACTATATTTTTACTGTAACTGACAGATTTCGGACAAAAAAAAAAAAAAATGTATAAAAAAAAAAAAAAAAAAAACGGGAGTGGGAGGGAATGGGAGTAATTCTTCCTAGAGTGGAACGGGACTTTCCCCGTTTTTTTCGTCGGATTGGGACGGGACGAGATTTTTTTTGTGGGAGTGGGACGGGAGAGGTTTGAAAATGCACTCCCGTGTCACCCTCTAAAGCAGACTCATCGTTGTATGACAAGGCACCGCGAGAACTACAGAGAGCAGACGGCTCAGCATGCTTTGAATCACTCTCGCGGTACTTTGATGTCATACGCCGATTGGTCTGTGCGGTGCTGTTTCAAATCTAACTCATCTATACATTTCGCCCTCTGTTGGAATAAAAGCGCTAACTTCTCCTCACCACCTCTTAGGAGAAGTAAAGTAAATATAAATCGATTCTGAGATAAACCAATTGATTTTTAAGTTGTTTTAAAAAGAATCGCGATAGTTAGGTGAATCGACTTTTTTCTCCCACCCCTACCATTATATACAGGGGTGCACATACGTTTTTCAGCCTGGTTCTCATATGAGAACCTGGAGATTTGGTTTGGTCCTCAGACGGGCCATGGCATGTAGTGTGACCCATAAAATCTAACTATAATTTTTTTTTATTAATAACAGTGATAATAATATTATTGCACTTTATTTAGTTTATAAACTAAAAATAATAAACTAAATAAGCGTGATAATACTATTTTATTTTAAAATAAAAAAGCAGTACATAGAAATGCGATTATTTTATAGTAAACTTAAAAATAAAAATGTTAAAATTTTTATTATTATTATTATTTTTATCATCATTATTTTTATTTTTATTTTCATCATTTTCAAACGTAAAATCAGCGAGCTTTTATTTTGGCGGGTTGCCGGCAAGTAAGTATTATGCGCTTCCGGGTTTAGCGCTGCTGATGGAAGAGCGTCAGTCAAGTCAAGTCACCTTTATTTATATAGCGCTTTTACAATACAGATTGTGTCAAAGCACTTAACAGTATCAAATTGGAGGATAGAGTGTCAGTAATGTACACAGTAATGCACAGTGAATGAAATGTCACAGACAGTTTTGCATTGAAAATGGCAGCGACAGTCTAGATTATGCTTTCAGTTTGAATAGAAATCTTATACAGTACAGTTTGTCGATCTAAAGTGGTAATGTGCATTAACAGCGGTCAGGCATGTCGGTACGCAAATGCGCTGTCAGAACTTATTTACACAGCGCATTTTTAATTTTGGTCACGCATGCGGACCTATGTGCGGCACCACTGGTTTTATATATATATATATATATATATATATATATATATATATATATATATATATATATGGGTGATTCTTACTATGGGCACTTTTATGTTCTTTGGTCATATTTTTAAAAATACATAATTTTGAACAAATTCCTCTTTCTTTGTCAAACAAACAATAAAACTTTTTACTACCTTTCTATTATGATTTTTTCATACTTTTCAACCTCCTTATAGGTGTCAAAACCACTGTTTTCTCCTTGCTGCACACCCAGACTTAAATGAAAATACAGTTTAAAAATATGACTTATCTGGTAAGTATTAATGTACCTGAATTAAGCACTAGTAATATAATTAAAATACATTATAGTATTTAATGTGAGACCACTATCAATATGACTTTTTATACAATATACAACTGTCGCACAGTATTGGTGTCATTTCCACCACAACATTGTAATGTCCCTTTAAAACGTTTGTGTGAAAGAGTGTTTAGGTGGTTTCTGTGGAAATGTTCAGTGACATCAGAGCACATGTTGGACATGGAGGAAATTTAAATTTTCATCAACAACAAATGGAAGAAAAAAAATCAAGGTTAATATTGCTTGATCAGAAAAGTCAGCTTTGATTGTTCCTAATAAACTGTTTAACTGCACTTGCAAGTGAATCAAGTTATTTTGTGTGATGCTAAATATATTCTTAATAAACTACTAACAAAAAAAAAATTATTTTGTCCTCATATTCTTTCTTGTAACTCTTTCCTCTCAGTCACATACCTGCCTGAATGGCTCATTATGAAGCTCATTATGCAGCTCATTATGTGGGCCTTTGTCTTCTCAGGTGTGAATGTGAAGGTTGACACCCTCTCGCATAGGCCCTTTTTAACTCAAAAAGTGACTTAGAAACTTTAAATCAATATATTGTTTTCTGTGAGCATGTAAACAAGACGATTTACAAATCATTTTGAAGCAAAAACTCCAGACTACAAGGTCCAGTTCTCAAAAGTCTTGTGAACAAATGTTTTGTATTTGTTTTATGGCCTTATTTCAGGGACTTCAAATATTAGTTTTTCACTAACCACGCATAAACGTTTCTTTCTCTAAAACAAAATCATGTACATAAATGCTGCTAACATATTATTGTAGCCCAGTTTGTGCTGTTTACAGTGTTATACGACTTTAGCCATTTATATGTTTATAAGCAACTGAAAAAAGCACAAATGTAAGGGCATGTCAAAACTTCTCCAGGCCCCCAAAACACCCTCAGACCCCAGAGGATTTATATATTTATTATAAGTCATTTCCAAGCATACTGTACCTTCAAGGGTGTTTTTAAAAAGCTAAAAATTTTAAGCTAAATAAGAGTATTTTGCATACATGAAATGCCAAGTATTAATTCAAAGCTAATCAGTGAAGCTATCTTCCATTTTTTCACAAAAAACTACAGAAATGTCATTTCCACCACAGTCATTTCCACCACACTGCCTCTGTGGTGGAAATTACATTTATGGTTACAAAGTACAATTGATATGTTTAATGACTTCGTGAATTGAGTTTAATGAGTGTGATGAGTTTAAGACTTTTTCTAATAAATATCTCTGCTGTTTCTCTACATTCACGTTAATTCATTTTCATTTCCACCACACCCTGTCATTTCCACCACCACACATTTTTAAAAAATATTTCAAAAGTTCTCGTCACACATTAAAAATTTATCCACAATTTATGAGATCATGCTCTACTTAATATAAAAATTCAAGTTATTTATTTTCTAATAAGCTCTTACACAAACCAATATTAAATTCCAGAGTGTGACAGGTGTACAGTTCAGGATTTGGTCCTTAGGGCAGTTAATTTATCTCATTGACAAATGTATAATCATTGTACATTGTGGAAAAACTGGTAAAACTAGTTAGAAAAATTATCTTAGACAATTCTTGAGTGGCATAAGTTATTCTATTTTTAAATAACAGCTGTATATTGGGATGTGGTGGAAATGACAATTGTTCATTGCAGGTCGGAAAAATGTAAAATATTAACAATTTCTCTTGTAATTTAAGTTTGTCCTCTTACAGACCTTAAAACTAGACAAATTATTTAAACTTATGAGACTGTGTTACATGACTTTTGAACAAGTTTTTTTTTTATTCAACTTCACAAGGCTAAAAGTGCCCCTAGTTGAAGAAACGCCCACATAGATACATACATATAAAAAAATAAAATTATATATATATATATATATATATATATATATATATATATATATATATATATATATATATATATATATAAAATTTTCATCTTTTTACCCCACCCCCTTCCTGGGCAAAATGCCGCCACAAATTGAGTGCAAGTCTGTGGGAAACACTGCACAACATGTTTGAAAATTGCAATAGATTTTACTATTTTTTGTATTTTAAAATTGGCCTGTTGAAAATCCTTAGATGTCAATGACCCAGCTGTGAAAAAAAAATGCATCATTTATCTTTATCTTTTATTCACAAAATTCTAACCTTTCATTGAAGTAAAACAATTGAAAGTGGGAGGAAACTCACATTATGCAATAAATGTTTTTCACCAATGCTTGTTGGCCACAATTATTGGCACCCCTAGAAAATCATCTTTAAAAAAAGTATATTCCCCTTTTAGCACACCAGAGTGACTAGGAGCATAAAATTGTCCAGCCATGACTTTGTTCAACAGGATTATAAATATGAGGAACCCAAAGCCAACTTGCCTTAATCATCCATCATAAGGAATAAAACCAAAGAACAGTTCTGATGTGCAGAACAAGAGCTTCACAAAATAGAAAGTGGCTGTGAGAAAAAAAGCTTTGAAAATCCCCATTTCCACCATCAGGGCAATACATACTGCTGGATCTTTAATGTTGTGGGTGTATTTTTCTGCCGGAGGTCCTGGACATCTTGTTCAGATGCATGGCATCATGAATTCTATCAAATACCAACAGATAAAATAAATAAATAAATCTAAACCTGACTGCCTGTTTTAGAAATCTTACAATGGGCCATGTTTGGATCTTCCATCAGGACAATGATCCAAAACAAATATCAAAATCCACAAAAAAATGTGTCACTGAGCACAAAATGAAACTTCTGCCATGGCCGTCCCAGTTCCCTGACCTGAACCCTGTAGAAAACGAGTGGGCTGAACTGAAGAGAAAAGGCACCAACATGGACCTGGGAATCTGAAGGATCTAGAGAGATTCTGATCTCTCAGGTATTCTCCAAACTCATCGGGCATTATAGGAGAAAACTCACAGTTGTTATCTTGGGAAAAGGACGCTGAAATAACTGGGTGCTAATAACTGTGGCCAACGAGAACTAGAGAAAAACATTTATTTCATAAAAAGATTTTCCCCTTACTTTCCATTGTTTTACTTCAATGACTGGTTAGAATTTTGTGACTTTTTTGAATAAAAAGACCAAAAGGATAAATGATATAGATTTATTTTCACAGACACCTTTGCTCAAGAGTGCCTTACCACCCTTATCAAAGGTGCCAATATTAGTGCAGGGCACTGTATATAGTCTGCTGAAATGTCAAAGCCATAGTAGAGGAATTGCCTAGTTTCTTATTGGGCCATCTACAAGGTTAGAACCACCCAAAGCTGAGTCAGCGGTGAAAGAGACAGAGAGTAAGAGAAACAAAAGGGGAAATGTTGTAAGACAAGACATTACAACCTTCTGTTTGCTATCATGTATTCAGGATTCATGCTGTGTCCAGATGAGCTACCATCCAGAAAAATCTGAATCTGAACTCATTGTTTAAGCATCTGTGGCTCATTCCAAAGATATTTTCACATACAGACTCAAAATAGGATCGGTTTTACTAGGAGTCATCATACCCATGTAATTCAAATTCAAACAATTCTTAAATCACACCCTCAAGTCTTTTACAGATGCAGTTAGTTTACCTCCATAGTGGAACAACATCATAACTGTGATTCATACTAAGCCCTGGGCTCATTTTGTCTCTCATGAGGGTATGCTACTATTAATACCCATTTGTGAGATATGCTACATCTATCTGTTCAAGCAGTGTGGGGTAAATCTACAATGGTGACATTGTAATTTACAAAAAATAAATAAATAAATAAATAATAATAATTCCAGATATTATATACAAGCGGTCTTCATAGAGTGTATGCTTCTGCTGTTAGCCAAGGAATTGCGGAAAAGATCACAAATTGATATTTTAGACACTGTTATCCTAAAAGTTAGGCCAAAAATCAATTTGGTGTGGTTAGTCCCACACAAATCAAGCCTTGATCCAAAAATAGAATCTACTGCACTACAACCTACAGCTCAACAACAGTTTTGCCATTTTAAAACATGAGAACATGACTGTTCTATAAAGAGCAATCCTGTTCTTTGTGAACAACAACAAAAAAGCCTAGAACTATACGATTACAAATAGCTCTGACTCCCAGCAGACATTTTTTTAAAGCACCACGCAGCGCAGCGTATGGACTGCGCAGTTAGGTGGGACATGGAGAGTGAAATGGGCAGATATCCCAGTATTTCACAATGTCTCATCCCATCCTTTCTCATCCACACACACTGAAGAAAACCGAATGGGTGTAGTGATAAAAACAAATGGTATTTAGAAGTGCTGTTTTCCTGATGAATGTAACTTTTTTTTTGTTCTTTATGTTTTTTTCATTCTTTCATCCTTGGAGAAAAAAATAAATAAATCTTATGTCATGCTATAATGTCATATATTATGGTCCTAAATTTGCGAACCCTTTTCAGTAAAACAGGATCATATTTTGTTCAGTTTGCAGTAACCTTCGTGGCCTGAGCCCAAAACAAGGCTTGATTACAAAGATCAATAAGAATTTGCTCACTGCATGCTTGTTTAGACTTCATGCGCTAATGAACAAAATGCTGTACATGTACGTCTGCCTTGGAGCAAAGAGGGAGGGACTGCAGCAGCACACTGCACCACTACAGGAGCCACACCTTAAAAATGACACACCCCTTTTTTCTGATTGTTTCAAATGCTTTAGCCTACTTCGATTAAAAAAAAATGTTCAATCTTCCTGTCATTATTTTGATTCTTTAGTAAATGGAAAGCTAAATACTACCTACTGCCAAAACAGGGTCACTGGTTCACACCACAACAACTGGGCTATGTCATAATGCAACCTGAAACAATCTGACCTCAAAACAATGATCCTGAAACATTCATATTTAACCATTAAAATCACAGGAAAGGGATGCTTTATGTTTCAAAAAGCTGGACTATACATAGCCATTGCAATAAATATATGATAGCAATGAGAAAAGTCCAATATTTTGAGTTGAAATTAAAGACACAAGTAAAAACAGAATTTACTCAAATTTATTTCAAAATTATCCTAATTTATTGTGCTAATCTATTGTATCTAATCTATTAATCTAATCTATTGTGATTTCAGCATCTAAATGGAAAGTATTATTACATTTTCTAATCTTAAATGTGAAAAAGAGAGGACAGAGGCCTTGCACTGCGCTATGAGAACAATAACAAGCAATACAAACCATCTCTTCCATAATAATCAAACAGTTGTCTAAACCAGCCACAACTGTGATGTTTGAAGAGCAACAGGATTTTTGTAGGTCACTTGGTTTCAATTTCAATGTTGTTGTTGTGGGAAGTCCTGAAAACAGTGAAACCTCTCTAATTCAAAAACCCACTCTTCATAGCAGTATATTAAACATCAAATCATTTTCCATGTAAATGCGAAGCACTAATACAAAACTAATAAGCATTATGACTATACCCACACTATACTGTAGTTGATGGTACTTGCATGAATATAGTATGAAAAACAAAGGAGTTTTGAACCTTCAGTTGGCAAATTTATGAGCAACAGCAACCATGTCAATGTTCCACATCACTTAACAGTATACCTGCTCTAACACTTTGTCTTTGTTAGGGTCTACGTGAGAATTCATGATTTAAAGAAAAAAGGTGACAATTTACAAAGACTTTCCTTCCAATACAGATCTGAACTGATATGCATGTGGGTCCTTGGCAGGGTGTTCTTTCTTGCCCGATGCCATCCACAATCTGCCACAGATTAACTACAACGCATGGAGTCCTAACTCTGAGAAATATCTATTTACCACATGCACTATCAAGTCATTAACCCATTAAAAAAGGCAACCTCTGGTTTATTGGAATGTTTAAAGGTGGGGTAAGTGATTTCTGGTAGCCAATGTTGACATTTGAAATCACCAAAACAAACACACCCCTACCCCAAAAGGGTCTCGCCCCTATTTTGATAGCTCCACCCCACACATAGGTACGGCAACGATTAGTTCTGTGAAACAAAGCAAAACCAATGTTACTCACCTATCGAGAAGAAACAATGCAACCTCGGCACCCGATCATAGGCCTTCCAGCTCCTCGAGTTCTCTCCAGTGCTGGAAAGCTGATCCGATATTTACACGGTTCCTACTTCTTGCCTTATCGTAACACCGTGTCTACACTGGACGTGAGTGGCGCCGTGACACGACAAACCCCCGACAGTAAACTGCTGCCGTGTTCTGTTTGTGACATATTGACACAAATTTCAAATGATTTTCAACGGTCGCATTGTAGAAGCGGTCCGGTGTAGACACGGTGCAAGCCTTCTTTTGTTCCACAGACATTTTCCTGTTTTGTTTTTTTATCCATCTTTATCTTTCTGTCGTCACTCGGCTAATATCCGCCATGTGCACTGATCAACGCTCTCTCCTCGCATCATGAGTAGACACGCCCCTTACTGCTGATTGGCTACAAGTTTGTTTAGGTACTGGCCCGACTCAGTTTTCTAAAGCGTTTTTAAAAAATTGCATACCCCACCTTTAATAAAATGGTTAATTTTATTAATAAGCATAATTTAAAAAGAATATTTAAAAAAAAAAACTAGTGCAAAGCAGAGATTGACAGAATTATGGAATGTCCTATCAAGACTACAGTGGATCTAGAAACACATTAAAGTCACCATGTAATCAAAACTGAGAGGGTGTGACAGTAGTCCCTCCCCTCCAGCAAAATGTCAATTGAATTAGATCATATCAATAGCAAATGACAGCGATCCAATCAATTCCCAATAGACAATATCTATTCCCGCCGTATTTCTTGTTCAAATAGCTTCATATATTTTCATTAATCAAAATAGGGAAAATATGACTATTGCAACTTCCATTTCATGTCGACTTAAAATAATCCAGAAGAGTCTCTGCTACGAGGACATTAATACCTAGAACTGATTATCTGTGTTTATATATATATATATATATATATATATATATATATATATATATATATATATCTGTTTTAATGGTTAAATTAAATGTTATTAATTGAAAAGCATGTACAATTACTTGAAATCATGAAACTTAGAAAATTCAACAGCACTTTATTAAATGTTTAACAAAAAATAAATGAAGGTCCTATGAAATGTTTCTTTTTTTTTTCCCTCCTCAAATTCAGTTACTTTTTTATTTTATTACCAAATCCTACATTATCCATTAATTTTCCGGATTCCATTTTAATGGATTCATTAAATTTTAATAATACAAAGCATTTCTAACTAATTGATTTTATACAATTATTATTATTATTATTTTTTTTTTTTTTTTTTTTCAGAAATACTGTTGTGCATTTACATTTTTCTGGTAAAGAAATTCTGGTAAATGTTTTAATAATTTCATTAGTATTAGTGATATCATTATATTAAGTTACATATTTCTGTCACAGTTTCTTCAAGTTAAACCAAACTTTTAAATTGATAGGTTTGTGAAGTTTCTGTTTGTAAATGACAATAGTTTTTCCTCAAAAGAAGCAGTAAAATGCTCACAAAGTGACTCTCAGAGCAGTTCTAGAGCAGGGCTCGCAAAATCGCTAGCCCGACGTCCGGGGGCTATTGTGTTTTCCAGTCGGGCTACCAAAATGCATCACTGCCCTGCCTGATGGGCTACCTTAAATACAGATCTCCCACGGGTCCTTAAAAACTCTTAAAGTGAGTTGTATCAAACTTAAGGCCAATTAAAATTTTAAATACATTAAATGGTATAAGAAATGTCTTAATTATAATTTCAAGAGGTCTTACAGTTGGGGACGGAAAGACAAGAGTCTGATATGGGGGGATTAAACTTCAAAAGGCAATGATGTCATTGAATAAATATCAGTGCTGCACATTTCAAGTCAAAACGTGGCACGGATGTGGTAAATGGATATTCACATGCTTTTATGTGAATGTATCTGAAGGGAACCAACTGTCCTCAGAAACGTGTCGTTGGCATTTTAATTTCATTTTACCTATAATTCCTGATACAGCAGCGTTTGAGCGCAGAGCTGCTTTGTGTGCAGCGTTTGAGCGCAGAGCTGCTTTGTGTACAGCGTTTCCGGGGAAAACACAATATTTCAGCACTCCTAAAGCGCCACCTCGTGGCAGAGAATGAATTTGCATTTCCAATAAGCCTTTCTTGCAGTTTATGGTCAGATCAATGCAAATATCAACTTTTTACGCAGCAAACACAGTTGTAAATGAGAAAGAAGTTAATGTGCCTTCTAAAAATTTAAACAATTAAGACAGTAATATTTATTTGTTTTAAATTAAAATAATAATTTATATGCTTGATTTATCCCTTTTCATAAAAATGGTCTATAGCCTGAAATGCTGTTGTATAAGATTTGTTTTTGTGAAAACCTGTATCTGAACTGAAAATCATGTAATTTTATGGCTCAATACTGTATGTTACCATAGACATTGTCCAACCCTGCTTATTCTGTGTTCATTTTACTTGTGCAGCTCTTAAAATGGGTCATAAATTGCCTTACATTTATTTTTAAAAATTCTGCAGATACCCTGTAAATAGTGAAATAAGATTCCTTCCTTCATAATTGTTGATATTTGTGTATTGAAAATATTTTTTGATTGACATTTAAATAAAAAAAAAATAAAAAAAAAAAAAAAGGTATTTTTTTTTATTTGGGCTAGTTAAATTAATTTTTGGGCTACCAAAATTTGAAGAGTCCCTGCCCGAAGGGCTACCAGGGATTTGGAAATTTTGCGAGCCCAGTAGAGATTATGTTCATGTACTCATATTGAGGCGGCAGACGCCAAAAACACAGTGAGCGTCACGAGCATCAGTAGCCTATGTGTGTAAATGAAACCGTGTGTCTGCGTCATTCATTCACACAGAGACATGCAAAACATGCAGGATTCATATTTAAATAGTATTTTTGCAGCTTAATATTCACAGACACTAGCTCATATCGCATTTTTATTTAAGTGTACTGACCTACAGTGCTTTACTCACGAGGCTATTGGCACCGACGACCTACAGTGCTTTTGATTCCGTGACCTTCAGTGTTATACAGTAAATGCCATTTTTAAGACTGGATTCCATGATTCTGTCCACATTTTCTGCTTTGTGGAAAATCAAAGGGCCCTATTTGATACAATTTATCCAGTTCCTTGCACTGACATGACATAATAATGCAAACCAAGACTAAAAGTGACTCCGGACAAAAACATCTGCAGAACAGATGAGATGTATGGACTGATCTTTCATTGAGCACACCCATTCTTTGACTGGACACTTTAGCAAGAAAAAAAAAACTTTGCATGGATAGATGTTAATTAATTATCAAGGACATTTGTATATATATTTTTTTTTTGGGACATTATGCTTTGGCACAGTATCTTTAAAACAAACTAAAACCCGAAAGCACAATATGAGGCCCTTTCGCACCGCAGGAACCTTTTCATAGTACCGGAACTAATTGTGGAACTACCCACTTTTTGGCGTGTTCGCACTGCGGGAACTAGGAACTGTTTTAGTTCCCGGAACTCGTTTGGAGGAACTAAATTAGCTCCTACTTCAGAGTAGGGTCTAAAACAGTTCCATAGGAACTATCGTGACGTACGTGTACGCTGATTGGCTAAACACGTACGAAAACGCCCTCACCCGCCATGATTTAAAACGCTGTGTAAACATACTGTGTAAACATCGCATCAACTTATATTTTGCAAGAATGGAGAACAGCGATAGATGGACGGACGCTTAAGTGCAGGCACTTTTGAACATTTTGGACTCCTTTCCGATCTTTCAATCGCTTGACGTATAGCCTAAGTTACGTCGACATTCCATGTCCATTATTGTGAACCCCGCGAGACACAACAAAAACACAGCTCCGATCACAGCGTCCTCCATCCTCCTGTTGTTAATGTTGTTCTTCTTTGTTTTCGTTGTTGATCGCCGTGCACAAATGACATCGCTGTCGACCGGCTTACGTCACTTCTTAGTACCCACTGTCGGTGCGAATGCGACCCTTTCAATGGTACTGGGAAATAGTTCGCGCAAAATCGTCCCAGTACTTTAGTACTGTACTTTTAGTTCTGGAACTAAAGCGGTGCGAAAGGGAATATGGTTTAATCCCTTCATCAAGTCTACGTGTTTTAAAGTGAAGTGCAGACCTTGTTCATGCGATGAGCTTGTGATTGTGTTTTCCACAGCTCAGGGCAGCTCCGTTCACAGTGAACGAATGCAGTGAACTCGTTTGTTACATGTGCTGTGTTTAGCGTGCATTTGGGAATGCAACAGCCACCAGTTAGGCTTTATTTTTATGGCCGTTGATTACAGCATTTCACTAGATTTGTAGTGAGACGCGTTTTTGTAAGCCTGTTTTCACTAAAGCTGGAGCTTTCCTTCAAAATAAAAGCTCTACTGTCGTTTCCGTCAAAATAAAAACTTAAAAGTGCAGTAGGAATTGCTGACAGCTAGCGGTTTAAATGCAGTGCAAATGTCTTTCAGGTGTAGAAATTAGGAACTAAGTATTGTAATTTCCCTACTATAATGTAAAGCAAAAATAATATTCCTATGAAAATTTATTTTACTATATATGGCTATTACTGTCATTTTTATTATTATTATATTCTAACTTGTTTGGCTTTCTAAAACACCAGTGTGAATGTAATTTAGACTGAGACCGTATATCACAAATAAAAAGAGGGTTGAGTCCCCTTTAAAGTTCAGGTACAAGTCAATTCATGACTTTTTTCTGACTTAAATTTTCTTAGTTAAGCAATATGGGTTTAATTTTGTTTAATTTTAATTTAATTGGGTTTAATTTTGAACTCTCAAAGTGCATAAGATGGAATAATTTAACTAAAATGTACAAAGCTTACATTTTTCCTAAATCTTCAGTTGTCTTTTTTTTCCTTTTTAAGTAATCACAATAAATATTGTATCGTGAGATTTTGGTATTTTTACATCCCCAATATATATATAGATATAGATATAGATAGTGCTGTCAATCGATTAAAAAATGTAATCGCGTTAATCATGATTAATCACAAATTTAAAATACTAGGATTTACCTGTACGATAAATGTGTTGAAATAAAGAAACGCATGACAAACTAGTTTAAGGAAACAGAACCTTTCACAATTCCGCCAGGTATGAGACATAATCCTTATTATTCTTTTGGTTTTATTCAGCCATTATACTGGCAATAAAATATTTACCAAGCCACATCGCTTCAATCCCAGTATACATTTACCCAACTATTATCAAAAGTATTTCTAAATAAACACAACAAAACATTTTCTTGTGACCTTACGTGAAGTATTATGACAAAATGCATTATGAAGAATAATTGGACCTGTTCTGCAGGTGCATTGGAGCTAATATTAGCATCATGCTTTATAAAACAATTTATGAGATTAATAGTACACTTTTACTCAGAACTCACTTCAAACTACCATCAAGTGTTTGTAATAACTTCCTTTTACAATCACTTGTGGAATTTGGTCGTTTACTGTTGTTGAAATATGCTATTTATAGCCTTTTATATTGCTGCACAAATTAGCATTTCAGATGTACACATTCATCTCAAGAAAATTTATTATTATCTTATATAATCTATAGTGGCTGTTGCCATGTTTATTTCTGCTGTGTAATAATAATAAATAATTCCTTACATTTATATAGTGCTTTTCTAGGCACTCAAAGCGCTTTACATTGTGAGGGATGGTCTCCTCATCCACCACCAGTGTGCAGCATCCACCTGGATGATGCGACGGCAGCCATAGTGCGCCAGAACGCCCACTACACACCAACTCATTGATGGAGAGGAGACAGAGTGATTAAGCCAATCAGCAGATATGAGGATTGTTAGGAGGCCATGATGGTCAGAGGCCAATGGGCAAATTTGGCCAGGATGCCGAGGTCACACCTCTACTCTTTTCGAAAGTTGCCAGGTATACATTCCAAGTATAATACACATTAGTAAAAGGATCTATTTTAATTTTTATTTTTCTATATACACTTTGGGAGCCCGTGGTACATTATAAAAGTAGCCCAAAAAAACGCAACACATGTCTCTGTAATTTTTCCTGTGACTGTTTTTTCAAAATAGCCCACTTGTGCCACTACCCTGGAAACACTGGTTTGCTGTACCCTCATCACACAATGATAGATAACCTTCTGCGCTGTGATGACGGGAAGAAGTTGGGGTCAAACCTTATCAAATGATTAATTTGCGTTAAAAAAACATATTAACGCGTTAAATTTTTTTTTATTAAATCGCATGCATTAATGCTGACACCCCTAATATATATTGGAGATGTGTGTGTGTGTGTATACATATATGTACAGTTGTGGCCAAAAGTTTTGAGAATGTCATAAATATTAATTTTCACAAAGTCTGCTGCTTCAGTGTTTTTAGATCTTTTTGTCAGATGTTACTATAGTATACTGAAGTAAAATTACAAGCATTTCATAAGTGCCAATGGCTTTCATTGACAATTACATTAAGTTTAAGCAAAGACTCAATATTTGCAGTGTTGACCCTTCTTTTTCAAGACCTCTGCAATTCGTCCTGGCATGCTGTCAATCAACTACTGGGCCACATCCTGACTGATGGCAGCCCATTCTTACATAATCAATGCTGGGAGTTTGTCAGAATTTGTGGGTTTTTTGTTTGTCCACCCGCCTCTTGAGGATTGACTGCAAGTTCTCAATGGGATTAAGTTCTGGGGAGTTTCCTGGTCATGGACCCAAAATTTCAATGTTTTGTTCCCCAGGCCACTTACTTATCACTTTTGCCTTATGGCAAGGTGCTCCATCATGCTGGAAAAGGCATTGTTCGTCACCAAACTGTTCTTGGATGGTTGGGAGAAGTTGCTCTCGGAGGATGTTTGTGTGTCATTCTCAAAACTTTGGTCACCTAAAGTTGATTCAGCTGTGGGATCAGGGCACCTCCAGTGCAGAGCTTGCTCAGGAATGGCAGCGGGCAGGTGTGAGTGCATCTGCACGCACAGTGAGGCCAAGACTTTTGGAGGATGGCCTGGTGTCAAGAAGGCCAGCAAAGAAGCCACTTCTCTCCAAAAAAAACATCAGGGACAGATTGATCTTCTGCAGAAAGTATCGTGAATGGACTGCTGAGGACTGGGGCAAAGTCATATTCTCCGATGAAGCCCCTTTCCGATTGTTTGGGGCATCTGGAAAAAGGCTTGTCAGGAGAAGAAAAGGTGAGCGCTACCATCAGTCCTGTGTCATGCCAACAGTAAAGCATCCTGAGACCATTCATGTGTGGGGTTGCTTCTCATCCAAGGGAGTGGGCTCACTCACAATTCTGCCCAAAAACACAGCCATGAATAAAGAATGGTACCAAAACCCCCTCCAACAGCAACTTCTTCCAACAATCCAACAACAGTTTGGTGAAGAACAATGCATTTTCCAGCACGATGGAGCACCGTGCCATAAGGCAAAAGTGATAACTAAGTGGCTCGGGGACCAGAACGTTGAAATTTTGGGTCCATGGCCTGGAAACTCCCCAGATCTTAATCCCATTGAGAACTTGTGGTCAATCCTCAAGAGGCGGGTGGACAAACAAAAACCCACTAATTCTGACAAACTCCAAGAAGTGATTATGAAAGAATGGGTTGCTATCAGTCAGGATTTGGCCCAGAAGTTGATTGAGAGCATGCCCAGTTGAATTGCAGAGGTCCTGAAAAAGAACGGCCAACACTGCAAATACTGACTCTTTGTATAAATGTCATGTAATTGTCGATAAAAGCCTTTGAAACGTATGAAGTGCTTGTAATTATATTTCAGTACATCACAGAAACAACTGAAACCAATATCTAAAAGCAGTTTAGCAGCAAACTTTGTGAAAACTAATATTTATGTTATTCTCAGAACTTTTGGCCACGACTATATACACACATACACATCTCCAATTAGAATATCGTGATGAAGTTCATTTTTTTGTAACATTTCAAAAAGTGAAAATTTCACATATTCTAGATTAATTACATGTAAAGTAAAACATTTCAGAAGTTGTTTTGTTTGTTTTAATTTTGATGATTAGAGCACACAGTATATCTAGTATCTCAAAATATTAGAATATTTCCTAAAATCAATTAAAAAAAAAAAAAGGATTTTCAAAAAAAAGAGAAAAGTTCAAGTTCTTTAAAGTATGTTCATTTATGCAGTCAATGCTTGGTCAGGGCTCCTTTAGCACAAATGACAGCATCAGTGAGGTGTGGCATGGAAGCGATCAGGCTGTGGCACTGCTGAGGCACTATTGAGCCTTCAGCTCGTCTGTATTGTTGGATTAACTGTTCCTCATCTTTCTCTTGAAAATATGCCATAGATTCAATATGGGGTTCAGGTCAGGCATGTTGACTGGCCAATCAAGCACAGTAATATCATGGTCAGCAAACCACTTGGAAGTGGTTTTGGCACTGTGGGCAGGTGCTAAAGTCCTGCTGGAAAAGGAAATCAGCATCTCAATAAACAGGGTTGCTGCAAATTTTAAGACTTTAAGACCTTTTTAAGAGCTGCACAAATAAAATTAATACCATATGAGCGGGGTAGGGCAATGTCTATGGTAAACTATTAAACTGTAAAATGACTGTAAAAAGCATGATTTACAGTTCAGATACAAGTTGTCACAAAAACAAAAAGTTTTATAAAATGATTCACTTCACATTTCAGCCTTTAAAACATTTTTAAGAAAATGGATGAGTCAAAAGTATTATTATATAAACTTAAACAATTATCAATTTATTATTATATTAATTAAATAACATACAAACACATTTTACTGTTTAGATTTTTATAATGAATTATCTTCTTAATGATCCACCAGTTCACATTTACAGCTCTGCGTGTTTGCATGGGTCGACTTTCGCATTGGTCCAAACAAAAAAACAAAAAAATGCTCCTGCAATACCGGAGGCTGCAGTTCTAGGACTGCACAGGACCCTATTTTTTGGGACAGCGCCATCTATTCCAACAGAGGAAACCTGATTCAAACATCAAACAAACATATGCAAAGACTACATCCATGAAAACTATTAATTTTAATTTATAGAATGTAAAACCAGAATATATATATATATAGAATATATTAAAATAAATTAGGTTAAATATTTCAAGAGGGTTATCAACGGGTATGTTTAGGGTTGGAGCTGGTAGGGACAATAATCAAGTATTTACATAATTAAACAACTACATAGGCTAATTCCTTAAAAACAATAAATAATACACAGAATTGAATAGCAAGTGCTATAAAATAGTATGAGCCACTAATACATACATACAAAAAAAATAATAAAATAAAAAATAACTATAGGGTCCTAGAAATGCGGTCCTGAAACTGCAATCTCCGGTATTGCAGGAATACCCTACTCACAACAACAGCCTTATTGAACATGCGCATTCATTCTCTGCCAGCAGGAGGCACTTTCGGAACTGTTTCCCTGGTAACGGGCGTACAAAAAGCAGTGCAGCGCCGGACTTTGAAATGCGCAGCGCTCATGTCATTTAATAAAATCATAGCCTTTTGAAGTTTAATCGTCTCATTAAGCTGTATCGCAATTCTGGTCTGTACCCAAATTTAAGACCTCTTGAAATCATAATTAAGACTTTCTTGTACAATTTAAGACTTGAGACTTAAGGACCCGCAGGAACCCTGATCAAACTTGTCAGCAGATGGAAGCATAAAGTGCTCCAAAATCTACTGGAAGATGGCTGCATTGACTTTGGACTTGATAAAACACAATAGACAAACACCAGCAGATCATCACTGACTTCGGATACTTCACACTGGACTTCAAGCAGCTTGGATTCTGTGCCTATCCAGTCTTCCTCCAGACCTTGATTTCCAAATTAAATGCAAAATTTACTTCAATCTGAAAAGATGACTTTGGACCAGTGAGCTACAGTTAGGGTTGGGTACCGAAACCCGGTACCAATATGGCACCAGTACCTATGTAACCAGTATGCACTAGAACTGAATCAGAACGCAGATTTTGGTGCCTCATTTCGGTGCCATACCGGAGCAATCGATTGAAATATTTTTCCTTGGTTTCTCCAAAACGGACGTTAGAAGCATCATCACCGGCACTGCACATGAAAAATAATTTCCCTACTGAGAAAATGCACGTGAACAAGTCGGAAAGCTCTAATAATACAAGTCCAACAAATCTTTGTAGTAACGCGAGTGTGCTGTTTTCACATTCCAAGTTAAAAGCACAACTGAGGAAATGAGAGCATCCGAAGAGCACGCGAATGCAGTAACTACACTTGCTCTGACAGCATGCAGGTGGCCTTCCATTAACTAGACAAGCGAAACATGCTTAAATTAAAATGCCTAAAGCTAAACTTCTCTTGTATTCACATTTTTAAACCTGTTATCCAACAAAAGAGGACATTATAACCTTTTTAGTCCACAACACCAGTTAAATGCTTCCTTTTGTAATCTGATGTAGCTTCTTGTCACAGAATGAGGCAGAAAATATGTTCCATAGGCTACTAATACATTGATTAGCAATGGATTATAAATTTACTTAATTATTATGAAAATATCAGAGATGGCTCGAATAACACAGATAAACCATACATTGTCATAGTCGAGTGTTTATTGTATTTGTTTTATAATTCAAAACATATCTTCTGTTTAATCAGTTACAATGACAGCAATGCCTTTGGCCCTGTCCCAAATGGCACCCTAAACCATCACAGTCTTCCTCCGAGTCCACACTTTCGTGAGGTAATGCTGCTTTCACTGTTGGGTAGAAGTCTGCCCAGTGTGGGCTCGGCAGAAGTGTGGATCAAGGGTGCATAGCAAACCCAAAGGGGGCGCTCGCAAGCACCCTTCTGAATGTAAAAATGACAAATGGGACACCCTATGATCTAATGGACTTAACGGACACGTGCACACGGCGACCATTGTAAGTCCGTAAGACATGTGCACACAAGTGTTCCATTTGGGACAGGGCCTTTGTCCATATTGGGGATTTCCTGGAGCTTCATGAGTTCCGCTACTTCTGTGACTGAATATGTGGATTCTCTGTGTGAGGGCGCCCTCTGCCGTCCAGTATGAATGAAAAAGACATCATCTGTTTAGTGTTAATGGCAATCCAGTTATTAATTGGTCAATTTTATTTATTTATTATTATTATTTTATAAGTATCGGTTCAGGCACCAGTACCATTTTAAAAGTATTGATTTGGCAACGGTATCGAAAAAAACCCAAACGATACCCAACCCTAGCTACAGTCCAGTTCTTTTTCTCCTTAGACCAGGTAAGATGCTTCTGAAGTTGTTTCTGTTTCAGAAGTGGCTTGGTAGCCCTTTTCCTGAAGACGTCTGATTGTGATGATTCTAGATAAACTGACTTCAGCTTCAGTCCACTTCTTGTGAAGCTCTTCCAAGTGTTTGAATCGGCTTTGCTTGACAGTATTCTCAAGCTTGTGGTCATCCATGTTGCCTGTGCACTTTTTCCTACCCAATTTCTTCTGTCCAGTCAACTTTGCATTTAATGTGCCTTGATACAGCACTCTGTGAACAGCCACCCCTTCCAGTAATGACGTTCTGTGACTTACCCTCTTTGTGGAGGGTGTCAATGATTGTCTTCTGGACCATTGCCAAGTCAGCAGTCTTCCCCATTATTGTTGTTTCAAAGAACAAGAGATATCCGGAATTTATACTGTAGGGATGGATTGATATGGATGATCGGATTTAATGAAACTCAAATGTAAATATTCTAATATTTTGAGATTCTGGATTTTTTTTACTTTCATGAGCTGTAAACTCTAATTATCAAAATTAAAACAAAACAAAAAAAATGTAAAGGTTTTACTTTACATGTAATGAATCTAGAATATATGAAATTTTCACTTTTTGAAATAAGGTACAAAAAACAAATTTCACGATATTCACATTTATATATATACACACATATATATATATATATATATATATATATATATATATATATATAAACCCTATTGGTTGATACTTTTTTGTGGTAACAAATAACTGTGTGCACCATGTGCAAGTTGGATTTAAACAATGACATCTACATTTCTGTTAGAATGAAAGCAATTCAACAATGTGTTTTTGTTTTATAAATCATAATTTACTTCTGTGCTCATGGTAGGCCTTAACCATGCATTTAAGGGTGGGGTGGTTGTCTGCTTCATGCCATGTCTTTGTTAGAAACAAAGTGTTTTATTTTGAAACTACAGCTAAAAGCTGGAGAATAAAACAGTTCTAGTCTGGTCTGGTCTATTGCTTTAACAGGGCACTGACACTGAATGTTCAGTAACACCGGGAGAAGGTCTTTTGCCAGTATTATTGTGTACTGACATTGTTTACTACTTGCTGAGATGGAGCTACAACCACTTTTTATTGAAAAGTGTTTGGATGTTCACTGTTGAACAAATGACAAACTACATAAGCTAAATGATCAGAGACTGTTTACAATGAATTGATTCACACTTTTAAAGACTTAAATGTTCACAGCCAATCAGCTTCCATGCTAATCCTAAACGCTTAATTTAATAAATTTACTTGTCTGTGCGTGTTTTCACGAGTAACTGAGCACTTTCAACAGATCATGAGATTCAGCGGCCGTGTCCCTAAACCTTGTGAGCTGACAACATGACACCATTCTGTGGATCATAAATCAAATTACCTCATCCTTATCATGTTCTGAGAATCGGTGAAAAGTAAAAGACAATAAAAACGTACGTATTTCGGCCTCGTTTAAATCATTACAACAGAAAAAGGAGAGTAAAATATTGATCATTGTGGTTGGCTGTATGGGTGAGGGAAAACAATGCGCACGATCATTTGTGCTTTTAGTACCTTCGTTTCCCGAACATCCTGCTTCGTTCCTTCAGGATACCACTGAACACGCACGAATCCTCTACCGAGAGGCCATGACCGTGTGTCCGCCGCCCCGCTCTCGTTGTCTGAATTAACGGGAGCGCCTCCACCTTCTCCACCATCGCCGCCGCCGCCGCTACCACCACCACCACCACTTCTTCCTCTCCCTCCGCCATCACCGCCAATCTCAGAGTCCGAATCTTCGAAATCCTCTTCGCCGTGAATCATCCGTACGAGCCCGAAACGCATCGCCCCGCGGTGTTTTCCGGAGACTAGGTCATGCGTAAACAGGAGCCGCTGGGTTCCGCCTGCCGTAGGAGAGAGCGCGACGGACGGAGGCTCGGAGCTCGGGCTCATGGCCGGAGAAAGCGCTACTGTGGCGGGTTCCGCCATCTCTGCTTGCTGCTGAATGATGCGGGAGGAGAGGGATGGAGAAGTGAATAGAAACCTGTGAGCAGGAACAGCACGTGTTTACGTCTGTACGTAGAGCGCCGCATAGAGGCCGGGTTTACCTGTTATCACTGTCCTGAATTACATCAGTGTCTCCAATAACAAAGCATGCATACGTTTGTTTGACTAAACTGCATTCATCAGAAAATGCAAGTTTTCAAAGCAAATTTTTTGATGACGCGTTGTATAGTCTGTATCATACTGAAAATGATGTCCAAGGGAGTAGGCTACATAAGGGAGATTGGATTGTGTGTGTGTGTGTAAATATCACACATAGCGCTCACTGGTTGTGTTTTATGTTTGTCTATGATAATTCATCTGCTACTCCACCCAAAAACATGATCAGATGAGAGATCAGCCACATGGTGTCAGTGTCTGACTGCAAATAAAGGCTGCTGTTAAACTTGGATTGTTTGTTAAATGCACTTTTGTTAGGAATCAGTCTTGAAGGAAGCTGTTATTTTATTAGGCTATATAGAGATAGGCCTACTTAATAGCCCACAACATTAACACATTTGAGAAAAATCTAAAAAAAAAATAAAAAGGTATAGCCTACCGTTGATAATGCTGTACAACAGTTAGTTTCAGAACTCCGAGAAAGAAAAAAAAATGTTATTGTATTTTTTTAAGGGAATACCTGTCGCTCCACACTTACTGTTTCAGACCGCTTTGATGCTATAGGTTCACGTGCAAAGGGGCTTTTTTTTGGAACTGTTTGTTTGCAGCAAATAAACAGTCTTTTTTAATAACTTGCCAGTGTTGTATAAATTGACGTTAAATACTTATTGTTAGAACTGTTGTATAAAACAATATTTCATTCACAGTCGTACTGCTGTACTGAATATCAGCATGAATGCTTAATCGTAAATTCATTATAAGTAGTTATTGTAAATAACTCTAATCCAGCTTTGCTGTTTCATGGAAATGTACTGATCCATCAACCCAAGTGAAGGTGATTTGTTTGTACAGGTAGCTACGTTAATCCAGACTTTCTTATAAGGGGTCAGAAATAGTTCGCCACTTAGGCCTTACTTTTTATAGAAAAATGATTTCTGACCAGGTCTAATGGTTTTGACAACAATACATGCCTATTCACCATCAAACACACTCACGCGGTTTCAGTGAATGTCATTAATAGTGAAATGGGGGCCGGTTTAAGGCTTATGGTGACTAATGGATCTTAAGCAGATGGAAAGGTATAAATGCTCTTGGTGCGCCTCTCCGTCATTTACTTTAGACAGAGCTCTTGGAAAACAAACATATATGAAGGACATTTGAATATTATTTATTAATTTATTTAAATCAACAAAGAGATTTCAAAACAGCAGAGATGTCAGTGGCGAGCGCACTGCCTTTCCTGAAGCCCATCCACATGAGGGCTCCGATCTCCCCCGGCCGCCAGCGCCGGCACACGCTCCCTGCCAGCGAGTTCCGCTCGCTCAACACTGAGGACGCCATCAGTGTATTCGAAATAGAGAGAGAGGGTGAGATAAATCATGCTTTTTAATTTTGTGGATTTTCTTATACAGTTATTTGTGACAGTTACCCAAGAGGAAAATAGCAACGACTTATTTAAGTGTTAAATGTAAAACTGTAGGCTATAAAATGTGTTACATATGAATAAGTAGCCTACTAGCCTACTGAATAAGCAGATAACTGTATTTGGTTAGGTTGCGTTTGCGTTTTATAAAAGCTGTTTTCTCGTTTTATCCCTCAGCTTTTATATCTGTGTCTGGGGAATGTCCTCTTCATCTGGATGAGGTCCGGCACTTCCTCACCCTCTGTCCTGAGCTTTCTTTGGGCTGGTTTGAACAGGGGAGGCTTGTCGCTTTTATCATTGGATCTCTCTGGGACCAGGACCGTCTTACCACTGTAATCTAATCTCCAAATCATGTATTTGTTATTGTCAGAAAAAAAAATCATACATCTTTTATTGTAAGAAGTGGCATGCCTGTATTATTATAATTTAACTTCTAAAGACGTGTTAAGTTTCTTGTAATTGGTGTACATGACTCATTTCAGTTATCTCTTTTAATAGGATGCATTGACCCTTCATAAGCCTCATGGGACTACTGTCCACATCCATGTGCTGGCAGTCCACCGGACCTTCCGCCAGCAGGGAAAAGGATCTATCCTGCTGTGGCGTTACCTGCAGTATCTGCGCTGTCTACCATATGTCCGCCGTGCTGTGCTCATGTGTGAGGACTTCCTGGTGCCTTTCTACCAGAAGTCTGGCTTTAAAGGGCAAGGTCCTTCTGAAATCACTGTAGGGTCACTTACCTTCATCGAAATGTATTATCCTATAAGGGGACATGCATTCATGCGCCGTAACAGTGGCTGTTAAACGATCGCTAGTCATGTAGGTTTTTGGACGTTCAAAAGAATCAATGGGTGTGTTGAAGCAGCTTTTGGTTTTGGTGTAGATGTCTTGTGGTGTAATGCTGTTTGAGTTCACTTTTGTAAGCCTTCGTCAGCAAAAATGGTTAGATAGGCTACACATTTAAAAAAAAGGGAAAAAAAAAGAAAGAAAAGGGAACATTAGAGCAAACTCACTTATCTAAAAGTGAAAATATTTATTTTTTATATTCATCATGTAAAACTTGGGAGTGGTTTTTTTTTTTTTTTTTGCTTAGTCAGGTTATCTAATAGACTAGGTTTCAGGCGCGGCTCGTCTATATAGGCAGGTGGGGCTCTTTATAAACTGAAAAAATAATAGATTGTAAATGTGTTCTGCATTCTGCAACAAATATTTTTCAGATTTTCGATACTATTTTAAGTCGTAAAGTAGTATTATATTAAAATCCCGCGGATGGCTTTAGCAGGCATGTATACATGATACTAAGTGGGGCAGACGGTGCCTGAGCCCTCCCGAGGTCAACAGCGCCCCACAATTTTGCAACATAAATCTGTGGTGAAAAGGGGAACTGCGGCGCGCTCTAATTGAGAGCCATTGGGGCAGATTTGAGACTGCCCCGCTTATTTTCACGTTAACGTTACCTTACGTAAACCTCGCTCCACCAAGACAATATCATTCCGCTTCAGCTGTGTGTCTGGATCAGGTCAGTAACTAGCTGGCATGTCTGTTTTTTTTTGTTGTTTGTTTTTTTCTCTATGTGGAGTAGTGGATCAAATTAACAAAGTAGGCTATACATTAAATCCTTAGTTTAAATATGCTCACATTAATAGCCTTTATATGGTTCTGTTGTTTTTGTTTTGTTTATTCTGAGAATAGACATATGATCTTCTTTCCTCACCCGAATTGCTCCACAACTTGTACCATTCTAAATCAACACTTGGAGGTGATAAATACTATATTAAGGCAATTATTATGCATTTTATGCCTGTAACATTACCTCGAGCCTGTCAATCAACATTAGCGCGCCACCCACAGGACAACGCAAGGACATATCTGCCAAAATTTTGTGAGATTAAAATATAAAGTTAACAAAATAATCTGCCCCACCTAAATTTACGGCCAGGAGCCGCTACTGCTAGGTTTATATTTATTATTCTTTATTTTGTATTTTATTTGGTATGCATTTCTTTAGATTAATTTTTTTAATTACTCATGCACATTTTTAAATTCATGACAGATCTCCTGCTGTGTTGTGAGTTTGGGAGTCAAGGCTGGAAAGATAAGGTAGTGGTTCAACAGTAAAATGTTCTACTTTGGACTAGTTTTTATGTTCAGTGTCTTGTGGCTGCTTTAGATGTGTGTCTATTCTATGGAAGCATTAAAATAGCATCAACTGAACACTTTTCCACTGTGATCTCTTATGAAAACAGCCACAAGAGAACATACAGTGTTGTCTGTTATGTCTGTGAGTGCCAATGTGACAGATTTTTAATATACAATCCCATAAACATGAGAAAATTTTATTGTGTTGGTTAGGGCACTAGAAGAGTTTCATTTATGGATTAGAATTACTTGTTGACTTGCTTCAAAGCAAAGGATTGAAGAGTTAATGTTCCATGTGTAGAGGGGTTACAAAACAAATCATCATCAAACATATGTTGAGATGGCTAAGACTGGTTTCCATTTGCCTTTCCCTGTAGAAATCCACCACCTATGCCTCCACAGTCTTGAATCAAGACATCTATGATTTTGTACATTTGTAAGTAAAAAGAAATAAAGAATCTATTTTTCAGAATGATTGCTCTTTGAACTCTTTGTGTAAATGTCTGTAGCGTTCACAGGGTAATGATTCTGGAATCATTTTTTTGTTTGTTTGTTTGTTAAATAAGGCACAGAGAATTAGTCATTTAAGAAAAACTTTTTTTTTTAAACAAAGTGTGAAGGACATCAATATAAAGACATTTGTTTAACAAAAAAAAAAAAATACAAACTTTATTTTTGTTATTATTACTTCAAGCATTAGTTATTTAGTCCACCTCCAATCATATTTGTACACCTTCAAATATACCAAAATATTCCAGATTGTCAGATTCAATAGAACTCCTGTTCTTTTTTAAGGCACAAGTGCAGTCCTTAGTAAACAATTATGCACTGACTGAATATCAATCAAAACAACAGCTGAATTTGACTTTGACACTACAATAAAAGAAAACCGAAAATGTATAAATTCTACGTGTGTAAGTGAATACACACGATTTAATGCATGCAGTGCACCTATTAAAATTAATAGCTGGTTGTAAACAACAGCTTCTCTGTTGATTGCAAAACAGGATCTCTATTCTGAAAAAAAAAGAAGATAGATATTATATATGATAAACGAATGATAAATTAAATGACTTATGAAATATATGAAATGCATTGAGAAGTGAAATGACTAACAGACCCTACTATTCAGGAAATTACTGCCACATTTAATTTCCTTTATAGTTGTCTGAGGACATATGCTTGTAATCCAGATAAAGAAGAATGGGAAGCTACAGTTCTCAAAACTAGTGTGTTCATAAATGTGGAACTAGATTTACTAGCCTAGCCAGAGGTTTGTGGCTGTCTACAGAAGTACAAAAAGTGACTGAAATATAAAGTATTCTTTTGAACGTCACTGAAGTTTCAACATAAAACTCCATCATTCATAACCAGTTCAGTGAAATGACTCTAAAATATTCTTATTTTTACCTTATGCATGTCTTTAAACGTGTAAGCACATATGAAAAGACAGAATAAATCTCATTGTTTACACATGCAATAATTTTGGAAGACATTTGGTGTTAGATATTTTAAGCTAAAGGGATAGAGTACAGGCTTCAGTAACAAAACATCATAGTTTACCTGCACATTATCCAGGCTTTGGGAATAAATGGACTATTCATACATTCTATTGGTTCTATTGCTACACCTCAGATACAATATGACATTATCTGCTGTTTTACTCAGTCCCTTGCAGTCATTAGAAAAAAACTCAGTCTACAAAAAACAAAGTTAGTGTACCACATGATCAATGTCATAGCGTTCACAGAACTTGCTGGTAAAGGGCAAGCAGGTGAGATGCTCTAGCCAATGCCAGTTTATAGGGTAAATGTAGAACCAGACAATAAGTGAGGACATCAACCCAAAATAGACAAGCAGCGACAACAAAATAAGAGCTCGTTTGCGATACTTGTCTAAGGTGCCAAACGTGACATATGGAAGGAATGTGAAGGACAGGAGAAGACCACTGAGGAAGCCAAAGATGTGAGCAATGTTGTCAATCCAGGGCAGAAGACCACAGAAGAAAAGGAAGAGAACAATGCCTAACAGCTTCAGGAAGGCCTTCCATGGCTTTTCCAACATCTGCCAGGCCTGGAACAGCTCCACAAACAGACAGGCTAACAAACCAAACTGAGACCCTGCTGGACCAACCTATAATATAAGAAAAAGATTGTCATGTCAATATTACAAATGGTGAAAGCACATTCCTTCAAGACATTTAATGTTAGTTATGCTGTAATCTTTTGACAAAATCTAACACAATTTTACACACAATTTTAATTAGTAGTTAAATCTTTACTTAAAAAAAAATCATTCAAATAATTTAGCCAAAACTGAAAATTTATCCTCCTTAGCATGTCACTCCAAACCTCTTTATGTCTTCTAAAACCATACATAGTTTTGTTTAAGGAAACGACTAAAATTGAAGTCAATATTCACTGAAAATCTTCCTTTCAACATATGTTCACATTATCCAAGAACTTCTTTGTTTGCACAGATTTGAAAGCTTAGTGTACACAACACCATATAAAGTAACAAAGGAGGAGAAGAAACCGGAGACAGATTTCACAGTTTCTTGCTAATATTATGAGTAGTTTGAACATTTAAAAGTGTGAAGATTCATATTGCAAACATACTGAGAACACAACCGAAGAGGATGAGCATCCTTTCTTCATGCCGCACTGTATAATCTTAGAAAACTTGTGTGTAAAGTACACGAGTCATGTGATTGCATTACTTGTAGAATGATTTTTGTCTTTTTTGAAGCAGTCAGGGCTATGGCCCTCTTTTAATTTATGCACGATTTAAAACACCACACTGTTGTGTATACCACACAACAATGATAAAAGATGGAACTTTAATGTAGACCTAGAAACAGTCAAAGTCATCTGATCAGAGACTTGGGGGCTTGTGTATAAGATATCAGAAAGGTAGGTTTGCGATAAACAATTTAATGATTTACAAAAAAAAAAAAGAAGAAGGGCTTGACTGGACAGAATCCCTCAAGTCAGGTCACCTTTATTTACAAACCCGATTCCAAAAAAGTTGGGACACTACAAATTGTGAATAATGAATGAATGAATGAATGAATGAATGAAGCATTTATATAGCGCTTGATTGTGTATTGCAATACACCCAAAGTGCTTTTACAATCATGGGGGGGGGTCTCTTTTCAACCACCACCAGTGTGCAGCATCCACTTGGATGATGCGACGGCAGCCACAGGTCAACGGCGCCAGTGCGCTCACCACACACCAGCTACAGGTGGAGAGGAGAGAGAGCCAATTCAGTGGATAGGGATTATTAGGAGGCCATGATAGACAGGGGCCAGTGGAGGAAATTGGGCCAGGACACCGGGGTTACACCCCTACTCTTTTACGATGAGTGTCCTGGGATTTTTAGTGACCACAGAGAGTCAGGACCTCAGTTTAACGTCTCATCCGAAAGACGGTGCTTTTTTTACAGCATAGTGTCCCCGTCACTATACTGGGGTGTTAGGACCCACACAGACCACAGGGTGAGCACCCCCTGCTGGTCTCACTAACACCTCTTCCAGCAGCAACCTAGTTTTCCCAGGAGGTCTCCCATCCAGGTACTGACCAGGCTCAGCCCTGCTTAGCTTCGTGGGCAACCAGTCTTGGGCTGCAGGGTGATATGGCTGTGGCATAAAATAAAAACAGAATAAAAACAGAATGCAATGATGTGGAAGTTTCAAATGTCAATATTTTATTCAGAATACAACATAGATGGCATATCAAATGTTTAAACTGAGAAAATTTATCATTTTAAGGGAAAAATAAGTTGATTTTAAATTTCATGGCATCAACACATCTCAAAAAAGTTGGGACAAAGCCATGTTTACCACTGTGTGGCATCCCCTCTTCTTTTTATAACAATCTGCAAACATCTGGGGACTGAGGAGACAAGTTGCTCAAGTTTAGGAATAGGAATGTTGTCCCATTCTTGTCTAATACAGGCTTCTAGTTGCTCAACTGTCTTAGGTCTTCTTTGTCGCATCTTCCTCTTTATGATGCGCCAAATGTTTTCTATGGGTGAAAGATCTGGACTGCAGGCTGGCCATTTCAGTACCCGGATCCTTCTTCTACGCAGCCATGATGTTGTAATTGATGCAGTATGTGGTCTGGCATTGTCATGTTGGAAAATGCAAAGTCTTCCCTGAAAGAGAAGACGTCTGGATGGGAGCATATGTTGTTCTAGAACTTGGATATACCTTTCAGCATTGATGGTGCCTTTCCAGATGTGTAAGCTGCCCATGCCACACGCACTCATGCTACCCCATACCATCAGAGATGCAGGCTTCTGAACTGAGCGCTGATAACAACTTGGGTTGTCCTTGTCCTCTTTAGTCCAGATGACATGGCGTCCCAGTTTTCCAAAAAGAACTTCAAATTTTGATTCGTCTGACCACAGAACAGTTTTCCACTTTGCCACAGTCCATTTTAAATGAGCCTTGGTCCAGAGAAAATGCCTGTGCTTCTGGATCATGTTTAGATATGGCTTCTTTTTTTACCTATAGAGTTTTAGCCGGCAACGGCGAATGGCACGGTGGATTGTGTTCACCGACAATGTTTTCTGGAAGTATTCCTGAGACCATGTTGTGATTTCCATTACAGTAGCATTCCTGTATGTGATGCAGTGCCGTCTAAGGGCCCGAAGATCACGGGTATCCAGTATGGTTTTCCGGCCTTGACCCTTATGCACAAAGATTGTTCCAGATTCTCTGAATCTTTGGATGATATTATGCAATGTAGATGATGACAACTTCAAACTCTTTGCAATTTTTCTCTGAGAAACTCCTTTCTGATATTGCTCCACTATTTTTCGCCGCAGCATTGGGGGAATTGGTGATCCTCTTCCCATCTTGACTTCTGAGAGACACTGCCACTCTGAGAGGCTCTTTTTATACCCAATCATGTTGCCAATTGACCTAATAAGTTGCAAATTGGTCCTCTAGCTGTTCCTTATATGTACATTTAACTTTTCCGGCCTCTTAATGCTACCTGTCCCAACTTTTTTGGAATGTGTAGCTCTCATGAAATCCAAAATGAGCCAATATTTGGCATGACATTTCAAAATGTCTCACTTTCAACATTTGATATGTTATCTATATTCTATTGTGAATAAAATATAAGTTTATGAGATTTGTAAATTATTGCATTCCTTTTTTATTTACAATTTTTTCAGTGTCCCAACTTTTTTGGAATCGGGTTTGTATGTAGCGCTTTTAACAATACAGATTGTGTCAAAGCACTAAACAGTATCAAATTGGAGGATAGAGTGTCAGTAATGTATAATGATAAGATTAAACTCTCAATTTTCAGTTAATGGCATTCCATTATTGAATTCTGAGATGTCATTGTTTAGCTCAGTTTAGTTTAAATAGTTTCTGTGAAATCAAATTGATGATAATCACTAGAAATTAAGTATCCCCAACTGAGCAAGCCAGAGGCTACAGCGGCAAGGAACCAAAACTCCCTCTGTGACAGAATGGAGAAAAAACCTTGGGAGAAACCAGGCTCAGTTGGGGGGCCATTTCTCCTCTGGCCAGACGAAACCCGCAGTTCAATTCCAACCCCAGCCATGTTAGATTGTGCAAACGGCTTATCTGATTCCGTGGTCTTGTCCCGATGGGGCATTTTAATAAGTCAGGCTAATGGTTACGCAAAGTGGGACCTCTACTTTGGCCTTGGTTCGATAATGCATGTAAGTTGTGGAGGTTCACCTGCGAAGGTGTCCCTCTTTGTTATTTGTTGCATATTATGGTCTAGTGCTAAAAGAAAAAAATTAAGCAAGAGCAGGTCTTAGGTAGAATGCATGGTACACAAAGCATGGTATGAGCTGCTCTTCCCCAGTTATGTATGGGTCTTTAAGTAGGGTCTCAGCTCTCCCGCAGCCCCCTTAGGATTCAGAGCCTGGGTGATGAGAGTTACTGGGCAAAAAGCATAATGTTAATATACACTGAACAAAGTTATAAACGCAACACTTTTGTTTTTGCCCCCATTTTTCATGAGCTGAACTCAAAGATCTAAGACTTTTTCTGTATACACAAAAGGACTATTTCTCTCAAATATTGTTCACAAATCTGTCTAAATCTGTGTTAGTGAGCACTTCTCCTTTGCCGAGATAATCCATCCACCTCACAGGTGTGGCATATAAAGATGCCGAATAGTCAGCATGATTATTGCACAGATGTGCCTAACAGTGCGTTCACACCAGGCGCGACTTGCACAAATAAATTGCGCTATTCGTGCGTAGTTGAATGCTTGAACATTTAGAGTTTACTCGCTTCATTCGTGCGTGAAATTCACCTCACAACAGATGCGATTTCGCGTCAGGGAGGGGCTTCGGCCAGGCGGCTCCAGTCTCATTGCGAAATGGCAGAAATAGATTTTGTTGACTCTTAACAGACTTAACAGATTGTCTGACCTCCTCACTCACTTTCTTCCAAGCAAGATCCTTTTTATTCCGGTTTCTGTAAAAGTAGAAAGATGTATCGTACAGCTCCGGGTATCCACATACAGCGACGATGATTTTGTCCTTCATTGTTTCTTCGGATTTCTGCCTCCGCTCGCCACGTCATAATCACGTCACTACTAGAGCAAGCTCCTGATTGGTAAACGCGGCGCGAATATTCGCCAAAGTTCAGATTTTTCAACTGAGCGATTCCCCCAAAATGCTCATTTCGCGCCGCCTCATTCGCACAAATCGCGCCGCAGGATGTCTATTCACGTCTTTGCATTGACTTGACATGTAAATCACTCGCACTTAATGCTTAATTCGTGTCTGGTGTGAACGCACCATTAGGCTGGACACAATAAAAGGCCACTCTAAAATGTGCAGTTTTATCACACAGCACAATGCCGCAGATGTCGCAAGTTTTGAGGGAGCGTGCAATTGGCATGCTGACTGCAGGAATGTCCAACAGAGCTGTTGCCTATGAAAAGAATGTTCATTTCTCTACCATAAGCCGTCTCCAAAGGCGTTTCAGAGAATTTGGCAGTACATCCAACCACAGGGATTATGGTATGGGCAGGCGTATGTTATGGACAACGAACACAGGTGAACTTTATTGATGGCATTTTGAATGCACAGAGATACCGTGACGAGATCCTGAGGCCCATTGTTGTGCCATTCATCCACGACCATCACCTCATGTTGCAGCATGATAATGCACGGCCCCATGTTGCAAGGATCTGTACACAATTCCTGGAAGCTGAAAACATCCCAGTTCTTGCATGGCCAGCATACTCACCGAACATGTCACCCATTGAGCATTTTTGGGATGCTCTGGATCGGCATATACGACAGCGTGTTCCAGTTCCTGCCAATATCCAGCAACTTCGCACAACCATTGAAGAGGAGTGGACCAACATTCCACGGGCCACAATCAACAACCTGATCAACTATGCGAAAGAGATGTGTTGCACTGCGTGAGACAAATGGTGGTCACACCAGATACTGACTGGTTTTCAGACCCCCCCCCCCCCCATTACAGTAAAACTGCACATTTTAGAGTGGCCTTTTATTGTGGCCAGTCTAAAGCAGTCTAAGGTGGATGGAGTATCTCGGCAAGGGAGAAGTGCTCACTAAAACAGATTTAGACAGATTTGTGAACAATATTTGAGAGAAATAGACCTTTTGTGTACATAGAAAAGGTCTTAGATCTTTGAGTTCATCTCATGAAAAATGGGGGCAAAAACAAAAGTGTTGCGTTTATAATTTTGTTCAGTGTGTGTGTGTGTGTGTGTGTGTGTGTGTGTGTGTGTGTGTGTGTGTATGTATGTATGTATATATATATGTATATATATATATATATATATATATATATATATATATATATATATATATATATATATATATATATATATATATATATATATATATATATATATATATATTAATAGGTATATATGGGTTTCAACCAACATGAAGCAGATGGTGATGCAATGTTAATGTTTGGTTGAATTATCCCTTTAAAGACCAGTGTTTAGATGATTAAGGTGACGCTGTAACAGTAGCTTCAGTCTCTGATGTCATCTCGTTAATTGAGAGATGTGCTTTGTACACATTTTCAATGGTCACTATTAAAGCCCTGTTATTATGCAAAAGGGCAGAGAAACAAAGGACTGAGTGTCGGGCAGGTGCATAAATGTGAAAGGTGAGCCAGATGGATAATGCAGATGGTCTGAATCTGAAAGCAGAATCTGTTAAAGCATGCCACTACAGGATCAAATATGAATCCATTTAGCCATTTTCAGCTATAAAAAAAAATCTGTTCCATTTAATTTATATAGATTAAAAGCATCTATCTCACTAATTAATACATATGACTCCAGGGTTTTCAGCATTCTAATTGCTTGGATTTGATAACAGAGTTACTTAAGCTTGTAACCTTTTTATTTACCAAATTAATTTATCAAATCACATTTTTCAACTAATTCCTGATATGTCCCATACCTCAAAAATGGCCAGCTCTTAGACAGTTCAATGATATCTATATAATAATTGTTTTCCAGTATGGATTATCAGAACTGGCAAATAGCAGTGGTGAAAATCCACTGCAGAGGCCACTTGTGACCTGATTAGAATGACGTCAGGGCTGAAAAGGGTTGCTTGGGCAGATGGCTAATCTGAGATATCTTACCTTTCTGCAAGGCCAGGAGAAGAGGAGTGAGACAGGAATGCTCTCTCTCACACACACACACACACACACACACACACACACACACACACACACACACACACACACACACACACACACACACACACACAGTAGTGCCACACTTTCTACAGTTCTCACGCTCACACACCCGCAGCAGGACTCCATGCCCCTGTCACACTTTAGGGAGGAGCTCAGTCGCAAAGGTGTAGGGTATCAGACAGGCGTGTGAGTAAGGTCAATAAGATTACACTGCGTGTGAGAGCTGATCCAAGAGTAACCTTCTTTGCCTACATGTTATGCTCAGATTTTAAGATCTGCACACATTTCTCTGGAGTAGCAAATATGATGGTAACACTTTATAATAACCGCACACTATGAATCATTAGTTAAGCATTAGTAAATAGTCAATTCATCCTTTATAAAGCATTGTTCCAACATTAAAAGGCATTAGTTAGCAGTTTATAAATATAGCTATAAATGTTTTGTTCTTGAGCATATCTATAATGTTTAATAATTGTATTTTCATACTTTATTAATGATCAATTTATCATTTCTAAATTATGTTATTTACAAACCAGTTATTAAGGAGTTGTCAGTGGTTCATAAGATAATTTAGAAAGTGTAAGTAAATGATTAATAAACTATTTAAATGCACATTTATAAATATTATTTAGACACATGATAATAGTTACTATTATTAAAATAACTTTAAATCTCCTTTGTAACAGATACGCTTATAATGACTATTAATGTTGGGACAATGCATTATAAAGAATGAACTGACTATTTACTATATTATAATGCTTACCTAATAATTCATAATTTGCAGTTATTATAAAGTGTTACCAATATGATTTACATGTGGCCATAATGTTGCACAACCTATGTGCTTACATATCATAAACCGGTGATTTTTGCTTATGATGCACATGAATGTCCTGTTTTAATGTTGTATATACAAAGGAAAAAGTGAGATACATCTCAAAACAGGAGTGCTGAGCCATTGCTCGCCCAGGGGATCTATTTGTCTGTTTGATTTCCATGGATATTTTCATTGTGAGGAAGTTAAAATACAACAAAAGGTATAGTGATTAAAGATATATGCGAGTTTTAAAATCTATTTTCAATAAAAACTATGTTTCTTAAATATTGTAACTGACTATTACAGTTGTTACATAACCTAGCTACTAATAAATATGCTGCATCATGGTCTTGGTTTACAAGCGTTATGAATTTTAAAATACTTCATCCAAAGGAATTTGATTCAACAGGATTTTCAGAAAATAGGGCATTCTATAACAATGATATTTATTAACTGCTTTTTTTAATGCCAGACATTTAAAAAGACCCAAAGTGATTACAGGCACCCTGATAATGATTCAAATTGGATGATCAATATTAAACTACTACTTTTAACAACTTCATGTTAGTACAGTGAAAATGTGTTTAACTGGAATGTTCCAACAGATCAGATGAAGGCACTTTTCTAAAGTGAAATATTGAGCAGAATAGGTGCAGACAGGTCAACCACGAATCACTTCATAAATGTGACATGTTCCATTCTTTTGAGTTAGAGCTCTTAAAGCATTTATATAGATATGTATGTTTTATATATATATATATATATATATATATATATATATATATATATATATATATATATATATATATATATATATATATATATATATATATATATATATATATATATATATATAATTTTTTTTTTTTTTTTTTTTTGTTACAGTACTTTTGATAAAACAAGCTCAGCATTCAAACTATTTCAATTCTGCTACATAAGTTCAAAACAATATTGTTGTGAAGCTATTTTATCTAATATGGCAAATTACTGTAATGTTTTACTAATCATTACTAATCTTTGTCAGAACAGGCTTGATAATTCATTCTACTACATAAGTTAAAAAAAAGTGTGAAGCTATTTTATCTAGTATGGCAAATTACTGTAATGTTTTACTAATCATTACTAATCTTTGTCAGAACAGGCTTGACAATTCAAGTGGGAACACTGGAAAGAAGTTACACCAAGAAAGGGAAAATGTTGAATATGTTGAACGATACTGTGCAACTGACTGAAATGGATCTTCAGATAATGAGACCATAAGGAGACAAAAAAGTAAAAAAAATAAAAAATGCTGAAGTATCCAGTTCTTTTGACACTGGAAAGAGTTGAACGCATTGTATTTTGGGATACAGCAGAATACACACTGTAATGTCGTAACATCCAGGAATTCCATGATTCAAAATTAACTATGCACTGTATAAAGTGTAGAATACTGTTTATATACTGTAGAAATAGAGTAGTATGATATAGTGACCTGACTTCCTGTATGAGCTTTTTTTTTTTTTTTAGATCTGCAAGCTCAGCAGTGCTTTTTAGTATCTCATAAACATCACTAATCCATCCCTGACAAGAGGAGTGCATTCCAACTTTCCGTCAGCACATGAGAATGGAGATAAGAGCCTGGATTAGCCAAGGGCTAATAAGCAGATAACACACATCGATCACCAGATCTACCTGACATGGAGACAGGCAGAGAACATGCAGTGCCAAAATGGAAGGTGACCAAATTATTGTAAACAGACCAAAAACTGTCAAATGCAGTGCTAAAATTTAACATGTAACCATAAATTCTGCTAGTATCAGTACTGCAATACACATCACAATAAAACTATTATGATGTTAGGTAAATAAATAAATAAATAGTAACACTTTAGAATAGGGAACATATTCACTATTAATTCAGAATTTACCTTCAATAAACTAATTTGCTGCTTATTAATATTTAGTAAGGTAGTTTTTAAGTTTAGGTATGGGGTTGGATCAAAGGATCTAAATTATGGTCATGCAGAATAAGGCATTAATATGTGCTTTATAAGTGCTAACAAACAGCCAGTAAGCTAGTAATATGCATGCTAATAAGAAGTTAGTTAATAGTAGGGGTGTCAACGTTAAAAATAAAAATAAAAATAAAAGAATAATGATAAAAGAATAATAAGGTTTATGTCTCATACCTGACGGAAGTGTGAAAGGTTCTGTTTCATTAAACTAGTTTGTCATGCATTTCTTTTTCAACACATTTACAGGTAAATCCTAGTATTTTAAAATTGTGATTAACGCGATTAAATTTTTTAATCAATTGACAGCACTAGTTAATAGTGAGAACTGCCTAATAAATAAATAAAAGACAGAACATGACTGGGATCACCATGAATCAGCAAACTCTGGGTCAACCCTATTTTAAAAGTAGATAACATATTAAAAGCGATTTAGGCAGTTTGTGGGTAACTGCCTTGCACACAAATGTGTCAGGTGGCGCTATAAGATACTGATGATAGATGGGGTAAGTTTTTGAGCAATTTTGCCAGACAAATTTTAAGCAATGTTACTTTGGCACTTTCCCATTGGGAATGGGTAACAAATTTCTATCTGGATATTTTAGATCAGTCGTGGGCACTGTGTCTCACCTGGTTGCCCATTGACAGCAACATTGCCCATAGTTGCCCGCCAACAGTGCTCAAAAACTTGCCCCGTGTATACTCAGCCTAACACTTCAACACCTAATTTATAACAGCCCCTTTTATAAGTCTTTATGAATCTGTAGAATTGAACAGTGACTGCAAACTACATTGTTATCACCACTGCTTTTGTTTTCAGAATTGAACTGACTACAGTGTTCTTGATTTTCCACAGAAATGTTTGAGAATATGCTGCCTGGCTTGTGTAATTTCTGGACTTCCAATAAATCTCTTGCTTTCATTTTTTCCATCCTGAGAAATATGGAATAGTGCAGTTGAAATGGCACATCAAGCAGTGACAGCAGCACTATTTATGAACTGCCATTCAAATCGTAAAAAATAAAGAAACCATTTCAAAAATATGCACTTCCCATTCCACATTTGTTTTAATCTAAAACTTTCATGCTGGAAAAAAATGCTTATTCATGTTATTTAGCAACCACAAAAAGTTTCCACTTATTTGCAGTTCTTTGTTTTTGTTTTCCCTACCACCAGGAATTTAATCTATGGAAGCTGATTATCTTGACTTGGAAAAATATTGGATTGCAATTCCAATTTAAATGTACAAGGGACAAAATATTTAATGTGATCATATTAGAACTGAAATTGTGGCATAGGTGTTACTGCTGGTGTGTATTTCAGTACGCCTTTGCTATAAACTCTGGATTGAACAGGTTTGTTTGAGTTTAACAGATTTGTGGTGATTTGATTTGAGTTTAACATTCAGGAGGTTGAATACAGACAATAAAAGTGGCTTTTGATTACATTTGATATTGTACAAATCTGGTAAATGTCTACCAGATAAGGACAAAAAAGAACAATTAAAGAAATAGAAATAGAGGAAAGCTGACAGAGATAGGGCACTGGGGGAACCTTTTACCCTCCAGACATAGTTATTTATTTCACCCAGTAATCCCAAACAGCTTTTTGGGTAAATGAATTAAGCTTCTGTACTTGGCAGGTTTCATTGGGGGCACATTCCTCTTCTTTTTTCCCCTCACTTTCTCTCTTTCCCATTTTGCCAATTCTCTTTTCTTCCCCATCAATAAATAACTGACTACCTTACAGTAAGTAAAATAATCAGCCTAATCCCTTCTTGCCTAATGGCACACAAGTATATAATGTTTTGCAGATAATAGAAACAAATTAAGAAACATTTGGCAAAAATGTAAGAAATTTAAAGATACATTAAATTTAAAACTAAGAATATGAGGTAACTTTTTCACTTCCTTTTTTAGTTTATATTATATTACACTACATATGCTTGTGATTTGAGAGCATACTTATTCACACTCATGCATGTACTGAAAGTGAAGGGTTACTCTGGGTACAATACATGTTTAGCAGGCTGGCAACTGCCATAGACATTGTTTCGACTCAAGACATTTACAATAATGCACTTACAAGGGAAGTCTACAGGGTATGTCAGAGTGTAGAAGCAGAAATATTTTTATTAAAGCATTTACAATACTGTAGATGGTCACAACACATCCATGGTGTCCTTACATGTACAGTCGTGGTCAAAAGTTTTGAGAATAACATAAATATTAGTTTTCACAAAGTTTGCTGCTAAACTGCTTTTAGATATTGGTTTCAGTTGTTTCTGTGATGTACTGAAATATAATTACAAGCACTTCATACGTTTCAAAGGCTTTTATCGACAATTACATGACATTTATACAAAGAGTCAGTATTTGCAGTGTTGGCCGTTCTTTTTCAGGACCTCTGCAATTCGACTGGGCATGCTCTCAATCAACTTCTGGGCCAAATCCTGACTGATAGCAACCCATTCTTTCATAATCACTTCTTGGAGTTTGTCAGAATTAGTGGGTTTTTGTTTGTCCACCCGCCTCTTGAGGATTGACCACAAGTTCTCAATGGGATTAAGATCTGGGGAGTTTCCAGGCCATGGACCCAACATTTCAACGTTCTGGTCCCCGAGCCACTTAGTTATCACTTTTGCCTTATGGCAAGGTGCTCCATCATGCTGGAAAATGCATTGTTCTTCACCAAACTGTTGTTGGATTGTTGGAAGAAGTTGCTGTTGGAGGGTGGTTTGGTACCATTCTTTATTCATGGCTGTGTTTTTGGGCAGAATTGTGAGTGAGCCCACTCCCTTGGATGAGAAGCAACCCCACACATGAATGGTCTCAGGATGCTTTACTGTTGGCATGACACAGGACTGATGGTAGCGCTCACCTTTTCTTCTCCTGACAAGCCTTTTTCCAGATGCCCCAAACAATCGGAAAGGGGCTTCATCGGAGAATATGACTTTGCCCCAGTCCTCAGCAGTCCATTCACGATACTTTCTGCAGAAGATCAATCTATCCCTGATGTTTTTTTTTGGAGAGAAGTGGCTTCTTTGCTGGCCTTCTTGACACCAGGCCATCCTCCAAAAGTCTTGGCCTCACTGTGCGTGCAGATGCACTCACACCTGCCCGCTGCCATTCCTGAGCAAGCTCTGCACTGGAGGTGCCCTGATCCCACAGCTGAATCAACTTTAGGAGACCAAAGTTTTGAGAATGACACAAAAACATCCTCCGAGAGCAACTTCTCCCAACAGTTTGGTGACGAACAATGCCTTTTCCAGCATGATGGAGCACCTTGCCATAAGGCAAAAGTGATAAGTAAGTGGCCTGGGGAACAAAACATTGAAATTTTGGGTCCATGACCAGGAAACTCCCCAGAACTTAATCCCATTGAGAACTTGCAGTCAATCCTCAAGAGGCGGGTGGACAAACAAAAACCCACAAATTCTGACAAACTCCCAGCATTGATTATGTAAGAATGGGCTGCCATCAGTCAGGATGTGGCCCAGTAGTTGATTGACAGCATGCCAGGACGAATTGCAGAGGTCTTGAAAAAGAAGGGTCAACACTGCAAATATTGAGTCTTTGCTTAAACTTAATGTAATTGTCAATGAAAGCCATTGGCACTTATGAAATGCTTGTAATTTTACTTCAGTATACCATAGTAACATCTGACAAAAAGATCTAAAAACACTGAAGCAGCAGACTTTGTGAAAATTAATATTTATGACATTCTCAAAACTTTTGGCCACGACTGTATTTGTATACCTCTTTTGTTTGTTTTAACCAAGTGAAAGACAAGTCAAAATGCCAGTGATGTTTTTTGTTAGCTTAAATAGTAATGGGAAATATGTCTTGGATCATTTCAGTGCAATTCAAACATTTAGCTTTAAACTGTGCTGTAGACTTATGCCATACCTCTGCTCTGTACGGTAGGAAGAGGGCGCTGGCAAGGTTTCCTGTAATACCACTGACAATGTAGATGATGGAAATGCGTAACCAGCCTGCTAGTTTCTCCAGGTCTCTAAGTATAGTCATTTGGAAGATCACAGACACCAGGCAATGCAGTAAACTGAAAAACAATCACAAGAGCATGGGTCATAGAAACCGTTAATAAAATTTTTTTTGTCAAAGTGTCAAATCTAGTAATAGCCTCAGTCTACCTCCCCTTCCATGTACAGATATGATAAAGAGTGGGAGAGTGAGTGAATATGTAAAGACCTAAACCCTACCCAGCATGAAGAAAAAGGGAGAGCCACAGTCTGTAGAACTGATCTGGGACATTGGGGTTCAAGAATGGCAGCAAGCCACACACATCATTCAGGCAGTGGACCTGTGAGAGTACAGATGTTTGACAACAAAAATGTCCTTCCTCAAGCTTTTACCATTAATTCTGTCCATATAAGTCTATCTGCAGCCGTGATGGCTGAAAAATTGTTTCCAATGTGAATGGATACCTGTGAACACAGTGTGGCCTCCTCATGGAAATATCCACGCATGAAGTGGCAATACTCCCAAGTTGTAATCTCACATCTTTATAAACAAATGAAAATAGAACAGTTAATTTGCATACAATTATAGTTCAAAAAAATGATTTGTCAGATCCAGAGAAGCTGGATGCACCTCTTTTAAAAATTAAAAATAAAATAACTGTTAAAATGCTAATTCACCCCAAAATTAAAATTCTGTATTTTTCTCACATTCATAAAAGTTTTTTTTTTAATTCACTGAAAACCATTCCCATCTACTACAGCTCTCAAATTGAATTTGTATTCACATAAATTGAAATATGTTTTGACAGCTATGGTGGATAAGATTTTGAGTCAACTACACTATTTCTTACTATTTCATTTTTACGGCAACTATTTATTTAAAGGCACAATTTGTAAGTTTTCACCACTAGAGGGCACATATTCAAAACAAATAAAGAAACAAAGGCGTAGTTTGATGACACCGTGACTGAGTGTTGGTTCCTTGCCGCTGTCGCCTCTGGCTTGCTCAGTTGGGGACACTTAAGGCTGGAACTACACGACTTTTAAAATCTGAACAAATTTTTAAAACACTAGGCATCATACACTTACCGACTTTGTAAATAGTGACAAAGGAAAACTGGGCATCATACACTATGCGACTGAAGATCATACACCACCAGACTTTAAAGTTGTTCTGAACACAACAAACTCATGCAGAAACGCTCTCCTTGTTGCTAGGAGACGCATGACAAATGAAAACATATGTGTTCTAAAATCGGCTGAAAATATCAAACATGTTTGATATCCTCCGACTGGATAGAATCTAAGTCTGAAGCTGTGTCTGTGACCATCATACACTACGTGATTTTCTGTGGAATCTGTCAGCTGTAATCTACAGATTGGCTCTGACTGTCCTCAACTAGCATCAACTTGTTCAGACTGTAAAATTGGGGGAAAATTGGGGCAAAAATCGCATAGTGTATTCCAGGCTTTAATTTCTAGTGATTATCGTCGATTTGGTTGCACAGACACTTTAAACTAAACTGAGCTAGACAATGACATCTCTGAATTCAATAATGAATTGCCTTTAACTGAAAATTGAGAAAATTGAGTGTTTAATCTTATCATTATACATTACTGACACTCTATCCTCCAATTTGATACTGTTAAGTGCTTTGACACAATCTGTATTGTTAAAAGCGCTCCTTCCGGTCGGGCGTATTTGGGGTAAAGCAGCACTGTTTTATACTAGATACATTTGAAAGTTCGGTTATAATGCTATTCTGTGTGGTCATCACCTGTCTAATAAAATGCATATTAAACATATTAAAGTGTCTTTGGTGTTTCCATGTTTTCTACAAAATAAAACCGGAAATCGAGGGTGTATTTAAACCACTATTTAAAATTGCTATTTCTATAATATTTATAATGCAAGTACACTAGTCAGCAAAACATTTAACACTCTTCTAAATTTTTTTGGATATTTTAATAAAAAAAAGTGGAAGTGGCTTTTGACTGTAAACATATGGCAAGAGTGTTCACAGGTTTAATGCAAAAACCAAACATTAAAACCTTGTTTTAACCTTGCTGTAATAATTTATTACCTTCCTTTAGTTCCAATACAGCATGGCCGGCCCTTTAGTGTGCAGTCCATGTGTTTGTATCCTGTGTGGTTCCATGTTTTAGGGTATGTACAAATCTGCAATAGTGGTGTGAGGAACAATAATAAAAGGTATATTAGTCTATATCAAAAAAGGTGATAGTTATTGAAAGAATTTAAAATCTAAATCATTGAGATCATCACTTTATTTGATGTTTGCCTTCATTGGCTGAATTAATTGGCAAACATAATAATAATAATAATAATAATCTTAAAACAGATCTTCTCACCGGCCACTCTGTTATATCATCAGGCCAAACATGGGGTCCTGATGAGGCTGGCTCTTCACAGGTCCTGGTCCCAGCATGGATTGCAAAAAAAAAAAAAAAATATTTAAAAAAAATTCTCAAACATTTCCTCCCAAAATGAGAGATATTTCATTGAAAGGTACCTTGGGTCCTGATGGCAGACTCCACCTGAAGATCTCACCATGTCTACTTTCTCTTTGTTCCATTTTATAAACATTGCTAGAGTCTCCTAGGATCAGAAAAGAGCATAAATATATTTAGCAGTCATTTAATTCTCTTAAAGACAAAGCAACAAAATTAGGACATATTTATACTTCCAGGTCATAATGAATGAAAGTAATTAAAAGTTATGTTCAGCTTGCTTCCTCTAGGTGGTAGACAAGAGCTTTGTTTGAAATTTATAACTGATTAATTTTCACTACCCTAGATACACAGCTGCTTTGTTGTTTGTGTATACATAAGTAAGATTATGAGCAGGTGTGCATGTGGAGTGTGAGTGTTTAGTTGCATGTACACTGCCCCTCAAAAGTTTGGGATCAGTAAGATTTTTAATGTTTTTTAAAGAAGTTTCTTCTGCTCATAAAGGCTGTATCTATTTGATCAAAAATACAGAAGAAAACTTATTTTGTGAAATATTATTGCAATTTAAAATAACAGTTTTCCATTTTAATATACTTTAAAATTTATTCATGTGATCAAAGCCGAATTTTCAGCATCATTACTCCAGTCTTCAGTGCCACATGATCCTTCAGAAATCATTCTAATATGCAGATTTATAATCAATGTTGGAAACTGTTGTGCTGCTCCATATTTTTGGGGGGACCTGTGATATTTTTATTTTTTTTTATGATTCTTTGATTAATAAAAAGTTAAAAAGAACAGCATTTATTTAAAAAAATAAATTTTGTGTTACAATATACAATGCTATTCAAAAGTTTGGGGTCAGTAATTTTTATATATATATATATATATATATTTTTTTTTTTAAGAAATTAATACTTTTATTCAGGAGGGATGTGTTAAATGAATAAATGTCATATTAAAGACTTATATTGTTAGAAAAGATTTCTATTTTGAACAAATACTGTTCTTTTTAACTTTGTATTCATCAAAGAATCAAAAGAAAAAAGTATCACAGGTTCCAAAAAACAATATTAAGCAGCACAACAGTTTCAACACTCATAATAAATCAGCATATTAGAATGATTTCTGAAGGATCATGTGACTACTGAAGACTGGAGTAATGATGCTGAAAATTCAGCACTGCATCACAGAAATAAATTCTGTTTTAAAATATATTAAAATAAGAAACCTATATTAGAAATTGCAATAAGATTTCACAATATTACTGTTTTTTTTCTGTATTTTTGATAGAATAAATACAGCCTCGATGAGCAGAAGAGACTCCCTTTAAAAAAACATTAAAAATCTTACTGACCCAAACTTTTGAGCGGCAGTGTATGTGACAGGTTTAAGACTGATTTTATTGTTCAGGAATATATGTGTGTATGTGTGTGCACTTATACCGAGCAGTCATCACTCTGGGTCTGCACACATCCAGAACCATCGTTCTGTACACAGCAGCCGGACTCTCTCTCTAGATCTTTGGCCTGCTGTGCAAGCTTCACTATTTGACTGTCTCGTCTGATGCATGGAGAAAATTTTGCTCCCAAGTGGATAAGATCTTCCTATGAAACAAAGAACACAAGTAGCAGTGGACAGAGGTTTGTACACAGGTGCCCCAAGAGTGAATTTAAAGTTTTGTCAGAACTAACAGTGTAACAACATATTTCCATATTAATGTCATTTGCACTTTCTATCAAAAGAGAGGCATAAATTATCTTCCACAGAATCTGCATATAGACAAAATGCAATACACCATGAGTATAACCGGTTCTTAAAGGTTCTTGATATAACCAATCAAATTACTTATACTGTATAAACGCTGCTAAATAAGAGTCTCAGAAGTTATTAAAAATGCAAACTGAAATATATTTTCAATACAGAGTACATATACAAATGGCTGTGCATTTATTTGTGCATTAAATTATAGGGGAATTCCATGTCAACCAAACTAAACTTCCACAGCTCAAATTTTTGATTTTCAGTACTTTTTCTGAAGAAAGATAAACCTGTATAGTGTTGAAAGCCAAAATATTAAACAGATGTATATTTTTTTACGGAGTAATCCAGAATTTGGTAGAGTGGGGTCAAAATGACATTTTTTTTTTTTACTTGGGATTCAGAGCAAAATCTCCATAGAGATTGGTAGGTCTATTAGTAATATCTGTTGACTTTAGTAATCTTTGTTGCATTATGTACCAGTGGTGACCGATGAAAAATAGGAAAAAGTACTTTTCAAGTGTTTTCTCCAAAGTTTGCATGCCTATAACTCAAGACATATGAAAGATATCATAATATCCTTATAGATTTCAAGTTTTAACAAAGTTTCTTTTTGGCATCTTCTTTTTTAAGGCCATATATGGTTTAGTTCCAGACATATTGGGATCTAAATATGACCCCAGGAGTAAATTGTTAAATTGTACACATTTTCAGTGGTCAAACACGTCTCAGGTTACTCAGGTTTCGCTTTGGGAAAAGCATGAGTCTAAACATGACAATGAACTTAGCGGCATTAGCATTAGCAGGCAGCAGCCTATGACATCATGACAGGTGTGTCCGAGAGTATAAACAGGCATCTGTAAAATAAATCATCCCATTCTTGTTTGAAGGAGACGTGCAGGAATTCCTGAAGCATAGCAAAGGGAAGCAGTGTCTCATTCCCCTTCTCAGGGAACCATGATTACATGTGTAGTGTGTAGGACTCACGTCACCTAAGACGTTGTGATTTTTGGGTCACACGTCACTCAAGGTGCGGTTATGAGTATATCAGATGACCAGTTCCCACCTCACTTAGTTTAGTGCACCAGTCAAAGACTGGTAATTTGGTAATGTGGGCGTGTTTCCCACAAGCTGTTCAATAATTTGAATTGCACACATTGGAGGGAGCTGATCAGCTGATTTATTTGAAAGATTGGTGGTTTAGCTAGCTAGTAGAGCCTTGGATCATCAACACAAAGAAGACACAATTGTAATAAGATAAATGAAATTTATTAACAATAGATATGCAAGAGTAAATACAACAACTAGTGATGATACCAATAAGTGAATATGCACTGTTAATAATAGACAACTAAAAATGAAGGAAGATACTAAATATGAATCACAGAAACAAATAAATGGAATGAACACAGAATGGCTGAATGCAATGCTGTTGAGCTGAATGTAGCAATGGAATAGATTTCTATGGATATGTTGCTTATGGGAACCACTTAATGGCTCTGGTGGAATTAATGATAAATAACTGCTTATTTATCTCTGAACAAATAATATAGCTATTATTCGTAATGCTGACCACAAGTAAATGTTATCTAAACAGGTTAGAGAAACATAGGCTGCAGGCATAAACTAAGCCAAGGTCTTTAGGAAAGAGGTTTGGTAAGTTTATAATTACGTTCCACAGGCGGGTGATCAGTCCGGGGGTAGAGACGTCTTCCACTGGTGATGCAGACTGCGTGCAGTGGGGAGGGCACAGAGTTACGTTCCAGTAGCTGTCAATGCGCTGACCTGGAGGATGCTGAACTGCTGTTGTGCCACAAAGGGTCCTTAGAGCATGGACCGGGCAGCTGGGTCAGATGGGTCTTCACGGGGTCCTTTGCAGCCTGGCTGCGTCGTTGAGGAGCCGTGGGTTTCAGGCAGTGTCTGCCACTGCGGAGGTCCGGTGCGGACTGGGTTGTGCTGCTTTCGGAGCGGCAAGAGTCAGACGGGGTCCGTCACTGCTGGGTCCTTTGCAACTGAAGGGTAGCCAAATCCGATAAGGAAGGTTTGCTCAGGGGCTGAGTTAAACCTTAGCTGTCTTGAAATCTCTTTCCTCGTCAGGCCAGAGACTCAGAACGTCGTATCTGCTACTGTCTCTCTGGATGTATCAGAGACTTAAAACTTTGGTGTTTCTGTTAGTGTCTCTCTAGATGAAAGACTCAGAAACGGGGAGTGTTCCTGTTGCTGTCTTCCCGGTAACAGGACTCAGACTCAGAACAAGGAGTGTCTTTTGGGAATTTACCTTTATCTCTTTTTGATGAGGAGGAGATTGGAATCTGGCGCCTCTCTGTTCCAGGAATGTGACTGGCCGCTTGTGTCCAAGGTGGCCATGATGTTGCCCGCCCTAGTGTGGAACTCATTTGCATACAGTGAAGTACAAAGTTAAACAGTGTCTTTAACATTTCACCCATGCAATATTTCTTTACCAAACCTCTTTCAAACTATTATCAGCATCATAAGGAGCAAAAAGAGTCCAAACATGATAGGAAACTGTTGAACTATCACTTATTCATACCATAATATGTTAATAGGCCTGCTCCTGTGAACTGTTGTGTTAACAGTCAATGGCCATCAACATAAACTGTACTTCATCCCAGGATGAAGTGAATTCCTTGAAGTTTGCATCCATTTAAGGTCTCCAAACATGGGTATGAATGGATTTGGATAGATCTGTGTGGCCTTTCTTTGTTTCAGCCACTGCTGTTGCATCCAGAGATCTGGAGGAATTTTTATGGTAGTCATTTCCTAAACCTTAGGATTGGGTGTGATGGTGTGGGTCAACCCATAGTCCAATGAGAAGTCCTCTCTTAGGTGGTCGTGGATGCAGAAGGTCTCCCTTCCTGTCCTGTTGGAGGTGTCTGGCAGTTGTCTTGGCATCTTATCTGATGGTTCTGAACATCTTTTTATGTTCCTCCACCACGATCCAATCACAGTGGGGCACATCTCCCTCCACGCCGGCAGTTAGAGAGGGGCCCTGCCATAAACTGGTCCTTGGAATGCCAGTTTGACTGTTGTTCACTACACATGCGTACATTACATTACCTCCATACAACCTAGCCAAAACCTAGCCGAGCTCTAGGAGTGGAGGCCTCAGCATGACGACTCTCTAAAACGAGAGGAATCTGAAATCCCTACACTCAGGACATCTTGTGAGGAGGCTCACAGAGAGCCTACAGCTCACAGATGCTGTCCTAGCAGAGTTCTGGCAAGCAAAGGCCTCTTTGAAAAAACTCTCTATAGCGAGAGGAGGCCTGACAATGCTCGCAGTAGATGGCCAAGCTCTAGGAGCGGAGACCTCAGTATGACAACTCTCTAAAATGAGAGGAGGCCTAACTAGAACTCACGCTCAGGACATCTTCACCGAGAGCCTACAACTCTCAGATGTTATCCTAGCAGAGTTCTGGTGAGTGGAGGCCTCAATGAAAATAATTCTCTGTAGCGAAAGGAGGCCTGACGACGGTAGTGCAAGTAGTTCAGGGGGCCATGGCGGTGTAAGTTCCGGGAGCCATGATAGTGCGGCCTCCATGGCCTTCGCCTAAGATCTTGGCCCTATTTATAGCAAACTTTGAGAAAATAATATTAATGGCACTCAGACATATCAGTTCTATGATATTGTTTTGATAGAGGGAAGCAAGATACAACCTTGAAATCTATGAAATCTTCAGACATTCCCCTTTAAATACAATAAATATCAGCTATATACAAAGTGACCAACATTTGTTTTTTGACCATTGAAAATGGGTAATATTCAACAATCTGGACATGGAGCTGCTGTTACACTTATGGACCCTTTTGTTACGTTTTCTTCCCTCATGTGCTCCGTGACCTAGTTTCTGTTCCCCCTTGATTGTGTCATTTGATTCACTTGTGTCTTATTAATTATCTTCATTTGCATGTGCATTTAAGTTCCTGTCTGTTCAGTCTTAGTTTGTCTTGTGGATTACCATTAAAAGGATTTTTTAATATATCTTCGATGTGTCTGCGTCTTCCTAGCAGCAGCGGGATTATAGAATAACCGACCAACAAAAAGAAAGTGGCATCTACCCCCTCGTTTTGTTTTCCCGTTGTTTGTAAGTTTTTCTTTTATTTTTATGGACAACCCAACCTTCCTCCTTCTCCTGCTGGAGCAGGGGGAGCAATCTCTCGAGGACCATACCAGACTGCTTCTAGAAGTTGCTCATCACACCAGCCTCCTGGACGATGCGCTCTAGTCGTTCTACAGTGCGAGTTTCACCACCTTTGTGGAGTAGGTACTGGCAAGAAACGGATCTCCGTTTACCGTTGGATTTGAAGATGATCTCGCCAGTCCCACTCCGGACCCAGAGCCCAGCCAAACACCACCCCGCTGCGTGGAGCATATGCCAGAGTCCACCGCAGACGGAGAGCAAGCACCTGCCGCAACCAACGAGCCATCGCTAAAAACAGAGACAGAGCTGAGGATCGCCCAGGAGCCAGAGCCTCACATGACGGCACACACCATCCCTGAACACCTTCACCTGTCAGGATTTCCCACCCACCCTCCCTCTCCTGCCTCCTCCTGTCATCCCCGCGTCAGCTCCGCCACTGCTGCTTTCTGGCAGCCCCTCAGCTCACCCTCAGCCTTCCATCCGTGCGGTGTGTTCACCGAGGGTCTGCCAGTCTCCATCGGCGTCGAGGGTGGAGGATCCCTCATCTCCGCCTCCGGCCTCTGAACCCTGCGGTTCCGCCATGGCTCCTAGCTTCCTCCTCTCCGCCGTGGCCTGTCAGTCCACCAGCTCCACCGGGTTCCCTCATCCCCCCGGCTCCACTTTGGTCAGTCGTCGACCATCCACCGCCTCGGGACTCCACTCCTTCGGCTATGTCAGCCTCCTCCTTCCCTCTGGCTCATCGGCTCTCTGTCTCCACCTAGGCCTCCACCACCTGCTCCGCCGCCGTCGGTCGGCCCCAGGAGACGCCAGCCCTTCCTCCACCATGGCTCCTCCCTCTGTCGGCTCCACCGTGGGTCACATTCATGGCTGCAGCCTGGGTCCTGCTTAGCTCCTCCTGCTCCAAATCCCTCATGCCTTTTCCCTGGCTCCTCCCTCCGTCTGATTCGCCTTGTCTACTCCTGTCTCCATCCTGGCTCTTCCCTCCATTGTTGAATGTTAAGGCCATTTCACACTGAGCACGATGTGAAAAAGCGAGGTGAATCGCCGATGAACGTTGCTTTCACACCGAGCACAAAACGATTAATCGCCTTCTGCTAATTCACGCCTGCACGCTAGGTGGTGCCGACCAGCAGTGCATTTTTCCTCATGTAGCCCATGTACCTCGTATATGGCTTTTACATCTTCCACTGCTCAATATACAGCATTAAATTAAGATAAATAACTTTTGGTTCTTCATCAGAAACACAAACTATCCATAATGCTTACAAGAAAATATAATTAGAGGTACAATTAGCATCAAACTACATTTCAAAATGTATGCAATTCATGTTTTTGCTCAAACCCCACTTTAAACCATCATCGAGTGCTTGTAATAACTTCTGATTTTGATCTAAAATGGATGTTGATTCTATAACAGGCAGACATGCACTCTTTGTATGTTATAATGGACTGAACACTACCCGCTTGTCATTTGTCATAAACATCCTTTATTGTTATAAAAATACCATGAGCTGCATAAAAACATATACAGAAAACATATCGTATGAATACAGATATACCTCTATGTTCAGACACCAACGACAACAACATCTTGACATCCATACGACAACCATTTGTATGTTGGTTGAAAGTCCTCTACATCGTTGTTTTTAAGCTCGTGCTCAATACAGTCTTCTGAGCTTTTCACGCCACCGTGTCGACCTTTTAGGTAACAGCAGTTGCTCTGGCCATGTGATGTGATGCTCAAATCTTATTGGACAGCCTCTGTTTTCGCTTTGGAAAAATGAAAAGATTCGTCGGACTGATTCGAAAAAAACATTCGCAATTTTGGTGCGCACATGTTCGCGGCCTATGTCGAAGCATCCATAGGAATCTGTTGTTTTATTCCAGCGCATCATTGTGTCCGATATTCGTTTCGCTTTTTCGCGCTCAGTGTGGAAAGGCCTTTACCTTGTGTGTTAGACCCTCTTCATCTTGTGAATTACCATTAAAAGGATTTGTTTATATAATCTTCATTGCAGAGGTCGCGTTAACCAAAAATTCTCCGTCACTGATGGAAATTTTTTAGCACTGATGGAAAAATCTGAAGGCTGTCCGTCACTTTGACAGATTACACGGAGGGTGATCTATTGTAATTTATAACTGTAATTCCCAACCCTGTGCAGTTGGTGGCGAGTGCGCTCCAGAGTGGCAGCAGAGAGCGGGATCATCAGCTCCAGAAAAAAAGAACTGTCACAAGTCTTTTGCATTGCGTTTGATTACGCACACTCGCACAGGCGAGTATCCACTATAGCAGGGGTGGGCAAACTCAGCCCTTCCAGGCCACTTTCCTTCAGAGTTTTTTGCTCCAACCTTAATCACACGCACCTGAACCAGCTAATCATTGTCTTCAAGACTACTAAAAGGATACAGGCAGGTGAGTTTTATCAGGGTTGGATCAAATCTCTGCAGGAAATTGGCCTGAAAGGGCCAAGTTTGCCCATCACTGCACTACAGTAATGCGAAAGAGATGATCAGTTCACGTGCGCTGCCGCTTCGCTTGATTTGAGGCGCTACAGCGATCTATCACGGCACATTAAATAGCTCCAAAATGGTATTTATTGCTCAAGTTCCCTAATAAAATGGACAGAATTTGAAATTTGAGACATGAGAAATTTGTTTCATATCAAAAGTAGCAAAGCAGAAAGCTTAGCCTATTGCGATTTATTGGATGGGAGGCACACTATATGTACTGTGCATTCATCAAATGAAAAGAGCATCGATTGGGATTTAACTGATATTGGTTCATAAAATTGAGAATCTTTTTTTTTTTACCCAGCCCTAGCATATTTCATTGTTTTTCGTGGCCTGTGCTGTCACTTCAGGGTGTGGTGTTGCACATGAAAAGTGACACACAGTCTCTGTTCATCTGTTCTCATCATAAATAAACGCATAAGCCTATATGCTCGTCCTGTAGGTTCATTATTAAAAATGAAAACATGAACAAAAATAAAAGCAATTAAATGTGTTATTATAATTAAAGTAAGAAAAGTAAAATGACGGGTAATCAGGGGTGTCATGCACTCATTATTTTTGAGGGGGCACGAGTGGGGGGGGGGGTTGTCATGTGACACACAGCAGCCACAATAGCACCTATGTTCTTATGTTGTTGTTTTTTTTCATTTTTATTTGAAACATTCCCAAACACATTAACTATATCATAAAATATCAATGGTCAAAGTAGCCTAATAATGTATTAAATGTGCATAAAAACCTGTGTACTTAAGAAACAGATATGGGTGTCATTAGGCCTGTCACGATAACAACTTTTTGTTGTGCGATATATTGCCCTAAAAATAATTGCGATAAGCGATATTATTGTCATTTTAAAGACCATTTTATGTCACTGAATATATAATCATAATTTAACAGCATAATAATGCAAGAAGGCCTACACACTTCCAAATGCCAACAAACATCTAATTCTAAAGAATATTTAGATCATGGAAATTAAGTATCAAAATATTAGATACCTTTAAAAACTTGAATAAATATTGAATAAACAAAAAGTGCAAAGTAACAAGTAGAAAAAAAGAAAAATGCACAAAGAACTTGTATGGAGATTTTTCCATCTACAGATTTTTCCCTGACCTTATTTTCTCTGTAAATTAAGGATGCACACTATTGCTGAAAAACACAATCACTACTTAGCAGTCAGATGTCTGTATGCACAAAGGCACAGACTCCTAAACAAGGCCATATCTGCAGATGAAACTTTTTTTGTAGAAGCAGTTTTTAAATTTGAACTAGCAACACATGACTACACCACGTTATGTACGAGAAGCTGCAAAAGACACAGGCGCAAGTGGAATGTACAAAACATGGTGACATTAATTTTTAAGTAAATATAATGGGCGATATATTGCGTCACCAAAAATTATTGAAGTCATGTACATATATTGCGCGATAAGTCGATATATTGATTATTGCGACAGGCCTAGGTGTCATGCCATAACAGTTTTAATACGACTGACTTTATATTTAATGTGAATTTAACATTGAAAGTTAATGTGAATAAAAACATTGCAAGTTAGTCTACTTATAACACTTTCATTGTACAGAAAGAGAGCAAAGAACATTTAAATTACCAAAGAACATTTTTGCTGACAGTCTAGAGTTCAAGGACTCTCAAAAAGTCCCATTAATATCACTGAAGCTGTTTACACTGTGAAATGAATATCTTACTTACAGATTTGTACACACATCTGCACTTTATTGTTTCTAACAAGAGAATTCGCCAGAAAGACGTATTCAGTCAGCGAGCGAATGAAGAAAACACTGGCATTTCAGCTATGACTCATCTGAACACCTCTGATTGGCCATTGCATTCATAAGCTCAACAGCATCATGTGTGATTGGTTATAGTACGCAGTGCAGTAAAAACACGTCTGTCTCTGGCTCAGCGCCAGGCAGCGGATGTAGATTTGAATTTAGCAGCTGATGATATGATGCGCTGAAAGTTCTAATCACGCCGGTGTGATTGTATCAAATATAGAAAATATTATTCGGCTATTTTTTTTTTTTTTTTTTTGTCTTTTGGAAGCTGCATTCAAAATCCACTTGGCTCAAAAATCTGAGGGAGCACATGCCCCCTCACTTGGAATGGGCATGATGCCTCTGCGGGTAATAATAGATTATGACGGAATTTTTACAATCCTGTCCGTCAAAATTATGGACAATGTTAAAGTCTAAAGCAGCCTCTACTTCATCGTGCCTGCGTCTTTCTAGCAGCAGTGGTATTACAGCTGCATCGAGATCTCTGTAACTCTGGGAGTGAACCATTTAAGGCCTTGAAAATAAAGCTTCCAAGAGAAACGTTCAAGTATTACAATCTAAAGTCATATTCAGATATCTTTAATACTTCTTGAGTTCTTGAATAAACTTCTTGAATACTTCTTTGGAAAAATAATATTTACGGGACTCAGACAGGCGTATTCTATGCAATTGTTTTGATAGAGACAAACAAGCATTTCTAGTTTCAACATTATTTGTTCTCCAGACCTTCCTCTTTAAAAGAAAAAAGTATCAGCTGAATGCAAAGTGACCCACATTTGGTTTCTGACCACTAAACTATACAATTTAATCATTTACTCCTGGAGCCATATTTAGATTCCTATATCTTTGGAACTGAACCAAATAGGGCCTTAAAAATGAAGATGCCAAAAGGAAAGTTTAGCACCTGATTTTTTAAAAGGGCATTAAGACTACAGTAATACTTCAAGTTACAGACATGAAAACTTTGGAGAAAAAACTTGTGCTTTTTCCCATTTTTGAACTGTCACCATTGCACATAATGCAACAAAGATGACTAAAGTCAACAGACTGTACTGATAATATACTACAGATTTTACTAATTACTAATTTACTAATGCTGCTGCCATCTTTCTGAAGTCATTTTTACCCTCCTGTAATTTGGCTCCGGATCTTGGGTGAAATTGCCCCCTACATAATTACCCTATTATCACAGGATATAAGCGTGTTTATGCAATGAACTGTGAGTTTACAAAACCATGTATAACATCTGGTTCATCTGGTTGTGTGCAGCGGTGAACTACAGCTTGCACAATCTTTGATGCTTATAACTCTGTGACAGCTAAATTAAACTGACTTTCCCTCCACTTTACAGCTTACCATACACACTTATTTAGCATTTCTCAAAACTTCAGAGAAAAATATCAATGCTTACATGGGGTTTTTCATGACCATTTAACAGAGAAAAGAACAGGACAATTAGGGCCAATGACAAACCTTGTCCCTTACATGACTCATGGCCAGAGGTAGCAATTAAACAAGCATAATGGCTTTATACTCATCTATAGCATCTATAAGCATCTATACTCAAGACACACTGGCTGTCTTTTATCAAAACAGTTCTCAGCTTGTTCACAACTGTTACAATGATGTATTCGTGGGCATATACTTAAACATAAGTTGACTTTTACCAGCAGTACCAACACCTAAAGCTCACAACTTGAAAGTTACAGTGGCTGATGATTTCGATGTGAGAGAGGAATGCCATGGAATTTTATGTCGTAGGGTTTTTTTGTGCTGTGAATTTAGTGAGCTTTAGACGTTGGTACTGCTGGTGAAAGTCTGCACATGAGTCCTCACTCTCTGTTGTAAGCAAACAGCATCAGCTTACACGTGAGTATGCCATTATGAGATGGGAAGTTCACGCTCCAGACAGTAATGAACGTGCTGAGAACTTCAGAACTATTTGCCTTTGGTCTTGCCTGTGTATGTCTTTAGACTCTCAAAAACCAGCAGCCAGAGGTGTGCACTGTATGAATTGCCAAGTACAACAGTTTAACTTGAAAAATCTTCTTTACTGTTCATCTGAAGAGAAAAAAGTCACCTACATCTTAAAAGGCCTGAGGGCAAGTAAATTAATGGCAAAATTTTTATTTTTGGTTGAAACTGAAACTATCTCTTTAAGTTTGGATGGAAGTTTATGTTCCAGTTTTTAAAAATATATTAGCAATTTATTAGCAATTAGCATTTGTTTTTTTTTATTTAGGGATATGATCTAGTTTGGACTTAACAACCAGATGGACTTAAGAACCACTTTCTGTGTCACTTACAGAGCAAGGACCAATCCAGAAGTTCTCCTGCTGTACATGCTTCACACTCTCATAGATTCCTTTGTTTCTCAGTACCTGAAAGAGAGAGCCAAAAGAAGGTAATCAATAATGGGCAACCAAATATATTATAAAATTGTAATTCCTCACACAATTGTAGCTATAACACAATACTAGAGCAGGCACTTAGCATGTCAGAGCTGCATAATGTCTGACATAATGGATGGATGACAAAATATTATCAGCATGGCATGGATAAAATTAATTGGGTGACTAAATGAGCTGTTGATCGCTTTCTGTCCCCTTTTAAACGGAAATAATTTGACTGGCCTTTCCTGACCAGCAATTTAAAAAGTACCATGTGACAATACTGCTTGTGAAAGCTGGTTAAGTATAAACGATGCTTAAATATTAAATATATTGCTACAAAACAAACTTTATTATGAAGACATTTTTCTTCTCATAAATTTAAGTGAAAACTGTATTTTGCTGAAATAGAGAGATTTTATTAATAACCATCCAAGTACATCCAATGTGATTTGGTCATGTCTGATTTTTTTTCTCATATTATTTATATTATATAATAACCCTTCCTATACTTGAGAGGACTCTTTTTGATAGCTTACCAGCTGAGTGGTGGAATGTTGGGCAAAGCCCACAGGAGCAAATCCATATGTAATGCAGGACAGCAATGTTATGATAATATGCACAAAGGTAATCCAGTAGGTAAAATATGGCCTGACAAAAAGACAAATAATCATCACAACGTTCTCTCAACAGTCTAAAAGCAACATCTAATTCTGACGTGCTTCTGGTGGAGGAGCCAATCTGGTATTGTTAACTCACCGATGACTATGAAAATCTTCCAGTTGTTTCTGTACTTGGCTGCTAAGACTGCGTCTATAGTGTCGGTTCAGCCACTTCCCTACCACACCCATCCCATACTGACGCTTCTGCTTATCAAACGCAAAGTGCTTGACTTTAGAGGCAATTCGACCACCACGATGAGAAGATTCTCTCTCAGAGGGGGTCACAGTTTTGATGACATCCCTTTTTCCTCTGGAGACAAAAAAAAATGGCAATATTAAAACAGGTGAGCACTAAATATCTGCAAAATTGTAAAGCTACAGAATAGGCTACAGATCTAGTCTTACAACATAAATTATTTCAAATTTCTGTGTTAAAGCATTAGGTTGGAAGATTTTCACAACTTACAAGTTAGGAAATGATATTCCCTCGCCCAAAGAAACATCTGCCACATGACAAGAAGCCGATATAGGGGGTGACTCAAAAACATCATCTGCCATAGAATAAAGCTCCTCATGGACATCTACCTATGAAAATGTGAAAGAGATAACATTTATGACTTTTGATTATAGCAAAAGCAGCTTTTGATGGCATAAGATGCTAAATTAAATTACTTTAAATATTAAAATATGTTCCCAAAATTTGTATGACTAGTAAACAAAGAACACAATGTACTGTTTATTTGAATGCAGAATGTGCACTAACACTTTTGTCACTATATGACTCGTGATTCTGAGATTCTGTTTTCAGATATCTTGGCAGTGCAGCTGCCTCTAACTTTAGCACTATCACAATTTTGGTGGTAAAGGAATGTGAACATTTACTGCCAACAGCTCACCGAAAGATCTGACACAGACAAAAAACATTTGGTAACACTTTAGGTTACTTTAGAACATAATTCACTATTAACTAGTTGCTTATTAGAATGCATATAGCATAATGCCTTATTCTGCATGACCACATTCTAGATCCCTTAACTGTACCCTATACCTACACGCAACTACTACAACAACCACCTTACTTACTATCAATAAGCAACAAATTAGGAGTTTGAGTAAACTGTGAATATGAGTTTCGGTAACACTTTAGTATAGGGACCAATTCTCAGTATTAACTAGTTGCTTATTAACATGCCTATTATTAACATATTGGCTGTTCATTAGTACTTATAAAGCACATATTCTGCGTGACCATATTCTACATCCCTAATCATACCCAATACCTTAACTTAAAAGTACCTTACTAACTATTAATAAGCAGCAAATTAGGAGTTTATTGAAGCAAAGGTCGTAGTTAATGGTTTGTTAATAGCAAGAATTGGACCTTAAAATAAAGTGTGACTGCATACTTTTATTTTTTTAATTGATTAAATCCGTATTTATTATGGTAATAATATACAGTCAGGTCCATATATATTAGAACACTGACACAATTTTTATAATTACGGCTCTGTATGCCGCCTGAAAAGAATGAAAAATAAAACAAATAAAATAAAATGCTTAGGAATTACAACCATTTTTATACACAGTACCCCGATTTTCAGGAGCTCAAATGTAATTGGACAAATAAATATAATAATAAATACAATGTTAATTTTTAATATTTTGTTGAGAATTCTTTGCAGGCAATGATTCCCTTAAGTCTGGAACTCATGGACATCACCAGAGACTGGGTTTCCTCCTTTGTGATGCTTTGCCAGGCCTTTATTGCAGCTGACTTCAGTTGTTGTTTGTCTTTCTGCCTTTAGTTTTGTCTTCAGCAAGTGAAATGCATGCTCAGTCAGGTTGAAATCAGGAAATTGACTTGGTCATTGCAGAATATTCCACTTTTTTTACCAGCAAAAACTCCTCGGTTACTTTTGCTGTATGCTTTGTGTCATCATCCATTTGTACTATGAAGCGCCGCCCAATCAACTTTGCTCCATTTGACTGAATCTGGGCAGAGAGTATATTCTTCCTGTACACATCAGAATTCTTCCGGATGCTTCTGTCGTCTGTCACATCATCTCTAAACACCAGTAACCCAGTGCCACTGGAAGCCATGCATGCTCATGCCATCACACTGCTCCACCATGTTTCACAGATGATGTTGCATGCTTTAGATCATGAGCTGTTCCAAACCTTCTCCATACTTTTCCCCCCATCATTCTTCAGCCATCCAAAGAATGTTTTTCCAGAAGTGGTCTGGCTTTTTTAGGTGTTTTTTGGCAAGTCTAATTCAGCCTTGTTTGCACCTTGTGGAGAACCCTCTGTATTTGCTCTTGTGAAGTCTTCTCTTGATTATAGACTTTAACAGTGACATGCCTACCTCCTGGAGAGTGTTCTTCACTTGGCTGGATGTAGTGAAATGGTTTTCTTTACCATGCACTCTTAAAAATGAAGGTGCTTAAAAGGCTCTTCACAGCGATGCCATAGAAGAACCATTTTTGATTCCACAAAGAACCATTCATTCAAAGGTTCTTTAAAGAACCATCAATTCTTACCTTTTTATAATCTGAAGAATGTTCTTTCGCCACAAAGAACCTTTTGTGAAACAAAGATTCTTCATATGTTGAAGGTTCTTTATGGAACCATTTAGATAAAAAAAGGTTATTCTATGGCATCGTGAAGCACCTTTATTTTGAAGAGTATGGAGAGGATTCTCTGATCATCCACCATTGTTGTCCTCCATGGATGTCCAGGCCTTTTAATGTTGCTGAGCTCACAAGTGCCTTCTTTTTTTCTCAGAATGTCCCAAATGCCACTCCCAATGTTCCTGCTATCGCTCTAATGGATTTGTTTTTTGAAGCCTAACAATTGTATGTTTCACTTGTATGGAGAGATCCTTTGACCACATGATGTGGGTTCAAAGCAACAGCTTCCAAATGCAAATGGCACACTTAGAATCAACTCCAGACCTTTTACCTGCTTAATTAATATAGAAATAATGAAAGAATAGCCCACGACTTTCCATGAAACAGCTTTTGAGTCAATTGTCTGATTACTTAGGGTTCTTTGAAAAAGGAGAGGTAAATATTAAAGAGCTGTAATTCCTTAACCTTTCCTCCAATTTTGACCCACAAATTAAAGCTCAGAGTGTGCACTTTAAACCCATATTCATTATATAACTGTAACTTGAATATTTTTTGGTCAGCAGCTAAAATAATAAAAATTGTGCCTGTCCAAATATATGTGAACCTGACTGTAATAGAATATACTTAAATACAAACTGAATGCGATGATTACGATTTTTTTTTTTTTTGCATTTAAATGAAAACTTACAGTTTAAATGTATATTAACTCCAATCAGTTGAACTCAAGTCCTTATTAAATGGGTCATTAAATCACTCTTAAATAAATCTAATCTTTATACTAACTGTAACAACAAAAGGTTATTAAAACAATTATTTAAAATGTACAGTACTTTGAGGTAAAACTAATTTGATATTTACAAAGTGCACTTTTTAAAAAGCATACATAATCATGTTAAGAAATGGTCATGAAAGTACCCTTTTATTTCAGCAATTTTATATTATCTGCAAGTACAGTTTTTTTTTTTTTTTAAATATAGTTAAGATTTGAAGCACACTACAAGGGTGTTTTCAATACAATTAAACACACTTCTCTTTCACAAGGTAGTGGAAAGATTGGAGACAAAGCCAGATAAATATACGCACTTTGCTAAAAAAAACTGAATCAGGGGTGTCTGCTGTATCCACAGTGTCGTCTTCGAGCCAGCTGGGCCGGGCAAAACTCCTCCTCTGAAATCCACGCCCACTTTGAGTGCCCTGTAGACCATGTCGACCCTATAGGACCAGAACATGTCAAGAGAGGATAGTACCACATGACACAACCTTAAATATCCCAATACAAATATAAGCAACAAAGAAAATAAAAAAATAGTTGTATAGCCATTATAAGACTGGAAAATGTATTTATAATGGTCAAAAACGTAAATGTCCAATTTATTAGTATCACACACTTTAAGGGATAGTTCACCCAAAATTGAAAAATTTGTCACCATTTACTCACCCTCATATTGTTTCAAACCTGTGTGAATTTCTTTTTTCTGCACAAAAGAAAAAATCAAAATATTTTAAAAAACGTGGGTAACCAAATAGTTGCTGACTTCCTAAGTATGCCAAAAAAAAAAAAAAAAATGATTCTCAATAGGTTACAAACTGTTTGGTTAACAACATTCTTCAAAATATCTACAATATCTATTCAGGTTTGGAACAAAATTATGGTAAGTAAATGATGACAAAATTTTCATTTTGGGGTGAACTATCCCTTTAAATGTATAAACATACAAGTACATTACCTGGAGGTAAATACTAACATGCAAAAAAATAATAATAACAATAAATAAATAAACTAAGACTACATAACACAAATTAAATATCTACAAAGGTGCGATGTCAATACTTTCTGTGGTGACACACACCTTAAGAAGATTGGACGCAGCGCGGAGGCTCATACGAGCCACCGATTCTCTTTTTCTCCGTGGTAAACGTGTGTAACCAGAGCGCTGGCTAGTGAACGAGCAGAGAGAGATCACACCTGGGGTCAAAGGAGGATATGCTGTATGGGGTGTCCTCGGTCGCTCAGACTCCTCGTAGCGAAACTGTCGCCCACGAGCCAAAGGATCCACAATCTTAGGAGCGACAGAAAGCAAGACAGGCTATGAATCAGTAGTTGATGATTTGGTCATAGAAACTTATATACACTTAATGAATATAGGCTACTGATCAGAGCTCATGACTGTAATAGTTACTAGTCATGAAAACACATAAAAACAAAGCAAGTCATACTATCATGCAGAAAAAATCCTAAAAATATGCAGTTAATCCAAAAAAGAATGCATCTCTTAACATACCAGTATGTAAATGCTATAATAACCACTTTCATGTTTTTGCTCGCCTGCAGTCAGGCCAGCCTCAGCTACTACTACTACTACAGGAAAGTGTCTTACTTTCAAAAACAGCAAAATAGTGTGCATGAGAACAGAACAGAGAAACTTTTGAAATTTGAATGTTTTTTAACTTAACATGTTGCTTATAGCACAAAACACACACACACACACACACACAAAAGAATAAAGAAAAAAACATCAAAGACAAAGAGAAAAAGTAAATAAATGTGCAGACCGAATGCAAAAACATGTTCTGTATGACCTTGATATGTGGGCTACAACTAATTTCACTCATTTTTAAACAGAATATCTGTAACTGAGTTGTCAACTATTCCAAAAGTAAGAAACAATTGTGTTTAAGCAAAAACATCTCTTAAAGTAAACTGAATAATTTGAAAAACTCAGTCTTCTCACACTTCTTTGCTCCCAATCCAGGATGTTGTGCCAGAACAATCTGACAGGGATATTGTTATCAATGTACCAAACAATATATCTATATGTATATAATATATAACAGTTGTGTCTTCCAGATGGCCTCCTAAGCCAAAACCTGTGCTAAAGTGAATAATCCTGGAATGATTCTTTCTGTTAATGGTTGCAGGGCTGAAAGTTCAGTGTGTTTCTGCAAAGAGTTGTGCTTTTTCATCCTGTAATCAAACAAAGATTTCTTATTGTCACTGTAAAATATAAAGCATGTACTTATGAGCTTGTCATAGCAAAGGTAATGTGGTTGCAACCCTTACCCTGACAGGCTTTTCTTTGCGTGCCCTGTGGAAGTATAGAGTTTGCACGATATACAGACTGATTCCACACCAGCGTTTCTATCTGCTATGTTTGTTCTGTTTTTATGTATAATAATGTTATTTGCTGTAACTGTGTAAAAGGCACACCAGGGCCAACTTTAAATCATAAACATATGAAAGGCCTTCACACCTTACATTCAACAGAATTTCAGCCATGTATCTCCGTAAACACTTGGTGGATTCCTGTATACTTTCTTATACACTGCTCAAAAAAATGAAAGGAACACTTTTTAAATCAGAGTCTAGCATCAAGTCAATTAAACTCCTGGGATATTGATCTGGTCAGTTAAGTAGCAGAGGGGGTTGTTAATCAGTTTCAGTTGCTTTGGTCAAGTCAAGTCAAGTCACCTTTACTTATATATCTGGCCTTATGGCAGTTCCAGTCCCTGCTGCAAGGCAAGCACGTGTCGGTCCGCACGGACAACACTGCAGCTGTCTTGTACATCAACTGGCAGGGAGGTCTACGATCACACCGCATGTCACAGCTCACGCACCATCTCCTCCTCTGGAGTTGAACACGGCTCAAATTGCTGCATGCCATCAACGAGCTCACGTTCCCTGGAGAATGGTGACTCCATCAAGAGACAATCCGGCTGATCTGGAGTCGATTCGGGGAAGCTCAGGTGGACCTGTTTGCTTCCAGCGAGTCCTCCCACTGCCAGCTGTATTACTCCCTGACCGAGGCGCCCCTCAGCACGGACGCACTGGCACACAGCTGGCCAGGTCATTAATCCCTGATAACTTTCAAAATGGAATGAACACGGAACAGTTTTTATGTGAGCAACTTTTATGTGAAAAACTCGGAGTGGACCCAGAGCGGAGTGATTACAGAACGCTTAGAGTGGAGAGAGGAACGTGCTTTCGCTCCACTCCAGGCTTTGATCACATCCCCCTCAGCAGGTTGAATACACCTCATCTTTCCTTAATTTAAGACCTATTCAAACTAAAATTAAGACATTTATTAAACTATTTGAGAAATGTAAGCCTATTTACGGCCTTAAAATTATTAAAAGTGAATTGAAGACATTAAGGACAGGCGGGAACCCTGCAATTAACGGAAATCCATCGTAGCGACGGAGAACTTTAATCCCTGGCACCGTGGAGCTCGACTGGCATTTGCCGTTGAACACCAGAATTGGCAGGTCTGCCACTGGCGCCCTGTACTTTTCACAGATGCGAACAGATTCACCCTGAGCACGTGACTGACGTGAACCGGTCTGGAGAAGCCATGGAGAACATTATTCTGCCTGTAACATCGTTCAGCATGACCGGTTTGGTGGTGGGTCAGTGATGGTCTGGGGAGGCATACCCATGGAGGGACGCACAGACCTCTACAGGCTAGACAATGGCACCCTGACTGCCATTAGGTATCGGGATGAAATCCTTGGACCCATTGTCAGACCTACGCTGGTGCAATGGGTCCTGATTTCCTCCTGGTGCATGACAATTCCTGGCCTCATGTGGCGAGAGTATGCAGCCAGTTCTTGGAGGATGAAGGAATTGATCATTGAATGGCCCCCACCAGGGCTGGCCCAAGCCTTTATAGGGCCCTAAGCAAAATTTTATTTGGGGGCCCCTCTGTACAGCCAATATGACTGGTTATTGTCAAAGCTTGATTATTCACACACTATAAATCTAACACACCCATTATCAGTTTTGTTTGTTGTAGCTGTGTTGCTTACATCATACTGTCTGCCTGGCATGTTTTTACCCTTTTGTGATTTTTAATTGTAACAGTTGCAAACACACAAGAGTGGTCAGGTGTTAATTTGCACTTTAGCATTCAGTCTTAAAGTATTAAGTGGCATACTTAATGTGGTGTGCTGAATAGCTAACTAAACCAGCAGACAATGCCTTTACCGAACAGAATGTTGGCCGCTGTACAATGTGGGCCGGCCCATTGCGTAAATACAAAGAATGAATTAATTACAGCCTATCCCTCCATCGTCCCAGACGAATGGCCCACGTGGCCCACTTGAAATAAACATTCTAATTAATTTAGCGTGTTCTGGCTCAGTGCAGCCATGGCGGCTCAAAGCGCTTGTCAACGTCAAAATGTTATAACCAATCAAATTGAAGAAGCTTCAATTGCAATTCAACTGTTCACAGAAGCTGAGCTGAGCTACGGCATTTGAATGTGCGCGGAGATAAGATGTAATCAGCTAAACATGATGAGAATTCAGCAATACTTTCCAACGGTTTACAAAAAATGTTTAACGAATTTTCAGGCATGCAAACTACTAGGCCTATTGGCCTTTTCGAATTTCTGAGATTTTACTGCCATTTACATTGTTTGCCACAGTGTAGCTACATAAAACATTAATGTAGCAGTTTTCAGCAGATGTTTGTATATTGTTATATTTCTTCCAAAATTTCACGTCTAAGAAAATGTTTTTTAAAAAAAATGTAAAAACATAATTCTCAAACTTACATTGTAAATAATAATAATAATTATTATTTAATAATAATAATAGTTTTAACGGTTTAAATGTATTTATTTATGTGTTCAAAGCTGAATTTTCAGCATCATCATTATTACTCCAGTATTCAGTGTCACATGATCCTTCAAAAATCATTCTAATATACTGATTTGCTGCTTAATTATTTTCAATTATTATTTGTGCTCAGTTATTAATAATGATTCTTATTATTATCATCATCAAAACTGAAAAACGTTTTTGTTTCTTAATATTTTTGTGGAAACTGTGACACTAACTTTTTTTTTTTTGTTGAATACAAAGTTAAAGAACAACATTTTTTATATATAAATTATTTGTAATAAGTATATCTTTACTGTCACTTAAATCAGTTTAATGAATGAATGAATGAATGAATGAATATCTTGTCACTGTACAAGTAAAACGAAATTGAATGCAATCCTTCCACTTTTTAATGCAACCTTGTTGAATGAAAGTATTATTATTATTTTAAATCTTATTCTAGACTGAATAATGTATCACATTTTCCACAAAAAAAATATGAAGCAGCACAACTGTTTTCAACAGTGATAATAATCAGAAATGTTTTTTAAGCAAATCAGCATATTAGAATGATTTCTGAAGGATCATGTGACTGTGAAGACTGGAGAAATGATGCTGGAAATTCAGCTTTGATCACAGAAATAAATTGTTTACTATATATTTGCATAGGAAACAGCTGTTCTAAATTGTAACTCTATATACATCACATATGGGAGTTTACTGTATTTTTCATCATCATACAATTCTTAATTAAAAAAAAAAAAAAAAAAACTCTTGTCAAGCAATTGAAAGGTACAATAAAAACAGTCCACATTCTGCACTACATTCCAAGTCTTCTAGAGCAGAGCATTGTTATGGATTGATATTATGGTAGGCATTTAACTTTAGTGATATTAAACTGTCCCTCTTAGAGATGTGTAAAAATATTATTTACAAATTGCCATATACACCAGGAAAGACTAATTTTCTAATTGAAAAGACTAAATGTAAAGAAGTATGACGGTCATTCATTAATGTTAATGATAATATATATATATATATATATATATATATATATATATATATATATATATATATATATATATATATATATATATATATATATATATATATATATATAGTGTTATATTTGTATGTTAGTAAGTGGTCTTAAAAATAGCTCTATAATGAGCTGGTGGGTTTAAAGGGATAGTTCACCCAAAAATGAAAATTGTGTCATCATTTACTCACCCTCAAGTAGTTCCAAACCTGTATGAATTTCTTTGTTCTTTCAAACACAAAGGAAGATATTTTGAAGAAAGTTTGTAACCAGGCTGTTTTGGGGCACCATTGACTTCCATAGTAGGAAAAAAAAATACTATGGAAGTCAATGGTGCCCCAGAACTGCTCTGTTTTTCCCACATTCTTCAGAATATCTTCCTTTGTGTTCAGCAGAACAAAGACATTCATACAGGTTTGGAACTACTTGAGGGTGAATAAATGATGACAGAATTTTCATTTTTGGGTGAACTATCCCTTTAAGGTGTGGTGAGCCGCTCTGTGCCAAAAAGTCCAGGGCCACTTTTTTCACTTTATTTTTTACTTTTTTTTGCCCCAGTCCGCCCCGGGAAAAGACCCAAAATGTAGTCTAAGGTAAATAATGTTAAGCTGTTATCAGTTTATGAAACAGAAGCTTATTTTTATTACAAAAAATATATACCCAGGACAGTTATTTTACGCAGAAGACAACAACTTAAATGTAAAGATGTCTATTTGCTGATGTTTTGATGTTCAAACATGAATTTCCCTAAAACAAAAAGATACCCTACCTAGGCTATGCTAATTAACTAAACTTTTATGTTGTTTTTCTGATGTTGAAATGAAGTTATTTTGTCATTAGTTGTTAAAAGTACTTTCATTACAGAACAATTCATTTTCACTTACAAATGTTAATTTAGATGCCCAAGAAAAAATATCTATTGAAGAATTTCTGTCATTTACAAATTATTGTCATTTACAATTTTGGGGTGGTCTGATCTGATCAGGGGTGCGTTTCCCAAAAGCAACTATGGTCACAAGTTCTGTCACTACCAATAGAGTTCAATGGAAATAACGATCATATTTAGCTAATGATGGTTTTGTTAGCTAAAACCATCCACCCCCAAAACACGATCGATTTTAACCCTTTGACGCACCACGATTTGGCTGGCGCTGAGACAGAGAAAGACGAGCTCAGAAGTAAAAAAATAAATAAATAAGACACGCTCAGTGCTTTTCATATTTCATAACTGTTCAGTGTTTTCAACTGAATAAAGTTTATTTTAGGTTTTAGACATTTAAATACACTTCAATTGAGTAAAAAAGACATTTAGTTTGTTAAATAGGCTACACACTAATATCTATGGAAAGCGACAATAATATGCCTTTCAATTTATCGACGCGTTTTATTCCTATAAAATACACATTGTGTAGATTACTATAAAGTTTACTCTGTTTTTCTCCCAGCTGACTGGCCACTTACTTTCATGTATTTCGGGAGAAATAGGTGAATTTACGTGATGTTAATCCAACAGATCCACAGCGCATATATTATCGCAGCAGTGTCCAGCGCATATATTATCAACATTGTCACGTCGCTATGGAAATAATAAAATTGTGTGTACAGATTATTTAATTATTTAATTGTGTGTATAGATTATTTAATAAATATTGTGCTTTTGTATAATTACCACTGTCCATTGACATAATATATCACAAATTAAAAAATAAAAAAATAAAATAAAATAAACTGTCATTTCATGTAAGCTACTCTTGGGAGCCCTTTGGTGGCCACGGGGGCCCCAAGCAGCCGCTTAGTTCACTTATGCCTTTGGTGGCCCCCTGTGGCCCCCACGCTCGCCTGACCTAAATCCAATAGAACACCTCTGGGACATTATGTTTCAGCCCATCCGACGCCGCCAGGTTGCACCTCAGACTGTCCAGGAGCTCAGTGATGCCCTTGTCCAGATCTGGGAGGAAATACCCCAGGACATCAATCGTCGTCTCATTAGGACAATCAACGTCGTCAGGCATGCATACAAGCACGTGGGTGCCATACAAACTACTGAGTACCAATTGGAATTGCTGCAATGAAATTTCAGCAAAATGGACTAGCCTGCTGCATCAATTTTTCACTTTGATTTCCGGGGTGTCTTTGAATTCAGCCCTCTGTAGGTTGATAATTTTCATTTACATCAAATGATGTGGCATTATTTATTTCCTAACATACTGCCCAGTCCATATCAGTATAGATTTCCAGCATGATATTTTTCCCCATTGAGATCTGATGTGTTTTCAAATTATTCCTTAAAATTTTTTTGAGCAGTGTATATATACAGGTGCTGGTCATATAATTAGAATATCATCAAAAAGTTGATTTATTTCACTAATTCCATTCAAAAAGTGAAACTTGTATATTATATTCATTCATTACACACAGACAGATATATTTCAAATGTTTATTTCTTTTAATTTTTATGATTAGAGCTTACAGCTCATGAAAGTCAAAAATCAGTATCTCAAAATATTAGAATATTTACATTTGAGTTCGAATAAATGACCATCTCTACAGTATAAATTCTGGGTATCTCTTGTTCTTTGAAACCACAATAATGGGGAAGACTGCTGACTTGGCAATGATCCAGAAGACGAACATTGACACCCTCCACAAAGAGAGTAAGTCACAGAAGGTCATTACTGAAAGGTGTGGCTGTTTACAGAGTGCTGTATCAAAGCATATTAAATGCAAAGTTGACTGGAAGGAAGAATTTGGGTAGGAAAAGGTGCACAAGCAACAGAGATGACCGCAAGCTTGAGAATACAGTCAAGCAAAGCTGATTCAAACACTTGGGAGAGCTTCACAAGGAGAGAACTGAAGCTGGAGTCAGTGCATCAAGAGTCACCACACTCAGACGTCTTCAGGAAAAGGGCTACCAAGCCACTTCTGAACCAGAGACAACATCAGAATCATCTTAACTGGGCTGTGGAGAAAAAGAGCTGGACTGTTGCTCAGTGGTCCAAAGTCCTCTTTTCAGATGAAAGTAAATTTTACATTTCATTTGGAAATCAAGGTCCCAGATTCTGGAGGAAGAGTGGAGAGGCACAGAATCCATGTTGCTTGAAGTCCAGTGTGAAGTTGCCACAGTCAGTGATGATTTGGGCTGCCATGTCATCTGCTGGTATTGGTCCACTGTGTTTTCTGATGTCCACAGTCAACGCAGCGATCTACCAGGAAATTTTAGAGCACTTCATGCGTCCTTCTGTTGACAAGCTTTATGGAGATGCTGATTTCATTTTCCAGCAGGACTTGGCACCTGCCCACACTGCCAAAGGTACCAAAAGCTGGTTCAATGACCATAGTGTTACTGTGCTTGATTGGCCAGCAAACTCGCCTGACCTGAACCAGCTGACCTGAATTAGTGAAATAAATCAACTTTTTGATGATATTCTAATTATATGACCAGCACATGTATATATGTATGAGGAATCTGGAGTTTACTATGCCCATACTTATCCAAATTTGACTCTTTTCATGCTGTGCTATTATAAAAAGAATTCCTCAAAAGTTTGCCAACAAATCATAAATCAACATAATCAATTACAAAATAATGTTGCTCGTTATAATGACAATAACTTGCATGCTCACGATGACCGTATATAAAAAGTACCTGTACACATTAGAGGCGAAAAGATCACATGAAAAGCTTGACGTGTACCAGCAATTATACATTATATAAGATTATGCCATGGTCTGTCTGAATACTCGATTCTGATTGGCTGGCAGGTGTTGAACTGCACAGGTAGTTCCAGGTCAGTTTAATCACGTTCTATATTAATGCGCTTCCTATACACATTGGTAACCATAATAACATACAGTTATAGTTGAATAGTAATACAGACGAAAATAACCGTCATTTTTATCATTCCGGTCAAATATTGCAGCGCAAATATTATTAACATCTTTAATATGTGAATGCTGGAAAATGACCATGGCAAAACGGGATAATCAATGGCTAGCTGTGCATTAAACGATTTGAATACACTTCGTGGAAGCAGTCGGGCGGTTCTTTGCCTTCATGTCGTGCATTCAAAACGTTTAATGTACAGCTAGCCGTTGATTATCCCTTACATATTCTATAGGTTCTTAAGTCATTTTTATTCATGATGTTCATGTCTACTGAGTGGACATTTATCTGAACCTGCCACAAATGACACAGAGAAAACATATCAAATCTGAGGTGAAATTTAGTATTTCAATACATAAATAACATTTATTCAAATAGTCTCACACATTCCTATTATGAGCAGCCCCTGACTTTACCTGGCAATTTGAAAAAATGTAAACTATTGTTCAAGTAAAAAAATATATATATTTGTTATACATTAAGTACAGAACCTATATTGTGTACATGTAATATACCTTTGGCATTCTGGGGGCCACTGGTGACTCCGGGCCATAATCTAGGCTGGCTGCCTCATTCTGCTCACAATACTGAGGTTTCAGTTTTCCATATCTCTGACTGCAGTGCCGAAGACTCTTCCTGTGCCATTCCTGCTGCTTGGATTCACTATCACTCCCCACTCCAAACCACTGAGCTGTACCCCTGTATTAAAAATAGAACATATTTAAATATATTATAGCGCCATCAGAACTATTAATTTAGATCAAACTGGATTTTTTTTTTTTATGCCATTTGCAGTATGATAATGTTGGTAATCGCTTAATATAACTGATTATGCAAGTAAAATTAAGAAATAAAATGTTAAAAATGACATTAGATACTGAAAAAAAATTGACAATTCTACGGCCCTTTATTTTTTAAACGTACAAAACATGTGGATTTCATCAAAAGTTCATTAAATTAGTTAAAATTAAATAAATACCTACATACATATACTTGACCAAATGCAAGAGTTAGAGCCAATGGAGTTCTTTCAGAGAAATTTTAATTATTGAGGGGTACAAGACGAAGGGATCCCTTGTCACCTCAGATATTTGCTTCATATATATATAGTACCATCAGCACAGAGTATTCAATTAAATTCTACGATAAAAGGTCTTAGAGTCAAGGACAAGGAACATAAACTTGCATTGTATGGAATATTGTTTTTAACATGTAGAAAATTTGGTCCCACTTTATATTAGGTGGCCTTAACTACTATGTACTTGCATCAAAAAATAAGTACAATGAACTTATTATGGTCATAGTGTATTGCAAAACACTTTTGCTGCTATTGAGGTGGGATATAGGTAAGGTTAGGGTCAGGTTTGGTGGTATGGGTCGGTTTAAGCGTGGGTTAAGGTGTAAGGGATGGGTCAACAGTCTAATTATAAATGTAATTACAGAAAATAATATAGAAATATAGCTGCACGCAGCAATTACTGGGCTTCAAGCACTTTAAGGCCTTTAAGCATATTATAAGCATATTTTAGTTTGGGAGATATAGGCTTTTGCATGCAGTTGACGATGCCTTTTTTTAAATGATCCCGTTATAGCTACCCAAAGGGTAAAGTTCAGCATTTTTTGATCATTATTGAGAGTCCAGAAAATTGTATCGCAGTATTTGAAGTTGAGTGAAAAATCTAGTACTAATTTGCAAAAGTAGGTTATTAACATAATTGGGAATACTTAATGAATGATTTGATTGACAGCAGGTTCTTGAGGCAAAGTTGCTCAGTATAAGGAGATCTATCAAATGATATGAATATTGTGTGGATGTGTGAAACATCACATGATTTCAGAGGCATAAAACACGCCCCCTAAAGGCGGATTTCTTTCAATCTTCTTGCAGACCTTTAGGTCCATGAGTCAAAAAGGCCTACCGATTTTCTTTCCGATCAGCCTCCGTTCACCTTGTCTAATAGGTGCTCAAAATTAATTGGCCGATGACGGCTGTGTTTTTTGAGATACACAAATGTCCTCACAAAAACTTGTGGCACTTTCTACAAAGACACTGCATACCAACTTTCAAGTCAATCGGAATAACGGATGCATAGTTATAGCTGTTTTTCTTCCTGTTATAACGCCACCAACTGGCCAAACCTCACGTTATTTTTACTGTGACCTCAGATTGAGCTTTTACATACATGTTCCGAGTTGGGAGAAAATCTCTTTTCATTCAAGAGTTATGTAAGAATTATTACAGACAAGAGTCTGTAAGAATTTTGTTTTAGTAAAAGCGGTTCCGCCCCTTAGGAACGTTTTGGTGACTTGAAAGTTAAACTTATTTTGATAATTATTGATATTCACTCTCCAGAAAATCATTCTTCACTGGTTTAGTTCCAATTGGGTGAAAAACCTAGGACTAGTTCACAAAAGTAATTTTTTCAAAAGATCTAAAATAACCGCCAGGTGACAATCGAATCCAGCCAAATATTCCAACAAAATAAAACACTCGAGTCTGCGTCTAACAGTTTAGGAGTAATGAGCGATTTCGTACTCTTGATCACTGTAGCACCACCATCAGGCCAATTGGAGTGAGCCTTGGTGAAGATTAGGGTTGGGTACCGAACTCGGTACTTTTAAGGGTACTGACCGAATTGCGTCGGTACTACCGAGTACCGATTCACATTAAATTATTCGGGGTCCCACTTTATATTAGGTGGCCTTAACTACTATGTACTTACATTTGAATTAATCATTTGGTACAATGCACTTATTGTGTACATACATGTTTTTACATTGTACTTATATTTTTTAAAAATACCAATATGTAATTACATCTGTAATTAATTTCTGTAATTACATTTATAATTACACTGTTGACCCATTCCTTACACCTTAACCCACTCTTAAACCTACCCAGACCACCAAACCTGTCCCTAACCTCACCCATATCCCACCTCAATAGCAGCAATAGTGTTTTGCAGTATAGTATGAACACAACTAGTACATTGCACTTATTTTTTGATGTAAGTACATAGTAGTTAAGGCCACCTAATATAAAGTGTGACCTTATTCGGTACCAAATTTCGGTACCTGAGAACGCATTTGGGCGCATACGAGAGAGAGAGAGAGAGAGAGAGAGAGAGAGAGAGAGAGAGAGAGAGAGAGAGAGAGAGAGAGAGAGAGAGAGAGAGAGAGAGAGAGAGAGAGAGAGAGAGAGAGAGAGAGACCCTGTGACATGATGTCACCCCTGCAACTCTTTAAAACACAACACACAGGGCAAACCGAAATGTTCTGAAGTGTGTTTACATTTCTAGGGTCATATGGTTTCCGCGAAGACGCGGACAGGATGGCGGAGTCCATTCATAAAAATGGAATTTACTCTATAGCGCAGAATGCCACGGAATTCATAAATTTTTGGATGAATAAAAGAAGCTCTGTCACTTAATTCGAATCGCGATATGAACTAGTGTATGTGAATATTAAAACGCAAAAAGACGGTTAAAATATTAATCCTGCATGTTCCGTTAGTCTCAGTATGTATGAATGGTGGAAACACGGTTTTGTTTACTACACAAATATTGAAGCACACGTGAACTCGCGGTGATTTTCGGACTCTGCACTACATGAACTAGAGTCACTTCATAAGAATTTTACCGTTTCATTTGAGAAAACTAGCATTATATCATGTATACACACAGAAACTTCACAGCAGCCTGTCAAAATAAAAGTGTGGTTTATCATGTAACAAAAATACATGCCTTCATTTGATTATCAGAAAAAATAAAACAAGAATTTCTGGAAGGAAAAAAAAAAGGAAAAAAAGGCAGGGGCCCTACTGTTCAAAATGTTGAAATTGAGAGTGTCACGAATCCAGTCTGCACTTCCATTCACCCACCACCAGAGGTCACTAGCTCACCACATGGACTCTCACACTACACTTCACAATGGACTTCATTTCCCATCATTCATTGCACTGATTGCACACACAGCTGTAGGCACTAATCACACGCACACCTGATCCCCCGCACACACCTTATAAAAACCCTGGACTTTCTGTCCCTCAGGGCCGAGTATTGCATGCGTTTACCGCTTCCCTAGCGGTAGCACTCTACAGAGCCCTGTTAGTTTGGATTGTGTTTTCCCCGTGTTTATTCTAGCCCGTGTTCCCTGGATTATCTCTCTGCCTTGCCCTCTGGATTCTGTTCGCCAATCGTCGACCTTTGCTTGCCCTAGGATACTCTTTGCCTTGTCTCTACCATACCTGTTTGCCATTGTTTGACCCTGCCTGTACGACCACGTCTCTGCCTAATAAAAGCCTGCACATGGATCCGCACGCCTCTCGTCTCGTCAGCCACGTTACAGAATACTCGGCCCCACGAGGATCCAGCAGCTTTTCCAGCAATGGACCCTGGTCAGGTATGGATCCATTCAACCAGTTGCTCGATCTACGACAGGGGAGTTTGTCCATTGAAGAGTACGTCACTCAATTCAGTGAGCTAGCATATATGATCTCATTTGATGAGCTTGTGTTAAAAGACATTTTCCGTTTTGGACTGAGCGAACCAATTAAGTCATGTTTACCTGAGGGGAAATTTAATTGTAGTTTAAGGGATTTTATGAACTATGCTTTGCTGTGTGCTGACTCTATGTTTACTGTAGGTGTCGCGGAAGAGGAACGCGACATCGCGTCTATGACGTTAATGGCGGACGCACCAGAGCCCGTTCACAAAATGGCAGCCACAACAACACCCCGTCATGTCATTGCTGCCATTCATGAGCCAAATCAAGTCACAGTTGATGTTAAAGAGCCCAGTCAAGTCTCAGTTGATCTTCATGAGTCAAACTCAGTCAAAGCTGATCGTCACAAGCAAAGCCAAGTCACCGTTGATCGTCACAAATCAAGTCAAGTCAAAGCTGATCTTCGCAAGCTAAGTCAAGTCACCGCTGATCTTCACAAATCAAGCCAAGTCATCGTTGATGTCAGAGTGTCAAGCCAAGTCACAGTTGGTCGTCCTCAACCGAGTCACGTCTCCGCTGCTCGTCCAGAGTCACAGCAGCACGTCACAGCTGCTCGTCCAGAGTCACTTCACATCTCAGCTGATCTCCTAAGGTCAAGTCACATCACAGCTGCTCGTCCAGAGTCACAGCAGCACGTCTCCGCTGCTCGTCCAGAGTCACAGCAGCACGTCTCCGCTGCTCGTCCAGAGTCACAGCAGCACGTCTCCGCAGCTCGTCTAGAGTCACAGCAGCACGTCACAGCTGCTCGTCCAGAGTCACTTCACATCACAGCGGATCTCCTAAGGTCAAGTCACGTCTCAGCTGCTCGTCTAGAGTCACAGCAGCACGTCTCCGCTGCTCGTCTAGAGTCACAGCAGCACGTCTCCGCTGCTCGTCTAGAGTCACAGCAGCACGTCTCCGCTGCTCGTCTAGAGTCACAGCAGCACGTCTCCGCTGCTCGTCTAGAGTCACAGCAGCACGTCTCCGCTGCTCGTCTAGAGTCACAGCAGCACGTCTCCGCTGCTCGTCTAGAGTCACAGCAGCACGTCTCCGCTGCTCGTCTAGAGTCACAGCAGCACGTCTCCGCTGCTCGTCTAGAGTCACAGCAGCACGTCTCCGCAGCACGTCTAGAGTCACAGAAGCACGTCACAGCTGCTCGTCCAGAATCACTTCACATCACAGCGGATCTCCTAAGGTCAAGTCATGTCTCAGCTGCTCGTCCAGAGTCACAGCAGCACGTCTCAGCTGCTCGTCCAGAGTCACAGCAGCACGTCTCAGCTGCTCGTCCAGAGTCACAGCAGCACGTCTCAGCTGCTCGTCCAGAGTCACAGCAGCACGTCTCAGCTGCTCGTCCAGAGTCACAGCAGCACGTCTCAGCTGCTCGTCCCGAGTCACAGCAGCACGTCTCAGCTGCTCGTCCCGAGTCACAGCAGCACGTCTCAGCTGCTCGTCCCGAGTCACAGCAGCACGTCTCAGCTGCTCGTCCCGAGTCACAGCAGCACGTCTCAGCTGCTCGTCCAGAGTCACAGCAGCACGTCTCAGCTGCTCGTCCAGAGTCACAGCAGCACGTCTCAGCTGCTCGTCCAGAGTCACAGCAGCACGTCTCAGCTGCTCGTCCAGAGTCACAGCAGCACGTCTCAGCTGCTCGTCCAGAGTCACAGCAGCACGTCTCAGCTGCTCGTCCAGAGTCACAGCAGCACGTCTCAGCTGCTCGTCCAGAGTCACAGCAGCACGTCTCAGCTGCTCGTCCAGAGTCACAGCAGCACGTCTCAGCTGCTCGTCCAGAGTCACAGCAGCACGTCTCAGCTGCTCGTCCAGAGTCACAGCAGCACGTCTCAGCTGCTCGTCCAGAGTCACAGCAGCACGTCTCAGCTGCTCGTCCAGAGTCACAGCAGCACGTCTCAGCTGCTCGTCCAGAGTCACAGCAGCACGTCTCAGCTGCTCGTCCAGAGTCACAGCAGCACGTCTCAGCTGCTCGTCCAGAGTCACTGCAGCACGTCTCAGCTGCTCGTCCAGAGTCACTGCAGCACGTCTCAGCTGCTCGTCCAGAGTCACAGCAGCACGTCACAGCGGATCTCCTAAGGTCAAGTCACGTCTCAGCTGCTCGTCCAGAGTCACAGCAGCACGTCTCAGTTGCTCGTCCAGAGTCACAGCAGCACGTCTCAGCTGCTCGTCCAGAGTCACAGCAGCACGTCTCCGCTGCTCGTCCAGAGTCACAGCAGCACGTCTCCGCTGCTCGTCTAGAGTCACAGCAGCACGTCACAGCTGCTCGTCCAGAATCACTTCACATCACAGCGGATCTCCTAAGGTCAAGTCACGTCTCAGCTGCTCGTCCAGAGTCACAGCAGCACGTCACAGCTGACCGTCCAGAGTCACTTCACGTCTCAGCTGATCTCCGAGAGTCTCGTCACATTACAGCTAGTCATCCAGAGTCACAGCAGCACGTCTCCGCTGCTCGTCCAGAGTCACAGCAGCACGTCTCCGCTGCTCGTCCAGAGTCACAGCAGCACGTCTCCGCTGCTCGTCCAGAGTCACAGCAGCACGTCTCCGCTGCTCGTCCAGAGTCACAGCAGCACGTCTCCGCTGCTCGTCCAGAGTCACAGCAGCACGTCTCCGCTGCTCGTCCAGAGTCACAGCAGCACGTCTCCGCTGCTCGTCCAGAGTCACAGCAGCACGTCTCCGCTGCTCGTCCAGAGTCACAGCAGCACGTCTCCGCTGCTCGTCCAGAGTCACAGCAGCACGTCTCCGCTGCTCGTCCAGAGTCACAGCAGCACGTCACAGCTGCTCGTCCAGAATCACTTCACATCACAGCGGATCTCCTAAGGTCAAGTCACGTCTCAGCTGCTCGTCCAGAGTCACAGCAGCACGTCTCAGCTGCTCGTCCAGAGTCACAGCAGCACGTCACAGCTGCTCGTCCAGAGTCACAGCAGCACGTCTCCGCTGCTCGTCCAGAGTCACAGCAGCACGTCTCCGCTGCTCGTCTAGAGTCACAGCAGCACGTCTCCGCTGCTCGTCTAGAGTCACAGCAGCACGTCTCAGCTGCTCGTCTAGAGTCACAGCAGCACGTCACAGCTGACCGTCCAGAGTCACTTCACGTCTCAGCTGATCTCCGAGAGTCTCGTCACATTACAGCTAGTCATCCAGAGTCACAGCCCGTCACGGCTGATCATCCAGAGTCACAGCCCGTCACGGCTGATCATCCAGAGTCACAGCCCGTCACGGCTGATCATCCAGAGTCACAGCCCGTCACGGCTGATCATCCAGAGTCACAGCCCGTCACGGCTGATCATCCAGAGTCACAGCCCGTCACGGCTGACACACCCAGTTCAAGGTCAGTCTTTCACTATCCCAATTTGATGTCTAGTTTGAGGGATGTACCGCTGGTGTCTGCACGCACGGCTGGTATCCCCAAACCCACTCACTCTAACCCTCCTGTTCTTCTGCATATACCCCTGTCTGAGGCACTTCCCCTGATGGGAATCACTTTGTGTTGCATTTGGGCTGCGTACACCACCGCAGAATTGCCCGAGGTGGTGGCGCCCGCTGCAGCTTCTCCAGAGGTGGCGGTCCACGCTGCAGAACCTCCAGAAGCGGCGGGACTCGCGTCGACCCCTTGTATGGTGGTGGCACCCAGCAATGAGCTCTCCCAGTGTCCTGAGTTTACCACTGTAGAACCTCCAGAGGTGGCGGCAACCGCCGCAGAACCTCCAGAGGTGTCAGCGGTATCCATCAAGGAACTCTCGTCCTGTCCTGTCGCAGCCAGAAGGGCTGTCCCTGAATTCACGTCCTGTCCTGTCACGGCTATGGAGGCTGTCAATGAACTCTCGTCCTGTCCTGTCGCAGCCAGAAGGGCTGTCCCTGAATTCACGTCCTGTCCTGTCACGGCTATGGAGGCCGTCAATGAACTTTCGTCCAGTCCTGTCGCAGCCAGAAGGGCTGTCCCTGAATTCACGTCCTGTCACGGCTATGGAGGCCGTCAATGAACTCTCGCTCTGTCCTGTCACGGCTATGGAGGCCGTCAATGAACTTCCTGTGTCCCCTACCTCAGTCCTTGTGTCTGTGCATGTTCTGTCTTCTCCTTATGTCTTCGTCCTCCCTAGGTCCCAGGCTCTGCTGTGGGTTCCTGCTCCGCTCTGGTGGTCTTCTGCTCCGCCGTGGTGGTCTGCTGTCTGGCTCTGGTGGTCTTCTGCACCACCGTGGAGATCTTTAGTCCCGTCTGGTCCGCCCTGGTGGGCTCAAGTCCCATCTGGTCCGCCCTGGTGGGCTCCGGTCTCGCCGGCTCCGCCCAGGTTTCCTGCTGTGTTGGCTCTGCCTTGGTCCCCAGTCACTCCGCTTCCACAGGGACCTGGCCCTCCATCCCTCCCCCTGTTCCGCCTCCGCTCCACCTCCCTCCTGGATTTATAGACTGTGTGGAGCGTCTGGAAGCCGCTCTTTGGGGGGGGCTCTGTCACGAATCCAGTCTGCACTTCCATTCACCCACCACCAGAGGTCACTAGCTCACCACATGGACTCTCACACTACACTTCACAATGGACTTCATTTCCCATCATTCATTGCACTGATTGCACACACAGCTGTAGGCACGAATCACACGCACACCTGATCCCCCGCACACACCTTATAAAAACCCTGGACTTTCTATCCCTCAGGGCCGAGTATTGCATGCGTTTACCGCTTCCCTAGCGGTAGCACTCTACAGAGCCCTGTTAGTTTGGATTGTGTTTTCCCCGTGTTTATTCTAGCCCGTGTTCCCTGGATTATCTCTCTGCCTTGCCCTCTGGATTCTGTTCGCCGATCGTCGACCTTTGCTTGCCCTAGGATACTCTTTGCCTTGTCTCTACCATACCTGTTTGCCATTGTTTGACCCTGCCTGTACGACCACGTCTCTGCCTAATAAAAGCCTACACATGGATCCGCACGCCTCTCGTCTCATCAGCCACGTTACAGAGAGTTTTGGACTTTTTTTTTTTTACTGAAATAAATGTTTTAGTTATTACACAGAGTAAAGTACCGAAAAAAGGTACCGTTGGGTACCAGTACCGTACCGGTTCAAATGTGAACGGTACCCAACCCTAGTGAAGATGTTGTGAATTCTACCATCTCTCCAAGTTTCAAGTCTCTACAACTTATGGTTTGGTCTGACCAATCACTTTTAGGTGGAGAATACTGGGTTTGAGTGCAATATGGTTTCAGTGCTATGTGCTTGAATGCCTAATAAATATGATATTAAATGGAATCAAACTTAAAGGGGTCATTGGATGCCCATTTTGCACAAGCTAATATGATTCTTTAGGGTCTTAATTAGAAGTCTATAGCATACTTTGGTTAACATTTCTCAATGGTAGTGTAAAAAACACCTTTTTTAACCTATCAAATTCAGCTCTGTTTTCAGCAAGCCGTTTTTTAATCCACGTTGCTTTAAATGCTAATGAGCTCTGCTGACCCCGCCCCTCTCTTCCGTGGGGTGATGAGCAGTACTGTTTACGTTAGCTGCGAAACTGGCTAACTAATACATTATTAGGAAAGGCGATTTGCAAAGATTCATAAAAAAACCCTTATAGTCACATCTTCTGTAAATGAAGCTGGATCACAAATGATTCGTGCGAACATAGATGCATTTATGCAGATTGGAGATTGGCGCATTCACTTCAAAGTGAAAGTAACGTAGTAACATTAATCCTCTGCGTCTTCACCGGCTCAGATGTAGGGAGTAAATGACGACTGCTATATTCACTATTACAACCAACAAAGCACCTCAATCGCTTAAAGGGGTGGTTTACTGCGATTTCACTTTTTTCAGTTTAAATAGCATGTAACGTTGCTGTTGGTGCATGAACAGTATCTGCAAAGTTGCTGCGCTGAAAGTTCAACGTAAGCGGAGATATCGTCTTTTAAAAATCAGGACGTTTAATGCCTACAAAAACGACTCATATGGGACTACAACGAGATACTTCCCGGGTTGCATACGAAATAAACCCATCAACCCCTCCCTCTGGAACATGCAAAAAAGGGGGCAAGGCCATGTTCTGCAGCTTTGTCGCAGAGGAAGAGTTATAGTGGAGAGTTGTAGCCATGCCGTCGAAACGGTGTTATTTTCACCCAGCTGTCAGGTCTTCTGTGTTTGGGCTTCCTACGGATGCTGTAGTTCGTCAACAATGCTTAAAATTTATGTTTGATTATGTTCCTGACAATTACAATCCTAATTTAGCTCTCTGTGCTGCGCATTTTACGGAACAGCTTCCAGAATCTACACGAGTTCAATGCCAGATTCACACAGAAACTATTACTAAAACATGGAGCGGTTCCAACTTTAAAACCAGAGGCAGCAGTTGTTGGGCCACAGCCTGCAAGTAAGATTTCATCATTTTAAATGTATTTGCATGTATAATTTCAGACGTAATGTTTTAGTTTTATCAAGGACGTAAACAAATGCCAACGCTGGCTTTAGTAGCCAGTTAGTTAAATGCTATTTCGTGTGTCTATGACAAACGCGTACAAACATTTTGGACCCGAATTTGTAATTACGTACTAATTTTGTAAATGTATTTTCCATGTGTACTTGACGTGACGTAATTTTTAGATTTGATCAAGAACGTAAACACAAGCCAATGCTGTTTGGTTATAGTAGCCAGCTAGATGCTGTTTTGTGTGTATAAGACAAACGTGTACAAACTTCAAAAAATGATATGTAATCACAACAGCAAACTTCCATTCAGAAACGTTTGTAAGAGCCATGCTTGCGGAAGTTCTGCTTGACTCTCTTCATTACCGCTTTCTGGGTCTGATTCTGGCTCAAACTGATACGGCAATATTGACACCATTATTTACATTTGACCAGAACACGTGCAGCTGTCGCTCGTGAAGGTAATGGGCGTGAAGTTTCCGGACAATGTGCAGTACGCAGTTTAGCCAATCACAACACACCGGCCCAACTAACCAATCTGAGCCCATCGCCTGTTTCTGAGGGAGTGGTTTCATAGAATCAGGAAGTCAACCGGTCGTTCAAATGACAGGAGAAAGCGGCTTACAATAAAGGTGAAATATATTAAAAATAAGGCGTTTTTTTAACAAGCGAAACATGAAGACGTTATTTTGCACCCCATAAACACAATCAAGCAAAGAAAAAGCAGTAAACCACCCCTTTAATCTGAGACATCTTGTCTTCCCCTGTACTAGAGTCGACACAATGGCGGTCGGACTCTTTACAGCTCACTCAGGGCGGGTAAATGGCCTTGTCAAACAATTATCGTGGGAGGGGCCTGTACAGAACTACGTCATTCAGACAGGACTCTCAGAACAGCCTGATTTGAGGAGGAGGATTTTAAAATAGGGATTAAAAAAAAAAAACAAACAAACAAAAAAAAAAAACACTGGGTGGATTTTTATAATTATAGGATGGATGTGTACACACACTTCCAACACAAATTTATTGGGTTTTTTTTTAAGAGAAAGAGCAAGAGATCTAGATTTTAAAATTTGATGATATATTAAAATTTATGGTTCAATCAAATTATTTTATAGATATCTACAAACAAAAATCACCTCAGTTTTCAATTTATGATCAAAGTTATCAAAATTAGCAAGGCACATAATTTACTTAACATTAAAGTTAAATGGGAAGTTGAGTTAGACAAAAAAAAGGGAATTGGAAACAAAATTTAAAACAATGTCTAAAAAACATGAAAACTCCATTGTGGCAAGATTATGGCTTGAATATTAATTAACAGTGTTTCATAATATCAGAAATATCATCTAAGAATAATCAGTCAGGTTCAGGCTGCTGAAAATGCTGTGGTGTACATGAGAGCTCATTATTTATATTTTGCACAGCAGAAATAAACATAACAGCCACTATAGATTATATAAGATAATAAACAAACGATTATGATAGGATATTTGTATGTGATTTTCTTGAGATGAATTTGTAGCCTACATCTGAAATGCTAATTTGTGCAGTGATATAAAAAGCTATAAATAGTATATTTTAACAACAGTAAACGACCGAATTCCACATGTGATTGTAAAAGGAAGTTATTACAAACACTCGATGGTGGTTTGAAGCGAGTTCTGAGAAAAAGTGTACTATTAATCTCATAAATTGTCTTATGTAGCATGATGCTAATATTAGCTCTAATGCACCTGCAGAACAGGTCCAATTCTTCTTCATAATGCATTTTGTCATAATACTTGTAAGGTCGTGTAATACATGTAATACATGTAAGGTCGCAAGAAAATGTTTTGTTGTATTTATTTAGAAATACTTTTGATAATAGTTGGGTAAATGTATACTGGGATTGAAGCGATGTGGCTTGGTAAACGTTTTATTGCCAGTATAAAGGCTGATAATGGCTGAATAAAAACAAAAGAATAATGATATAATAATAAGGATTATGTCTCATACCTGGCGGAAGTGTGAATTTCTTAATTTCTTAATTTCAACACATAAATCCTAGTAATTAAAATTTGCGATTAATTATGATTAATCACAGTCCATGACAGTACTAATATATTTATATGTATATATATATATATATATATATATATATATATATATATATATATATATATATATATATATATATATATATATATATATATATATATATATATATATATATATATATATTCTTTTTTGAAGAAACCAAATATAATAAAGCGTAAATTTACATGTAAATATATATATTTCAGTATAATTTCCTTTTATGGCTAGTCCCACTAGCCATAAATAAACAGTGTTAAATAAATAAACAGTGTAAAAAATCGCACAAAAAATTATTTGTACTAAACCAATGTTTCATAATTAATGATAGAAGTTCTAAAATTTACCTGACCTAAATATTTACCAAAATATTGATGCTACATGAAAATAAATAATACAATAATAATTAGCACCACAGAATTACAGAATTATAAAAAATTTAAGTGAAACAGATTTTTGTTACATTTTGTTACTTTTCTTATAACTTTCTCCCTTCTATTGAATTAATTTATTTATTTACTTATCATTAGTAGCAGTAGCAGTGGTAGTAGTAGTTGTTTTCTTCATTTTGATGCTGTATAAAAGGGTTTATGTTTTAATTAAATTATATTAATTAAATTAGATTTTTTTTAGGCATTATGCATGGTTTTAAGTGCTTGATATAAACAAGTGAATGCAAATGAAACCTTTTGGAGATGTAAAAGCACCTAACTTTGTTGGTTATTGTTTCTATTTATGTGTTTTCTTTGGTTGAGGCTATTATTACAAAAGGAACATTTTAATTAAAAAGGAGAAGAAATTACTGGAGGAAAAAAAAATAGTCTAATAAATGTTTATATGTATAACGTACTAAATGAATTATAGCGCCATCTAGTGTCTGACACATGCATGATGGTGCCTGAGCAGTGGATGAAATATCTGACCATCCCACCAAGTTTGACATTTTTAAAGTCTCTGAGGCACAGATTAAAATATATATTGGCAAAATAGGCTTAATGTTTGGACCCCTAAAAATCTACAGACAAATATCTATGTGGTTGTTTAAAAGGGTCTTATCCAAGTAAACCCGTAAGGTCAGGAGACATATATTTTATCATATAGGCTAATCAGTTTATTATTATTATTATTATTATTATCATCATCATCATCATTATTTTTGCTAAAAATCTAAATGTTTTTGTTTACATGGATGTCTAAATCTGTTATTACTAACAATCTATATTTGTATCTTCATTTTAATGCATATTTTATTTTAATTCAATAGTTATTGTCTTCTCCCCAATAAAACTAAAACTTATTTAAATTATCAGTCTATTTCAGTTCACCAGTTCTGTGTTATCACTGTAAAATACAAGATGCTAAAGTTTCTTTTCAGTCCTACATTTCTAATTGAGATAAAAATAAACATCTCTTCATCTTTTTTTTGTCCACTCGTTCACCTGTGATAGGTCAGTTTACCTGCGAATGCTCTGAGAGAGTGACGTTTGCCTCTTGAACGTTTTCCGTCTGTCCCTTGTAGATGGACTGCTGTCTGACAATCCTTCACTTGACTGCTGTAGACTCACACTCTTCTTAAAAGATGGCCGCAGGAACTATAAATCACAAACACTCATGCAATTAGGACCCTCTAGACTATTCCATTGATCTTTTGACATATAAGAGGTCATTGTACTATAAAAACATCCTGTAAGTTTCAGAAATCAAAACTTTCCAGTTAGTTAAAACAGCTTGTATTGAAGCCAGCCTGCCAAAATGTCAGGTTGTGGAATATGCCACTCTACGATGTAATAGTGTGGCTAACGCCGCCTCTGCAGAAGAAGATCAACATCTGTTTAAAGATCAACAAAAGAGGCAAACGCAGGTCTACACAGAAACCAAATGATAAAGATAAGCTCTGAATACAAAAAGATGCTGTGCAGTGCCGAGCTGTTGAAAAACTGTCTTTGCATTGCCTTCCTTCTGATCCCAGTATTAGGAAAGAGTGGATTAACTTTATTTAATGGATTAACTTTATTAATTTTACACGCTTCAGTGAGAACTCGGTCCATTGTTCACTTAATTTTACTGTGGATTTGTTTACAACAAGGCACTACTCAACGCGGGATTTTCAGAAAGATTGAAACTAAAAGACAATGCTGTGGACTTGAGTGGAGGGTAAAACCAGTTCACATTATCACTAGATACCACACACAGAACACAAGTCTGTGCTGATGAGAGAATGGGTTTAACACAACCCACTGGAATCCCCTGACTGTAAGTCATTTACATGTTTATTCACTTGACAGCAAATAATTATTCTTTAAAAAAAAAAAAAAAGTTTTAGTATAATTGCATTTTTGTACTTTTTAACAGACCAGCTTACAACTTTAACAAAACACACCAAAATTATATACTGATCATTTACTAATGGTTTAATCATCATTTGTTCATGATTAACAAATGTTTATTGAGATAACGTTTCAATGATTTATAAGTGATTAATAATATATTAACTAGTAATTTAACTAGTAACTATTCACCATTTACTAAGGATTGGTTTGATTTCATGATGCTATTTTTTTTAAGATAACTTATGACAGATTTGTAAATCGCTAGCATATTACTTAATCATTTGTGAACTATAGTCATGTTTTGTAAATGATTAGTTCATCATCATCTAATCACTTGCAAATGATTTATAACTTAATCTACAAAACATAGATAAAATATGAACATATCACTTCACAAAACAAACACAAATTGTTAGCATATCACTTATCACTTATGAATGTTTTGCAAATCATTAGTTCATCATTAACTAAATCATTTATAAATGACTTACAACTGAACGTTATTATAAAGTGTTACCAAATTGCCTATTACTTCTAAATTATGATTTACTAAACTTCTAAATTATTTTTTTTTTTATGGAAAAAACTTGATAACATTATAAGTGGAGAGAACAGTCTCTTGGAAGTCCGTCGACTCTGACAAGGACGACGTATTGCTATTGTTCAGTCTTAGAGTGGACACGTAAATGACTGCAGAGACCATACTCTGAGGCACATACAGTATGTGCCCACAGTGTTGACATTTCGGATCCTTTGGGATGACAAGTACAGCAGCATACCTACGACGACCGAGTTCCTCTGCTTCCTGGGTCATGGCCGCTTCCCAGGCATCAAGACTGCTCTTACAAGTGGACTTCCAGGTGACTCTGTCAGCCACCAGATCTTCGAGGGAAATTGCTGGGATGCCACATACCTTCAGTATAGCACAAGCATTGCAGGAGCTCACCATACAGCAGCTGCAGTGGCATCCAGTAAGAGGACAGTCTGATAACATGACCAATCTCGCGCAATTGTCGCTGGTAGAGGATATATTCCAAAGAGGTGATGTTGGCTTCGCGCCGAAGTTTGTTATGGATGACATGATGACACCAGCGAATGCCAAGCATGTTTTGAAGGCAATGGGTATGAAAGGCTTCTAGTGCTTTAATATGGTGACAATACAGGGTCCAGGTTTCGCAGCCATACAAAAGAGAAGACTGCTGTATGTGACTTCGGCCAAGTTGTGATTTAGGATCACCCGATGCATCAGGCGACCAAAAAAGGAAGAGGCTTGTTTAATTGGGTGTTGAATTTTGTAAGAAAGATCATAGCTGGAAGTGAGGATACTGCCCAGATACGTAAATTGTTCAACTTCATTGATTTTATAGCTGAGAATGAAGAATGGCTGACAAGACTTAGCCGACTCAGATGAAAGACTTGACAGAACCTCTGTTTTCTTTGTATTAACGATTAGTCTTGTGCGGTAATATGTAGCTGCAAGGATTTCGAGGTTTTTCTGCAAACCTGTTGCAATGTGTCAAAGTCTCTTTAAGACAAGTCATGTCACTCGGCGGCCATCTTTGAAAGTGCAGCTCCTATCTCTTTGAATGGGGAAACATCAAATTCTCCAAAACTGTTCACTAAGCTTAAGATTAAATTTCATATTTGAAATCACCAAAGAAATTTGTCAACAACTGTATCATAAATATTGTTTCTTTTGCTCAAATAGCATTGTAAAAAGCTTATTTTTTAGGCTAGATCAGCCAGTGTGCATGCGCAGTCCTCAGTGCACGTCTCAGAGCGCTGACTGTTTCTATAGCAACCGGGACTTCTAACGGCAGCTGCAGTGACGCGCTGACTTTACCGATTAGCGATTGGCTCTTTCATTCAGAAGGCGGGGCTTCTTGCGTTTGAGCAGCCATATTGAGCGTTGCATTTTTCCCCATTCAAAACTATACGAGTGGCACGTCTTGGGTATTCTATAGTCTTTGAATATGTCAGACCATGGCAACATCATTCGCATACTGGAGTTCAAACACTGATGATGTTGTAACTTTTGACTTAGCTCTAAGATGACAAGGGGTAAAGAGGCTGCTGTTAAGGTGAAAGTTAAACTGGATACCATTACCCCTGGAGATGCCATTGCAAAACAGCAATGTCACGGCTGCCAGGGAAAAATTGAAGATGACGGGAGCCAGTGCACACCCTTGTTTGACACCAATAAAGTTTTCAAAGGCTCTGACTCAAGACTATCAGAAGTGACTCTGGCCAACATACCATCATGAAGCAGTGTTTCATATACATTGATTAATTTGTGGCGGCCCACCACAATATCAAAACTGACCACCACAAATAGATTTTCCAAAATTCATTAACTTTGTTGAATAAACATAAGCACTGAAAGTTTCCCGGTGTGGCTGTTTTTATATCACTGTATTTTTGAAGGAAACCGACTGTCTTCAGGAAATGTTTTGTGTCATTTTCATTCCATCTTGCATGTAATGCCTGATAAAACAGCGTTTGTGAGCGAAGCTTTGTGTACAGCCATCACTGGGGAAACCTCTATCTCTCCCACTCTAAAAGCGTCTCCTGCTGGCAGAGAATGAACTTACATATATACATGGGGGGTGGGGTTTCCACCACAAATAGAGTAAAAGTGTTACGGAGTAATTGGGACTGGAGGCATGCGGATCCGTCTTCAAGGCTTTTATTAAAAGATGTGGTAATACACAGGCAAGGGTCAAACACTGGCAGGTATATAGTAGACAAGGCAGAAGAGAATCCAATAATAAGGCGTGGGCCAAACAACGGCAAACGTAATCCAGAGGGGCAAGGCAAAGGGGTAATCTGATTACACAGGCAATAGTCTAAGCAAAGGCAAACAGAGTCTGAGAGGCAAGACAAAAGGGTAATCCAAAACACAGGCAATGATCAAGACACGGGAAAGCAAAGCAAAAATGAGACTAGGCTAAACTAAGGTAAACTGGAACAGGCCCCAGTATTCAGTATTCTGCTTATAAAGAGTTCCTGATAGAAAACAGGTGTGGGTGTGTGATTAGTTCTGGGTGAAGTGCATTGTGGGAAATGGAGTCCAGGGTAACGTGACAGTCTGTGCAGTACGAAAGTCCAAGTGGTGTGTGGTGACTTCTGGTGGTGAATAAACTGCGTGGCAGGAAACAGATACTGTACGTGACAAAGTCTGTGGGAAACAATGTGAAGTTCATGCATAACTGACACATAACGAGGAGGGCAACCAAACTTTCCCAGTACATCCCATAGCAGCTCTTTCTTCACTGTGTCAAAGGCTAGGCAAAGGTTAGATCTATAAATGCCAGGTACAGATCCTTATGCTGCTCTCTACATTTTTCTTGCAGCAGTCTCGCAACAAAAGATCATGTCTAGAGTACCACAGTTGTGCCTGAAGCCACATTGAGATTCTAGAAGAATAGCATCCACCACATTTGAAAGAAGGTGGCTAAGCATTACATGAGCAAGTACTTTACCAGCAGAGGAGACATCATGTATGTCTGAGCAACGTACAATCACATAATCAAATAAATGCCAATGCTTAGAACTAGGATGCATCCAGGTGGTTCTTTGTTGATTTGTCAGCTGAAATAAGGTGTTGGTGATTGTTAGATTGAATTGAGCACAGGTGTATAATAGGCAAAGGCCACTGTCACTGGGGTTTCCAACTACCTGTCTTCCTATGACCCCACTCCTGATACGGTACACATCCAACACATGCACTGAAATCACCAAGCAGGACGATTTTGTCATGGGGAGGTATAGAGCGAAGTACTGCAGAGAGTGCTACATAAAAACTGCTCTTGGTTGCATCATCAGATGTAAGAGTACAGTGGGATGTGCAGCGTCATTAAACTTTCACTTACAGCTAATGAAAGTTGGTTTAACAGAGACATACAGATGGCAAGACCAACGCAGTGAATTCATCGGGAATCGGCTGGGAGACCTTTCCAAAAAGAAGGTTTAGCCTTCGCCAACTTTGGTGAGTGATCCTTCGTGCTGTAATTATTAGTATGTTTGGCTGTTTTGAAGTTTCAACCACAAGAAAGGAATCCCCCAACGGGAACAGAGGCTGAAGGAGCCTGCTATTCCTGTCCCAGGTTCCAACAACCATCTGACCGGAGCCGCCTGAATGCAGATCATGGATTAAAGACTTACGGCTCTATCCTAAAGTAGTATAAAAGAGCAGTACAAAATAATAGCAGTACAAAATAATTTTAAAAAAGGCAGTTCATGACCCCTTTAAAGACTTGTTATTAACTTAGTGGCAAAGTTTACAACTAGTTCTTTCTTAAAAGCTTTCTATGCAGCAAGTAACTTCAAAACGTTAACTCCTTGTGAACTGATAAAAGTCTGCAGCCCTGAATTGTAAAGTTGCTTTGCCACCAGTAAAATAGAATTGACCATTTTAATCAGCATTTGCCATTTAGCAATCAAGATGTACTAATAAACTGTGAATGAATGGCCTGTGGGCATGCCATACGGATATAGAAAGAAGAAAATCTGCATTTCTTAACTGTTCAGTGTTCAGCAACTAACATTTTTATTTGACTGATATGAATAATCAAATATGAATTTGGTCGTATCTCTTATTTCATTAATAATATGTTGATAAACAAAAATATCCACCACAGAATATCTGTTTTGTTTATTCATCCATATCTATCAATTCAAATTGAGCATAAGTATTCAAACCTCTTTTTTGTCCACATTTTGTAGTTAAATGCTTGTTTTTTTTTCCACATCAGTCTACACTCCATACCCAAAATAACAAAGCAAACTAAACTCTAAAAAATAACAAAAAAATAAAAACTGAAAAATTAACTGAAACTGAAACCCTGTATGAAACATTTTTGCTTATATGCAGTCTGTTTTTTTTTTCTTTCTTTCATAACAGTGTGAACTACACGAAACACATGGAAAATCTCCTACTAGCAGCATGACATTCTGTGAGAGACAAAGAGATTTTTTTTTTTTAACACAAACCTTTATTTTGGACTCTTTTAGATACCTTTTTGTCAGCCTCTGATTTGGGAATTGCAATCATCAGACTTGGTGGCTTCTTGCTCTTCAGCCTACTTTTTGATTGACCACTGTTACTGCTTGAGGCATCTTCTTCCTCAGATGACATCCTGATTCCGTTTTTTCAGGTCTATTTAAAAAAAAAAAAAGTATATGTATATATATAAGTTTTGTAGCCTACATATATAGCATCACAAAAAGACATAAGACACATCTGTAGAACAGGTAGAAATTAACAATTTCACTTCAGTCTATATTTAATTTAGTTATGTCAAGAGTGTAGCTGTTTGAAAAAGGTACACTTACAAGATAACTGTCAACTTACCTGCATTTTTTTTTTTACTGCTGACTTTTAACCTTACATGTTCAAAAAAGGCAATTATTTGCTTAAACATTTTTTTTAAAACTCAGAGTATGTTATTTGCCATTTTCTTTTGCCGCTACTGTTATGAAAAATAACAAAAGTAAATTTTCAACTGATGACAACTTCAATCTAAGTACAGTATGCAAAGCAGTACAGTATTTGTGTAAATATAATGACATGCTGTAGTGGCAGTCCTGTAAAAAGAAAGAACGTGACTGGCCATTTAGCTGTCTGTATTTCACTGTAAATTTACACCAAAACATACAGTGACGATAAAGACTCTTCCAAGACATCAAAATAATACGCCCCGCTAACAGTGTGAGAAAAGCTACCAGCTTAATGAAATGAGACACTGACTAGAGTGTAACTGAGAGGCAGGACCCCAAACAGGCCAAAACATGAGTCAAAGACAGTCTCCAGGAAAAGAGATAAAGCAGGTCACATTCGAAACATGGGTTAAATTAGCTAGTTCTAGGAAATATTAGAGCTGATTCACTTTTAGACAAGCAAAATAGTAGAGCCCTATCTGTAAATTTCAGAAAAAGTAGGTCCTTGGTAAGTAAAATACACAAGACTAAGTGAAAACATGTTTGTTTGTTTTGTTGTTGTTGTAAGTAGTGCACTGGGGATAAGAGAGGAATTGTCTGTATTACAAAATGGTACCTGGGTTGATTTCAGATCTTGAGACAAGTTTTCATTCTATTTATTAGATACATAGTATATAATCTACATGACCCCATTGTTGCCTTTATTTGATGACCCTATGCATTGGAATGCACCTCATTTTCACTCCCTTCAGACTTGAATCTCACTTAAGATGGTGGAATAACCTGACAAGTCCACTTCACAGTACACTTACGCACAAATGGAACACACATACGGTCTCAAGAAACAATGACATGATACAAAATTAGCTGTGGCTGTCCCAAACAAATATCACGTGGAGTAACACTTGAAAAAAAAAAAAAAAAAAAAATGCTGGTCGGTTGGATGACTTACAACATATTTTCTACATTTACTACATGTTAAAATAAAGCTTTGACAAAAAAAAAAAAAAAAAAAAAAATTACTAACGAAAAGTAGTTTTTTTTTTTTTTTTTTACTTTTAGAATGCATAATATGCATATTTTCCTTGAACTAATTAAAATTTATAATGCATAAAAGCTTGATTTTTACCTTAATTCATATACAGTATTTCCTCATCACTGCCTTCTGCCATATTTTCTTACAAAACAAAATCCATGCTGCATGCTGTGCCTGCATGAGACTGCTGCTACTTTTGATTGATGCTGTGCAGTATTTAGTTTTTCAAATTGTAGTAATTGGGATAAAGGTCTAATACAACAAATCTGATTCATTGCCTCTGTCATCTTGTCTGCTCTCTGTGTCTGAGGCAATCTGATGGCTGAGACAGTCTATTGCCACCACCTACTGGTGTAACAATGTAACTGTACTGACTTATCTACTTGTCACCTTGTGGGTTACAATTATATTCAGTTTGACATTGTCATGTACAGTACCGTTTTTAGGCATAAGCAAGCTAGTGGGTCACCAGCAGGAGGGGGCTCCAATGAGCACACATAGTGGCACTACATTTTAGCAGGGTTGTGATAAAGAGTGGCACAGCCACCCTGAAATATGATTGCCGCCCCCACTGGATACCCCAACATCATTGGGCTAGAGTACTGTCATTCTGACAATGCCTGTATGCCATTGGATCAGAGCACTGTCAATTGCTGCCTCTGATTTTTGCATGCAGAGTTTGCATTTGGAGCGCTCAACAACGCCATTAGATCAATGTGTTCTGTTAAGTTAATGTGCTAAGTTCAATGGCCAATTTAAAATATTGGTTCAGTAAAATGTGCACAAAATCAGTATTTTGTTTAGTATTTGTGGCAGTCGAGAAATCATGTTGTGAAATTGGTCCAAAAGGTGTGCGTTTTTGCGCCAATACATTGTTGAAGGATCAGTGTGTCATGTAATATTCCCATATAAAACTTTTGACAGTCGATTAAAAAAATATTTGTGTAGTAAAATTTGCTAATTTCACAAGACCAATACATCCTTTATTAAACCACTTTGTTGAATTTAACGCATCCTCATGGAAGTGTTGAAATGCTGAATCAATTAATTCGCTTCCAACAGCACTTAATGGGAGCAGCGTCATATATATAGGGGGCAGAGCATCACGTTATTTAAAGGGGAAGTTCACTCGTCAATGAGTAACAAAGGAACAAGTAGCTGCATTCTGATTACTTTTAAGCCACTGATCAGGCTTTTATATGTAGTTTGGGGTTACAAAGGGTTTTATAGGTTTGACTGAAATAATAATGCAATAACTGACACAACAACAAAAAAAAAATTGAACAAAAAAAAAAAACAGATAAAAAGAAAAAGTATCCATTATAATATGAAGTTTATTTGCAAAAACAGATAACAGTTTTATTTTTGTTAGCGTTTTTTTTTAGTTATTTTTTAACCTAGTCAAAAAAAAGTCAGATTGAGATTAATTGGAATGCACAATGAAAAAACATGATTTTTGAGAATTGTTAAAAACGGAGTTTTCTGTTTTTTGCAAATGAACTCTTCATATCTAAACATGTATCCAAATCCAAATGTAATAAAATTAATTTATGCGTGATGAAAATTTTTTAGCAACTAGGGATTGTTACATAGAGTTGTACAGGCATCCAGAGGCTATAATGGTATTACAGATAATAAATTGTGCAAAATCTTTCAGATTTGTGGAATTTGCAATGTGCTGCATTCTCCACAAATTAGTGTTGTTACTATGACAACCAATTTGAATATACAATGTTATTTGAAAGTTAAAACAGGTCTTGAGGAATGCTCTTTAATAAGCCAAAGTATCCTATTATGCATGGATGACATTGGGGGGGGGGGGGGGGGGATGCAACGTCAGTCATCGAATCTCAGGCCCAGACTCGATGTAAATTCATTGTAGATTCATTGTGTAGTTTAGAGAGCTTGATTATAACAGAACTTTGTGAGATCGTGATGAGCTTTGATGAGTGATGTTTTAGTGATAATAATGCGCTGGCTGCTTGAGCCCCTGCCCTTTTTCAAAATTATTCAAAAGTGCCCCTCTCAGACAAATATCAATGAAATTTTGGTCAATAAAGCAAAATGCATTTGAATTCTAATTAACATGACAATGTGTACAAAACGGTAACTAATCGCTCAAAAGTCGGAAAATTCCTGTTTATTTTTACATATCTGTCATTCTGAGGCATTAGGCAATCAATCTGCTATGGGTTGCGTGCGCTTTGCCAAAGACTGACTGATATTCCACAGTCTTTTCAGAAACCATAGGCTCTCAAGCCATAGCCTATAGCCTATGGATCTTTCAGTGAGTGGGTCGATGGAAGGAAAAAATAAACCAAACAATATTTTAAAAAATTTTTCCATCAATAATTAAAGCTAGTGTCGATTTGATTAAAAATCCATATATTATATATTTTAGAATATTACATAATTAATCAATGGCCTTTTGTCATGTATAATACACCAACAAATCATGATCTGGCTCAAGTTCAAATTTCATTGAAAAATAATGTGAAGTGGAGCGGTCATTTTCTGTTCTTATTCATAAATCGGTAGAAAATGACATGGGACAGACGAGCTTGTTTGTGGAGTGATCTAGATCTGTGGTTTGTCTCATTTTATAAATCAAATTAGCCTACATCGCTAAAATAGATGAAAATAGATGCTGAATGACTACAAAATGTTCGGTCGAATTACAATTAGGTTCAGACTACAATTAGCCCGGTTCTGTCAACACTGCACTGGCTCCCTATCAAACATTGGATAGATTTTAAAATCTTGTTAATTACTTATAAATCCCTGAATGGCTTAGCTCCTCAGTACTTGAGTGAGCTCTTATCACATTATAGTCTTCCACGTCCGCTGTGTTATCAAAATTCTTGCCATTTGATAATACCTAGAATATCAAAATCGACTGCGGGCGGCAGATCCTTTTCCTATTTAGCGCCCAAACTCTGGAACAATCTACCTAACACTGTTCGGGAGGCAGACACACTCTGTCAGTTTAAATCTAGATTAAAGACACATCTCTTTATCCTGGCGTACACATAACAAACACACTAATACGCTTCTATTATTCAAATCCGTTAAAGGATTGTTAAGCTGCATTAATTAGATCAACTGGAACCGGTGTTGTGCCCAGTTCTGGCCCCTGACAGATTATTACCCCCCTAGTATTGGTAGGTTTAGGGTAAGGTGTGGGGTTAGGATTATCATATAGCGATTTCAACGAGAGGGGTAATAATTTGACAGGGGGTCAAAAATGGGCACAACACTGGGAACACTCCCCATAACACACAATGTACTCGTTACATCGTAAGAAGAATGGCATCTATGCTAATATTTGTCTGTTTCTTTCTTATTCTGTTTCTCAGTCTGTACTCCAATCAGATGGTGGATCAGGACCAAGAGATAATGTCTGCAGGCCTAAATTTAAATGATAATAAACAAATATATTATAAAAATACACAGAGAAACAATAAATGCATTAAACTATACATTACAATTATAGTAAATGAATAAATCATATAATTGAAAAACTTTAAATAATGAATAAAAAAATATAACAAATACATTAAATTATAAATTAAAATGCTCCATCGGGACAAGACCACGGGAATCAGATAAACAATCTGACATGGCTGTGGTTGGAATTGAACTGCGGGTTTCATCTGGCCAGAGGAGAAATGGCCCCCCGACTGAGCCTGGTTTCTCCCAAGTTTTTTTTCTCCATTCTGTCACAGAGGGAGTTTTGGTTCTTTGCCACTGTCGCCTCTGGCTTGCTCAATTGGGGACACTTAATTTCTAGCAACTATCGTCGATTTGGTTGCACAGATACTATTTAAACTACACTGAGCTAGACAATGACATCTCTGAATTCAATAGTGAAATGCCTTTAACTGAAAATTGAGAAAATTGAGTGTTTAATCTTATCATTATACATTACTGACACTCTATCCTCCTACTAGCAGGGCCTGGGGCTCCTTTTGCCTGAATTACTGCAGCAATGCGGCGTGGCATGGAGTCGATCAGTCTGTGGCACTGCTGAGGTGGTATGGAAGCCCAGGTTGCTCTGATAGTGGCCTTCAGCTCATCTGCATTGTTGGGTCTGGTGTCTCTCATCTTCCTCTTGACAATACCCCATAGATTTTCTATGGGGTTCAGGTCAGGCGAGTTTGCTGGCCAATCAAGCACAGTAACACTATGGTCATTGAACCAGCTTTTGGTACCTTTGGCAGTGTGGGCAGGTGCCAAATCCTGCTGGAAAATGAAATCAGCATCTCAACAGAAGCTTGTCAACAGAAGGAAGCATGAAGTGCTCTAAAATTTCCTGGTAGATGGCTGCGTTGACTGTGGACTTCAGAAAACACAGTGAACCAACACCAGCAGATGACATGGCACCCCAAACCATCACTGACTGTGGAAACTTCACACTGGACTTCAAGCAACATGGATTCTGTGCCTCTCCACTCTTCCTTCAGACTCTGGGACCTTGATTTCCAAATGAAATGTAAAATTTACTTTCATCTGAAAAGAGGACTTTGGACCACTGAGCAACAGTCCAGTTCTTTTTCTCCACAGCCCAGGTAAGATGCTTCTGACATTGTCTCTGGTTCAGAAGTGGCTTGGTAGCCCTTTTCCTGAAGACGTCTGAGCGTGGTGACTCTTGATGCACTGACTCCAGCTTCAGTTCTCTCCTTGTGAAGCTCTCCCAAATGTTTTACTCGGCTTTGCTTGACTGTATTCTCAAGCTTGCGGTCATCCCTGTTGCTTGTGCACCTTTTCCTACCCAAATTCTTCCTTCCAGTCAACTTTGCATTTAATACAGCACTCTGTAAACAGCCACACCTTTCAGTAATGACCTTCTGTGACTTACCCTCTTTGTGGAGGGTGTCAATGTTCGTCTTCTGGATAATTGCCAAGTCAGCAGTCTTCCTCATTATTGTGGTTTCAAAGAACAAGAGATACCCAGAATTTATACTGTAGGGATGGTCATTTATTCAAACTCAAATGTAAATATTCTAATATTTTGAGATTTTTGACTTTCATGAGCTGTAAGCTCTAATCATCAAAATTAAAAGAAATAAACATTTGAAATATATCAGTCTGTGTGTAATGAATGAATAGAATATACAAATTTCACTTTTTGAATGGAATTAGTGAAATAAATCAACTTTTTGATGATATTCTAATTATATGACCAGCACCTGTATGTATGATATCCTACACTGTTTACTATTTCATGAAACTCTCATAGTTAATGAAGCCCAAGTGCCACCTACAGGCCTATTATGTGAAGTGTAGGCTGGCGAAATGGTGACCTGAAAGGACTTTATTATATTACCATTTTTGATAATTATGCAGCATTATGAAAGATGTCTTATGCTCATCAAGCCTGCATTTATTTGATCAAAAATGCAGAAAAATTGTAATATTGTGAAATATTACCATTTAAAATAATGTTTTTCTATTTTATTATACTTTAAAATATCATTTATTTCTGTGATTCAAAGCTGAATTTTCAGCATCATTACTCCAGTCTTCAATGTATGGTCCTTCAGAAATCATTATAATATGCTGATTTATTATCAATGTTGGAAACAGTTGTGCTGCTTAATGTTTTGCTTTTTATTTTAATTTTATTTATTTATTTTGGAACCTGTGACACTTTTTTGGGGTTCGTTGATAAATTAAAAGTTAAAAAGAACAGCATTTATTCAAAATAGAGATGTTTTTTAACAGTATCGATCTTTACCATCACTGTTTCTATCAATTTAACAAATCCTTGCTGAATAAAAACTCATTTCTTTAAAAAAAAAAAAAAAAAAAAAAAAATACTGACCGCAAGCTTTTGAATGGTAGTGTATATTGTTACAAAAGTAATATTTAAAATAAATGCTGTTCTTATTTAACTTTTTATTCATCAAAGAATCCTGAAAAAAGTATGTCAGGTTTCCAACGTTGCTAATAAATCAGCATTGCATAAAATGTATTTTCAAGTATATTAAAATTTTGATCTAATAAATGCAGGCTTGATGATCATAAGTGACTTATTGCAAAAATATAAAATATTAATGTATCCAAACTTTTGACCTATAATTTTTTCTTTTTCTTTTATCACATTGCCCTTTTTTTTTTCTTTTTTCACATTTGAGCCCCTGCCCCTGAGGAAATCTCTGCATGTCCCTGTTCAGGTGCCACGGAAAACGTGCTGTTTTACGGATTAAAAATAAAAGAGTAACAAAATATAAGGTAAGGTAGTAAATAAGTGTAGAATAGCACTGTCTGTTTGCTTATGTGCATCAATCCGAGTGTAAACAGTGAGAGATGTTCAGGCAGGTGAAAAGCGTTTGGTTAATGGTGAATACTGACCTATCGTGCGTCCTGTTGCCGAGCCCCGCCTTGATGTAATGATTGACAGCTAGGGGGCGTGCTCGGATCGGAATGCATTTTCAAATCCACAATGACTTCAAGGGGTCATATAATGGTACATGCACTTTTACAAGTTGATTGTACTGAAATGTGTGTTAGCAGTGCCTGTACACAACCATCATAAAATGATAAAAATCCATCCAGTGTTTTTTTTTTAATCTCCTTATTTGTTTTACCCTGTCTCAAATCAAGCCGTTCGACCGTGTGACGCCACACGGTCGGACGCCCCTCCCACGATGGTTGATTGACAGCAGTGTTTCAACACAGACCCGCCCTTGCTCATGAGCGAGCTGTCAATCATAGTCCGCGCGTCATTGTTGATATACGCTGGAGCTGTCTATGAGCAGAATGGCGTCTAAGCGATTGTGGTGTTCTGTTCTCGGGTGCAATAATGAACACAGCAGTCATTTTGATGTTCCTAAGTCCGAACCGCGAATCATTTTTCACCAGACTGCTTTATAAATGAAGGTCAGTATAAAGCTGGTTTTGCTAAGAAGCTGCTCCTGAAAAAAGGATCGGTACCAACTATTCGTGTTCCTGCTGAACCTCCAGAAGAAGTGAGTGTAACGTTTAATTAACCTTTATATTAATCTTTATATTAATCTTTGCAAATCGCTAGCACGCTTCACGATGTATGTGGCTAATGTTTACATTCAGGGTACATGCATGTTTTCTATTTACGACGTTCTCAATATAATTAATAATCCCACGTTTATAATGAACAAAACGTTATGGTTATTGTGTTATTACAAACTGTGTACGCAGGTATTAAAGTTAACATGATAACACTACACTAAGCTTACTTTTGTAGATGGTTTATAACGGTGTCTGTTAAGAAGTAATGTAAAAAACTTAAATAAATAAAAAACAGTTATAACTGCATGAAAATTAATGGTAACACAATACCTGCAAAATACTGTTTACATCCTGCAAATGCATATGATCCAAGACTATAAATACTCTAATTGATGTTTTTCAATATTATGCCAGAATAAGTTATGTTATCTGATCACATATTTACTGCCATTCTTCAAAATATACCCTCAACTGTTGTCAAGGCAACACTCCACGTGTGTTGTGTCAAAAACGCCCCACAGAACAGAGGGGCGGGGCGAGCAAAGCTCACTAGCATTTAAAAACACACGCACTAAAACGGTGTGCTGAAAACAGAGCTGTTTTTGAGCAGGTAAAATGTGTGTTTTCTTACAATACTAATGAGAATTTTTAATTAAAGTATATTACAAACTTTCAATTTAGACCCTAAAGAATCATATTAGCTTGTACAAAAATGGCATTATATGACCCCTTTAAACTATATTCATCGCGGGGTATTTAATGAAAATGCAATTGAAACGTCATATATGTAAGTGTCAATGCATTTAAGAAAAATAAAACATTTAAAACACCATTTTGCTACCCTTTTGCTGCACCTTTGGCTCAGAATGCATTTTGAAACTCTCACTGCATTTTGCTACAATTATCACACGGGAACACCATGAAAATGCAATCCCAAGTGTCCTACCCCTAAGTCTAAATGCATTTAGGAAAAACAGCATTTAAATGATAATTTTGCTACAGTTTTTGCTTGGACATGTTAAACATATCTAATCAATTTGGGTAATACATTTTCATTTTTCAACTTATAAAGCTTTAAAATGTGTTTTTAATATGCATATCAAAACTAGTGTAGAAAGTGGCAAATTTAAATTGTATAACTGAATTTTCATTTAGCACTAAATTTTGCACATATGTATGGGAAAATGTAAATTTAAATACGGAAATAAATTGCCATTTTACATATTGACTGATGCATATTACCTTTTTGCATATTACATAGCAAATAGAATTTTGCTACACATATGCTTCCATACTGACCAAACTTACACTGGTAGCGCGCGTACTGAGCAAGATCTAGTTCACGGACTAAAAGTGTGTGTAAACTTTATTGAGATCGGAACATATTAACCAGTAATTTTGTTTCCATTAACGGACAATAGACAGTTCAGAAATGAATGGTATGCAATTTATGACAGATTAGTCCAACAACTGATCGTTTATTTTTTTCCTTGTGTCTCACCACAGCGATTCAAAACAGACACATTTCAAGTGACACGGGAAAAAGACGGAAAAAAATGAACATCAGAAAATCAGCACGCTGTGTGCACATTTCTGAATAAAAATGGACATGAACTGACTCTTAAAACTGGAAGCATCGACATTCAAATCAGCAGCAAGAGTCAAAGTTCCACAGTTCAGTAAACGCAGGAAAGTTATTCTTCACTGCACTGTATTGACAATGCGTTGCAATATGGTAGCGCCTTGTTTTGATGCATACATTCAAAAAAGATTTATTTATGCAAAGTCAAATGCCCATGCTATTATGGATAGTGTTTTGCGCAAGCTCTGTTTTTAAAGGCCTATTAAAATGTTCACTGTAAATTGAATATTTGTTGTCCTTATTTATTTTATTCTCAGTTAAATTGACAAGGGGATTGTGACACGGATCTGCCAGGACGTGAAGTACTACTACTACAGCTGCATGAACTGAAATTACTATGGGACTATAAGAGCAGAAATTGACAGAAGAAAGCAGCTGTGTCAATCCATGTCAGTTCAACCAGATGTCCCTAGCAAAAATTTTTGATTGTATTTCATTTAGTTTTTTTCTGGCGAAAGAAATACATAAATGAATATAAAAGCCAAAATATTAAATGCCATGGATGAATATTTACTGAATAATCCACTATTTTGTAAAGGGGGGTCAAAGTGACAATTTTCACTTGAGATTTGGAGGCAAATTACACAGAGATTGGAAGTCTATTAGTAAAATCTGTTGACTTCATTTACATTTACATTTATGCATTTAGCAGACACTTTTATCCAAAGCGACTTACATTGCATTATAGTTTTTACATTTTATCCGCTCTTGCTTTCCCTGGGAATCGAACCCATGATCTTGGTGTTGCTAGCGCCATGCTCTACAGGAAAGCTCAGGAAACTTCAGGAAAGGAAAAGGAAAGGATGTGATGTGTGGCCAAGTATGGTGTCTCAAACTTGAAATTTGTGCTCTGCATTTTGTGCACACACAGCAGTGAGTAGTGAACAAACACACTCCGTGAACACACACCCGAAGCAGTAGGCAGCCATTTTTTTGCTGCGGCGCCCTGGGAGTAGTTGGGGATTTGGTGCCTTCAGGGCTCTACAGTGCGACAATTTTGCATTTGTAACTGAAACCTACTGCATGTGACTATGAAAACATATTTAGGAGCGCCTGTGCGACTGACCCGATCAGCATATTTGTGTTGCGCTTAGGGAGCTTCAAAGGTTTCTAATGTAGGCTACTTACGTGTTTTTGCAGCGTTGAGTAATGTATCACAGACCTCTCATTACAACAAACAAAGTGTAGACAGGGTGTAAATAAGAGATTCACTGTCCAGTGTAAGGAGCTTCGTTATAATGGAGTTTTGTGAGATCGCGATGAACTAAGATGAGTGACAGCTTTTAATGATTATTAAGGGAGTTTGCAAATGTGATATTGATCTAATACAACAGTTAATTAAACAAGAAGTTAATATTCTTTGATATATTGTCTGACTACAACACTATTGCCTTATTTCGCTCTATTTCATTAACGAAAATAGTATCAAACAAAGTAACAGCTGAGCCACTGCGCATCTCCATTAAAACACAGCGGTGTTTCATTCATGAATGAACTGCATTGTTAAACGAATCTAGTGAGTCAATGATTCAATTACCCATTCAAAAAGACAGTCACGTACTTTGAATCAGCCATTCAAACGAATCAAATAAATGAATGATTCAGTGATAAAATCAGTGACTTCGCCGCCACCTGCTGACAGTTTGTTTAATTTGTAAAGTATCTTTTCTGTTATTTAAATCATCTAAAATTTTATATTTAAAACATTAACCTCAACATGAATTTATGAATTTAATTGCACTCATGCCGCCTCTGAGCCTCATTAAACATCTGAAAATACACATACAAGCTATTTGTGTGTTGTTCTGTGCCACCTCTGTATTACAAATTTATTTCTTAATTACTGATTTCATTTGATTGGTAATGTATTCTTATTCTACTTTTTATTCTGTTGTTTTAATTAGAAATGTTAAAAAGTTTATAAATATATTTTTTTTGAATTTGATAAATAAAAGACTATATACTTTTAATAAAGTTAGAAAAATGCCATTGCAAAGGTAAAAACAAAATTCCCTGTAAATAACTTTAAGGAGTCAAAAATCACCTCATAATGGGAAGGTTAATTTTATATCAGAATTTTTAATTATTGATTAGAAAGTGCTCCTAAATTTTTTAAATTAGGAGCACAAGCGCTCCTAAAAAGAAAAGTAAACTGAGGTCTCACCTCAGTTTTGGTACTACGAGTGGAAGAAAGAGCTGTACATTCACTCCTCCCACCTACAAAGGTACATTTCTAGTTTCAACATTATTTGTTCTTCATAAATTCCCTTTTAAATACAGTAATGCATGCAAAGTGACCCACACTTGGTTTTCAACCATTCAATATGGGTAAAATTCAACAATAGCTACACTTACATGGACACTTTTTGCTTCCATCGGAATTAATTCATTCTGATTAACGAACCCGAACGTAGTGTCTACATGTACGCTAAATAAAGTGATCGGGTTGATGTGAGCTGCATGAATATACAGAGTTTACTGTTGTCGCATATTGTTTTAAAAAGCACACTTGATATTTATCTACTTTGGGTCCTCATTAGACGATGACCAGCACATTAACTATTGTGCAGTGCTGCTTACATTAGAAAGCAGTAAAAGTGCTCATTCTCATGCCCAACACCAGTCATATGTGAATGAGAGTCTTAAACAAGGACTGGTGTGACATTGTCCTGCTCCACTTCACAGACGCTGAGTGAAAGCAGAATTTTAGAATGACCGAAACTCCTTTATGACACTTTATTCACCAGAAAGAACATCTCGGTCCGTGTGTCATACATCATTACGCTTTTCTTTATTTTTGTCACTGCACATGCGCAGTACTTTCCAGTTTCGGTTTTCAATCCGATCAAGTGTTTATATTTCCTCTTGCTCGGATTACCAATGGAATAAACCACCCCTTATAATCCGATCGAAATTTTAATCAGATCTGGCCAATTTCATCCGACTGATGTGGTTACATGTGACTTTTTTATTCCTATTGTGCTTCTAGTCCTATTATGATCGGATTATTAGGGTCCATGTAAACGCAGCTAATTTGGACAAGCGACCGCATTGATGTCCCATTAGTGGCAGCTCCAGGATTTTTTTCATGTTGTTAATTTGTGTTCTGAAGATGAATAAAGGTCTTACGAGTTTGGAATGACATGACGGTGAGTAATTAATGACAGAATTTTCAGTTTTGGGTGAACTAACCCTTTAACTCAAAAAGCATTAAATATATCTTAATATCCTTTTCAATTCTCAAAGGTTAGATTAGGTTCTTAACACACTTATCTTTTGGTATATAATTTTTTAAGGCCCTATAAGATTAATTTCCAGAGATATTGGGATTTCAATGATTGGGTAATCAGCTGTATGCAAAGTTACCCACACTTGGTTTTCAACCATTCAAAATGGGTAACAATTTGGACAAGAAGACACATTGATATCCCATCAGTGGTGGCTCCAGGATTTTTTACTTGGGTGATCTAAGGGGGATGGGGGGTTAAGTGCATCAATAACTTCAATATTCTGAATTTATTCCATTTTATTTAATTTTCTATTTTACCTTAAACATTTATACATTTACAAGCACACATTGTAAAGTGTGCACAGTTATTAAGCATGTTATCAATTTCACAGAACATTACCTTATCAGCTCTTTGAATTAATAACGGTTTATTGTAGGGGTTTCCAATCCTTCTCCTGGAGGGCCACAGTCCTGCAGAGTTTAGCTCCAATCCTAATTAAACACACCTGAACCAGCTAATCAAATTCTTACTAGGCATACAAGAAATTTCCATACACGTGCTGGGGCAAGCTAGAATTAAACTTCTAGGCCCTCTAGGACTTAGTTTGGACACCCCTGGTTTATTTAAATTTGCCGGCTGAAAGAATTTATATTAAAATCTATATTATTTAATCATAGAATAAGTGAGTCCTCAAAAATATCAGGGGCTTAAAGGATAGTTCACTTTCAATTGGTCCCCTATGACTTGCATAGAGTTTTTTTTTTCCTTCCATACCATGGAAGTCAATAGAGGTGGGAGAAAAAATGTCTATAGAACCATATTAAACCATAAAAATGATTGTAAAAAGCATAATTTACAATTCAGATACAAGTTTTCTCAAAAACTTTTATTATTAATTAAGTATTAATTAATATATTGATTTAAACAATTATTATCAATAAAATGATTCTAATAATGAAACATGAATTAGGGGTGTGCGATATTGACAAAAAATTATATCTTGATTTTTTTCTGGGATTTTGCTGAGTGTGTTATGGTGCTGGTATCTTAAAGATTACCATGAATCTTAAATCTTAAAGATTCTTCATATTCTGTGTGGTCAGTTCACAACAGTGATCGAAATTTATCTTTTTTATGGGTATTGTTTTTTTTACCTTTAAGCCATTTTTTCTAAAAGTGTGCATCATCTTTTGAGTCAAATTCAACGAATCAATCAACAGCACCAGCTGCAGCTCATCACTACACCTTTAAATACTCACCACTTTCTCCTCTCCTTTGTCAGATCGTTGTTTGTGAGTCTCCGGTTGTGTTGCCTCGTCTCCATTTCCAGCCTGGTGTCTTCGTCGTTCCTGTTCCTTGTTCCTGTGGATTATCACTCTGGATTTGTCACGTACCATCAGCGCTTCCCTTCACGGCACTCATCTGACCATCGAAGTCCCTGCACCACTATTCCTGTTTTCTCTTTGTACTGTATCCATCACCATTTCTCCGATTAAAATACGGAGAGTTTACTTGCACTTGTTTCCGCGTTTCTCTCATGACAGAACGATCTGACCACCAGATGGAAGCAGCGAGTAGCTCTACCGGATCGCTGGAAGGATTCGTGAACAGCAGCCTACTTCGTATGGATTCCCAGGAGAAGAATCTCAACGATACAGCTCGCGCTGTTCAGGCTCTAGTGGTGCAGGTGTCCGAGCTCACCCAACAGCTCCAACATCTGCGAAGTTCCACTGCGCCCCCCGCACCGCCGGTTCCCATACCACCACCAGAGAACCTCTATCAGGCGGAGCCCCGCCTACCAGTTCCAGAGTCATATGCAGGTGAACCTAACTACTGTCGAGCATTCCTAACACGATGTTCTATGCACTTTTCTCTCCAACCCAGAACATTTAATAATGAGCGAGCCAAGGTCGCCTTTGTGTATACACTACTGACTGGGAAAGCAGCTCTCTGGGGAACGGCGGTGTGGGAGAATCAAGATCCGTGCTGTTCCTCGTTCCAGGATCTCTCCGCAGAGATGAGACGGGTGTTTGATCGGGCCGTTGCTGGTAGAGAGGCAGCTAGGATGTTGGCCGACCTACGACAGGGAAAGAGGTCCGTATCGGAGTTTTCGATCGAGTTTCGGACCCTAGCGGAGGAGAGTCGATGGAACGAGGAGGTGCAGTGGGACATGTTCCTGCATGGGCTGGCTGACTGCATCCAAAAGGAGATCTATGCGATTTTCATGCACAGTCTGTTCCTTTTTTAGGTTACATCGTGTCGGTTGAGGGAGTGCGTATGGATCCTGAGAAGATTAAGGCTGTGGTGGAATGGCCAAGCTCAGATTCCCGTGAGGCCCTACAGAGGTTTCTGGGATTCGCCAATTTCTACCGGCGTTTCATTCGCAATTTCAGCCAACTAGCCGCGCCTCTGACCGCCTTGACCTCCCCCAGAACGACGTTCAGGTGGTCAGACGCAGCCCAGGCTGCGTTTGCCAAACTGAAAGGTTGCTTCGTTTCAGCCCCCATCCTTATTACCCCTGATCCCTCACGTCAGTTCGTGGTGGAGGTCGATGCGTCAGAGGTGGGGGTAGGCGCAGTGCTATCCCAGCGCTCTCTCTCAGACGACAAGATGCACCCTTGCGCGTTTTTGTCTCATCGTCTGTCCCCAGCCGAACGTAATTATGACATTGGTAACAGAGAGTTGTTGGCAGTCAAGGTAGCATTGGAGGAATGGCGCCACTGGTTAGAAGGGTCGGGGGTACCTTTTATCGTCTGGACTGATCATAAGAACTTGGAATATATTAGAACGGCTAAAAGATTAAACTCCAGGCAGGCTCGGTGGGCTCTTTTTTTCGGTCGTTTTGATTTTACTCTCTCGTACCGCCCGGGTTCCAAAAACATCAAACCCGATTCTTTATCGCGTATTTTTGACCGTTCCGAGCGCCCGTCTACTCCTGAGTGCATTTTACCTGAGACCCTATTTATCTCTACGCTCACATGGGAGATCGAATCGAAGGTCAAAGCGGCCTTAGAAGAGGTAATGCCTCCGGCCCGTTGCCCACCGAACCGTTTATTTGTGCCTGAGGAGTTACGGTCCAGCGTTATTCAGTGGGGGCATTGTTCCAATGTGGCTTGTCATCCAGGAGTCAGCCGTACTAAATTTTTAGTCAAGCAACGATTCTGGTGGCCTCTCATGGCTCGTGACGTTCACAATTTTGTCTTGGCTTGCTCAGTCTGTGCCACTGGTAAGTCGTCCAATCGACCCCCAGATGGGTTACTTCAACCGCTGCCGGTGCCTTCGAGACCCTGGTCCCATATCGCTCTAGATTTTGTCACCGCCCTCCCACCCTCCCAGGGTCACACGGTAGTTTTGACCGTGGTGGACCGGTTCTCGAAGGTGACCCATTTCATTCCCTTGCCCAAATTACCCTCAGCCAAGGAGACAGCGTTGATTGTCATTAACCACGTCTTTCGGTTACATGGCCTCCCGGTGGACGTGGTTTCCGACAGAGGACCCCAATTTGTGTCCAAATTTTGGTGAGAATTTTGTAAGCTACTGGGGGCGACTGTCAGTCTGTCCTCAGGGTTTCATCCCCAGAGCAATGGTCAAACTGAGCGAGCCAACCAAGATTTAGAGAGAACGCTGCGCTGTGTGGTATCCAAGAATCCTTCCTCGTGGAGTCAACAACTTTCTATGGTGGAGTACGCCCACAATACGTTGCCAGTGTCATCCACGGGCCTATCTCCGTTTGAGTGCAGCGTAGGTTACCAGCCACCAATTTTTCCTAGTCTGGAATCCGAGGTTGTGGTCCCCTCTGCCCACGCCTTCGTCCAGAGGTGTCACCGCACTTGGACTAGAGCCCGTGAGACTCTACTCCAAGTGGGATCACGCACCAAGGCCAAAGCCGACCGCCACCGGTCTAGGCCTCCCGTATACGTCGTTGGTCAAAAAGTGTGGCTTTCTACCAAGAACATTCCTCTCCGCTCCGTGTCTAATAAACTTGCACCCAAATTCATTGGCCCGTTCACTGTCACCAAGATCATTAGTCCGGTGGCAGTCCGCCTCAACCTCCCTCCAGTGTACAGGAGAATTCATCCCGTCTTTCATGTATCTAAAATAAAGCCCGTTTTTCATTCACGTATTAATCCGCCGACCCCGGTTCCCCCTCCGCCGCGACTCGTAGATGGGGAACCTACTTATTCGGTCAATCGTATTCTGGACTCAAGACGGAAGGGACGCGGATTTCAGTACTTGGTGGACTGGGAAGGTTACGGTCCGGAGGAGAGAAGTTGGGTACCGGCTAGAGACATACTGGACCACACCCTTATTGATGATTACAATCGACAGGTAAGGGAGTTTGGGAACGCCAGGAGGCATTCCTAGGGGGAGGGGGTACTGTCACGGTTCTTAAATCCTATGTCTCTTTCTCGTCTTGTGCTCATTGTTTATGTGTGTGTGAGAGTGTGTGGGCGTGCCGACTAATCAGCGCTGGTCAACGAATCAATCAACAGCACCAGCTGCAGCTCATCACTACACCTTTAAATACTCACCACTTTCTCCTCTCCTTTGTCAGATCGTTGTTTGCCTCGTCTCCATTTCCAGCCTGGTGTCTTCGTCGTTCCTGTTCCTTGTTCCTGTGGATTATCACTCTGGATTTGTCACGTACCATCAGCGCTTCCCTTCACGGCACTCATCTGACCATCGAAGTCCCTGCACCACTATTCCTGTTTTCTCTTTGTACTGTATCCATCACCATTTCTCCGATTAAAATATGGAGAGTTTACTTGCACTTGTTTCCGCGTTTCTCTCATGACAGCATCTGAAGTGGTATTTAGATGTATTTACACACTGTTTAATGCAGCTCAGAGGGACATAGAATGCTAACCTGCAGTTACAAATTAAAATAATGTTTTAATATTTGAAACATAAAACGTTGAAAACTTGTTTGAAATTAATTTAATATTGAAGATACTTTAAATATGAAATTAAAACCGCCAGTAGGTGGCAGTAATTCACTGTTAATAAGTGAGTCATTGCGATTGAACCGAATCATTTAAACGGTTGATTCATTCAGGAACTAAACACTGCATGTTGCTCAGAGACGCAAAAACAGTGCTGTAGCTGTTTGGAATGATTTTGTTGGTGAAATAGAACAAAAGCAGGAAATATGGTGTCTAAAATGTCTCTTAATGTTAACTTCTTGTTTATTGAACTGTTGCATAAAATCAATATCACATTTGTAATAATGCTGACTTTTGGAGAAAAAAACAGCACTCTTTGTGTGATATTAACTATATGAAATGATATAAATATAGGCAATACATTTTCTGCCCCCATATCTTAAATAATGTTTTCATTCTAAATGCATTTTAATAGAATCGTGCAGTGAAAGAAGGCACTCATACACGCACTAGTTTAACCCATGTTAACTGATTCATTCTCTGCCAGCAGGTGTCGCGTTTAGCACAAATATAACGGTTTTCTCGGTAACACCAGTAAGCGCAGCACCGGACTTTGAACATGCAGGGCTCATATTTATTTCATGAAATCGTAGCCTTTTGAAGTTTAATCATCACATTCAGCCATATCGCAATTCTGGTCTTTCCGTCCCCAAATTTAAGACCTCTAGAAATCATAATTAAGACTTTCTTGTACAATGCAAGACTTTTTAAGACCTTAAATTTGATACAACTAAATTTAAGACTTTTTAAGACCTTGTGGAAACCCTGTGTGATGCATTGTTTTGTTAATATGACTCTTTAACTCATATACTATATATGACTCATATACAGTCTCTTTAACGGTGTGATCAAATATTTTCCATTGTCTAGTCTTTAATGAGCAAAAAAAAAAAAAAAAAAAAACAACAAAAAAAAAATCACAATAAATTTATAATATCGAATCGCAATAGTTATATAATTGCAATACTCAATGTATCGCAATATATACTGAATCGGCACAAGTATTGGGATCATATTGAATCGGCAGATTAGCATATCATCCCAACCCTAGAAGTCAATGGGGACCAGCAACTGATTCTCACTATTAGTTGCTTGTTAGCATGCATATTACTAGCATATTGGCCATTTATTAGTACTTAAAGCACATATTCTGCATGACCATATTCTACATTCCTAATTCTACTGTAATGAGTCCACTGGAGGGGAGTTGAAAAGAACCCAAGTGTAGCTTTATTTAAATCCCAAAAATGACCAACAAACAACGACTTGACTTGAAATAAGACTTGACTTGGCATGGCATGGCATGAACAGATATGGTGTAAACAAAAGCAAAAACTCACCAACAGAGGTTACAGGGATAATACTCGACTAGAGCCAAATGCAAAATGAGGCCAATAAATACCAAACAAAGAGGGTCACATGACACAAACCAACCAACGGGAAAGAAGGCACAAGACTAAAGCAACCAATCAGAACTAGGGATGCAATGATACCATCTTTTCAGATCCGATCCAGCACATTTTTTTTTTTTTTTAAATCAATGTAGAATTTCTATACTTGGATAATTTAGCAGTAAAATTTATTCTAGAAAAATCATGAGCACAATTTTATAACATCTAAACATTTAGTGAAATAACATTATTTAGTGGAGAAGAAATAAAAGTGAATAAGTGTAGAACTAAATCTGGTAAAATATTACTGTTAAGGTGTACCGGTGGAGAAGGTGTGAAATCAGTGACAAGAGAAGGAAGAATTCTGTCCAGGGTGTATTTTTCAGTGCAAAATTTGTGGTTGCCAAGAAAAATACAAAAATAAATTTTATATATCTGGTCATATAATTAGAATATCATCAAAAAGTTTATTTATTTCACTAATTCCATTCAAAAAGTGAAACTTGTATATTATATTCATTCATTACACACAGACTTATATATTTCAAACGTTCATTTCTTTTCATTTTGATGATTATAACTGACAACTAAGGAAAACCCCAAATTCAGTCTCAGAAAATTTGAATATTACTTAAGACCAATACAAAGAAAGGATTTTTAGAAATCTTGGCCAACTGAAAAGTATGAACATGAAAAGTATGAGCATGTACAGCACTCAATAATTAGTTGGGGCTCCTTTTACCTGAATTACTGCAGCAATGCGGCGTGGCATGGAGTCGATCCGTCTGTGGCACTGCTCGGGTGTTATGAGAGCCCAGGTTGCTCTGATAGTGGCCTTCAGCTCTTCTGCATTGTTGGGTCTGGCATATTGCATCTTCCTCTTCACAACACCCCATAGATTTTCTATGGGGTTAAGGTCAGGGGAGTTTGCTGGCCAATTAAGAACAGGGATACCATGGTCCTTAAACCAGATACTGGTTGCTTTGGCACTGTGTGCAGGTGCCAAGTCCTGTTGGAAAATGAAAGCTGCATCTCCATAAAGTTGGTCAGCAGCAGGAAGCATGAATTGCTCTAAAACTTCCTGGTATACGGCTGCATTGACCTTGGACCTCAGAAAACACAGTGGACCAACACCAGCAGATGACATGGCACCCCAAACCATCACTGACTGTGGAAACTTTACACTGGACCTCAAGCAACGTGGATTGTGTGCCTCTAATCTCTTCCTCCAGGCTCTGGGACCCTGATTTCCAAAGGAAATGCAAAATTTACTTTCATCAGAGAACATAACTTTGGACCACTCAGCAGCAGTCCAGTCCTTTTTGTCTTTAGCCCAGGCGAGACGATTCTGACGCTGTCTGTTGTTCAAGAGTGGCTTGACACAAGGAATGTGACAGCTGAAACCCATGTCTTGCATACGTCTGTGCGTAGTGGTTTTTGAAGCACTGACTCCAGCTGCAGTCCGCTCTTTGTGAATCTCCCCCACATTTTTGAATGGGTTTTGTTTCACAATCCTCTCCAGGGTGCGGTTATCCCTATTGCTTGTACACGTTTTTCTACCACATCTTTTCCTTCCCTTCGCCTCTCTATTAATGTGCTTGGACACAGAGCTCTGTGAAAAGCCAGCCTCTTTTGCAATGACCTTTTGTGTCTTGCCCTCCTTGTGCAACGTGTCAATGGTTGTCTTTTGGACAACTGTCAAGTCAGCAGTCTTCCCCATGATTGTGTAGCCTACAGAACTAGACTGAGAGACCATTTAAAGGCCTTTGCAGGTGTTTTGAGTTAATTAGCTGATTAGAGTGTGGCCCCAGGTGTCTTCAATATTGAACATTTCACAATATTCTAATCTTCTGAGATACTGAATTTGGGATTTTCCTTAGTTGTGTTGGATTACAAATTTATAAAATGTTAAATCTAGGTTCCAATGTAATAGTATACAAACTGAAGAAGTTATATACATTGTATTTAGCATTTATGGTGAAGATGGTGACATCAGATGAACGACTGTGATATACAAAGTTAGTAGCAAGAGGTTGTCAGTTCCTGTTCTCTTAAAAATGAGCCAGACGACGGAGACTCTTGCCTTTTGTTTGTAATTGCTCTTGATGCCCCTGCCCCAATCTTTGGGCAGTTAGGATGATTAGATTAGGAGTGGTTAAATGGGCCAGGTTGCTATACCTGAATACTTCATTTGCATGCATTGTTTAAGGTCGTCACCCAGGTGCTTTGTTTCCATTCCTAAGCACTGCCCCCTAAATGTATTTAAACTACAATGTATCATTGCTTCAGTTAGACTTGGATGACTACAGTGACGCACAGTTTCCAACAGTTGTCAGTTATAATCATCAAAATTAAAAGAAATAAACATTTGAAATATATCGGTCTGTGTGTAATGAATGAATATAATATACAAGTTTCACTTTTTGAAAGGAATTAGTGAAATAAATCAACTTTTTGATGATATTCTAATTATATGACCAGCACCTGTATATGCTGACGCTATGTCAGCATTCCACAGAGAGGCTGATGTTTGGCCAGTTGGCAGTAGGGCTGGGCGATATGACCAAAATCTTATATCACGATATGACTAATTTTTTTATCACGATAACCATATATATCACGATATAATTTTTTTTTCTTTTAAAAAGGTTTTTATGATATTAAAATCTTTGATACCATAGAATTTTCATAATCCTTGTCACCAGTCAATATCAAACTAATAGAAGCCTAAAAAGACAAAAACAAAATAAATAAAAAACTCAAGCTCACTGAAAATAAATAAACAGTCAGTGATGAAATAAGTATAAGAAACTAATTGCAAGCAATAGGACAAAAAACTACAATAAATAAGATACGCTACATACATTGTGTAAATTAATTAGTCTTCACTGTGTTAATTATTTCTATCTATCTATGATATATATAATTAACATGTGTGTATATATATATATATATATATATATATATATATATATATATATATATATATATATATATATATATATATAGAATCTATACATAATTATTTTTTATAATTATTTCTTCTTATTAAAGTTACAAAAGTGATTTAGTCAAGATCAGTGAGAGATTTTCTAGCAATGTGCTATGATATGAATGGCAGACAGAGCGAATATTGGACAGCTTCCCCTTTAAGACCGAAGTCCCGATCCAATATACTGTTACATATGCGTTTTCTCTTTTAGCCGTTTCCTCTCTCTTAACACCTAAATCGCTGTCTTTATGAGGATACTTGCCAAGATGGGGATTCTGACACATATAAGTGTGTTTATGTAATAGTTCAAAGTCAATAAAGCGGCAAAAAAAAAAAAAAGGCGCGGTCCTCTCCAGGGGCGAGGCCAGAAATGTTTAAGTGGGTGGGCCGACATAAAACCGGGTGGGCAAGGTGCGTGTAAGAAATTGCCAACAGAGAATACTGCGCAAATGTTGAATGCACAACACTTCTAAAGCATTAATTAACATTAATTTGAATTTCAACATTTTCTAATAATTATTAAAATTTAAATTTATCTGTTAACATTCGTACCTGAGCTAACAAAAAGTTGTAGCCTATTTTCATTAACTAACCTTAAAAATGAATTAATACTGTAACAAATGTATTTCTCATTGTTAATGTTAGTTAATGCATTACCTCAGTGGCGCCTGCAGGTGTACGGCTGGACGCACTGTGCGTACCATGAGCGCTCAGACTGACCTGAGATTTGCCCCGCAAACATTTCAGCAGTAAATTATAGGCCCGTTTGTCCCGTATTTCTGTCGACTGAACCACCCATGCCATTAATAAGGAATGTATCAGTCTTTTGCATGCCAAAGTCAATTTCTGCTTATAAACATTGCGTCAAATAGAAAGAGAAAATCGTGCTACACGCACTTTCATGAGATCGGGTTAGATTACAACAATTAATTTGTAGCCTATTTTACAAATGGGAATACAACAAATTCATGACAATGTTTTACATTCAAGCTACCCGTAAAAGTGAAAAGTTCTTTAAAATCATCTGGAATGCAATAAAGTTATTTTTAAAGATGTTTTGCTGCATGGATTAAAAATAGGCTAATACATAATTCACATATCAGACAAAATTGCGTTGCAGAAAATCCTTTAAATTTTAAGGAAATTCTAAGGAATTCAGAGCAGAGCAACATAAAAATCAGAAAAAATATATAATCGGGCCTGTTTTAGGCTTTTCCTTATTTTTATATTTTAGACGGTGATGAAAAATGACTTGCCATCGCCATGTCCTGCAAAGCGCGCTTCAGCTTCCACTCTTCACACGAACGATTAGATATGCACCTTAGCGAACATTTATATAGTTCAAACATTTAAACTAACATTGTGATATGCTTGAACTGTTTATATCTATAGATTGTATTTTAAGCAAGTCGTGATGATTTGAGAAGGATAAATTGATCACTGTCCGCTGGCCGCTTGGTCGTTTACTTTTAAAAAAAAAAAAAAAAAAACCTTACGTTTAACGAACAAAAAGTGCTCCAAACATTTTTATAAATTATATTCATAAAAAACGGAACGAAAAAATTAAAAGAATTAAAAAAACCTCTGTGCATACCTTCGGAAGAAATCATGCAGGCGCCCCTGCATTACCTAACCTAAGTTTATTGTAAGGCATTACCTTAGTCTGAGACGACGGAGCTTCGCAGATGATCTTATAATCAGTCTCTGTCAGTTCGCGTTCAAAGGAGAGTAAACGAATACCGCAGAAATGTGCACAGCTGCAAATATGCAGTTTGTTGTGGAGAAGAGTATTTAGCACAACGTTTATGTGTTTCTTTCTATTTAGCGGTTTAAACACGTTGCTAATATGATGCTTTAAACACACTCATAAGTTTCCAATCTAAATCCATCACCCGGTGATCTGGTTTCATTTGTAGGCGGTCTGGATTCAGTGCTAAGACTTAATTTTCATTTGGGATATCTAATATTTTTAAAGACTGATTGAGGTTTGTTTCACCATTTTCAAATTCAACATTATTTTAAAACGTGCACATTTTACTATGTTCTTACGTCGTAAACATAAATGTGGGTGGGACTAACCGAATTGTCACTGACGAATCATCATTTTTGACAAGGGTATGCTATGCACCTATAGGAAGAAAACTCACATTAAATATATTTTAAAGTAAATATATGAATTTATAGGGAAACTATACGTTTATTATTATTATCGTTTAATATCATTTTGAAAAGTACCAACTTCTCATTGGGTGGGCCACGGCTGAAAGTGGGTGGGCCTTGGCCCACCCGTAGCTTTGCCACTGGTCCTCTCACATAGAAATGGAGACGGCGCATGCATATAGCTCTGTTGTTTGTGTTTCAACGGCTTAAAATCGGTTGTTTTAAAACCGCAGTGCTTAAAAACACGTGCCCATGCTACAGAAGTTCTTCTGGTCGTCCTCCACCTGGTTCTGTCTCTCCTTCACGCCCCGTGGTGGCGTGTAAAGATCGCACTCATCCAAATAATTAAAAAGTATTACCGTAAACAATGTATTTTGCGACACCACAAAATAAACGATAGAACATAATATGAAACGATAGACTTTTTATTTCGTCCATCCGATATCGTCATATCGCACAGCCCTAGTTGGCAGGAATGATTTGGTGGTTAGATTTCTATGAGAAGTGAGACGGTTAAACTAGGGATAAATCGATTACCAGTTTGATGATAAACCACAATAAAAAGTTCAGACGGTTAGTATTACCATTTTATATTTTATTTAAGTTTAAAACCGTATTTGATTATCGTGATTTGAAAAACATGCAGTAAATAATGCAGCTCAGCATTAAGCAAAGTTAGTAACAGTCTCATGCATGAAGCATAGGTTTTTGTGTGAAAACATGATGGAAAGGAGAGTGCTGAGAAAACATTAGGCTTATACGAAAGAAAGTGTGTGCGAATAAATTAATTCTATGAATGTATAAGGGGGAACAGACTGTCTTCAGAAATGTTTTGATGACATTTGCTTTTCACCTTCCGTTCGTGTAATGCCTAACAAAGTAAAAATAACAAAGTAGTGATTAAGCACAGCGTGCTTTGTTTACAGAGGTTACCGGGAAAGCGGCACCTGCTGTCATTTTCATACAGTCTGTATGCCATTTCTGTTCAAATCAATTCAGAAACTGGATCAAATATTTGTTGTAAATCTTAACCTGTAGATGGAAAACAAGCTAATGTGCATTCTAAAAATCTCAACACTTCAGATAATAAGATAGCCCATGTAGAATTGTTTATGGAGCACAAAAAATGCCAATAATTTGTCATTTGGCTCATCCTTTTCTTAAAAATTATTTAAAGGCTAAAATGTATGGTTTATAATTTTATTAAGTAGCCCAGGCCTGGGCTATACGCTCACGCTTAAATACACAGGCTATACGCTCAGTATGTATGAATGATTCATTAAAAGATCGCAATCTTGATTCAAACACACGTGATCTTATTCCTAAATGACGATTCCGCTATGTTTATTAAACCTTTGAAATCACAATCACATCGGAATATTTAAAGCTGCTTTCGCTCAGGCGCTGATCCAGAGAGAGCTGCGGTCATAATGTAAGCTTTATGTTTGAAACATCTTCACACACATCCTACACACAGTAGGCTATATTTCTGTGTTGCAAACATTAAATAAAGTATTTGGATAAAAGGTTATAGTCCAGATAAAGACTCTGATATTGCGGCAGTTGTGATCAAAATGAGCAACTGATCTTTGGAACTAATGTTACACTGCAAATATAGATTGTATATGCAGTTGTGCTCAAAATTATTCATACCCTTGGTAAATATGATCAAAGAAGGCTGTGAAAATAAGTCTGCATTGTTTATCCATTTGATCTCTCATTTAACAAATTTTAAAAAGTCCTTTAATTGAAGTAAAAAAAAAAAAAAAAAAAAAAAGTGAAAGTGGGGGGGGGGATCACATTAGGAAATAATCTCTAGTACACAATGGCCACAATTATTGGTACCTCTAGAAATTCTTACGATTAAAATATCTAATATGAATTATATTCCCATTCATATTTGTATTTATCATCACACCAGGGTGACTAGGAACATGAAGTTGTCCCCCTTTGGCTTCCTGTTTAACAGGATTATAAATATGAGGAACACAAAGGCCAAATTCCTTTAATCATTGATCACACGGAGTAAAACAAAACAATATTTCTCTGATGTGCAGCAAAAGATTGTTGAACATCTCTCTCTCTCTGATGACGCAGTAACGACCATGGGGAAAAAAATCTTTGTCTGTCCATCCAATTAAATCCATGAATATATAACGGTATCCACGGTATAGCAAAATCCATATCATGGCACAATGTAATACGTTAATATCGGTATAGTGCCCACCCCTAACCATCACCAGTCCTAAATTCAGTTTAAATGACTAATATGCATCATACATGGTTACCGAGTTTAAATTCTAATCACTAAAGTTCTATAATTAAATAATACTTGATAATCATAATATCATATGCTTGACTAACTGATGTTAAGAGCGTACTTTCAGATATTAAAATATATATATTTTAGAGGTCGACCTATTCATCGGTTTTGGCGATTAATCGGCACCGATAGTTGATTGCAGCAACTATTGGTTATCGGCAAAAATCCATGCTGATAGTTTTCCGGTTTGCAACCGTTGCTGGAGTGACTGAGAAGGGTCCGCTGGCATTATACAGTAAGAGAGCGGCCTCTAGAGGCGGAAATCAGTGACAGCACGTGTTGTTTATTTTGACACGTGACTGCACGCTGCACAGAGTGGGAAACTCCAGACTCCTATTTAATTACAGCCAACAGAAAATCCTGCCGCGGAACAGAGCGCCATTCTCATCACATAGTTTTCTATTAAATTACATTATATTTGTCCCTAATCATTGTGAATGTAAATAATGACTTCACCCTAGGCTATAAATTATGTATTGTGCATTTTTCTGCAAAACGTTTGTCTTTCTGTGGCTCTAATAAAGTCTGTATGCTTCATATAGAGAGCTGTAATAGATCGCGATTTCTCTTTCCACTTGCTCTGTTTTTTTAAACGCCGAACTTCAAACTCATTTATGCCACACTGTTCATTCTTGAAGCAAACTTGTGTCCGTTTGGGGATTAAATAAATTGTTTTGGACCACCACTCGTAAAGCGTCTGGTGTATGTGTGTGTGTGTGTGTGTGTGTGTGTGTGTGTACCTCTGAGTTCACCTAGATGCAGCTCTGTGCTTTTGCCCGGGGTGTGACTAACTTTTTTTTTTTTTTATTAGATAATTATCAAGTGTTAAAAAATAGAAGCATAAGTGTGTGAGTACACATACAATATCCATATGTATGTAATTTTAATGCTATGGCTTTGTTTAGATATTTAAAGGTGGCATCTTTAAGCATGACTGTTGAAATGAAATGGTAACACTTAACAATAAGAGTCCATTTGCAGCATTAATGAAAACTGTAGAAGTATTGCTCCTTGTTAGAGTGTGTTCATTTCAAAATTCACTTTTAGCAACTAATAGGCTACATTTTTTAAATTTTAAAGAGTTTCTTCTTTTAACATTAGCAAACTATGAAATAACTTTAATGATCAATATAGTAAATAATATTAATATTTTTATTCATTTACAATGTATGGTTCAGTACCGTTACTGCTTTTTTTTTTTTTAAATAGTAAAGCACTAGCTTTCTTTCAGTATCCATTTTGAAAACTATTGGTTGATTAATCGGTATCGACCAGTGTGGTCCAACCTAGCTATCGGTATTGGTAAAATCCACTATCGGTCGACCTCTAATATATTCTATTACAATGAAAGGAATATATTTTCTCACGCTTTGTATTTTTACATCATTTTGGTACAAGCTTATCATATATATATATCAGAGCATGTGAGCGGAGCCGAGCGGTGAGAATTTCCGCTCCCCACTCACGTGGGTGTTCGCTCCCCCTGCTCCACCGCTCAAAGTCGCACCAGACCGCTTCGCTCAATTCCGCTCCCCGTTCACCTACAATTTCATCCCGCTCTGGTGAAATCGCTCCACGCTCACTCAAATTTAAAATTCCTCTGCATGCCTAAAACCTGCCGAAGCCTTACGCCTGGGACACACTGCCTGCGTGGCGGACGTGGAGGGGGTTTGTTGCGTGACTCCTGCGGAAAAGAACCCGGCCCGCTACACTTCTGTTCTGTCGCGGGCCCGCGGTTGTGATGTGGTTGGACCGCACCTGATATGCGCGTATTCCGCAGGCAGTGTGGCTGCTCTAATCTGTTAACATAGGCGCACAGCCTATATCCTATAAAGAACTCACAGCAACAGCAACATCAGTTAAAATAGAACATATATTTATTTCAAACAAACACGATTAAAATATGAATCCTCATATACTGAAATCGTTTCACCACATTCCCGTTCATGTTCAACATCATTATCATCTAGTTTTTTGACAGCAATTGTGCAACTGTATGTCGGTTTGCTTTATTTCAAGAACTCCATCTCTCCTTCACAACGAATGATTTTTTGAAGTGTAGGCTGACAGTTTTGTTAATTGTTGAAGGCCAGGTGAATTCTGGGTGGATTTGTGCATGCCCTAGACTCGTGGTGTGAGCGGTATCGGAGCGGAACCGGAGCGAGACAGAGCGACCGCTCCGGCCTTTGGATAAAAACCCGCTCCGCGCTCTGACTATATTTTGCACGCTCCTCTCCCCGCTCTGCTCCACTCACATGCTCTGATATATATACACATATATATATATACACACACAGGGGTGTGAAAAAGTGTTGGCCCCCTTCCTGATTTATTTCTTTGCACGTTTATCACACTTTAATGTTTCAGATCATCAAACAAATTTAAATATTAATCAAAGATAACAAGTAAACACAACATGCAGTTTTTAATTAAGTTTTTTTTTTTTTTATTGTGAAGGGAAATCAAAATCCAAACCCACATGGCCCTGTGTGAAAAAGTGCTTGCCCCCTAAACCTAATAACTGATTAGGCCACCCTTAGCAGCAACAACTGTAATCAAGCCTTTGCGATAACTTGCACTGAGTCTGTTACAGCGCTGTGGAGGAATTTTGGCCCACTCATCTTTGCAAAATTGTTATAATTCAGCCCCACTGCAGGGTTTTCAAGCATGAACCACCTTTTTAAGATCATGCCACAGCATCTCAATAGGATTCAGGTCAGGACTTTGACTAGGCCACTCCAAAGTCTTCATTTTGTTTTTCTTCAGCCATTCAGAGGTGGACTTGCTAGTGTGTTTTGTTTCATTGTCCTGCTACAGAACCCAAGTTCGCTTCAGCTTGAGGTCACGAACAGATGGCTGAACATTCTCCTTCAGAATTTTCTGATAATTTTTTATGAAATGCTGTGTTGGTTTTATGCCAGATGTAACGGGATACACACCTTCCAAAAAGTTGATGTGGTTAATCACAGTTCTTTCATGATTTAATAGGAGGCGGCATTAATTTTTCACATAGGGCCAGGTAGGTTTGGACAGCTTAGCCGCTTTTCCACTATCGGGCCGAACGGTTCTAAGAACGGTCAGGTACGGTTCCAGTTGTTTTTCCACGTGAGCCTGGAACGGCGCGGCACGATTACAAACCGTTCTCGGCCCGGAATTCTCGGCACGGTTAGACAACCGTGCTGAACCGTGCTGGTAGAGTGCGTGTGCGTGACGTCGCCACTCTGGATCTGTCACTTGTCTGTTGCCTGGCTGCTAGTTTCTCAATAGCTTGCTAAGCGCGCTATTTTGAGCAATGTAAACACAAATTAGTAATAAAATCTGAAGAAATTTCTGATCATCCTCCATAACGCGGTGGTTATTTACACCTCATATCATATGTAAACACTCTTGTTACCACGGCAACGACTGACGCATTCCACAGAGATCCGTTATCAGCCCCGCAGTGGAAAACTAAACCGTATCCGTGCTGACTGGCCCGGATCGGCATGGAACGGAACGATTAAGCAAAGAGAACCGTTCGGCCCGATAGTGGAAAAGCGGCTCTTTTTTCCCTTAAAGGACCACTCCACTTTTTTTGGAAATAGGCTCATTCTCCAACTCCCCCAGAGTTAATAAGTTGAGTTTTACCGTTTTTTAATCCATTCAGCCGATCTCCGGGTCTGGCGAGAGCACTTTTAGCATAGCTTAGCATAGATCATTGAATCCAATGAGACCAGTAGCATCGCGTTCAAAAACGATCAAAGAGTTTCGATATTTGTCCTATTTAAAACTTGACTCTTCTGTAGTTATATCGTGTACTAAGATCGGCGGAAAATGAAAAGTTGCGATTTTCTAGGCTGATATGATTAGGAACTACTCTCATAATAATCAAGGAACTTTGCTGCCGTAACATGGCCGCAGCAGGCGTAGTGATATTACGCAGCGCCTGAAAGTAGTCCCGGTAGCTGGCCATGTTCTGCGGCTTTGTCGAAGAGGAAGAGTTATAGTGGAGAGTTGTAGTCATGCCGTCGAAACGGTGTTATTTTCACCCAGCTGTCAGGTCTTCGGGCTTCCTACGGACGCTGTAGTTCATCAACAATGGTTAAAATTTATTTTTGATTATGTTCCTGACAATTACAATCCTAATTTAGCTCTCTGTGCTGCGCATTTTACGGAAGACAGCTTCCAGAATCTACACGAGTTCAATGCCAGATTCACACAGAAACTATTACTAAAACATGGAGCAGTTCCAACTTTAAAACAGCAGTTGTTGGGCCACAAACTGTAAGTAACATTTCATAATTTTAAATGTATTTGCATGTATAATTTCAGACGTAATGTTTTAGTTTTATCAAGGACGTAAACAAATGCCAACGCTGGCTTTAGTAGCCAGTTAGTTAAATGCTATTTCGTGTGTCTATGACAAACGCGTACAAACATTTTGGACCCGAATTTGTAATTATGTACTAATTTGGTAAATGTATTTACCATGTATACTTTATGACGTAATTTTTCGATTTGATCAAGAACGTAAACACAAGCCAACGCTGTTTGGTTAGTAGCCAGTTAGTTCGATGCTATTTTGTGTGTATAAGACAAACGTGTACAAACTTCAAAAAACGATATGTAATCACAACAGCAAACTTCCATTCAGAAACGTTTGTAAGAGCTGTGCTTGCGGAAGTTCTGCTTGACTCTCTTCATGACCGCACGTGCAGCTGTCGCTCGTGAAGGTAATGGGCGTGACGTTTCCGCGCAACGTGCAGTACGCAGTTTAGCCAATCACAACACATCGGCACCGCTGACCAATCTGAGCCCATCGCCTGCTTCTGAGGGAGTGGTTTCAGAGAATCAGGAAGTCAACCGGTCGTTCAAATGACAGAGGAGAAAGCAGCTTACAATAAAGGTGAACTATATGAAAAATAAGGCGTTTTTTAGCAAACGAAACACGAAGACATGTTATATTTCACCCCATAAACACAATCAAGCAAAGAAAAATAGCAAAAATGAATAGAAAAAAATGCTTTATTTACTGTCTCAATTCGGCGTGGCATGGAGGTGACCAGTTTGTGGCACTGCTGAGGTAGTATGGAAGCCCAGGTTTCTTTGACAGTGGCCTTCAGCTCATCTGCATTTTTTGGTCTCTTGTTTCTCATTTTCCCCTTGACAATACCCTATAGATTCTCTATGGGGTTCAGGTCTGGTGAGTTTGCTGGCCAGTCAAGCACACCAACACTATGGTCATTTAACCAACTTTTGGTGCTTTTGGCAGTGTGGGCAGGTGCCAAATCCTGCTGGAAAATGAAATCAGCATCTTTAAAAAGATAGTCACATCGCAGGATGTGCGATTTTTAGTATACTGACCATTATATTTATATTGATTGTCTTCGCGACAGCTATCGCATCACGCCACCCCGCGACGCACTGTCTTCACTGGACGCGAAAAACGACCGTTGCAAATCCTTTGAACTTTGTGTCAGTACGTCATAAAAAGAATGAGGGATTTATGCTGCGTTCACGCCATATCGTAATTACCGTAATTCCGAGATGACAACACGTGACGTTCAACTCGGAGCTGTTCACGTCCTCCAACTGAGGATTATCTGTTTCTATAGCGACAGTCAACAAAATGAGCCCGCGAAAGACTGTTGAGAACAACAACAAAATAACAGTACGAACACGGTATGTGTTTTATAGAACATTATAGTATCTATATACATGCATCTATTTTCCTCTTTTTTTAGAGCAGTATAGCTTTCTTTGAAAGCCCGGCATTTTTCGCTGGTTCCGCGTTAGGTGTAGCGGTCACGTGGTACAAGCCGTAGCTTTCAGAAAGCTCCCAGTTCACAAGTTGTAATTACGAGTTCTGCGAGGACGTGAACGCTTTTTACAAGTTGGTATCTCGTAATTACGGTTATTACGATATGGCGTGAACGCACCTTTACTCGCAAGGATTTGCCGTGTCGCGCCGCATCCAGTGTAGACGGCATCACTGATTATAATGGGTTCTATTGTATTTTGTAGACACGGTGAAAGCCACTCAGATATATGTGAACACTGAATTCCATTCAGTTCCGTGTCTATTTGTGCCTGAAATGACACATACGCGCGAAACTGTCAAAAATGCATGTCTCTGCAAGTATCCTTGTAAACACAGTTGCTTATGGCTTAGGTGAAGGTAAAAAAAAAAATTGATAAAGAAAATGGATAGTATAGGCTCACAGCAGTTTAATGTTCCTAAGGCTTTCAGTGTCATGAATGTTAATCAAACAGCAAAACACAGAGAAAAATCACTTTTGTAGCTTTAACAGATTTATTAGATTTAATTTATACAGTGTTATTTTACATTTGATTATTCAACCAGTATACCTGAATACTGTTAGACTTACTGGAAAAATATAAAGCACTATTTATTTATTTTATATCTTTGTTCTATTATATTTATCTATGTTTGTAATTTGTTCATTTTTCTACGCTGATTTACTCATCTACAATATTTTTTTTCCAAATAGAGCTTTTTAAGTCATCTGGAGTTTTTTTTTTTTTTTTCATATCGCAATATATATCGCAGAAATACAAAATATCGCAATGTGAGTTTTTTCCAATATCGTGCAGCCCTACCTCTGATGTTGTCTGTGGTTCAGGAGTGGCTTAACAAGAGGAATACGACAACTATAGCAAAATTCCTTGACACGTCTGTGTGTGGCAGCCTCAGTCCATTCCTTGTGAAGTTCACCCAAATTCAGTGTTTTTATTTTTTCCTGACATAAAAGCATTCCTTTAATTTATATTTTAATGAATAAAAATTAAACAAATCTTATTTTTGGAAAATAAAGGGGATCTAATATTGATAATAACATTGAAGACATTGTATGATTATTCCTTAAAGATAAGGTTTTAATAGTTTTAGTAGTAGTAGTCTATTACGTTCTGCCCAATGTCTTCAAGTGAAACCGAACTTTTATTTTGACGGGTTGCCGTGAATACCTTTACATTTCTGTGTGTATATGATATGAGGATAGTTTTTTCTCAAATGAAATGGTCAAATGCTCATGAAGTGACTCAGAGCAGTTCTGGAGATGTTGTTTGTGTATTTATGTTCTCATTTAGTTAGGCGGCAGACGTTAATATCGCCGCAAGCGTCACGCGGGCTTCTGTATGAGTAGTGAACAAACCTGCGCGTCTGCGCCATACATTAGCACAGAGACAGGCAGAAGTCATATTTAAATAGTCGTTTTGTGGCTTAATATTTACAAATAGGACTGGGAGTGTGCTCACTTGTGTGTGCGAACCGGGGCGGAACTCCGCTGTGCACGATACAGAGAGTGCGACCATGTAACGTAGAGACAGAAATGACATGCCGTCGTGCAAATAAGATTAATAACAAAAGGCTATTTAGTTTGTTTAATAAAAGAACAAGGTATAGACCTGTTCTATAGGGAAGGTAACTTTGAATGACTTCTTTTGTGGTCTGGCGCTACAGAGAAAATAAAATGAAATAAAATTAACTTGACTTTCGAGGGGGGCAGGAGGGGCGCCCCCGTAAAATAATGGTAGGGGAAACACTGCAAATTCATGAATCGATTTTGCTTGACAATCCTCATAAAGCCGTGGTTCTCTCGGTTGGTTGTGCATCTTTTTCTTCCACACTTTTTCCTTCCACTCAACTTTCTTTTTAACATGCTTGGATACAGCACTCTGCAAACAGCCAGCTTCTTTGGCAATGAATGTTTTTGGCTTACTCTCCTTGTGAAGGGTGTCAATGATTGTCTTCTGGACAACTGTCAGATCAGCAGTCTTCCCCATGATTGTGTAGCCTAGTGAACCAAACTGAGAGACCATTTTGAAGGCTCAGGAAACCTTTGCAGGTGTTTTGAGTTGATTAGCTGATTGGCATGTCGCCATATTCTAATTTGTTGAGAAAGTGAATTGTGGGTTTTTATTATATGTCAGCCAAAATCATCACAATTAAAAGAGCCAAAGACTTAAACTACTTCAGTCTGTGTGCAATGAATTTATTTAATACACGAGTTTCACAATTTGAGTTGAATTACTGAAATAAATGAACTTTTCCACGACATTCTAATTTATTGAGATGCACCTGTATATATATATATATTATATATTTATTAGGGGTGTCAGTGTTAACGTGTTAACGCATCCGATTAATCTAAAAATTAACATGTTAATATTTTTTTAATGCAAATTAATCGTTTCATAAGGTTTGACCCCAACTTCTTCCCGTCATTGCAGCGTGGAAGGTTATCTATCATTGTGTGATTAGGGTACAGCGAACCAGTGTCGCCAGGGTAGCGGCACAAGTGGGCCATTTTTAAAATACAGTCTATGGAAAAATTACTGAGCCATGGGTTGCGGTTTTTTGGGCTACATTTATAATGTACCACAGCCGCCCAAGGTGTATATAGACAAATAAAGATTAAAATAGATCCTTTTACTAATTTGTATTATACTTGGAATGTATACCTGCCAACTTAAGAACGGATAGGCGGTTGTAACATCATAAAGTTTCAGCCAGAGCATACATGTTAAACATGACAACAGCCACTATAGATTATATAAGAGAATAAACACACGATTACGATAGGATATTTGTATGTGATTTTCTTGATATGAATGTCTACATCTGAAATGCTAATTTGTGCAGCGATATAAAAGGGTATAAATAGCATATTTTAACAACAGTAAACAACCAAATTCCACATGTGATCGTAAAAGGAAGTTATTACAAACATTCAGTGGTGGTTTGAAGTGAGTTCTGAGTAAAAGTGTACTATTATTCTCATAAATTATCTTATGAAGCATGATGCTAATATTAGCTCTAAAGCACCTGCAAAACAGGTCCAATTCTTCTTCATAATGCATTTTGTCATAATACTTCATGTAAGGTTGCAAGAAAATGTTTTGTTGTATTTATTTAGAAATACTTTTGATAATAGTTGGGTAAATGTATACTGGGATTGAAGCGATGTGGCTTGGTAAACGTTTTATTGCCAGTATAAAGGCTGATAATGGCTGAATAAAAACAAAAGAATAATGATAAAAGAATAATGAGGATTATGTCTCATACCTGGCGGAAGTGTAAAAGGTTCTGTTTCCTTAAACTAGTTTGTCATGCATTTCTTTATTTTAACACATTTATAGGTTGTAAGGCACCCTTTTATTCAATACTTTTTGAAACCTCCATTTGCCAATTTAACAGCTCTAAATTTTCTCCTATAATAACTGATGAGGTTAGAGAACACCTGACAAGAGATCAGAGGCCATTCCTTCATCCAGAATCACTCCACACCCTTTAGATTCCCTCCATGTTGGTGCTTCTTCTCTTCAGTTCACCCCACTCATTTTCTATAGAGTTGAGGTCAGAGGACTGAAATGACCATAGCAGAAGCTTGGTTTTGTGCTCAGTGACCCATTTTTGTGTTGTTTTTTGAGGTTTGTGTTTGGATTATTGTACAGTTGGAAGATCCAAACATGGCCAGTTATAAGATTTCTAACAGAGTCTGTCACTTATTGATTTTTTATCTGTTGGTATTTGATAGAATCCATGATGCTATGGGTCTAAACAAGATGTCCAGGACCTCCAGCAGAAATATAGGCCCACATCAAACATCAAAAATACAGCAGTATATTTAATTGTACACATGGGGTACTTTTTATCCCTGTGTTCACCAAACCCATCTTGAGTGTTTGCTGCTAAAAAGTTCATTTTTCAGTTTCATCTGACCATAGAAACCAGTCCCATTTAAAGTTCCAGTCGTGTCTGATAACTGAATATGCTGGAGTATTTATTTGGATGAACTAGGATAATTTTTCTTGAAACCCTCCCAAACAACATGTGGTGATGTAGGTACTGTTTGACATTTTTTTAAAGGTTTTCTGACCCCAAGACTCAATTATTTTCTGCAACTCTCCAGCTGTTGTCCTTGGAGAGTCTTTACCCATTCAAACTCTCCTTCTCACCGTGCATTAGGACGATATAGACACACATCCTCTTCCAGGCAGTTTCGTAACATTTTATGTTGATTGGAAATTATTAATTATTGCCCTGATGGTGGAAATGGGAATTTTCACTGCTCTAGCTCTTTTCTTAAAGCCACTTCACTAATTTGTGAAGCTCAATTATCTTTTGCTGCACATCAGAAATATATTCTTTAGGGTTGTTCCGATTCCGATACTAGTATCGGAAATTCCACCGATACCACAAAAAATTCTGGCATCGGTATCGGCGAGTACTTGAACCTATGTACCGATCCGATACCATTTTCTTAAACAAGACCTATAGTTATGCGCGCTTGCTTAACGCTGCAAAACGGAAACCAATTCTTCTTTGCTGCTCAGAATTCAAACACAGGAAGTTGTGCTGTGTTGCCACAAGCAACCACTATTTAGAGCAGTGAAGAAGTACAAACATGCTAGCACATTGCCAGTGAATCACTCGCATATGCGACTAAATCTTCACCCTGGACGACTAAATGATGTCTAATATTAGCCACTGACTAATAAATAATCAGATTTTACTCGCCAGTGTGTGAGTTGGAGGCTATGTATAAGTTTAGCACAGATATATTGTCACTCGCGGGACACTCTGACTGAGCGCTTCAGAGTTTCACTCTCCGTCAAGCGATCTATTTTCAGATCATCTGAATGAACGCGCAGCGCACCTGTATTTGACGCACCGTAAGCTCTAGTGTGAAGCGCACGGCTCGCCGTCGCTTTGCTTTTTTCTCACACGCAGAGAGAGAGAGAGAGAGAGAGTGAGAGTGTCTTTTACATGCGCGTCAATTCCGAATGGTATGTAAACGATATTCTTTGTTGTCCTTTCCTGTCAAAATAACGGAGTTCCTTTAGAATTCTTCAGCTTAACTGCCGGGTTCTCCGGTAGTAGGCGAGGCTAATGCGCAAACGACAATCTCATTGGCTGGCGCTCACCTATTATCGTCCCTGTTTTGATTTCAGCAAATCAGTTCGAGCCAATGCAGACAACGTGATTAATATTCATGAATCCAGCAGCTCGTTAATCCTTAGTGCGTTTAGCTATTATCAACAGCCAACAACACATGTGATACAGTAGCATTTCTTTAAAATATATTAAATATATATATTAAAATATTTATTGGATTAATGTTTTAAAATATAATGCAAAGACATGTAGAATTTTTTCTTTGGACTTTGGTCAGCCTTAACCCCAAATTACAGGAAAAAAGCTCAGATTTCACTTCCCATGTACAAAAAAATGAACATTTCATAACTGCAGAGTGCAGACTGCTTTAGGATTTGTTTCATTACTAAAAGATGCTAAATATTAGCTAACAATTCCTCACAGCTTACATGCAGAGAAATTAAACTATTAAAATGATATTATTTGTGATTGAACAAAGAAAAGTTCAAAGTAACATTATCTTAACCCTCTATGGGATATTGTCATTTATAAATGACGCTAAGAAAATTGCATTTAAAATACAATATTAATGTTCAGCCAAAAAAATTTTATTTTAGTGATGTCAAATGACATTCCCTTCAACTCGTAAAATTAAAATTTATTTACCAGGTGCTTCACATTTTTGGTAACAACATAGTAACTAGGCATTAGCACATGTTAGGTCACATGCTCTCAAGGCTCCATAGTGAGCTCATTTTAGACTAAAAAATACATATAAATTCAAGTTCTAAAAAAAAAACAATTGTACACCCAAATGTGTTTTCTAAAGTTTTTGTTTGTTTGTTTGTCATTTTTAATGCACTTTTATAAAAACAATATCTCAGAGACCAAAAAATCTGAACTTCACGCATAACTGACAAAGTCCTATTATGGGATGCGTATTTGGCGTAACTGGTACTATTGACCAGCATTGGCAGGCAGTATAATAGCAATATAATAGTGTTTTAGGTTCATTTTTGTAAGATTTTTGGAAGATGGAGAGATAAATCTGTACTTATTTCAGAAAGTATTGATGATAGTGATAGGAGTGCATCAGAAAATCAGGTTGTAGTAATAAAAGTTGTTGAGGACCAAGGACCAAAAGAAGCAATTAGTGTGAGAGCAGTGATGAAGAATAGGTTGTTGTGGAAGTCAGGCAGTTGACTTTCACTTGTGCTATGATGATTGATTCAAAATTCCAAGATGAAACACAATGTTAAAGTTGTTTTAATGCTTTTGAAACACTAAGACATGGTTTTCAGGCAGTGAAATTGAATCCGAATTTGTGTCAAGTTTTAGACATTTTCATGTGTGAGTTCCAAATCAAAAATAGCAGCACAAGAAAAAAATGTAATGTTCATAAAGATTTTTAATGTTTTTGAAACAGTAAGACATTTTCACTTCTTTTCAGATATTGAAAAAGCATTTGATTGTGTGTGAAGTTTCAAACAATTTGGCAAAAATAATTTACCCTAATGGGACAAAGTCAGGTATAAATGACGGAACCCTAAAAAAAGGGTCAAAAGTTAGATGTAGAAAACTAATTTTGGAAAATGATTTTACTCCTAAATATATTTAAAATATAAAGTCAATAATTTTTTTCAAGCTGTGAATTCACAATTAGTCCCATAGAGGGATAAATTGGACTATGTACTGCACAGTTTAACGGTTCATAAACAACTCAATAAATTACTGCTTTGGACACTATGGATCTAGAAATGAGCATCAATATTAATGATACTTCTTAAAAAAAAAAATTTGAAAATAAAAAACTCAGTAGGAGTGAGATTCTCAAGACCTTTCACATGATTCAGCATTGTTCAGTGCATTGTTCTCTATACAGTGAACTGCCAATATTGCATGCCAATCAAGCACTGTAGAAAACTGTTTCAACTTTGACCTTTGCCACTGAACTTTCAAAGCATAGACAATTATTAATGAACAATCTGTAAGACATACACAATGAAACGTCACAATTACAGGCTTACAACCTAAAAGGCTGTTCACACCAAACGTGAATATTCAGGACATTCAAGATTAATTGATTACTGATAGATTCCTTTTGAGTTATACCCAATGACACTGACAAATCAAAACTTTTCAGAAAGTGTACCGAAAATGTTTCATTATCCCACTGAACATTGAAGATGTTATGGACCCTATTCACAGACTATTTTTAATATAGATATATTAATGTACATTTTTATATGACTATGTTTTGTGCTAGCTTACTCTGACATTTTTGACAGTTCAAATTTGACAGTTAATACTATACAAAAAGCAAACCTGCAAATTAATGTGTGAGAAACAAAGCATAGCATTAAAAAAAAAACAAAAAAAAAACATCACACTCACTATGTCAGGAGAAACCACTGCTTGTCTTGGATGATTAGGGTCGAAAGAGGAACGATAACTCACTGACTAATCTTCAGAGCAGACTTTCTGCTGAAAATACAGAAGACAACAGTTATGACCAGATCAGAACAGTGTCCTCTTTCACACTTTATTAAATGAAATGCTGGAGTACAAAATAAAAGTACGTCATTTCAGATCACAAAATTTTTTATGTATTTGACTTATATAGTTAGAACCTGAAGCTAATAATTTGACAGCCATATGGAGGTGGGCTACCTAGCAAATCTGTAACAGTATAATAAAAAATAATTTCACATAAAATATTATTAAAACACAAACATCACAATATTACAAAGATTTCAGTCTGGGTTCATACCAGTACCATGTGGTCATCTTGAGCCAGTAAAATCCCCTTTTTTTTTCTTCACATGATGCATTTCTCCCTGTTAAGTAATGGGTGTTGCACAAATGTCAGCTTCCTTATGTACAGTTGCAAGATAATGATGTGATTACGACATGCCCCACGATTAAAGACCAACGAACACACTTTGTCAGGGGTAACAAATAGTCTATTCTGCACATCAGTGATGGGAAGGTTACTTTGGAAATGTAATAGGTTACAGATTACTTAAAATGTAATAAGTAGTGTAACTTTTCAATTACTTTAAAGTAATGTAACTGATTACATTTTATTACTTTTCTAAATTTCTAATGTTTTCAACTGTTAATCATTTTCAAACATGTAAACGAGGCAGGGTTAACCTTACAGTAGTACTCAACACTGATTGCTGTCAGACTTCGAAATCCTTCATCACTTGAACTAAGTTTATAATATTTTAATTTTAAAGGAGACATTGGATGCAAAATATCTTCATTTACATATAAATGTGTCTTAGCAGTGTGTAGACACAACCACCCTACAATGATAAAAATTCACTCCTTTTTTTATTTAATCCCCAAAAACCTAAACAGCCTCAATTATCAAGCCATTTTGATTTTGGAGTGAATACCAGCACTCTAATCCACCTTCAATACTATGACTGAGGTGAGACCCTTGCTTCCTGAATGAGAGACAATTCAAGGCAGGTTTTGACGGTACACAAATATGACGGTTCGGTACGTACCTCGGTTTTAACGTCACGGTTCGGTATGATTTCGGTACAGCAGGGGGAAAAACTAAAGGGGGAAAAATTTCTATCTAACTGGTTCTACTGTATCTTTGTTCAATGGAGGAGCAAGTCTGAACTTGCCAGGTGGAAAGCCATGTGCACATTCCTCAGCTCTCCCTGCGCTAAATTACTTGAGTAACGGTATACAGTAACTGTAGAGAATATAAGGAAACTACAAAAAGCAAGCTTGTGATTGTCTGTCTTTGAAGATCTGGAACTATCAGTCATCTGGAGGTGATGATTCTGAGCATGATGAACACAATGAAAAACCTCTTATGATCAAACATTTAAATTAGTTATTAGAATGGACTAAATTCTTGTTTTCTGGGCAGACATGCCATGACACGGTGAGCCTGCCTAGATGTGTCTACATATTTGATTTAGATCTACAAGTAAAAACATGTTAAAAGCATGTAAATTGTCGTCAAACAAGCAATGTAAGGACATAAAGAGGACAAGAGATTGGAACTGAAGAAACCATGCAAGAATTAAAATTTGTACATGGTTATTGGTATTTTGAGGTTGGGTCCAGGTGGTTTGATCTGTAAACACCTAGTCATGCAGTTCCTACTTCTCTCTTCAGCAGATGTTTGTGGTCCAACAGAACTTTCCGGGCTCTTCAAGTTTGTTAAAATAGTACCACAACTATAGTGTGAAGGTGTTATTTAGTGCTCAAGGGCGTTGATATACATCACATGGGCTCAGGAAATTACATATTTGCACATTATCTTTATTGTATTTTTGCCACGGACTGTTCACGGTGTGGCCTCACATTGTGTTTAATTTCAACGCATAAGTAACGGACGCTTCTATTGTAACATTGCATGATCTGAAACCGCTTTGAATACACCGCTTTCTCAAGCAATTGAGCAATTCACAAAGCCAATTTCGCTTGAATTACAAGCAGGTGTGAGGAATTTTGTAAACAGAAATGTAAAAGTTATATCATCTAACGAAAAGTATCAGATAACAACAAGTGACTGAGACAGCTTAATTCCCGCTGGTCGTTATCTTTACCATACATTCAGATTTTGATTCACAACAACTTCTGATGCAAAACAGTTAGGAGGATCCATTACTATTGTCTTACCTAACAGATAACATTTGAGTGCACGTCCTCCAGAAGCGCTCCATTGACCTCAAGAGACTCTTTCTCTTCTGTGCCGTGTGATCCAGTACTTCACGCGTTTCGCTTTTCTTTCATTCACACATTCAGCAAGAGAATCCGGATCTTTCGGGACTAACTTGAAAAACGTTTAAACCTTTAAAAAGTGTCTTGATGTAATGTTACGCGTATTAAGTAGCTAGTTTTCTTAAATTGTGTTTATGAAAGAGAACTAGTGATACAAGGAAGCCCGGGCTCATTTCTCCTCCCTTCCTGCTGCGCTTCCTATGACGTCGAGTTGGAACTTATAAACTGGGAGCCCTGTTCGTCTACAATCACTGGGTCACGGCCCAGCTCACACATTTTCGTTTTTGCTTTAACAGTTGACTTTAGGGATCAGCAAGAATGAATTAATGAATGAATTGTAATGAGCTTACTTACTTTTTAAAGGAATAGCTCACCCCAAATGAAAAATAGCTCATAATAAATAAATAAATGTATGCGCCCTCACGCCATCCAAGATTTAAATGAATTGGTTTCTTCATCGGAACAGATTTGAAAAAATAAAATAAAATAACAATAGGCCTACATCATTGCTTGCCAATGGATCCTCTGCAGTGAATAGGTACCACCCCTGGAAGACTCAGTTCATCTGACCAGATACAAGATTAGTTTGATGTTCACAGATATCCAGCTTGATATTCATGGTCGGCTGCATATGCATCTTCAGTTTTAATCAGGTCCAAACTCTACTGCTTATATTCAGAGTTATCAGCATTTCTCCATTTCTAAATGCTTATGAATTCCCTAGTTTCAAGATGCTACAGCATTTCACTGGATAGCCACTGCTTCAGAAATCCCAGTTAAAAATTATTGCAAAAACACAGACCCTGTTCTCTTCCAAAAGGCGTAGAAAGAATACAAATCTTATTTATCTCACACAACCCCTTAAAGCGTTCACCCACAAAAAAAAAAAAAAAAAAATCAAGATTGTCATTTTCCTGAGTATTTTCTTTTACTCTTTAGACGTTTCATTCACAAACTTTATGAATTTACCACAGATTAAACCACATTCTCATGTCACATATCCTAAAATTTCAAGTCAAGCACCAATGTTGTGGCATCACTGTTGTATGTTTAAATAAGCATTGTGGAAATTTTCTTCTTTATGTGATTTTACAATGGTTATTGTAATTTAATAACAGTGCTACAAAGGAGCCTTCTGAGTGATTTATTTTATTAGGTTTTGAAGAGCGGTGAAAATATCAGCCTACTACAACACAATTATATCTTTGAATTATAATTAGAAATGCAAATTGAAATACCGACATTCATAAATGGAAGTAAAAGCTATTTAAACACTACTGTACATGTTAATTTATTCCTTTTTTAATGTAGCATAAGAGTTGAAATAACAACAGTGTGGAAAAAAAAAATGATCAGGACACAAATCAGTATATCAGTGTAAATAATTGCAATGGAACGACACTAATACCGCACATTAATTTTGATTGTCGCTACAAAAGAAAAGATTCCTGTCTGAGGGTCAACTTAAGGCATGATTTTAAGATACGCTGAGAAGTCAAATAACCCTAAAATGATTCATTATTTAGTAAATAATCATTTCAAACTCAAATGTTATTCAGAGTATGTATTTTGCAATATTCACTTTCTGTATTTCATTTCAAGTTTGTGATCCAGAGAATAGGGAATTTATTTAAATATGGTCTCATAATTTTAGCTTTTCGAATCTGAAACATCATGAGTATGTTTATTGTAACATTACCAATTAAGCAAAAATTACAAACTACCAGGAATATATACAATTACAAAAAAGTAATTTAAGTGGTTTAACTTGAAATTATCATTAAGTGCACAGAGAAAGCAATCATGACTTGCTGCTATAAATAATTAGAATCAGGCATAGAACAATGTCCTTTAAAAATTAATATAATTTCTTCACTGACAAATTCCTTTTCTACAGTAGATGACCCAGTGGTGGTGGAGAGGAGAGATCACGGTATTAGTTTTCTTGGACAGACTCTTCCCTTTCTCCAATAAAGGCACTTCTTACAGTTTGGACCGTAGTGGCTTTAGGTACTTGTGGTGGGACTCATGCACCTTAAAAAATATATAAATGAATGTATGAATAAAAAGGTTCATCTGAAATTATTTAACATGCATCACCATTAATGAATACAATACACACATCAAAAGCACTGAATACACACCTCAGTATGGTTCAGAGGCGACCTCTTAGCCCACTCAAACATGTGCTCATAGACATTCCCATCATATCTCCCCAGAGCAGAATTAAGCATCTCATCACGGTAGTCAAAGGCATCAACCAGAGCCACTGCATTGGGCCTTATCTCTGAAAGAAGACCCTTCAGCCTCTGTGAGATCTGAGCCAGCTGAGGAACAGTTAGCAGACCAGCCTGACAAAGAAAAAAAATATGATCAGGAACAGCTGTTCATAGAACACATATTCTAAACTTGAAGTCTGTTTATCTAGCATTGCAGAGTGCTGGTCTAAGATCAGTGGTCTCCATATCCAGTGTCATTCCACAAATGTTGGGCACCCCTGTGAACCAGGAGACAGGGCACCACCCATTAACAGGATATTCTCATTCCAGACAGCATTATATTGAACAAAAATATATGTCTTAGGGTGTGTTCACACTTGTCATGTTTGGTTCAATTAAAATGAACTCTGGTGTGATTGCTCTGCTGGACCGATTCCGTTTGAGTAATTGTGAACACTGCCATCCGAACCCTGGTGCGCACCAAACAAGCGGACCGAGACCGCTAAAAAGATGGGTCTCAATCCACTTCCAAGCGAACTCTGGTGCGGTTCGAATGAAATATGAATGCAACACGGACCAAATACTTCTAAACAAACCAAAAACAGGAAGTAATGACAAGATGCGATGCTATGCGACATGATTTAACAATGCAGAACGAGCAGTGTAAGCAAAACAAAACGAGCAGAGCAAATGTGAAGCAAAGAGGAGGTAAAGTGCCTTTTATGAGCTTTTCGTGAGTTCACAGGTGGTAAAAATTAAATCAGTGAGCATGCTGAGTCTAGAAGACGGCATTAAGTGTGCTCGACTTAAAGTGGCGATGAGCAGACCGATCGGTGAATGGGTACTTGATGTCACACACCAATCGGTCTGCGCAGTGCCGCTTTAAGTCGAACACACCTATCGTTTGGGGTGTTCCGTAAGTTCCGTCACGGAATATACGTTATTCAACCCGACCAATCAAGTTGTGGACATATGGCTATGTCTTTAGGTTCGCTGTCAAAAATGCCAATGTGAACACTAAGCTGACCAGAACTAAATGTTCCTTTTTGGTCCGGACCAAATGAACCAAACTACAAGTGTGAACACACCCTTAGACTCAAACTTTTTCATCCATTTTACCAGAACAGAAAGACTGCAAATGCACTGAAAAAAAAAAATATATATATATATATTCTAATTTTTTTTTAAGGTAAGTGGTTGCTATCAGTTTATTTTAGCTACATTTAAATAAAAAAAAAATTAAATAAATAAAAATTAAATAAACTAAATTGATTGCAACCACTTACCTTAAAAAAAGAATTGCAAATTTTTTTTTTTTCAGTGTGGGTGTATCTGCCTTAAATTATTTTTTGTCAACTTTCAGGAGTACACTAGCATATGAACTGCTCAAAGTCATGACAAATATGGACTAGATGTCACAATTTTGATATAACAGGTCTAAAAGGATTGAGTGGCAGTGCACAGCAATCGAGTCGTCATGCAAACATGCACGCTCTCAAAGTTCAATGTCACTGCCCTAGTAATGCTGACATTTCACAACATATAAATTGAAGTCAAGCCTATTCTATTTGTGACTAGCACCTGTAAAAATAGCAACAGTGAATTTCAAAGATGGTGAAGTTCAAAGCTGCAAAATCTTACCACATTTGACAACAAATCTTAGTCACAAGAAATTATTCTTAAAGTGACCGAAAACTAGTTGTCCTATATGGTTTTGTTCACAGAGCAGGGCTTCACTGAAAATACATTAAGTGACACTATTAGCACAGTAACTGTATACTTGTTCTTTAAATGAACTCAGCAGTCTTTACAGATACTGGTTTATTGATTGTCTGGATTGGCAGGGGTGGAGCTAAGGGGTGGCTCACAATGGCAGTTTCAGTTTCTGTCTGTTTTTTTCTTAAGAATTGTGTTTATTTACAAATAAAACCACCAGGGGGGCAAGCCTGGCCAGTTTGCTTTCTCTCTCACCTGGAGGGTTGTTCTTAAACCGCACCTAATTTTAAAGTATAAAAAAGGGGGTTTCTTTCAGAAATAGTGGAAGCTCAGCCATGGGATGAGCGCACGTCGCCCGGCATTCTCGGACAAGTGTTGGCCTTCTACTGTGACTGAAATGGGCTCCCCAGTCTTTTGAATAGTAAAGATGATGGCACGGTTCTGAGGTTGTATATTTATATACTTGGCTTTGGGGTTTAGTTTTAGTGTATGCTCGAATTTGTGTATTATTCACTCATTATTATTATCTTTTATCCATTTACTCATGATCATTCTTATATTATGCACTGGTTTGTGATTATTCTGCCTTAAACTGTTTATTTTTGATTATCATTATTATTTTATGCATTTACCTATGATCATTATTATTATTATTGATATCAGCTGTGTATCAACAATAAACAGTTGTATTGCTTGATTAGATTAGAAATCTTTTTTGTCCACACATGTAGAAATTCATTCATTAGTGTGGTGTACGGACCTTTTATTGGCACCTCCTCTTGCTGATTAGCACCACACTTGTCTCACATCAGTTTTGAAAACAAAAACCATACTAAAACATTGTATTTTTTATTTTTAATTTTTTTTAATTTTGGCATTTAAAAAAAAAATGGAGTCTAACTTGGAATTTTGAAGAGTTTATCGATAAAATTCAATGAAAGTTGAAAAACTATTAAGTTATCTGCATGTCTCATCCATACGAGGAAGCAAAGAAGGAAAACAATCTTTTGGGGGTATTGAGAACCAGAACCAAGCTAACCGAGCAAGCTGAACTATTACAGAAAGAGTTTCTTGTCTATTAATAAGCCTGAAGGTGAGGAATAATACAAAAACTGTCAAATTCATTTAGTATTACCTGATCTAATCCACAACTATCTCAATTACAATGAAGTAAAAAAAAAAAATAATAAAAATGTATTTGTGGTGAGGGGGGGCGTGGGAAGGCGAAAGGCTGCAACGGGAGAGCGGGTGCAGAGTCGAGCGGTAATAAGGAGGTCAAGTGAATGATGACTAACACCTGTATTTAATTCCAGTGATTGGGGGAGAGATGGGTGAAAAGCGGCTCACCAGAGACGGAGCTCTTTGTGTTGTGTGCCGAATTGACTGCCGAGGCAGAGAGCTCAACAGTATTTTGTTTTGTTTCTTTGAATTATAGTAAATAGTGGAGTAAATAAACCGAGTTACTCGCCACCCTTTCCTTCCTCGTCCTTCATCTTATTGAACCTTGTTACACTGGTACCGAAACCCAGGACAAGGAAGCCGGCACGCCGTCATGCAGCCAGCGCAACCCACGCCACTTGCAGAGCTGGTGAAGTCACTCGCTGGTCTTCACCAGACCCAACATCAGGCACTTGTGGACCTCAAGCTACAGCAGGAGGATCGTTTCCGCTTGTTGGTCCAGGGCCAGGATGAAGACCGGCGGGTCCTCCGGAGCTTGCTCGGTCGGGAGGTCGCCCCTGTCGCGGCTCCATCCATTGCCCACGTTCCGCTGGTCTACAGGACGACCCAGAGGCATTCGTGGTTCTCTTTGAGAGAACAGCGGAGGCATGTGGCTGGGCGCGCACACAGTGGCCGGTGCACCTTTTCCCGCTGCTGACGGGGGAAGCGCAGGTGGCAGCCCAACAGCTGCCTCAGGACCTACGACGATCTCAAGCAGGCCATCCTGCAACGAGTCGGCCGTACCCCCGAACAACACCGGCAACGCTTTCGATCGGTGGAGCTGGGGGACAATGGCCGGCCATTTGTGATGGCCCAACGGCTCCGGGACGCTTGCCGCAAGTGGCTAATGGCCGAAGAACGCAACATCGAGGAAGTGGTCGATCTGGTGGTTCTGGAGCAGTTCATCGTTTAGCTAACACGCGGGGCAGCCAAGCGGGTCCAGTGCCACCACTCGACGTCGCTGACGCAGGCCATACAGCTGGCTGAGGACCACCTAGTGGCGTGCCCTGGGGTCGGCGAGCCCCTTCATAATCTCTCTCTCTCTCCCCCCTCCTTCCCTTCCTGCTCTCTCTCGCCCTATTCCTGCTCCTAGGTCGCGTAAAAATGAACCCCCTCGAATTCCTCCGTGGAGTAATCTCGTCCAGGGGAACAGATCCACGTCACAAGGAGGCGGTGCGGAGAGCACCGGAGCCGCCGCTCCATCTCCACATTTCTCCTCTCTCTGCCAATCCCTTGGCCATCCTTCTGCCGCTGGGGCAGTGGGAAGGCCTGGGCCGGCCTGCTGGAGATGCGGGGACCCGGGTCATTTTCAGGACTGGTGTCCGATGATGGAGGTGGGAATGTTGATCCGGGTCCCCGACTTGCCGGGGGCTGCCCCCGATCAAGCTGGGCAGTACCAAATACCTGTGAGTATTAAGGGGGGTACATATCAGGCTTTGGTGGATTCAGGTTGTAAACAAACCTCCATTCATCAAAGCCTGATGCAACAAAGGGCACTGGATACGAGCTGCAAGGTTAAGGTGAGGTGTGTGCACGGGAATGTGGTGAACTACCCGTTAGTGCCTGTTACTATTTAATTTCGAGAGAAAAAGCATAGAATGAAGGTGGCGGTTAATTCCCACCTTAGGCATCCGCTGATTTTGGGGACAGATTGGCCAGCCTTTTCTCAATTATTGGGGGTTTGGTGTGCGGATGCTTCTTGGGAGACGGGGCGGGGGAACAGAGAAGCGGTGGCCCAGACTGGAGATGCGGTTTCGGGACCTTCACCGAGAAACGAGAGCTAAGGAGGAGCTAAAGCCCCCTGAGCTGGATGACTTTCCTCTGGAGCAGTCTCGTGATGAAACGCTCAAAAACGCGTATGACCGGGTCCGCTCCATCGACGGACAGCTTCTCAAGCCTGATCAGTCGCTCTCCTTCCCCTATTTTTCCCTTATAAAAGATAGGTTGTATCAGGTGACCCAAGATGCCCGGGTAAAAGGAAATACAACCCAATTGTTAGTCCCAAAAAGCTGCCAGGAAATGCTTTTCCAGGCGGCTCATTGTAGTCCCATGGCAGGCCACTTGGGGGAAGCAAAGACACGCAAGCGTCTCATGGCTCGATTCTTTTGGCTGGGCATTCACTAGAACATTTGCCGGTGGTCTGCGGCGTGCCGTGAATGTCAGCTGGTTAATCCACCGGCCCTCTCAAAAGCACCCTTGAGCCCATTACCCCTCGTAGAGGCCCCCTTCGAGAGAATTGGTATGGACCTCATCGGGCCATTAGAACGTTCGGCACGCAAAAATCGTTTTGCATTAGTTCTGGTGGATTATGCAACACGATATCCAGAAGCAGTGGCGTTACGCACCATATCTGCAGAGAGAGTGGCGGATGCGCTGTTTTGAATCATCTCCCAAGTGGGAATTCCGAAAGAGATTCTCACTGATCAGGGCACGGCGTTTATGTCGCGCATGCTAAGCGAACTGTATGAACTGTTGGCCATTAAATCGATTCGCACCAGCGTCTATCACCCACAAACGGACGACTTCCATGGTTCGTAAGTTTGTAAAGGAAGACGCCAAAAATTGGGATAAGTGGCTCGAGCCCCTGTTGTTCACGGTGCGGGAGGTTCCGCAAGCTTCCACTGGGTTTTCCCCATTCAAGCTTCTTTATGGACGTCAGCCCCGGGGGGTGCTTGACATCATTAGAGAGGCTTGGGAGGAGGGGCCTTCAAACAGCCGTAGTGAAATTCAGTATGTCATGGACCTCTGAGCAAAACTCCACACATTGGGGCGGCTCTCTATGGAGAATTTGCTCCAGGCTCAGGACAGACAAAGTCGGCTGTACAACAGGGGTGCGTGAGAGCGTCGATTTACACCGGAAGATAAGGCGCTTGTATTACTTCCAACATCTAGCTCAAAATTACTGGCAAAGTAGCAAGGACCTTTTGTGGTTACACGGCGAGTTGGGGATCTCAATTATGAGGTAAGGCGAATGGACAGGGGTGATTCATGTCACGTTTCGGCAGAGGAAGATCTCGGACCAGAAGCGACGATTGCGGCCTGCCCTAGTCCCAAGACCAAAAAGGAGGTGAGACAGTTCCTGGGGCTGGCGGGATATTATAGGAGAGTTATTCCTAATTATTCAGAGCTCACCAGCCCGCTGACTGATCTCACTAAAAAGGAAGCCCCAGATCCGGTCCAGTGGACGGAGCTGTGCCAACAGGCCATAACCAAGGTAAATGCTGCCCTGTGCGGCAGGCCGCTCTTACACTCTCCTAACTTTGGTCTCCCTTTTCTGTTGCAGATGGCTTACACCAATTTGTTACGCTTCCGTTCGGCTTGTTCGGTGCTTACGCCTCCTTTCAATATCTCAAGGAGTAAATAAACTGAGTTACTCACCACCCTTGCCTTCCTCGTCCTTCATCTTATTGAACCTTGTTACAGTATTCAGAAGTGTTGTAGGCACAAAAACAGTCCAGTACTTGTATTAAAATAATGAAGATTTCTGTGCCACCCCAAACTAGTTGCTGGCCCCTGCCTGGCCACCACAATGAAAATATCCTGGCTTCACCATTGTGGTATGGGCAAATTTTAAAAACTAAATGCGTATGGTATAACCTGTAAAAAGTCTCCAGAGTTCTGTGCGACTCCATGAAGGGCATAAAGCAGAGCCAAAGTGCTGAGCACAGAGTGGACAGCCGTATCCCCAATCTCACTCAGTTTAGCAGCAAACAGCTTCACTACCACATAATGACAATGGGCCTGTAGAGAGACAATGAAGAGGAACATTAGTCAAAGCACAGCCACAAAACAATTTCTACAGTGCTGAATCTGTACAAATCATCAGTAATTAAATTATTTAATGGGTTTTGTATACTGAAACAATTAAGCTACGTTCACACTGTCAAGCCAATTATTTATGTATCCGATTGGAATCTGATCTAAATGATTGACTGTCTGCACTGTGTATCATAACTTTTCAGATCCGATTTGTGTCCCGAGGTGTGCATTCCTTTTATGGAATATCCGCATTAGTTTCTATGGCAACAATGTTGTGTTGGTATGCCTATGCCAAAAAACAACAACAGTAAGGGTTGCAAGAATTTGTCAGTCAGCGGTCAGCAGCAGAAATGTAGTAAGTTGGAGTGCACAACTATTTTCTGCTGCCGTCTCTGCTGGTCTCAGAATTCAAAGAGGTGTGTAGACCAGTGGTCTATTGTCATTTTATGTTCAATTCGCACTTAGCAACAACACAACCTTGTTTCTATGAAGACATTCAGAATGTTTTCTACAGACACTGTTTGATGTATTTACGTGGTGTAAGAAAGTGACAGAAATGGATTTCCAGAAATGTGATTTGTAAATGTGTAAAAATCATATTTCGTATACTTTTTTTTCCAAATATTGCCAAATATGATCATATTCCAATATGAATTTTGAGTGACATTCCAAAAAATCTAAACTAGGCTCTACGGTTGTACGGTTTAAAAAAAAAAAAAAAACTGCATTAGCACAGGGATGTCCAATCTTGTGACAACTGAGCTAAAAAAACATATAATAGAGTCTGAACGTTGTGGTCGGAAGTCTGTGTGTAAATTTATGTTTTTAAACAGCCTATTTTCTCTGGAAGTACTTTGCAGCCTGATAGGGCAGGCAGGCAACAAGTCAGCGGCCTAAGTTTCCGGACAGAACACATGTCCTGAAGACCCTGATTACCTTATTTTAGGTTTGTTTAATTGGGGTTGGCGATAAACCATTCAGGACAGTAGCCCACCAGGACCAGGACTGGACACCCCTGTATTAGCATTATAGCTCAAAGGTTCATTTTAAGAAGCCTTACATCAGATGCTCGTACTAGATCAATGGAACTGTTGTTCCAGGCGTCCTCATTACTCTTGCTGTGTTGTAGCTCCACCTGGAGGTTCTTAGCTGCCATTTCAACTAACCTGTGAGCATTTTTCAAAAACATTCTTAAATCTCTGCAAAAATTATATGTGCTTAGTATGCTCAAGGTTTTAACAACAGTTATCAAATGGCACACTTTATAACCTGTGTTGACCAAAAAAAAAAAAAAAAAATTGCTTTTCTGGATCCAACTTACTTCGCAGCTCTGAATTTGTATGCCTCCACAAGGCTGGCCAGGTCATTAATGCTGACAACAGTGGGCCGGGAGGACACAGAATGGGGCTGTATCCTGGTCTGAGGGTCGTTCAGGTAAGAAACAGTGCCAGTCAACTGCTGACCTGCCCTTGCTTGTTTGTAGCTCTTCACCAAATACCTATTGAACAGAACACGTTAGGTAATAAAAAGTAGTACAAATCAATCAGTTTAGTAAAATATATGGAAATTTTCTTGAAAATTGTGATTACCTTTACCAGATGGTAATTGTTCTGCTGGTCAAAGGTTCTACAAGCAAGTTATCATAACTAAATTACTTGTTTCCTAAAAAAACGTTCTTTGGTAAGCTAAACTTGTTTCTTTAACCTGTGGCACCTTTTAGGTAACTTTTTTGGGCTATTCACTAAACTTGGAAAAGAAAATGAAAACTGCTTAATTTGGAAACTTAAACAAAATTAAGGCATTCTAGAACTTTTGACCAGTAGTGCAATTCACTTAAAGTTCTGAGTTCTGTTGTTGGATAAACATTATTTAAATGTTTCTGTTCTCATGTCAGATATGTATGCATGTACAAATTCCTAGTGTGTTTGCGCACACTTGGCAAATAAAGCTGATTCTGATTCTGATTTTGCACTTCACTAGCATTAATCGACGTAAAACATCAGCTGTAACAGCACAGTGAGGTCACGCTGAACAGCACAGATTGTACTATGGACTTTTCAAACTGAGCAGTGTAACTTTTTATGTGTATCTTTAACTGGATTTTAGTTTGATAATGAACAGGCTGCAATGTAAAGGTAGGAAAAATATGTTGTGTGTGTGCGTGAGGCACTGGCGCGATCACTGCATTGTTAGTTCGTAATTTATGGTCATTCCAACGCTGGTTTGTCATACAGATGCAAGACATCATTCGAAACTGTAAAGCACTTGCAAAATAAACAAAACGGCTTTCTGCTGTCTCGGTTTCCTTTCCGTGAACTTTGGAGCGTGTGACGCATATGGAAGCAGAATAATGACAATAGTTTTTGAAACAAAGCATGCTGAATTCCACAAATCAATTAAAAGTACTTGCATTTTAATGCCTTATATTTCCAGGGCTTGCATTTTTAGGTCCTGAAATTTAACATAGTTGTTTATTTAAGCTGTGAATATTTAAATTCAAAATATTTCACACACATTTCATAATTAAAAATTCAATAATTCATATTCACCTTCCAGAATTCACTTCCAAAATATTCAATCTGTTTAAAAATACATTTACATTTATGCATTTAGCAGATGCTTTTATCCAAAGCGACTTACAGTGCATTCAGGCTAAACATTTTTTTATCAGTATGCGTGTTCCCTGGGAATTGAACCCATGACCTTTTGTGCTGCTAACGCAATGCTCTACCACTGAGCCACAAGAACACGATGTATAATATTTGACAGGCAAATTTCGGTCAGTTTATTTTACTTTCCAAATTCGCTGCCACAAGTTCAGTGGTTAAAATTCGGCAGAAAATTCAGCGTTGCACATCCGGGAACCGCAGGAATAGCAATAGAGCACCGATGCATGATCTCTAGCTGATGTCAGCCACTCACCAGCAGGTGGCGCAAACAGCTGTTGATGAAGGCCATATATGGATCAAGTCATTAATTTACAAAAACTGATTTGCAGAAATGGAGCAAGCCTAAGTAGAAGTTTTGATTATCAGGGCCAGTATAAACATGTGGAAACGCTGATTGTGTGTATGTTTAATTCAACATCTTCGCTGTTTCCCGTAGCCTACATGTAAGCAGCTTTCTCTACCACAAAGGAGATTATAATGCTTTTTTACCCAACGCTGAAGTACAGAACTAACATTCCATCTGAGGAAGACATATATTGCTTTCAGTTGCTTAGTTTCTGTAACTTTGTATCATGGCTTGTATGACGCTGTGCTGTAATAGTGGGGTTCCCCTCATACGTCACACTCCAGGATTCCTCAACCACGCGTAACGCACCTCAGTGAACTAATACAGTGATATAAAACCTCAGATCAGATCAGATACATACGAGATCAAAGGCAGATATTGCATTATTCTCACTCATGTGCTGTGCTGCTAATAAATGTGATATAATTTCAGTTCTGTTGCTATTATATGAATATAAATAGTGGTGTAAATATACATTTTCTGCCCCGATGTCTTGAATTTGTGATGATTCTAAATGCCTTTTAATAGACTGAATCATGCAGTGAAAGAACGCACTCTAAATGCACACACGCACTAGTGTAGACTTCACGTAATATACGTGCGCACTCTAGGGGTGTTTTGAATGGTTTTTGCAAAATACTCGATAATGTCAATTCGCACATCGTTAAAACAACTATTTAGATATTAGGCATCTCTGATGAGAAGATATGTTATCTTGGCTTTTTATCCTTGCAGCACCAAAGCATAATTAATATAAGGTAATTTTACAACTTCTGTTATTGGAAAAATACCGAGGTCCGGGGACCTCAATGGTGGGTACGGCCCTGACTACAACCTGTGGAACATGAAAAACCCTTCTGGTGAATTACTCTTGTTTTTTTAAAAAGATATCAGTGTACTGTACATACCGTAAGGGAGATATTGGCAAAATCTAACATGTAGTAAGTCAGTTTTGTATCTAGCAAAGTACTACAACCGTTGGAACATGAAAAAAACCCTTTCCAGGGATCTTTTATATGTAAATAATTGTGTACTGTACATACAGTGCCCTCCAAAAGTATTGGAACAGTGAAGACAAAATTGTTCTGTTGGCTGTGGAGTTCAGTTTCAAGTTTACTTTATTTATATAGCACATTTAAAACAGCCAAAAGACTGACCAAAGTGCTTCACAAAAGAAACAGCATCATAAGAGTAATAAAAACAAACAAAACATACAAAATAAAGAACCAGAATAAAACACTAATGAAAAAATCTAATAGGCAGGAATATACAGTCAGGTCCATAAATATTGGGACATCGACACAATTCTAACATTTTTGTCTCTATACACCACCACAATGGATTTCAAATGAAACGAACAAAATGTGCTTTAACTGCAGCCTGTCAGCTTTAATTTGAGGGTATTTACATCCAAATCAGGTGAACGGTGTAGGAATTACAACAGTTTGCATATGCACCTCCCACTTGTTAAGGGACCAAAAGTAATGGGACAATTGGCTTCTCAGCTGCTCCATGGGTGTTATTCCCTCATTATCCCAATTACAATGAGCAGATAAAAGGTCCAGACTTCATTTCAAGTGTGCTATTTGCATTTGGAATCTGTTGCTGTCAACTGTCAAGATGAGATCCAAAGAGCTGTCACTATCAGTGAAGCAAGCCATTAGGCTGAAAAAACAAAATAAACCCATCAGAGAGATAGCAAAAACATTAGGCGTGGCCAAAACGTGTTTGGAACATTCTTAAAAAGAAAGAACGCACCGGTGAGCTCAGCAACACCAAAAGACCCGGAAGACCACGGAAAACAACTGTGGTGGATGACCGAATAATTCTTTCCCTGGTGAAGAAAACACCCTTCAAAACAGTTGGCCATATCAAGAACACACTCCAGGAGGTAGGTGTATGTGTGTCAAAGTCAACAATCAAGAGAAGACTTCACCAGAGTGAATACAGAGGGTTCACCACAAGATGTAAACCATTGGTGAGCCTCAAAAACAGGAAGGCCAGATTAGTTTTAAAAAAAAAGCCTTCACAGTTCTGGAACAACATCCTATGGACAGATGATACCAAGATCAACTTGTACCAGAGTGATGGGAAGAGAAGAGTATGGAGAAGGAAAGGAACTGCTCATGATCCTAAGCATCAGTGAAGCGTGGTGGTTGTGTCATGGGGTGGGCATGTATGGCTGCCAGTGGAACTGGTTCTCTTGTATTTATTGATGATGTGACTGCTGACAAAAGCAGCAGGATGAATTCTGAAGTGTTTCGGGCAATATTATCTGCTCATATTCAGCCAAATGCTTCAGAACTCATTGGACGGCGCTTCATAGTGCAGATGGACAATGACCCAAAGCATACTGCAAAAGCAACCAAAGAGTTTTTGAAGGGAAATAAGTGGACTGTTATGCAATGGCCAAGTCAATCACCTGACCTGAATCCGATTGAGCATGCATTTCACTTGCTGAAGACAAAACTGAAGGGAAAATGCCCCAAGAACAAGCAGGAACTGAAGACGGTTGCAGTAGAGGCCTGGCAGAGCATCAACAGGGATGAAACCCAGAGTCTGGTGATGTCTATGCGTTCCAGACTTCAGGCTGTAATTGACTGCAAAGGATTTGCAACCAAGTATTAAAAAGTGAAAGTTTGATTTATGATTTATTATTCTGTCCCATTACTTTTGGTCCCTTAACAAGTGGGAGGCACATTTGCAAACTGTTGTAATTCCTACACCGTTCACCTGATTTGGATGTAAATACCCTCAAATTAAAGCTGACAGTCTGCAGTTAAAGCACATCTTGTTCGTTTCATTTGAAATCCATTGTGGTGGTGTATAGAGCCAAAAATGTTAGAATTGTGTCGATGTCCCAATATTTATGGACCTGACTGTAAAACCTAATAGGCCAATGAGAACAGATGTGTTTTTACGAGAGACTTAAAAATGGTCAAACTAGGGGCTGTTCGGATTTATGTGTTAAAAATTGCATACCATATGCTCATGTGAGTTTTTGATTGCAAAATATTAATAAAAAGTTTTACCTCGTTAATATGTAGCCACAGTAGCCTATCAATCAATGTTGTGTGTATTTTTTTTTTTTTTTTTTTTAATTGTCCTGGCATGCACGCATTCAGTATAGCTCAAGGCTATTTTATCTTTGAGCACTTTTTCTACAGTCCGTTATGTCCTTTTTGCTTTCTTATGCAGTGCGATAAATAACCGTTTATAATGGGGACAGAAAAACTTTAACATAATAGGCCTATTATATAAAAAATATATATAAAAACTAGGGGCCGTTCGGATTTCCTCTGGCAAGTCATTCCAGAGATGAGGACCAATTACCGAGAAGGCACGGTCACCTCTACGCTTGAGTCTGGAATGTGGAATTAAGAGAAGGTTCTGGTCACCAGGATCTTAGGCTTCTCGAGGGGATATACTGATGCAGCAATTTAGATAGGTATCCGGGTGCTTGATTGTGCAAAGATTTAAAAACAAATAATAAGATTTTAAAATGTATTCTAAATTGAACAGGCAACCAATGAAGGGCCTTTAAAAGGGGAGTAGCGTGATCCCTTTTTTTCTTTTTTAAAAGAAATCTAGAGGCAGCATTTTGGACCAGTTGAAGACAGGCAATTTGGGCTTTAGAAATGCCACAGTATAACGAGTTACAGTAATCTAGACGAGACGTAATAAAAGCATCTCCAAAGTCTTATCAGTAAGAAAATGTTTAATTTTTGCGAGCATACGGAGCTGATAAAAACTGGACCCAATTACAGTGGAAATTTGTTGGTCGAATTTTAATGAGTCATCTAAAATAACACCCAGGTTCCGTACCTGCGAGGACCTAATAGCCGATAGGGATCCCAGGTCAAAATTAAAAGCTTTCATATTTTCTGAAGGGCCAAAAACAATTACTTCAGTTTTCTCCTCATTTAAGGATAAAAATTTTTGAGATAACCAGGATTTAACCTCATCTAAACAGGATGAAAGAGCCGTCATGGCCAGTGGATAATTTTTTCTAAAAGGTAAATAGATTTGAGTATCATCGGCATAAAAGTGAAACGATACCCCGTGTTTCCTAAAAATAGATCCTAGAGGTAGCATATATAATGAAAATAGAAAGGAGGCCAAGATAGGGCCTTGCGGAAGACCACAGGGGAGAGAAGCAGTGGAAGATAAAAATTATCCTAGCCTAACCACATATTTCCTGTCAGATAAAAAAATTACTGAAACCACTTTATAACTGTGCCAGAGAAACCCACCCAAAATTTCAATCTATTGATTAATACAGAATGGTTAATAGTGTCGAAAGCAGCTGATAAATCTAGGAGAACAAGGACCACAGAGTCACCCGTATCAGTGGCTAAAAAGATGTAAAATCCATATTTTTGTCAAAGGTTAGAATTTGTTGTGATTGTCTGGTGTCTTTTGAATGGTCTGCTTTTGCAAATTATGTAACATAAATTTGCAGAAATGTCTCTCTCTCTGTGTGTGTGTGTGTGTGTTTGTGTTTGTCACATTGTTATGCATTTATGTTCTGTGCATTTTATTTGCCAAAATCTAAAAAATGCACTGGACACCTAAGTCACACCTCTGTGTGTGTGTGTGTGTGTGTGTGTGTGTGAACATGCTTGTTCCATGTTCTCACACACACACACACACACACACACACACACACACACACACACACACACACACACACACACACACACACACACACACACACACACACACACAGGTGTGGGTGTGGGTGTGTGTGTGTGTGTGTGTGAACATGCTTGTCCATGTTGCATTTGTGCTCTAGTACCAGTCCTTCATTTATGAGTGGAAATTTTCAGATTTATGCCAAATTTGTTGATTTTATATGCCAATTTCTATAAAAATGCACTCTATTGCAGTCACACACATGTGTGTTTGTTTGTGTGTGTGTGTGTGTGTGTGTGTGTGTGTTTGTGTGTGTGTATATGAGATAGAATGTTCGTTCCAATTTGCATTTGTGCTCTAGATCCAGGCCTTTATAAAAATGTAAAACTTTTCAGATTTATATTGGGTTTACTACTTTTCTTGACAAATGAAACAAAAAAAAAAAAAACTTTTTTTTTTTTCACTTTTCACATTCATTTTCAATGTGTAATTTGTTTTTTTTTACACGCCTTTAGAACAACCAAATCAAGTCAGATAGACCCCAATGACTGATTAAGGGTTAAAAAGGACACTAGACCCGGTCCAAACGAATGAACAATTTGCTTTAAAAACCTAAGGTGGATAACATCATGAGAAGAAATGGAAGGTTTCAACTTGGCAATAGTGTCACTGAGTGACTGAAGGGAGACAGGTTAAAAAACGTCCCAAGATGCAGACAACTGCGGGGGGAGAGGCAGCTCAATAGGGGGAGTATGAGTTACCAGTCCTAGTTTAACTACTTTATTCTTAAAAAACCTTGAGAAGCTTTCACAAAGAGCAACAAAGGCAACAGACATAGTATTGACCGGGGGATTAACAACAGAATTAATAACAGAAAACAAGACTTTAGGTCTAGACTGATTATGTAGTATTAAATTTGAAAAATAGGTTGCCTTAGCTGATTTGGCAGCTCTCTGATAAGCCAATAAACAGTCTTTGAACAACTGTAGTGAGATGTGTAGACTGTCCTTCTTCCACTTACGCTCGGCCTTTCTACAAGCTTGCCTTTGCAGCCGAGTCTCAACAGTATGCCACAGTTCAGATTTAGGTTTGTGCTTAAGAGGCTTTAGAGAAACAGTCTCATTCAATACATCAAGCCAGGCGCTATTTAACAGACTCAGATGTTCGTCCGCATCCAGGTCCGCTAACAGAGAGTCCAGGAGTAGATAAGAGAAGGACTTCGTAAAACACTGACTAAAATTTTCACTGAACTGAGGAGAATAAACCCTGGACATAGATGACGCTTTAGTAGAGACATGAGGAAGACTAGGAAGAGACATCGAAAATAAAATAGGCTTATGATTAGAGAGCATATAGTCAGAAACTCTCATATCAGAAATATCGACCCCGTATTAAAGAACAAGGTCCAGAGTATGACCGTGGATATGAGTGGGATCTTTAACCCACTGTATCAGGTTAAAAGCATCAGTTATATTAAGAAATTCCCTTGACCGAGGGTTTGACTGACAGCAAACATGAATTTAATTACAATGTTACAAATGAAGTCAGTGAATTGCTGTAGAAAGTCCTTAACTGAATGTGGAGGACGGTAGATCACCCCTAAGCAGACAGGACCGTTCCAGTCGAGATGGAGAAGTTGGGCTTCACAGCTGGTGTAAATATCCACTGGGATGGTGCGACATTGCACACGATGAGAGTTTTTCATTACAGTCACAAGCCCACCCCCTCATCCATTTTGGCGCAGGGTATTAAAAATTGTACAGTCAACCGGGACCAGTTCAGAAAAAGGGGTAAGATTGCCATCCTTGATCCATGATTGAGTGATGAACATAAAATCCAGAGTTAAGACATTTGCAAATATGATGAAAAGATGAATATGAGACAAAACTACAGAATGTCACATTTTATTATTAGCCGTTTCAACACATACATGTTTTACCAAATAAAAAGAACAGCACTTCTAGAGTTCATCCCACTCATTGATGTGAGCATAAGTATTGGGACAGTTGAACATAAGGCAGATATAAAATATTAAAAGCTATTATTTAGTTGCAGATCCCTTGCGTACTATCACAGCAGTGAGTCTGTGACCCATAGACATCAACAAGACTCTTGGTCTCATCCTTTGAAATACTTTTCCCAACCTTTAATGCAGCCAATTCCAATTGTTGCTTGTTTTGGGGAGTTTCTGCCTTTACTCTCCTCTTAAGCTGGTGAAATTCATGTTCAATCAGATTTAAATCTGGAGTTTGACTTGGGCAATCTAAGACTTTCCGTTTCTTTGCCCTTTTAAATTCCTTGACTGAACTGGCGGGGTGTTTTGGGTCATTGTCCTGATGCAATATGAAGCACTTCCCAATGAATTTGGTGGCATTTTCTTGAATATTGGTAGGCAAGATGGTTTTGTACCCTTCCAAATTCATTCTGCTACTGTCATCCTACATTAAGTCATCAGTAAAGTTGAGAGGGCTTGTTCCAGAGGCAGCCATGCATGCCCATGCCATGACACCACCTCCACCATGCTTTACAGATGAGGCTGTATGCTTGGATCATCGCAGTTCCCTTTATTCTCCACATTTTTGCTTTCCCATCACTTCGATAAAGGTTCATCTTTGTCTCATCGGTCCATAAACACAGTTCCAAAACTCTTCTGGCTCACCTTTGTGCTTTTTGCAAACTCTAATCTTGCCTTTCTATTTTTGGAGCTGGTCAGAGGTTTGTATCTTGCTGTGCAGCATCTGTAATTCTGTGTCAAAGTCTCCTGAGGACAGTAGATTGTCAGAGCATTTTACAGACACGACTTTTAGGGTTCATTTTCACAGCTTTTATGATTTGTCTGTCATCAACTACTGTTGTTTTCTCAGCCAATCAGGTAGTTGTTCGTTGCTGATGTTGCTGGTGGTTTCCAAACTCTTGATTTCTCCATGCCCTTTGTTTTTGCTAAAGCTCTAATTGACTTCCTCTTTTCTTTTAGCATTCAAATTGCTTGCTTTTCTCTCAAAGTCAGCTCCCTCATCTTCATCCTGGTTTGTGTGTGTCATCATCGAATGGAAGATTCTGAATGCAGAAGTAATGGATATAACTGATACGACACATTCCCTGCATTTAATATCTGAAGAATTAATGCAACAGGACACAGCTGATCACTTAGAAAAGACCTGTGAGGCAGCTGTTCCAATACTTATGCTCACATCAGATAGAGGGATGAAAGTGCTGAACTTCTTAGCTGGTAAAACATCTATGTGTTGAATCACCCAATAATAAAATGTGACATTCTGTAGTTTTGTCTCATATTCATCTTTTCATCATATTTGCAAATGTCTTGACTCCACAGCAGTGTTAATTTTGGCAGGCATTTTTGATTTAGTCTTAGTCTTTATCATGAGACGAAAATGCTTAATAGTCTTAGTCACATTTTAGTCATTTGAGTCTTTCATAGTTTTAGTCTACGAAAAGTCATTGCATTTTTGTCAACTTTTAGTCATTACTTTTAGTCAAACTGCAGTTACCAATATTTATTTTGGTAGCCATTTTATATGTAGTCTTCAAACAAAAATAGTCATTAATTAATCTCTCTTTAAATCAATTAAGCTTATTAGAAATTTGAATCAAGGATTGAATCTGGAAAAACTGGAATAAATATTAATTTTTTGGTAGATATACAAATTAATCTCATTTTTCAGATACAGTAGTATTGTCAGTATTGTCACCATGACAAGTATACATTTATTTGATATTTTTCGTTGGTTAACATTAATGACACATATAGGTATTTAATAGGAATGCTGTCCATTTAAAACGGATGCATGTAATACTGGACACACATTCAGTTTTCACCCACCTGTTTACGTTCACTTAAGCCATATCCGACTGTATTTACGTGAGATATTCTAGTACACAATAGACATTTGAACTGCTGTGTATGTATTTGAGCACCGAGAACTGATCGCGCGCTGTATGAGAACTGAAGAAGTGAAGCGTGCGCGCGTGAGAGAGAGAGAGCGCGCGCTTCTATCAGCGCGATTCCGCCTATCCCGCCTTCATTAACTTTAAGTTAATCAACAATGAATTGTGACTTCCGGGGAAAACGGGACGGTCTGGTCACCCTATCGCTAACCCTTCAGGTGCTGAGGCCATTGTTTCAGATCGCTAGTTCGCGTTTTGGTAGCCAATCCGTCCGTGGCAGCCATACTGAGACTAGACTAAACACCCCTCATCTGATTGTAATCCAATGACAGGGACTCACATTTTGAAAGACAAGACAGTTAACTTAGCCTATAGGATGCATTTTGAATGTCCGGTAGTCCTCAAATAATATTTTAGTCCCGTCTCGTCTCGTTAACGAAGACGCGGCATAAATTTCGTCATAGATTTTATCATCAGATATTATTTTTAGCTCGTCAACGTCTAGTCTTAGTCACAGAAAAAAGGTTCGTTGACGAATATTTTTCGGCGTCGTCTTCGTTGACGAAATTAACACTGCTCCACAGCCAACAGAATAATTTTGTCTTCACTGTTCCAATACTTTTGGAGGGCACTGTATATATAAAGGGAGGTATTGGCAAAATCTCATCTGTAGTAAATAACTATGAGCAATACAAGCTTTGTAATTTGACAGTGTGTCATTTTAAATGTTAAAAGTCATTTTAATTTAAATACACTGAACGTTTTATCCCAGTCTGTGGTATTGTCAGACGGCCTCTTGGGTGCGATGGCGCGTCAACGCTTTCTCCGGTTTACATTTGCAGCAACAATACACCTTTTTTGAACTCCTTTTTTTATGTCGATATAAAGTGGTTGCTTGCTGTTAAAACTAATCGTGGTATTGATATCTTTGTAGGACTGTTGACTCTATAGATCAGTGGTAAGGGAAAGCAACGAAGATGCAGCGCATTGCGTTCTTCTGACCTCATTTGCTTGCCTGTATATAGTTCACATAATCATCAATAAAGTGTATTCTGAGATCTGAGCTCTTATATCACTGTATTAGTTCAGTGAGGCGCGTTACGCGCGGTTGAGGAATCCTGGAGTGTGGCGTATGAGGGGAACCCCAGTATTACAGCACAGCGTCACATAAGCCATGATACAAAGTTACAGAAACTAAGCAACCTAATGCCGAGTTCACACTGCACGATTTTCAAACTCGTTGGATCGCTGTTGTTTTCACACTGCGTGACTATCTGGGGTAGCATTCAGTCGCTGCTGTGTTCACATTGCACGATGGATCGGCGACAGGGGCTTTCACATTGCACGATTTCACAATAGGAAGAATCGCCGACAACTCTGTCTGATCCGCAAACTACGTTTCACAACAAAACCCACGCGAGAAGTGAGAAGGAAATAACGCGAGAACCTGTGTGAGCCAGACCGTTGTTCTTGAGCGAGACTGGAAGTATTAAAAAAATTTAGCCCGCAAATTGTCTGTGCGCTGATTTCCAGCTACAAAAAGAAAAACAGATTATGCAGGAGGGAGATGCAGGGAACAGGGATTGTGTTCTGCAAAGAGTGCTAAATAATAATTTTGCAGTAACTGTTATGCTGATGTTGCGGCTGGTCAAGCGTTTGTGCTTGTTTCTGTATGATATAATTGTACATTTTAAAATACTGATATGGTCCATAACTCCTCACCGAACTTCCCTCTGCCCTGTATCTTTGTCTCTCATTGGCTGAAGGTCATCGCGATGTAGTTTTCAGTCAGAAATCATTGCACACAGCAGGATTGTGAATCGCCGACAGCTCCAGATATTTAGCATGCCAAATATTTCGCGGATGTCGGCGACGTCTCGGCGATTCCCTCATATCGCGTCTTTGATAATTCACACTGCGCAATTGTCACTCGCGTGAACGAGCTCCGATTTGCCTCCGATATAGGGCATTTGTCGGCGATTTATCAAAACCTGTCGGCGAGTGAACAATCGGGCTAAAATTGTGCAGTGTGAACTCGGCATAAAGCAATATGTGTCTTCCTCAGATGTAATGTTAGTTCTGTACTTCAGCGTTGGGTAAAAGAGCATTATAATCTTCTTTGTGGTAGAGAAAACTGCTTACATGTAGGCTATGGGAAAAAACGAAGATGTTGAATTAAACACAATCAACGTTTTCACATGTTTATACTGGCCCCGATTATCAAAACTTCTACTAAGCACTTGCTCCATTTCTGCAAATCAGTTTTTGTAAATGAATGATCCACATATGGCCTTCATCAACAGCCGCTTGAGCCACCTGCTGGTGAGTGGCTGATATCAGCTGGAAATTATGCATCGGTGCTCTAGTGCTATTCCTGCGGTTCCCAGATGTGCAACGCTGAATTTTCTACCAAATTTTAACCACTGAATTTGTGGCAGCGAATTTGGAAAGTGAAATAAACTGATCGAAATTTGCCTGTCGAATATTATACATCGTATTTTTAAACAGATTGAATATTTTGGAAGGTGAATTTGAATTATTGATTTTTGAATTATGAAAATGTGCGAGAAATATTTTGAATTTAAATATTCACAGTTTAAATAAACAACTATGTTAAATTTCAGAACCTAAAAATGCAAGCCCTGGAAATACAAGGCATTAAAATACAAGCACTGTTAATTGCAATGCATCTTTTTTTCGATTTGTGGAATTCAGCATGCTTTGTTTCAACAACTATTGTCATTGTGAATGTTTATTTTAAGTGGATGCCTCTTGGGAGACGTCTAAGGTCAATTAGATGTTCCACAAATTGGTACAAATTTACTTTTGTGCCTGAAGCAATACGTTTATGTAACAAACTTAGCTGATTTAAATGAATTGAATGTATTTTTTTTTTTTTTTTTTTAAATGTACTTGCTGTATTGTGTTGTTATTTGTGTATTTGTGTGATAAGTGTTGGATATGTGAAGCACCACGGAAGTTTGAATTAATTGCCCCAAGGGGATTAATAAAGTTCTAAACTAAACTAAACTTAATTATTCTGCTTCCATAGACGTGTTGCAATGAACCAAATCTATTAAATAATAATAATAATAATAATAATATACAAATTTGAAATAAGACAATCAGTTAATGGATGTTAAAAATGTAAAAATGTGTTTTATCTATCTCTGATAATCCCAGGTTGCAATGGTCAAGCAGGTTTGTTTACGCATTAAACATCCACACAACAGACAATTATGTCTGTTGATTTCTAAATGCCATACCAGCTTCAGATGTTATTTTTAATTGTGAAATTAAATTTTTTTAATTATGAAATTAAAAAATTGATCCCAAATCGCTGTATGAAGTCACAGACATACATTTTATTCATTGCAATTCAATTTTTTTTTTTGAAAATTCCATCCAAATAGTGCTGATGTTTAAAACAGTTAAAGGGATAGCTCACCCAAAAATGAAAATTACCCAATAATTTACTCACCCTCAAGCCATCCTAGGTGTATATGACTGTTTTATAAACCGTGATCTATAGCTTCCACTAACTTTAGTACACACATTCATGAGAGAGGTGCGTCCAGCGGATGACGCAGGACATTTGTTTACAGGAGCAAAGGAATCAAAGTTTCCTTACTTTAGCAAAGGAAAAACAGTCACCTATTGGTTTTTATCAAAATCCTCTGACATTTTTCTTTACAATTCCTCATTTTGTACATCTAATTCATAACCAGTGTTTTGTTTTGCTCTCTCCTCTGCACTTCCACATTCGTAACTTCTCACCGGTGCTTACACTACGCCTACGTCCTTGTCATCCACCCAAAACGCCATTCTATTGTGAATGCGCATATGACAGTTAGTGGAAGCTAGAGATTAGTATTTATTAAAATGTTAAATATAGATATTATTCTTACAAAAACGCATCAATTCACTAAAAGAGGCCTTTACTCACCCCCTGGAGCCGTGTGAGGCACTTTTTATTATGGATGGATGCGCTTTATTGGACTATTTTGGACTATTGAAAAATAACACCCACTCCCTGCCATTAAAAAGATTGGAAGAGCCAGGATGTTTTTAAATATAACTCCGACTGGATTCCTCTGAAAGAATAAAGTCATATACACCTATAATGGCTTGAGGGCGAATAAATCATAGGGTAATTTTAATTTGTGTGCGTGGACTATCCCTTAAAAGGTAAATACGTTTGTTTTGTTTTTTTACCTAGCTGTCTGCAGCATCATAACAGTATTCTCTCCCTCATAAGTGCAGGTCGGTGTAAAGGTGACATAGATGTCAGGCAAACTGCTGCAGCGGGAGTAACCATGACCACCACATGACATGCGACAAACCTCAATTCCTGTATTTGCCACCCAGGTGGTAAAAGCTTTCAGACCTGCAGATAGAGCATGCAGCTATAGAAAAAATAGAATGGAGAAATAAAGGAGATAAATCAAGACACTGAAATTGAGCTAAAAACAGGCATATGCAAGCACATGAAACTCATGAACATCTATAAAATATAACTTTTTAAGAACATATTTATGCATACCTCTGGCAGTTCACTGAAGTCACCCTGATTAATGTCTCCTGAGATACGATGGTATGTTTTACTCATGTATTGGCCCACAAAGTGGAAGGCATAGGCAGTGGCCAGCAGAGGAAAGAGTTTATACTGCTGGGTCTGATAGTCTAGGATCTGTGGTTCTGGCTCTCTAAAAGAAAAAAAAAAAAAGAAAAGTTATTTAAAAATCACCTAAAATATATACAGATAGGTCCATATATATTTGAACACAGGCACATTTTTTATTATTTTAGCTGCTGACCAAAACATATTTATGTTACAGTTCTATAATGCATAAGTGCACACTCCGATCTTTAATTTGAGAGTACTCACATCATAATTGGAAAAAAAGTTAAGGAATTACAGCTCTTTAATATGAACCTCCCCCCTTTTTCAAGGGATCAAAATGAATTGGACAATTGACTCAAAAGCTCTTTCATGGACAGGCGTGGGCTATTCCTTCATTATTTCTACATCAATTAAGCATGTAAAAGTTCTGGAGATGATTCGAAGTGGGCTATTTGCATTTGGAAGCTGTTGCTCTGAACCCACATCAGGCAATCAAAGGAGCTCTCCATGCAAGTGAAACAGACAATTGTTTGGCTTCAAATTTAAAAAATCCATCAGAGAGATAGCATGAAAAACAGGAGGGTGGCCAAATCAACAGGTACATTCTGAGAAAAAAAAGAACACACTGGTCAATCTCCTGATTTCAACTGATTTCACTTGCTGAAGACAAAACTAAAGGCAGAAAGACCCCACAAACAAACAATAACTGAAGTCAGCTGCAGCAAAGGCCTGGCAAAGCATCAAGGCAAGGAGGAAACCCAGTATTTGGTGATGTCCATGAGTTCCAGACTTTCAAAGAATTCTCAAAAAAAAAAAAAAAAATTAACATTTTATTTATGATTACATTTATTTGTCCAATTACATTTGAGCCCCTGTGTGTGTGTGTGTGTGTGGGGGGGGGGGGGGGGGGGGGTTTAAAAATTGTAATTCCTAAGCATTTTGTGTTATATTGAAAATTAAATTTGAATTAAAGCTTAAAGTCTGACTTCAATTTCATCTTGATCATTTAATTTTATGTCTATTCTGGTGGCATACAGAGCCAAAATTGTGAACATTTTGTCAGTTTCCAAATATATATGGACCTAACTGTGTGCGTGTATATATATATAAAAAAAAATATATATATATATATATATATATATAAATATATAAATATATATATATATATATATATATATATATATATATATATATATACACATACACACACACATACATACATGAGCAAAAGTTTCAAAGAAAAACCCAACATTGTATGTGTTTGAGTGAGAGAGAGACAGAGACCCACCCTTGCCGTAGTTCAGACTGGTGTCGGACTGCACTGTAACGAATGGCAATGGTGCAGGACTTGGAGAGAGCTCGTGCTGACTCCCCCACTATCATGGAACGAATAAACACCATGGTGCCATATGTGAGCTTATCGCTAGGAGGCTTCACATAAGTACCATCCGGCTCAACCTACACAAGCACATACACCACAAAGTTTTAATAATACCATAAACACCATGTACACAAAGTACTGATCCAGCTTATCTCAGCATGATCTTTGAATTTTCCAGTGAAAACAAGAGAATTCAGACTTATTCATTAGTTAAAATAGTTAAAATGAATAATATCACAAATGTGCATTCATTTGTTTAGTGATCTAAAAATTATGTAAAATCTGTATTCATATCATTTTTAGGGGTTCAAGCGTGTAGCGCTGAAACCCTATTGTAATTGTTAGAATGGCCAAGGATCAGCAATCTCCATGTAAAACTGATTGTAAAGACCAAAACATAAGTTGTAGAGACTTGAAACTTGGAGAGATGGTAGTACTCACACCACATACAACGTGACCAAGGCTCACCCCAATCGGCCTGACGGGGGCGCTACAGTGATCAAAAGTACAAAATCACTCATAACTTCTAAACTGTCAGTCTCAGGCTCAAGTGTCTTATGTTGTTTGAATCCTTGGCTCATGCCAGACAAAATGCACAATTTTTTTGGCCATTTCGCAATCACGGAGCTTGGCCACTTGGTGTTGCTATAAGAGGGGAGTGGGACAAAAATGGTTATAACTGCGCAACCATTCATCCCATCAACATGAAAATCAGAGTGCACGGTCTTGGTCCAAAGTGCCACAAGTGTCTATCAAGACATTTACGTATGTCAAAAAACATGGCCGCCATTGTCCGATGAAGATTTCAGCACCTATCAGACAAGGTTAACAGAGGCCAATCGGAACGAAACTCAGTGGGCCTGATTGACTGACAGCCCCAAAGGTCTGTGAGAAATTTGAAAGAAATTGGCCACTGGGGGGTGATATCGCATTTTTCAAGGGCATAAACGATTGTACGTTGCGTTTTTTTTTTTTTTTTGCACATATGCATGATATTCATATCATATGACAGAACTCCTCATTCCGGACAACTTTACCTCTAGAACTACTGCTGTCAATCAAATCGTTTATTAAATGATTGAGAAGATGTAAAAAAGAAGAAAACAAAAAACTACTTTTGTTAACTAGTCCTAGGTTTTTCGCTCAATCTGGAAAAAACACTGCAGTACAATTCTCTGGACTCTCTAGGTCAATAATTATCAAAAAGATGATGAAATTCACCTTTTGGGAAGCTATAGGATCTCGGTCTTTTGGAAAAGGGGCCTGTCCAAATTTACCCAAAATCCTATCAAGCCTAAAGGAAAACTCAAAACTGAGATCGGACCACAGCTGGTGCTATAACAGTCATAAACGTTAAAAAAATTATATTTCTATGGTAAATTACATGGATTTGCCAAAAATGTTTTTTTAATCCAGGGTTCCCACACCTTGGTTAACTTCAAATTCAAGGACCTTTCAAGGACTTTCCAGGTCCAATACCCTCAAATTCAAGGATTTAATGTGGGGACACAGTTCAAGTGAGAGCAAGGTTACATCGCGTCACCTTGTAAGATACATTGTTACAGCTTTCAAGTCAAACACAACTATGCAAAAAAGCATTTATTTATTTTTTGCATTTATTTTTGGCTATATGACAGAAATCTGATATTCTATTTGTCGTATTTCTGTTTTGCATAAAACTGAATAATACTTTGTACATACTATACTGTATTCTAAAATGATCTGATATTAACTTCTGCATGGATTTTATTGAAAAGAGCTTAGGCTCATGTAACCAGAAGTTTTAAGATATAAGAATATGCTTAAGTTTTTCTTGCCACATGGCTTTTCATTATTTTAACAAGCAAAGCAATACAACATTACATCCTTTGGATCTCTGGCAAACCATTCTTTGTAATCTTCTTTGGTGAGCCAAATATCTTGAAACTTGCATTTTCCAGGCATCACGTTTCAGCGGTTTCAGCCTATTTTTGCAATGTTTCATGGTGTGTCTGTGAAACGTTGAGGTACCTTCTTAGTAGTTTCGTGTGCGTGTGAACATCATGGCAACAAACAACACAAAGTAACTCACATAGGAAACACTTAACGTAATGCATAAATGTGCAATGTAAATCAAGCAAGCTAGTATGCATATGCCACAAAGTGTTGGCGAAATAACATTAGCGGAGCGGAGGGAATAATATGGAATTTTCAAAAACTTTCCAGGGCCTTGAAAATTTTTAATCAGATTCACAAACTTTCAAGGATTTCAAGGACCCGTGGGAACCCTGTTAATCATTGATTTAGCAAGCCTTTAACCACCTAAATCAACGATTAATGTAATCACTATAATGTAATCGCTGCTTGCAGCTATATTTATATTAGTTATTTTTATTTACATTTACATTTATGCATTTAGCAGACGCTTTTATCCAAAGCGACTTACATTGCATTATAGTTTTTAAGTTATAGTTTTTACATTTTATCCGCTCTTTACATTTTATCCGACATATTTTTATGTCACAACATGTTGCTTTTCTGTTTATTTCCAGGATTAAAATAGATTTTGTCTCTTGCATTTTGGAACACATTTAATATAGGTTAGGTTAGGTTAGAAAGCTTTATTAATTCCTGTCAACGGGGAAACTCATCTGCCACCTTTTCAACTATACATTACAATCAATACAAAACAGTTCAACAGCACATTCCCAAACACACACACACACACACAAGGGATGGCTCGATAGCATAATTTTGGCTCGGTGTTGATACTAAAATCGATACCATAGGTGACAAATAACCAGCCTCAAAAGATAAGTGAATTGAAAACAATTTTATAAAAAAAAATAAGAAGAACCGATTCTTATCTTAAAGGGGTCATATGATGCGATTTCTAGTTTTCCTTTCTCTTTGGAGTGTTACAAGCTGATTGTGCATAGATAAAATCCCTGAAGTTGCAAAGACTAAAGTCTCAAATCCAAAGAGATATTCTTTATCAAAGTTAAGACTCTGCCACGACCCCCTAAAACAGGCCGGCTCATTCAAACAGGTCCCCACGTCTACGTCACGATGTGGAAATATTTGTTACTGTATCACATCTTATGTATGTGCATTGATCAGTTGTGAATAAAGTTCAAACTAAATCTGAACTTATAAATGATGTACTCACCTGTCGATCTCTTAATTCTCAGAAAAGATCAGGATGAACGAGCGACAAATGCTTATCAAGATTTGATGTTTTGCCTCCTGTGGCAACACATGATTTATAGCAACACTTGCATACAGGTGCAGTAAGCACAGTTTGTTCACCTTTATCATCCATTTTGTATGCAAAGTAATGCCATATTTCACTTCTACTGTTCTCTTATTAATTTCAGGTGTGTTGATAGAGTTTCATCTGTTTAATCCATCATGTTGTTCTGTTGTCACATTTACCAGTTGCGCAGCAATTTGGGAAGCCCTGGCGCCTACAGGTGCACTTCAGCGTATGAAATACCGAATTGAGCAAAATTATGATATCGTACCATTTGAAATATAATATATACCGGTATTTTTCCAGTATCGGTATATCGCACATCCCTAACACACACACAATCAAACAATACAATAATTATGAGGCTTCAGTAAAAATCCTAACTGCAACAAACATAAATGAGCAAACATAATTGTAAACTATTTAAAATTAGAGATCTTCCTTGATTTTGTTAATAAACTCTAAACATGTGAGCAGCATCTGCTGACCTTGGCATACTTCATCAGCATATTCTCACGTGGAATCCTGACATTTTCCAGTTTCAAGTAGCCATTATCCACCTCATCAAAACCAAATTTGGGGCCAATATCACCGACCACCACACCTGTTCAAACACAACATATTTGAAAATAGTGGCTTAACTATTGAAGACTACATTCTGTACACAAGCAACACACAAATAAGATTACTAAACAAATGATGAAACATCTGATTGTCTAAATGCAGAGATGTCAAATAAAAAAAACACTGTATATACATTTATAAACATTGCCAGGGCAGAATAACTTGAATATTATTAATAATAATAATAATAATAATAATAATAATAATAATAATTATTATTATTATTATTATTATTATTATTATTATTATTATTATAATATAGTATTATAAAAGTCTATTACTACAAAAAGAAAAAAGTTATTTTCAATTTTTGGCGGGTATATGCTGTTTTAGACTGTCAGTTACTGTTTGCCATGCGGTACTGTCACGTTTATATATAGATATTTGACTAGAAAGAGCTAAGGGTGTGTTCTTTCCAGTTCACAAAGTTTAGCAAATTTAGTGGAGTGATAGGTCCTTAGAGGATTTGTTTTTTTTTTTTTAAATGTGAAGCCGAAACGGCTTCCGTATACTACAGATACCAGAAGTCAGAGAAAAGTGTTTATTACGTTTGTAATATGGATATTTTTCTTACAAAAACGCATGGGCTTGCTACAGGAGGCATTTATTCACGAATGGGAACAAACAAAACCTCACATCCTCTATTCTATATCTCCACATATATAAATCATACAACTATACCAAGATTACTCAAGATTCTGTACCTGGCAGTGGCATGTGTGTCTTCATACAGCGAATGGGTGTGATAAAGGCATGTAGGCCATGACACTTGCCCTGCGTGTACAGCTGAGCCAGGACTATAGCATGATTTGAGGTTTTACCCACTACAAAGGCAAATACAGAGAAAAAAATTATAATTCTAAAAATTTTTAAATGATATAATCAGTTGTACACAGTGCAATCTAATATTTAACATAAAATGATGTGATTTTAACATAGCTTACTCACATCCACCTGGCCACCATTTAATAGAGGAGATTGTTGGACTGTTCAAAACAAACTCTTGGGTGGAAGGGTCATAAGTAGCAGTGGTTTCAAGACCACGGATGTGTGTACCTAAAAGGATGAAATACATGCAAAACAACACAGACAACTGTTACTACAGATCTAATATAAGAAAATCAAAGTGAAATTAATTCATATTTAAAGCAGTTCCAAAGTCAAATATTGCTTATTATTTAAACAAATATCTGGAACGGAGCAAATAAACATGAGGAAATACAAGCTCTTATCCCCTTGGTGGTTCAGTGTAACAGTATTCATAATTTTGCCATTTATACAGCATGGTTAAGTTAACCCTTGTAAGGTGTCTGACAGCAAGAAAAAAAAAACTCTTTATCATCAAAACAAAAGCCTAAGCCTTTTTTGTAGCATGATTCATGTTTTAGTTATATACAATTTGTTTACTGTCAGTAAATTGCTTATAATAAGTGAACTCTATCTTGCATTGCCGCTCAGTGTAAATTCCTCCAAATGTTGCCAGTGCATAAACAACATAGACACAGAGCTGATAGTGAGTAGTTAAAAAAACAAAACAATTTTGGCAAGGTTTTACTTGAAAGGTTTGTGCATGCAAATGCTCTAGCAGCAAACATTGATTGTACACACACACACAGTTATTCACATGCATGTGTCAGTTATTATCACTTTATTAAAGGCCAGTTCTCTCCTTTTTCAACTTGGGCAATGTTCCAAGATAGTACCCTATACACACTCTCTCACTCTCTCTTTATCTCTCTATAAAGTACCAGTGAAAATTAAATTAAATTTCTCCAGATTTTAAATCACAAATCACAAATTTATAACATAAACAATTAGAGAATCAATTAGCTAATCTTTAGCACATATAACAGCCAAACACACCTGCAGCATTGATTCTAAAATAGATATCAACACAGTTGCAAATGTTCCCACAAATGAGCTGCACTTGTAGGTTGCTTCGCTTTGAAGCAATATTTTTTGAAAATATTGTGTTAGTTTTAGTTTTTTTTTTTTTTTTTTGGTCTAGGTTGCCACTGACTGTATAAATCACTGATTCTGCATCAACAATGTGATTGTGAAATTCTGTAATCCAGTAGTGTATAAGACCAGAGAATCCAATGCAAACCAGTGCCTCAGTATTGCAATAAGTGAGTGCCAAATTTGTTACCGTGCCCCATCTCAGTCTGCGCGTAGGTGCCAATAATCTCCAAGTTCCATGCTGGCATGAAGAAAGCTTCCAGTTGTGCAGGTGAGGATTGGTTCAACAGCGTCGGCAGGAACATGCCCAAGTGCAGGTCAAGGGGCTCTGGACGCCCCCGGTGCACACAGCTTTGGTAGGGCAGGGGTAAAAGTGAGCGGAGCATTAAAAAAATAAAGGTGCAGGAAGAGATAGAAAGGCAAGTAGAAAGAGTAGAAAAGCAGAAGATTTATTTAGATAGCAGAGAAACAAACATGCGATTGAATATGAAGTTTCATGAAAAGGAAAAATCATTTCAGATGACATATAGGGGGCAGATTAAAAAAAATGTGGGTTTGTATGGATATAGATTAACAGGAATGGGATTAAACAATGACAAAAACAAAAGAAGAAAAATCATTTAAGCAGGTCATGCAGATTAAACATTGGATTTAATAATGATTTACAATTCTATTAATTCAAACAAATAACAACAACAATAATAAATATAATTAAAGCTGCAAGCAGCAATGAACGGGCCCTCGCACCCGGGCTCACCGCCGACCGGTAGCTTCAGGGAGACAGGGAACGGTGAGCAATATGCATTTAAAAAGGCAAATATAGAGGAATATGTCAAAATTATTCATATGTGCCAAACCTGCTGCCAGCTGGTGGCACTATGTCTATAACTGAATATTGGCATGTAGATGTCTTCAGGGCAGCACTTTTATCAAACATATGAAGTTTGATGCAGATTGAACATAGTATGTTTGAGTTACTATAAAGCTTGACATATCCTATTGCCAACAGGTGGCGCTATGATTATAACTGAATATTGGCCTTTAGGTGTCTTCAGGCCATGACTCTTACCAAACATGTGAAGTCTGGTGCAGATTGGACATTGCATGTTTAAGTTAGTGTAAAACAAGTCATTTCCTGTTGCCAACAGGTGGCGCTATGCTTATAATGGGATATTGGCCTTTAGATGTGTTCAGGCCAGGACTCTTATCGAACTTGTGAAGTTTGGGGCAGATTGCACATTTTATGGCCGAGTTACAACAACTTCTATTCCCATGGCGAGACATCGAAATTTGTGAGGCTGCCACGGACACGGTTTTTAACGAAAACTCAAGATCTTCACAATTTAACATCACAAAGGCCTTTAGACTAGACTTGCTAAATATAATGTTGATGTCAATAAATCTCTAGGAGTAGTTTGTTACAGAGTAAAACATGTCACTTCCTGTTGCCAGCAGGTGGCGCTATGACTACAGCTGAATATGAGAATGTAGATCTCTTCAGGACAGGAGTCTTATCAAACATATGAAGTTTGGGGCAGATCGGACATTGCATGCCTCAGTTATAGCAACTTCCTGTTTCATGGCGAAACATCGAAATTTGTCAGGCTGCCACGGACACGCCCTTCAGTGAAAACTCTAGATCTTCGCAATTTAACATCACAAAGGCCTTTAGATTAGACTGACCAAATTTGGTGTTCATCTGATTAAATCTCTAGGAGGAGTTCGTTAAAATACAACACTTGAAAAGCGCAAAAATGACACAAAATTTGATGAGAAAATTAAAAATAACTGACTTCCTGTTGGGTTTTGGATTTTTCTCCAAGAGACTTTTTTGTGGGTATTGGTGTGTTACATGTGTGTACCGATTTTCATACATGTACATGAAACGTAGCGGGTGGGGCACTTCTTTGAATGAGAATAGGTGGCGCTATCGAGCCATTTTGCCACACCCACTTCTGAAACCTATATCAGACGTAAATTTTCGCCAGTTCTGAGGTGTGTGCAAAGTTTCATGACTTTTCGAGCATGTTTAGGCCCTCAAAAATGCGATTTATTTTGGAGAAGAAGAAGAAGAAAAATAATAATAATAATAATAATAATAAACAGAGCAGATTCAATAGGGTCCTCACACCATCGGTGCTCGGGCCCTAATAATAATAATAATAATAATAATAATAATAATAAACAGAGCAGATTCAATAGGGTCCTCACACCATCGGTGCTCGGGCCCTAAATATAGTCACAAGCGGCAACCATTGGGGTCCAAGTACAGCCCATTGGGCAAATGATGTTGAAAAGATATCAAATTGACATCAAAATTGACATCTAAAACCAGGTAAAATATGCAAATCCAACTGATGTCAAAAACTTGGAATGAAGTAGATTTGATGTAAATTGAACGCCAAACATATTGGCCCATGCAAAAATTTAGAGTTTTGAGCAAATTTGAGTGTGGGATTAACTTCCTATTTTCACCCAGGTACCACTGGAAGAAATTGCTGTCCAAATTGAGTTTAAAATGCTACAGCATCGTCATCAGTAACTAATATTTGACATTAAATTGATATCAAGGTGCCCGGCCGCCCGCTGTGAAATGCCTCGTGTAGACAAGTAATATTCTCCCTTTCATTTTAACTGAACCGCAATATATGCAGTCGTGTCTGACAACTTGCAACCCCCTATATTGCGAGTAAATCGCTCTCATATGCGACCAAATCTTCACTCTTGGTGACTAAATGACTAATATTAGCCACTGGCTAATAAATTCTCAGATTTTACTCGCCAGTGTGTAAGTTGGGGGCCAAGTATATAAGTTTAGCACAGATATATTTTAACTCGCCAAACACTATGACCAAGCACTTCAGAGTTTCATCTGTCAAGCGATCTGTGCTATTTTTCAGTTCAGCTGAATGGATGCGCAGCACACCTGCGTTTGACGTATCGTAAACTCTAGTGTGATGGCACATGTCTCGTCGTCGCACATGCAAAGAAAGAAAGAAAGAAAGAAAGAAAGAAAGAAAGATGGAGAGAGTCTTTCATAACATGCAGAATTGACGCATGTTATGAAAGACTATAAAGTATATAGTCTGTGTGTATATATAGACTATGTGTGTATAAATATATACAATTGATATATATTGTATATATTTGTACACACACACACACACACACACGTGCATCTCAATAAATTAGTGTCGTGAAAAAGTTCATTTTTTCTTGTAAGTTATTTTAAAAAGTGAAACTTTCATATATTTTAGATTCATTGCATGTAAAGAAAAACATTTCAAAAGTGTTTTGTTTTAATTTTGATGATTATAGCTTACAGCTCATGAAAGTCAAAAATCAGTATCTCAAAATATTAGAATATTTACATTTGAGTTTCAATAAATGACCATCCCTACAGTATAAATTCTGGGTATCTCTTGTTCTTTGAAACCACAATAATGGAGAAGACTGCTGACTTGGCAATGATCCAGAAGACGAACATTGACGCCCTCCACAAAGAGGGTAAGTCACAGAGGGTCATTACTGAAAGGTGTGGCTGTTTACAGAGTGCTGTATCAAAGCATATTAAATGCAAAGTTGACTGGAAGGAAGAATTTGGGTAGTCAAAGGTGCACAAGCAACAGGGATGACTGCAAGCTTGAGAATACTGTCAAGCAAAGCTGATTCAAACACTTGTGAGAGCTTCACAAGGAGTGAACTTAATCTGGAGTCAGTGAATCAAGAGTCACCACGCTCAGACATCTTCAGGAAAAGGGCTACCAAGCCACTTCTGAACCAGAGACAACGTCAGAAGCGTCTTACCTGGGCTGTGGAGAAAAAGAACTGGACTGTTGCTCAGTGGTCCAAAGTTCTCTATTCAGATGGAAGTAAATTTTGCATTTCATTTGGAAATCAAGGTCCCAGAGTCTGGAGGAAGAGTGGAGAGGCACAGAATTGAGAAAGGCATGTCGCTTGAAGTCCAGTGTGAAGTTTCCACAGTCAGTGATGATTTGGGCTGCCATGTCATCTGCTGGTGTTGGTCCACTGTGTTTTCTGAAGTCCACAGTCAACGCAGCCATCTACCAGGAAATTTTAGAGCACTTCATGCTTCCTTCTACTGACAAGCTTTATGGAGATGCTGATTTCATTTTCCAGCAGGACTTGGCACCTGCCCACACTGCCAAAGGTACCAAAAGCTGGTTCAGTGACCATGGTGTTACTGTGCTTGACTGGCCAGCAAACTCACCTGACCTGAACCCCATAGAAAATCTATGGGGTATTGTCAAGAGGAAGACGAGAGACACCAGACCCAACAATGCAGATGAGCTGAAGGCCGCTATTAAAGAAACCTGGGCTTCCATACCACCTCAGCAGTGCCACAAACTGATCACCTCCATGCCACACCGAATTGAGGCAGTAATTAAAGCAAAAGGAGCCCCTACCAAGTATTGAGTACATCAGTGGCGGCTGCTGGTCTTTCAAAGAGGGGAAGCTCATTTTTGGCCTACATCATAAAAATTGTCCATTTATTTATACATAAATTCTGCCCTACGTTCCTTTTCAAGAAAATGCTCTGTGACCCTGTCGTACCAACTAGGCATCTTTTCCAGTGAGGCTGGAAAAGCCTACTGTATGAATGAATGAACAAACAATCTAAAAAAAAGATATTAAACTCGACGGAGGAAATGTGGGAATTAGGTTAAACTGAAACAAAGAATGTGGTGTATAATAGGGTTGTCATTATACCATAAAAATGTCTTACGATACTATACCAGCTTAATTTATAATTCAACTCTACAAAATGAATCCAAATTTAATAAATAAATAGATTTAAGTGAAAACAGACAATATTATTCTCTGAATAATTAATGTGAATGAATGACTGGCAATTGTTATCCATGAAATGATCTAAACAAAACTCATTTTAGTACTGCACAGAAGCTGCATGAAGTGACATTTAGATGTGGCATTTATTAATTTAGACTGTATTTATAATTCCATAAATAATGTTATGAGATTAAATGTTTCAAATACTAAATTCTGAATATAGTAATATGTTGGAAAATAATGTAATATGCCTGCTTTTAGACGTGAAACTTAAAAACGGCCAGCAGGTGGCAGAAGTTCGTGATTGAATCACTGTGTCATTCAAAAGATTCTTTCAAAACGGCTGAATCCTTCAGGAGTGAATCATGTTTTTATGAATGGCTCAGTGAATCAGTGATTCTCCCAAGCCAACGTGGATTTAGAACGAAACAAAAACAGCACTCTTGCTCGTGTCGTATTGCCTAAGTGTCAGGAGCATTTTTTGCTCGGATATCTTGAAATTTCCGAGTTAGCAGCATGTATATTAAAGCATAACATTATAAATGAATAAAAAAATATATAATGTTTGATAAGAACCAAGTGCAAAGCCGCTATGGGACAATAGCTTCAGTGTCAGCAACTTTTTAATAGTACAAAATAGCTGTCAATCGAAAGGAGATGCAGTCTTTCGATAGACCCTCCAATCATCACGCAGAAGCCCGGAGTCCAGGCCAGACCACTCCTCCATTCACCCCCAGAGACGCTGAGTGTCTGTGGGCGGGACATAATCGCAGCATTTATCCAATGACCGTCTAGTTTCGAAGCACTGAAAAAAACTGTTCAATGCAGCCCCATTGAAGTCAATGGATGCTGGGCTTCAAAAGGGAAATGCACTGACGCTACGGGAATGAATGGGAAGGAAATCGAGTCAGCCGACCTGCTACATGTAGCTGATTCTGAACTTGTCTTCGAGATGAACGTGTTCTAATGCATTTTTAGTCGATAAAATGTTAACACAATAGTACATATTTCACCATTAATTTTTTTACATTACAGGGGAAGCCGAGCTTCCCTTGCAGTCTTAAAGAAATCCCCACTGGAGTACATATAAAGTAAATGAACATTCTCTCCAGAAGGCCAACAATTCACTAAAAATGTATTTTTTTTATTGATCTTATCCATTGAGCTCACTGACGTGCATGACACGTGTGTCTTCAGCCTGTGTGTCTACACATTTATCCCCATCCTTTCATGGGTGGAAGTATTCACCATTGCTTCCTTCTAAAGGTGGCACACTACTGCCCATATTACAGAGAAAGCATATATGGCAGTCGGGTATGCAATTGAAGGCAAAGCCTAACAATTCAAAGTTCTTCTGTTTGGGCTGGCTTTGGATCAGAGAACCGTTACAAAGTGTGTGAGTGCAGCTCTTTCCCATTTCAGACAGAGTGGAATATGCATCCTGAACTATTTGGACAATTGATTGGCTTATTTTAGTATGGTCTCATGACATGCTAGAAAGCCACAAACTTCACCTCTTAAATTCCCTGAAATGGAGAATGTCCTCTGTACTTCTCTTTGACAAGCACTTCCCTGTCGAGCCACTGGCCCAAGAAAGAGCTCATGCTGTGAGATCAGGCAAGTATTCACAGAAAACTTGCCCAATCAGCCTTGGTTTCCAGAATTGATACAGCTTGTATCGGCTTCCTCATGGATAATTCCGTTACGGAGGGATCTGCTCCCCCAGGTAGATCCCTCCGTACACGTAGCTCCCGCACTAGTACTCTTCATTGGAAATGAATGACTTACGGCCTGTCGCTTGTCGTTTGTTGGAGATAAAGGCGGCTTGAAACGCAGTGGAAACGCCAGTATGGATGAGGATAGTTTTTTTTTTTTTTTTTAAAAACGCACCAGTTTAAATGTAGCCTTACATCTTAGGGGGCTGGGATTAGGGTGACCACCTGGCAATAGATCTGTTGCGGGACAGTAGATGTGATTTTGCGGGACAATGCGGGACACGTGTAAAACAGATACATTTACTACAGTTATGCTTTTTAAATACTGATTTAGATTACGTCTGTTGTCTTATGCACCATTTTATGTTTCTGCCGGTGGATACCCACACTCCAGGTTGCTTCTGGCAACATATCCAGGAGAGAGTATAAGTTGAGCGCGCACACGTAGGCCTAATGTAAACACGTAGAGCACATCTGTTTTGTGTGAGAGTGAAGAGAATTCTGCAGCGGAGACATTTGTTGCACTCTCGCATTACAATAATGCATTCTGGACACTTGTCATTAAAATAACACCATAGAAACCACCTCAAACGAACTATTAAAATGAGAAGAAAGTCGTATCTGAAAGCTCCAATTGCGTTTTTTTTATTATTTTTATTTATTTTTTAATTAAAGGAGAATATCGTGTTTTTCCATGTGCGCTCGACCATTTCCGTTGGTGGTGCTCGAGCACTTGATGAGGTCCGCACATCCTTTGCGCCGTCCACCCAGTCGTCATCAGCGGAAATCCCCCTCTCTACCACTGCGTCGGTTGGTTATTTTCACAGCTAGAACATGATGGCTGCGCAAATGGATTTTTAAATGCCAGTCACAGTTTTTAATGTATTTCTTATTTTGGTATTTTAGTTTCTGGGATGCAAAAAAAATAAAAATACAGAATACATAATTGAAATGCAGGACGCAGCTTACGTCTTGCGGGACGCAGGACAAAGCTCCCAATTTCGGGACTGTCCCGCAAAATGCGGGACGGGTGGTCACCCTAGCTGGGATGCATTCACACTACAGCCTAATGTGTGAGCCACATCTCTGAGTGTAACCGGTGTAAACTAGTAGGTGTGTTCGACTTGACGCGGACCGACTATGCAGACCGATCGGTGTATTACAGTACCATGAGAGCAGTAGAGAGCAGACTGCTCCGTACGCTTTTGAATTGCTCTTGCGTATGACAAACACGGATCGATCTGTGCCACGCCGCGTCTAGAAGAACACACCTAGTGCTGCAGGCTTATTGGCTCACTGACGTTGATGAGATTAACCCCTTAGGTATTGAAATTTGGTACCGAACGACGAGACATTTTTCGATACTCGATGGTAGAGGCAATTCGGTCGGTGCCTCGAACTCATTACCCAGCCCTAACAAATAATAATGAAAAAATTCACTATTATTTAAAATGTTCTAAAATGTTTCAACTAGGTCCAATCCCATTTCTACCCTTTACCACTACACTTACTCCAACAAACAAAGATTTTTCGGGACCACACTTCAAAGGAAGGGGTATGAGAATTATCTCAGTATACACCAGCTACAGAGGCAACATGCTGCCCGAGTGAACAAGAAGTCCCATAAATGTAAGCATTTTTGGCATATAATAGGGGTGTAAGAAAATTTTCTTGTTTGGCGATACTGTATTGATTCTCAAAAATGAAATATCAATATTTAAAAAAGTAAATAAATCATACAAGATTCATGGCAGTTGTTTCGTTTTGAGTTCATATCCCGACCGCTAGATAGCAGTCTTCATCTCTGAACTTAAACAGTGACAGGAAATATTAGCATTGGGGCACACAATGTTAGTAGTTCGCTGCCAGTGATGGAGGATGAAAGAATTGTTCCAGTTCCTGTTTCGGTGTACAAAGCTGAAGTGTGCCGTCATTTTGGCTTTTGTGGTAATGTCCGCCCTGGGGCCGTGGCGCGGGTGCCACCTCGGTTCAGCCGCTTGCCGCGTCCTGTGTGAAGAGCTTTCTCGCGTAATTCAGGGGCGTTTTGTGCAGTTGGGGCGGTACTCGCGTCACGGTCTCTGTGATTCCATGCGGAACATAAATACAAACCAAAAAACCTGTGAAATCCAAGTTGAAAGGTTCTGAGAATATTCAATGTCTGTATTTATTTTATTGTTTTACTATTGTTTTGTTTTCTTTAGGAATCCTGCAAGCACTTTATTTTTCATTGATATTAAAGGAACACTCCACTTTTTTTGGAAATAGGCTCATTCTCCAACTCCCCCGGAGTTAATAAGTTGAGTTTTACCGTTTTTGAATCCATTCAGCCGATCTCCGGATCTGGCGATAGCACTTTTAGCATAGCTTAGCATAGATCATTGAATCCTATTAGACCAGTAGCATCGCGTTCAAAAACGATCAAAGAGTTTCGATAGTTTTCCTATTTAAAACTTGACTCTTCTGTAGTTATATTGTGTAATAAGACCGGCGGGAAATGAAAAGTTGCGATTTTCTAGTCCTATTTGGCTAGGAACTATACTCTCATTCCGGTGTAATAATCAAGGAACTTTGCTGCCGTAACATGGCCGCAGCAGGCGCAGTGATATTACGCAGCACCTGAAAGTAGTCCCCAGCTAGGTAACTAGTTATAATATAGCTGGGGACTACTTTCAGGCGCTACGTAATATCACTACGCCTGATAATAGGAAAACTCTTTGATCGTTTTTGAACGCGATGCTACTGGTCTAATAGGATTCAATGATCTATGCTAAGCTATGCTAAAAGTGCTATCGCCAGATCCGGAGATCGGCTGAATGGATTCAAAAACGGTAAAACTCAACTAATTAACTCTGTGGGAGTTGGAGAATGAGCCTATTTCCAAAAAAAGTGGAGTGTTCCTTTAAGATGTAGTAATTTTTTTGTTCAGATCAAAATGTTTACATTGTATGTTACGATTGTAAACAAACTATGAACTTTTAAAGCAGGGTCTAAAAATATTGTGACGAGTCGGTGGCCCTCCACCTTATCATCATCACCACCCCGTCCCTTATTCGCCGCCCTTCACCAGGCTCCCGACGGGAGTGGGTGTGTAAGAGAGGAGGGGCGTGGGAACAACGCGGGCTGGCGGTGTGTGATGAGGCACAGCTGGACTGAATGAAGCCTCATCACCACCGCTGTTAAATGCCGAGCGTGCCTCTCCTCGAAAGACCGGTCTCTTCCCCCGTGCATGCATGCTGGTGTCCTCGTGGGTCCAGGAAGGGTGCGTTGAGGGCCGTCGCGCCACCAGGGATGTGAGCCGCAGGATCCAGAGTCAGGATGAAAGCCGCACCCGTAATTATGGCCGACGGGCCAGGATGCCAGGTCGTACATACCGCCAAATGCCGAGGAAGAAGAGGAAGAGCCGCCGCTCGAGAGAAAGCCGCCGCCCCTCGTGCCCCGGACCAGAACGGGAGCGCGTGCGGCCACCACGAACCAAAAAGTGGTTCAATAATGTTGAATGTTACAAGGATCGTATCGTATCGCCAGATTCTTGCAAATACACAGCCCTAGCATATAAAGGTTTTATGAAAAGTTATCATTTGTTTTAAGTTACAATCAATCATGTGTTTATATTTATGGTCATGTTATTCAAAGAAATGCTTGCAAAAAAATAAATCGCTAAAGTTTGCTAACATTATCATTACTGACTGCACGATAGTGCCACAACACCTTTTTAAGGCTGATCAGGGTGAAAACCATCATAGACATTGAGGGGGGGCTAGTCCCCCCCAATAATTATTAATCACCAAAGCATTTTCTCAAATATTGCCAATTTGAGAGAGAGAGAGAGAGAGAGAGAGAGAGAGAGAGAGAGAGAGAGATGAAAGTTGCATGTACGCTCGTCTATGCGTCTTTCTTTACAATGAGTGAGTTTAAAGTCTAGGCCTACTTTATATATAGACCCCTTTCCACTAAAGTAGACCAAAGGACTGTACAGCAGCACAATAATACAAGGATACTAAAATAAAAATCAACAATAACAGAAAAATAAAAATAACAAAAAATAATAAAAATCTTCCAAAAATCAACAATTAAAAGCCATAGAAAACAAATATGTTTTCAAGCGAGATTTAAAAACGTCAACTGAGGGTGCAGATCTAATGTCAGGTATTCCACAGTCTTGGGTCAGCGACTGAAAATGCCTGAACTGAGAGCAGTAAGCAAGTAAGTGTTCTTTGAGGTCTACCAGAGTTCATATGAATCAGGTCCGTAATATATTCTGGGGCCATATCATGACATGACATGTCATGGACAGCTTTAAAAATGTACAGCAACACCTTATACTGAATCCAATATTTAACTGGAAGCCAATGCAGCTTTTCCAAAACCGGAGTACTATGCTCCCTTTTCTTTGTGCTAGTAAGGAGCCTCGCGACTGCATTATGGACTTTGCAATTTTGAAATAATAGACTGACTTACTCCCAATAAAGTGCATTACAATAGTCCAAACGGGAGGAGATAAATGCATGAATCTCAAGATCAGCAACAGACAAAAAAAGATTTAATTTTTGCAATAGGCCTCACATTTGTTATCCATGGACATAAAACCTCTTTTATATCACTGTCAACCTTATTTGGCCCAAAAAATTATAACAACTTCAGATTTAGTCGCATTCAGCTGGAGGCGATTTTGCTCTAACCAGCACTTTACTTCCCCAAGACATAATAACAAAGATGAGAGAGAAGTTGGTCCTCAAGATCCAATAAAAGGTAAATAAAATCTGAATATCATCAGCATAAAGATGATTTAAAAAAAATATATATAAGGCCTAAAGGCAGCAAAAATAGTGAAAACAATAGGCCCTAAAATGGAGCCCTGAGGAACTCCAAAGTCAGTAGAAACTGAAGAGGAACAGAATTCCCCAACCCTCACTGAAAATAATTTTTATTTCAAATAAGAAGAAAACCATTTTAAAACAGTCCCTCTCAGACCCACAAAATGCTAGATATCATGGATATCATGATCTATTAAATCAAAATCTGCACTAAGGTCGAGCATAATTAAAGCTCCTTGACTACCCAAGTCTGCAATGACAATAACAAATCATTGGAAACTCGCAATAAAGCTGATTCAGTGCCATGCCCTGCCTTGAAACCAGACTGAAAAGCATCTAGCACATCATTTTCAGTAAAGAAAGTACTCAGCTGAGATAAAACCTCTTTCTCCAATAGTTTAAAATACAAGGCAGCTTTGAAATAGGCCGCTAACCCGTGAAATCCAAGGGTCCAAAGCAGACTTCTTGAGAAGGGGCTGAACAACAGCTTGCTTAAGACATGATGGAAAAATACCTGTAGAAAGGCTACAGTTAACAGTAGCTGTAATACAAGGCAAAATAAAATCAGCTGTCGCACCCAGCAAACCTGAGGGAAAAATATCCCAACTGGTAGCTGAACGTTTCAACTGAGCAATAATATGACCTATATCAATCAATAGATGAAACCAAATCAAACTCATCAAAAGTGTTGACTGTTGACATTAATAAAAGTCATCTCCCACCTTTCCATCCAACTCATGAAACCTGGACCTAATGTTTTTAGTTTTTCCAGAGAAAAGCTTAAAACTTCTCACAACACTCTGTAGATGGAGGTATCGTGACAGCATTTGTATTAAGAAACCTTTTAACCTGCTTTAGCATCCTTTACAGCTTTCTGATACCCAAGAAGTGAATTTCATTAAATCTGATGAGAGACCAGAAGTTTATTTTTCTTCCAAGCCCGTTCTGCCTTCCTACACTGCTGTATAAGAACACGAGTATGTTCATTAAACCAAGGCTGATGTTTTGCCCTATGATGCTTGATCTTATAAGGAGCAACAGAGTCCAAGACTTCAGAGCAAACAGAGTTACAAACAGTAAGTAACTCATCTGGATCAGCCATGAAAGGTGCAGACTCCAACCATGATACATCAGAAAAGGTACTAAAGATCTCGCCAAAAGCCTGTGGTGTAGATGGAGTAATTGCACGAGAACAAACATAAGGGGACTGATTCGCCCTAATTTTATTCAGAATATTTACACTGAAAATAACAAGCATATGATCAGAAATGCAAATGACATCAACATCACAAATTGACAACCCTAAGGAAAAAACAAGGCACATAGTATGTCCTTTATCATGCGTAGGGCATGCGACATGTCCTGCACTACATCAGGATATCTCCGCATAAATCTCTGCTTCACGTGAGCTGAGAACACGCCTCCCCCGTCTTTGTTGCCATATTTGCCTGCAGCACACACTTCAAGCTAGAGAATACTGTATGCACGGTAGCAGCGCAGAATGAGGAAAGAAGTACTTCTTTAAAAAGTACTTCTTTCCAGTGCTGATCGACAGGTCCATAACAAACAAACGAATCTAAAGTAGAGTACTGCGATCATAAACCCACTGCAACTGACAAGGACAAAAGAAAAAATATGAAAGAAAACAAAAAAGGAACAACTAAAAAGTAGAGGTCGACCGATTCATCGGTTTTGCAGATTAACCGGCACCGATATTGATTGCGGCAACTATCGGTTATCGGCAAAAATCCATGCCGATAGTTTTCTGGTTTGCAACCGTTGGAGTGGCTGAGAAGGGTCCGCTGACATTATACACTACTTTATTTTGACACTTGACACTGCGCACTGCGGGAAACTCCGGACGCGCATTTAAATACAACCGACAGAAAAGACTGCCGCGGAACAGAGCGCATTCGCATAGTTTTCTATTAAATTACATTATATTTGTCCCAACTCGTTGTGAATGTACATAATGACTTCATCCTAGGCTATAAATTATGCATTCTGCATTTATCAGCAAAACGTTTGTCTTTCTGTGGCTCTAATAAAGTCTGTATGCTTCATATAGAGAGGTGTAATACAGATCGTGCGTTCTCTTTCCGCTTGCTCTGTTTTTTTAAACACCGAACTTCAAACTCATTTATGCCACATTGTTCATTCTTGGAGAAAACTTATGTCCGTTTGGTGATTAAATAAATTGTTTTAGACCGCCACTTGATTTGAACGCAAAGCGTCTGGTGTGTGTGTGTGTGTGTGTGTGTGTGATACATCTGAGTTCTCCTAGAGTCAGCGCTGCACTTTTGCCTGGTGTGTGACTAACTTTTTTTTTTTTTTTTGATTAGACAAAACTGTTAAAAAATAGAAGCAAATAAAGTGTGTGAGTACAAATACAATATCCACATGTATGTAATTTTAATGCTATGGCCTTGTGATATTTAGATATTTAAAGATGACCATCTTTAAGCATGACTGTTGAAATTAAATGGTAACACTTAACAATAAGAGTCCATTGGAAGCATTAATGAAAACTGTAGAACTTGTTCCTTGTTAGTGTGTTCATTTCAACATTCACTATTAACTACTAATAGGCCAAATTTTAAAATGTCTTCTTTTAACATTAGCAAACTATGAAATAACTTTAATGATCAATATAGTAAATATTATTGATATTTTTATTCATTTACAAAGTATGGTTCAGAACTGTTACTCCTTTTTTTTTTAAAATAGTAAAGCACAAGCTTTCTTACAGTACCCATTTTGAAAACTATCGGTCGATTAATCGGTATCGGCCAGTATGGTCCAACCTAGCTATCGGTATCGGTAAAATCAATTATCGGTCGACCTCTAGTACAAAGTACAAACAACAAAGTAGTAAACAGAGAGGTAGAGTGATGGCAGGCCACAACATTGGTGGGCGCCATCTTGGATCCGATCAAAATGGAGGTCACCGGAGGTTTACTTCAAAATAGGGTTGCAACAAATGATTATTTTGATAATCCATTAATCTAACGATTATTAGAACGATTAATCGACTAATCGTCAATTATTTCACAGATTAATCAGTAGACTTTGACTGATTATTCAGCTTTTGCAATTAGTTAAAATATTAAGTTATAGGCTTATGATAACCAAAAAAGTCCTTAGCTAGATCAAGCTTTGATCTCTGTAAACCACTGTCACTTTAATTAAACTATTTTTTCCCCACTAATAAAAAGATTTTATCATTAGCTAGCTCCACACTGGAGAGATGCTTTATAACAGAAAATCAAGTTGTAATTCTAACTGAAAGCGACACGGACTCTGGTTTTTCATGTTTAATACCGTAAAGCTGCTTGCATTAAGGCTATCTATTGCATAAAGTAAGTTACTATATAAATAAACATGATGTGACAGACTTTACTGGAGCACTGAACTGCAGAGCTCACGCAAACATCCACATTGTTGTAATCAGATGCATTTTTAACTGCTGCTGTCAGTTTTTGTTGTTTGTTTATTTCGTTACTGAGAGGAAAGCGCGTAATATATATTTACATATTCATCCAAATTAGAAAAAGTTGGGACAGTATGGAAAACGCAAATAAAAAAAAAGAAAAGTAGTGATTTCTAAATTTACTTTGATTTGTATTTCATTGCAGACAATATGAACACAAAATATTTCATGTTTTTGTAAACTATATTATTAATAAAACTTGAGGGGAGCATTGACAAGTTTCTTTGCTCTTGGATGTGTGAGCTGCGCAATTTGTGTGTGTGTGTGTGTGTGTGTGTGTGTCAGTAAGTAGCGCATTAATATAGAAAAGTAATTAAAGGTCCTAATGCACACCAGTAGGTGTGTGTACTGTAGGAGCTGGATGACGTGTGATGATGTATAATGGTATAGTAGTGGTGTCCAATTTCTTAGGGGAATATTTTCACACCTACCACTTCACACTCTGTTTAAAGGGACAAGGGAAAGGGGTAGGTGAAGAGGTATAAAATTGAATTAGTATTGGGCCTCAAGTTCCTTTGAGCCCCTCAAATGCTCTCAGAGCGGTTCAGCTCATATATGTGAACAAACCAAGTTATCTCAGGACCTCCCTAAAAGGACACAAAAGGAAACCGTTCTCAGACCACCGGAGGTTCATTTCTGGGTCCATTTGTTCTTCGATTTCCTCGTGATTTGTGAAAGCAATGAGGTCCCGGTACGCTTTGTATGGACTAGCATAACAGTAATGCTTGAGGTTGAACTAAACATTTTTTTGTTTTGTTTTGTTTTGCATATGTATCATTTATTATTATTATTTTCTGGTTTAATGTCAGATGTTTCAGTCTCTTGTTACATTTTTCATAAATAAATACAAAACAAATCTATTGTCATTTATGTAATCTACGGCTAGCTGTGCATTAAATGATTTTCATCATGACGTGGAGGCAAAGAATCACAGCTAAGATGTAGCATTCTGACCACTTTAAATCAGACAGAGTGTTGAAGTAGTGCGGTAAGATCACATTTATTTGAATACATAATTTATAGCATTGATCTGAATTAATTATCAGGAGGGAGAGAAGGATTAAAGTTGAATATGTGAATTGGGTCTATGCATCTCACTCTGCAAACAATGAAGCTGTGCCTTTAGTTACTTTGAAAAACAGCAATTTTACCCCCCTAGCTGATGAGAAATATAATGTAGCGATTCAATATCTAAGCTATTATATTAATAAAGGTGGTGGGACAGTGTTGACAACAAGTTTCTGTACAACTGAAAGTTTGCTAAAAACTCTAAAACTGTATTTGTCTTAACTCAGTTAAAAATCTCTTCATAAGAGTTAACTAAATAAAAAAAAGTTTTCTCACAGGGTTAAAACCAGCACAATCTATTAAAATATGTTTCAGGGATAAGGAAGTTGAATTAACTTTATACATAATGTTCCCTTTTTATTTGAAATATGGCTGAAATGTGTTGTTAAAGCTCTATGAATGTCTTGACTGGTGATATGATTAGGGATTGCCAGGTCTTCCTCACCCCCTTCCCTGTCCACTTCATCTTCCAAGTTTTCCAGGTCAGACTCCAGCATTCCAATGCTGGGTATGGTTATTTTAAAATGGACTATATGTGAAAACACCCTTAGGAACCTTAAGATCCCTAATCTGGTACTGTTAAGAACCATTTTTCTGAAAAGTACAAAACAGTATCAACTATAACTGGCAAGTAATAAGAGAGTTAATTGAACGACATACACCAAAAGAAAGACCAGACTTAGCAACCGAGATAAACATAAGCCATGGTTGACTTGCGATCTTAATGTCTGGATGATTAGTAGACAGTAAACAATTAGAATACGACCATACTGAGCTGTCAACACCTGCAAGGGTCATACTTAACTATATCCACTGTTAGCGCTGAACCCAAAGAGTACAACAGTTTCAATTTGGCCTAAAAAACCCCCCACACATTTCCCATAATTGTCTGAGAGAGAGGAACTGACCGTGCCCCAGCTCTGTCTGAGCATAGGTGCCTAACATATGGAATGACTCGGCTAACGGGATCCATTTTTTGCGCTGTTCAGCTGTGCACTGGCTGTTTAAGGTGGGAATGAACATGACATAATGGAGGCCTAAGGGCTCTTGATACACACCCTTCACAATACTGCAGAATAAGAACAAAGGAATGTATATTAAAAAAAGTAGAGATACATGCAGATATGCAGTTACAGAAATGTACACTGTTTTCAGAAGTGCTTTTTTTAAAGGCAAAATGTATAACATTTACATAGACCTGCTTTTAATTATTAATTAATTAACAGTAAACAATGGCTGCACAAATTGAAATTAGTGCAACATAGTGCTGAATGTGTATTAAAAGTGCATTTTTAACTACGCTTCAACTTTTTCCCTTTGACACACTTTTAACCTCAGACCTTTGCTCAGGCTGTCTATGCAAACACTTTGGAACTTGCCTTTGACTGCAAATTGTAATTAGCTTTCATGCTACTCACAAGTCTTTTTTTACAACATCATACTGTTGGTTTGGTGGAAAATGATCTACAATCCTTTCTAAAAAAAAAAAAAAAAAAAAAAAAAAAAAAGGATCTACTAAATAAAATAAATCAATGAACAGGACATTTTTACACCAAATCCAGAAAAATGCACTGTTTGGATGATAAAACCAGTAAAAAAAAAGAAAAAAAGAAAAACTGATTCTTTCAGCAATGTAGGCACTATGAAGGAACAGCTGGAATGAAGTAAGAATATAACTCATACATGACGTGTCATTTGATTACAAAGATGCTGGGACAAAGGTGACAATAACACCAGGGCACTTATTATTTACCTTCATATTTTTCAACTACTTTCAATTAACTCTCATATTTTTAAGACTTACCTTTATATTAAACAGTGAGAAAAATTCTAATCATAAAAAATGAGAAGACTTGCCCAAGCATTTGACTGGGAGTCTGTTGTTATATGGACCTCAAAACTTTTGTTTTTTATCCTCTATACATCATACAATCACTCAGCATCCTTGACAAATACACATACCTCTTGTAAGAGTAGATCTCCTCTGGATCAGAGATACCATATTCCCTAAGCTTCAGAATCATCTGAGCACTCTTCTGCACTGCTGCATCATATCTCTCACTGCGGGAGAGGAAGTTCAGGTCTTCATGCTGGAAGTCTGGATCACCAACAACCAGAGACTCTAGAAAATAATAATAAAGTACAACAGGTGACAAGTGCCATTTTTAACCCAACTTTTTACCTAGTCTTAAACTAGATGTAAAAAGGTTTCTGGGTGAACTAAGATACAGAAATAGAAAGAGAAATAGAAATAGAGATTTTTCTTACACTCCTGAACTTTAAACCTCTCTTTCATTTTTTTAGTCATACGCTGTACACGTTATGTACAGTGTATGACTTTAGAATAGACAAAGAGGCTAAAGCCCCAGTTTATAAAAAATGGGGGGAAAGGGAAAAACAGAAAAGAAAATTAATAATAATAATAACAATAAATTATTATTATTATTATTATTATTATTATTAAAAGAGGGTGTCACTGCAAATACTTATGTAAAGTGACTTTTTTCTCATCTAAATCTTATGTCATTTTCATGAAACAAACTGTACAATAGAAAATGAAAGCACAGCAGTAGTTAAAATAGTATTTTGGGGTAAATAGCAATAAATGCATTTCCTGAGAAATGTTTCTTAATGAAATAATTATTAATTTTTCGATAACTTACCTATTTCTCTCCTCCTGCGTGTCTTTTCTGCACCACCATCTAGTATGCTCGTAAGGATCTCTGGGTTAAAAGACGCGTTTTCGCGCTCACGGCTGATATCAGGATTCATGACTATTCCGTTGGACTTCCTTCTGGACGACGTGCCTTCTGCTTGGTGTGCTTTTATTGATGTTGTTGTATAACGTTTCAACTCTGGCCTACTAGGGTTTGTTACTTCCTTGAAGGTGGGCGAAGTTTGACGTCAGTTGTAAATTGACCAATAGAAGCACTGACATATTGGTCATCAAGGCCACACGTGATCAAAGAGCTGCGGAGGCTGGTATCTCCCAAGCAAAAGAATCATAATTCCGGATTGGTATTATTTTTTAATAGCGTTTTTAGAGGCATACCAAACGGTCCAATTACGTGCCTTTGGACTTTGTATTTGCTGTTGAAAAAAAAAAGAAATGCTGAACGAAACGCAGACACAAAATAAATACATTTTATTTTATTTATATACCTCTTTCCTGGTGACGAGTCACGTGACTCGATGGCATGGCGCTGTTGTCTTAATGTGCAGAGTATCTAAAATACTATTATTTTCTAATGATTTAAGCCTTTAGTTGCACGGTTGAACTAAATATATGAAATGCTGCTTCATCCAGCCGTGTTTCACTTCCTCTGGGAGATCAATACAGACCTGGTGAAAGATGGTGCGTCAGTACGAACGTATGGCAGGTTGGTCCACGTGTTAAAGTTTTCAGAAATAGTTAGGTGCGATATATTTGTTTTTATTTACCCCGACTATACTTCTATGTCAAATCTAGTCGGAGAAGTGTTGCGAACATCCGTATTTATTACTGATAGAACATGATATATGCTTTCTTAATGTTCATGTAAAACTGATATCATATAATATCTTGAAAAGGCTGTTTATAAAATATGTTTGCATGTTATTATATTTTTGCTTCAGTGCCAGTATGTTAAGGTGACCAGATTTCTAAAATGAAAACCAGGAACATTTCCTATTTCATTGGACTATATAAAAAATATTTCTCTTACTTGTTATTATCATGAATTAAAAAATGGGGATTGATGTGGGTTTCATATGCTGTTGTTAGGCTATAATTAATAATTATCATGATGTTTGTGGTTTAAACTGACCCTGACTGATTTTAATTTACTAAAAATCACAAAAAGCATACAGATGAAAATTTTATTATAACCAGATTCTCAAAAAATAAAACAAAAAACCATGTAAAAAAAAAAAAAAGGTGTAGTCAGACTTTTTTTACTGTGTATTTGTGGGGTATTTTAAAAATGCTGTAAAAAGGGGACATTTCTGGGGACAGGACACCCAAAAAAATGGAAAATGCGGATGTCTGGTCACCCTAACTGTTAGCCAGTGCTTGCATTTCATTGTGTTTCAATCAAAACAGGTGAGGGGAACTATCACTTTGCAACAATCTCTTTAAACTGACTTTTTTTTTTTTTTTTTTTTTTTTTTTGGGGCGATACCTTTTCAAAAAGTACATGTTTGTACCTAAAGGGTCCATTTTGGTATCTTTTTGAGTATTTTGTTTATTGAGTTTTTACAGTACAATTTAAACAGTACTATTCCCCCACCCCACAACCACGGCCTTAAGAAAAAAAAAAAAAAAAAAAAAGGGCACATAATCTTGAGTCAAACACATTCCAGAATTTTTAGTTTACAGTGAAGGAAAAAAAAAAAAAAAAATTAAATAAATAAAAAAAAATTAAATAAATTTAATATAAAAATAAATAAATAAATAAAGTGTCCCATGCTTGTTCAGTCCATATGATATCATTTAACGCGAAAGGCCTGAAAACATCCAAAGATTAATTAATTAATTAAAAAAATAAAAATAAAATAAATAAATAATAATAATAATAAATAAATAAATAAATAAAAATAACTAAAACAAATTGCAGAAGAGGTACATCTCCATTAAGAAAAAATAAATAAATGGATAAATAATTACATAAGTAAATAAATTTAAGTACACACTTTCAGAATACCTGTCTAGATAACATAGTAAAGGAACTAAAATTACTGGTAACAGAGGCAGATATACATGCATACATATATACTCAAACCTAAATATATTAAATAGGTGACCTTCGGAAAAGAAAAAGGGAAGGAAATAAATAAATAAATAAAACAAGATATAGAAAAAAGGTATAAGAAAAGAGTTGGAGGTTGAGACTAACTACTCCATCTTAAAGGCCAGGGAGCTCTTCAAAGTATTTAATAAAGGGAGTCCATTTGTCTAGGAACTTACGTTTCGATCCTCGAATCATGTATTTAATCTTTTCCAATTGAATATAAGACATTACTTCTTTTATCCAGCTACCATGAGTTGGGGGGTCCGCCCTTTTCCACTTAAATAATATTAAACGCCTTGCTAGTAATGTAGTGAAGGCAATTACAGAATGGATATCTTTCCTGAGATCTATACCCTCAGGCATTACACCAAAAATGCCTATCAAGGGATCAGGGTCAATCGGGATGCCATATATCTGTTTATACGATTCAAAAATCTTCTTCCAAAACTCCTCTAGCTTGGGACACAACCAGAACATATGAGCAGTAGTAGCAGGTGATTGTGAGCACCTACCGCATGCAGGGCTAATATTTTGGTAAATCTTGGCTAGTTTAAAGTTAGTGAAATGAAGCCTATGGAGAACCTTAAATTGAACTAAGCCATGTCTCGCACAGGGCGAGGAGGAATGCACCTGGTTTAAAGCATCTTCCCATTCTACATCTGTAAATTCTATGCCCAAATCATTTTGCCAGGCTTTACGAATATAATCCAGGTTCTGTGGATCTATAGATGTTATAATAGAGTATATGTTTGAAATTAGTCCCCTGCCATGTGGGTTCAAATCAAGCAAATTTTCGATAGGTGATGTAGGGGGAATTTCTGGGAAGGAGACAAAGACCTTCTTAATGAGACTCCTAATCTGCAAATATCTAAAAAATTGAGATCTAGGTAAAGCAAAGTTACGTACAAGCTCTTCAAAAGAGCAGAAAGTGTTATCTAGATATAAATCTTTTAGAAGCCTAATCCCCCTCTCCTCCCATATGCAAAAAGCTGAATCCATGTAAGATGGTGGGAATAAACTATTAGAGACAATAGGACCCAAAATGGAAGCTGATTGTAGACCAAAATGTCTTCTAAATTGTGCCCAAATTTTTAAGGTGTGAGTCAATACAGGATTAGGGGAGGAGATATAATTCTTTCCCATCAGAGGAAGTGAAGAACAAACTAGGGAACTAAGTTTGACCTTAGTACATGATTGTTCCCCTTGCACCCACAAAGGGGTATTTTGGGGATCTACACTAGATAACCAGTAGATTATCTTCTGAATGTTACTTGCCCAGTAGTAAAATAAAAAATTAGGTAGAGCCATCCCTCCTTGACATTTTAATCTCTGTAAAAAAGTCTTCTTAATCCGAGGGGTCTTATTCCCCCACAAGAAGGAGGTAATTAGACTATCCAGCTTATTAAAAAAATTCTTCCTAATAAAAATGGGTATATTCGAAAATAAATACAGAAACCGTGGTAGAACAGACATCTTAATTAGGTTAGTACGGCCTGCTAAAGACAGGGGTAAAGAGGACCATTTCACAAAGTCTTTTTTACATCGATCCAATAGTGGACAAAAATTGGCCTTAAACAAATTATTAAACGATCTGGTGACTTGTACACCTAAGTATTTGAAGCCCTCACGAACTATTCTAAAGGGGATAAAGGAAGTGTCTCTATAGGAAGTCGGAGTGATCGGGAAAAACTCACTTTTATTCAAGTTTAGCTTATAGCCAGAGAATTTGCCAAACTCCTTTAATAATGAAATAATTTGAGGTATTGATGTGGCTGGGCTTGATACATATAGCAAAACATCATCTGCATATAATGAAATCTTATTCTCTGTACCATGCCGCATAATACCTTTAAAGTTAGAGGATTGACGGAGCGCAGCAGCCAATGGTTCAATTGATATAGCAAATAACAATGGAGAAAGGGGGCATCCTTGCCTGGTACCCCGATGTAAAGGGAAAAATTCAGAGTATACATTGTTTGTGCACACTGAGGCAACCGGAGAAACATATAACAATTTAATCCATGAAATTAAGTCTGCGGGAAAGCCAAACTGTTTAAGTGTGTAAAAGAGGTATTCCCACTCTACTCTATCGAACGCTTTTTCAGCGTCGAGAGATATTACTGCTTCTTGCTCGTCTGGGGGAGAATTTGTATAGATTACATTATATAGGCGTCGTAAATTACTAAAAGGATTGCGACCTCGAATAAATCCTGTTTGGTCATCTGAAATTATGGTAGGTAGAATGAGTTCTAGGCGTAAAGCAATAATTTTAGATAAGATTTTAAAGTCTACATTCAAAAGCGAAATTGGCCTATATGATTCACAACGAGTAGGATCCTTGCCTTCCTTTGGTAACAGGGAGAGAGAGGCCTGTGTGAGTGTTAATGGAAGAGTTCCAGTATCAAAGGACTCATTATAAACAGCCACAAGAAGAGGGCCCAGTAAAGTTGCGAACTTCTTGTAGAACTCTATCGGGAAACCGTCCGGTCCTGGAGCTTTATTGCTCTGCATTGCCGTAATGGCCTCCGCGACCTCTGACACATCTACAGGTCTGCCCAGGCCAGAATTAAGGTCGGGATTTATAGTTGGTAGCTCACATTTTTTAAAAAAAGAGTCTAAGATTGCAGGATCATTAGGATACTCTGAGGTGTATAGGGTAGAGTAAAAATGAACAAAGCTCTCATTAATATCCTGAAGAGAATATGCCATAGATCCAGAAGGGGCTTTAATATTAGTTATTGTCTTCGAATTATTTAATTGACGAGACTGAAAAGCCAATAATTTACTGGCTTTATCCCCAAATTCATAAAATGTATGCCGAGTTTTTAACAACCTCTTCTCTTCCTGTGAGGTTGACAGCAAATTATATTCAGATTGAAGACTTATTCTTTCTTTATATAAGCGAGGACAAGGAGAGATGGCATACTGTTCATCCAGCTTATTGATAGCTTCTGAAATATCCCTGAGCCTAGAAAGTTCTTTCTTTTTAACATAAGAAGAAAAAGAGATTATCCTGCCACGCAGATACGCTTTCAATGCCTCCCATAATGTAGATCTAGATACGTCATGCGTGTCATTTAACTCCAAATAAATCTTAATCTCATTGGTTAAATAAGTAATGAATTCTTCATCTGCCAAAAGCAAAGAATTTAGTCTCCAGGGCTTAAAGGAAGAATGCTGAGTTGGTAAACTAAGTACAAAAGAAGAGGGGGCATGATCAGATATAACAATGCTGTGATACATACTAGATGAAATTAAGGGTATAAGACTCTTATCCACTAAGAAGAAATCAATGCGGCTGTATGAATGATGCACAGGAGAAAAAAAAGAGAATGTTCTGGAAGAAGGGAAAAGAAATCTCCAGGGGTCTAATAGTCCAAATTGATCACAGAAATTCTTAATGTTTATGGCTGCTTTAGAGGGATGTATAACTTTAGAGGAGGATCTGTCCAGGTATGTGTCCAAAACACAGTTAAAGTCCCCACCTATAATTAATGCGTAGTTGTCGTCTATTGGAATAGATGTGAAGACTTTACTGAAAAAATTGCTATCGTCAAAGTTTGGGGCATAAATATTAACAAGAATAACTTGCTTGTCCAGCAAGCGGCCTGCAACAATCACATAGCGACCATAGGTGTCACTAATACACTTTTCGCAGGTGAAGGAAATGTTTTTTCTGATTAGAATAGCTGTACCTCTGGCTTTTGCATTGAAGCTTGAATGAAATACTTGTCCTCCCCAACTCCGTCTAACTTTAATTATATCTGAGTTAAGAATGTGGGTTTCTTGGAGAAAAATAACATCTGTGTTTAATTGACGTAAGTGAGAAAAAATTTTACCTCTTTTAATAACATTGTTCATGCCTTTCACGTTCCATGTCATAAAGTTAACGTCACATTTATTGAGCCTGGACATGATACCAGGACGTAACTGTAAATAAATAACGAAAAAAATACAGAGTTCGTTATAACAAACCACATAAGCATATTGACTCCGACCAACTGATCAATACATAAAAACAAAACAAAAACAAAAACCCGAGCCGTGCAATTATACCCACCTCCCCCCACCCTAGTCACAAACGACCTCGAACAAAAAACATCCGCTGGTATACTAAGAACCATAACTCACCAGCTTGTGTTTCTACTCCATTGGAACTAAATTACTAATGGTAACAGAAACAAGTGACATTTTGAACTTAAAATAAAGAGTGTGGATCAGACCGAACTTAAATTAGTCTCTTCAGCTCTCCATCCTCTCGTGTCACGTGGTTACCCGACCTCAGCGGAGAGTTATATAAAGCAAGAATACAGACACATTCTCTGCCGTAGTGTGCATCTTACACATTCGCTGAGGGGGGAAGGATTCCCCTCACAAACTCCAAGGCCCGCTGCGGACAGTCAAAAAAATGTCTTGCTCCATCATGATTGATCCGTAGACGTGCAGGGAAAAGCAAGCCGAATTCAATGCCCGCTCCTCTGAGTTGAGCCTTAACCTGGTTAAAAGCCGCTCTCCGCTTTGCGACATCGGCGCTGACATCGGGGTAGAAGTGTATACGCGTTCCTTTGTATGACACCTGACCTTTTTCCCTTGCCAGACGGAGAACTAGTTCCCTCGCCTGGTAGTGATGCATTCGCACGATGAATGGCCTGGGGGCTTGATTAGGTTTCGGCAGTGGTGCTAGGGAGCGGTGGGCCCTGTCCACCTCCGGCTTCCTGGTAAAGCTTTGCTCCCCGAATACCTCGAGTAATAATGTTTCAATAAATGTAGAAGGATGTGACCCCTCGGTGCCTTCGGGGATGCCGATCACTCGGATGTTGTTCCTCCTAGATCGATTTTCCAAATCATCAAGTTTGGCCTTCAGTTTTTCATTATCTTTCGACAGCGCTGAGCACGTAGACTCCAGAACAGTAACACGGCCATCTACGTCAGTAAGGGATTCTTCCACATCCTTCAATTTCTGTTCTTGCTCCAACAGTGAGGTTTTCACCGCGGAAATAGATGATTTAAGCTCTGCAAGAATCTCCACTCTGAGCGCGGCTACCTCAGATCTAATGCCGCCAAGGAGTTCTCTGATATCTCCTTGGTCCGAGATGGCGCCGTCCACACTTTGCGTATCACCAGCATCCTCAGTAATATCATCTGTTTTTTTAGTATTGTTTCTCGGCATGTTGTTTACTCAGGTTTGCAAATAGTGTTATCAAACTATGTCACCCAATAAATGCCAAGTAAGCCGTTAAATAATAGGAAATGCGCGGAGCAGAAAACTTTGCGACCTCTCACGCCGCCATCTTTTCTCCCTCCTCTAAACTGACTTTTTATTGTGCATTTTTGGAGATTCCCCAGAGGCTACAGCCAGTTAGATGACTAGCCAGCTACATAACTTTTTAAATTCTATACAAAAATAAGCTTCAAACCCTACAGCATCCTCACAGCAGCACCCACACACTTAATATACTAGCTGAGTCTTCTTTCTGTTTACAGACATGACAAATAACCAGTATAAAACTCACATTTCCTACAAAATCCAACCGACAACTCAAATTATAAATTATTTTAGTGCAACACTGCTTGTCCACTTTTTTTGTTTTTCCTATTCAATTTTTCTATAGGAATTTAAAAAGTCTAGTTAGTCAGACTGTTTTGATGTGTATTTGTGCGCTGTTTTAAAAATGCTGTAAAAAGGGACATTTCTGGGGACAGGACACCCAAAAAATGGAAAACGTGGATGTCTGGTCACCCTAACCGTTAGCAGTGCTTGCATTGTGTTACAATCAAAACAGGTGAGGGGAACTATCACTTTGCAACAGCTCTTTAAACTGGCTTTTTATTGTGTGTTTTTGGAGATTCCCCAGAGGCCACAGCCAGGTAGATTACTTTTTTTTATATATATATACAAAAATAAGCTTCAAACACTACAGCACCCACACACTTAATATACTAGCCGAATCTTATTTCTATTTACAGACATGACAAATAATTTCCTACAAAATCCATCCGACAACTCAAATTATAAATTATTTTAGAGTGCAACATTGCCTGTCCACTTTTGTTTTCCCTATTCATTTTTTTCTATAGGAATTTAAAAAGTCTAGTTAAAGAGTTATAACAATGAACCAAACCAGCTATGAGGTGAATCACAGCATTACAAACTTTTATTTGAAGCAAACAAATATTTTAAAATTGGACCAAAAGACAAGTGTGTAAGACTGTGTATTTAACAATTTTAATTGTGAATGAGTAATCCAAAAACAGCTCTGTAGAATAGAATCCACAAAGGCAGGTAATCTTCCTGCTGCTTCCGAGGGAATTTACCTGGCAATTGTTATCATCAATAAGAGAATGATCCAAAATGTCTCTTGTAGGAACCCAACTCCTCTCCTCAGGACCATAACCTTCCCAGTCCACCAAGTACTGAAATCCACATCCCCGCTGCCTAGAGTCCAGAATACATTTTACCGAATATGCAGGTTCCCCATCTACGAGTCGTAACGGTGGGTGAACTGGGGCAGGCGGATTAATGATAGAATGAAAAACTGGCTTTAATTTGGAAATATGAATGATTGGATGAATTGTCCTGTACGCTGGAGGAAGTTTGAGGCGGGGCCAATGAATTTAAGGGCAAGTTTATTACAGACAGTGTGGAGAGGAATATTCTTGGATGAAAGGCACGCTTTTTGACCAATGACGTAGTCAGACTGACAGGCTTTGACCAGTGGCGATTGCCCTGGTCCTTAGTGCCTGACCCCACCTGGAAGAAAGTGTCTCTGGCCTTCCTCCAAGTGCGGTGACACCTCAGGACAAAGGTGTGGGCAGAGGGCAGAGGTGGGGGCAAGTCACACATTTTCAAGTCTCAAGCAAGTCCCAAGTCCCTACCATCAAGTCTCAAGCAAGTCTCGAGTCACAGTACAAACAAATCAAGCAAGTCAAGTCAGTGGCTCACCTCAAGCAAGTCAAGTCGAGTCAAGTCACAATATCAAACAGGAACAAATATATTTTTGCCACACAACCTTATTCATTTTTCCTCAGAAATTTACTTTTTTAATTATACGTTTTAAATAATAGTGTTTTAAATATAACATTTTGAAAATAGGCAAAATACTACTTTGTATACAAATAAGTCTGTAATTGAGAAAAAATTGATAAAAATACAAGATAAAAATATGTATCTCATATTTATGTTATAATGAGTTTGATCATCCTAGGAAACAAAGATAATAGATGTTTGAAAATGATTTCACAATAAATATCTCCAGTGAAGACTGGGATTCAGTCTGGGAGCACGCTAAATAATTTCAGTGTGTAATAAAATATGCTATTCAATTTTAAATAATGTGCTGACTACAAATCACCCCTTATATCAGAAATAAAATGGACCCAAAATTTTCATCGGATATAGACACCCTATGTTTCTTTCACTTTGCATGATTGCCTACATTGTTCTTGAAAACTATTGTCATCATAGCTCAAAACAAGAAGCCTATTGCTGTTAATGTTTATGTATCTTCCCCTGTAGCTTATCTATTTCTTTGATTTTATCTTAATAAGAACTAAATTGACAGCTGTGCATTTAAGGTCTGCCTAAGCTTTTTGTTTTGTTTCGTTTTTGTTTTCTGTTTGTTCTTTTGGAAAAATAATTAATTTTAAAAAACTGAATATAGAAATATGAAATTAACTGACAGACCAACTCTATGACATTAATGCCGCCAGTAAGTGGTGGCAAATCACAGCTTTATCACAGAAGTGTTCACTGAACCGATTCATTCAAAACAGTTGATTCGTTCATGAACAAGCAAGAATGGGCCATTGAATCACTCAACCGATTTGTTCAAATCCCTGGATTCGTTCAGTATTCAGTGTGTTGCTTAGAGATGCACGTGACTCTAATTTAGCAGTGGACTCAACGGAACTGTTGGCAGCCGCACTGAAAATATTACTAAATATCATTTGTTATAAATATAAAAACTCATACTAGAGCCATTTTGGGTTCAAGAGAAGTATCACTAATCGATAAAACACTGTGGTTTTCAACTAACAAACAAGTTTACATACCTTTCTTTTGTGAAGTGGTGACGTCCTGGCTTTGCAAATGCATACAGTTTCGAAGTGTTAATCCAAACATCAGGAGATTCTCTTGCTCCGTGTATTTGGCGCGCTGTATTCCTGTGCTCGTGCAGTGTCATGAACTGCACAGACTCGGTTCACTTCTGCTGCTGGTTCAGTGGCTTGCGTTTTGTTGACCAAATTATTTCGCAATGATTTATAATAACAATTAGAGTTGTTATAAAATCAAGTCCTGCCGAGTCATGAAGGTCAAGTCAAGTCAAGTCTCAAGTCACTGGATCTCAAGTCCAAGTCAAGTCGAGTCATTTTCTTTATTTAGTCAAGCAAGTCACAAGTCCTTAAATTTGCGACTCGAGTCAAGTCATGTGACTCGAGTCCCCCACCTCTGGCAGAGGGTACCGCAACTTCAGATTCCAGACTCAGAAAAGTAGGTGGCTGGTAACCTAAGCTACACTCAAATGGAGACTGGCCCGTAGACGACACTGGTAATGAGTTGTGTGCATACTCATTAAAGTTGCTGACTCCAAGAGGATGGGTTCTGAGACATCAAACACCACAACACACATTCTAAATCTTGGTTGGTCCTCTCCATCTGACCATAACTCTGAGGATGAAACCCAGGATCTTTCCAAATTTGTAGACAATTTAGGCCCTCTGTCAGTGACCCCAATGGATGACATCAGACCATAAACTCTCCAGCACAAACAAACGACCCAATGGGCACCCGGGTGGAGGCGTTACCCCTTGTAAGTCTGTACGGACCTTCAATTAAATCTCCCAAGTCACCATTGAAACCACGATTTTCTGTGGCAAGATGACCTCGGGAGATGATGGGTACTCAGATCAAAAACACAGGATAAGGCATCAGGTTTTTTGGAACCTGGACGGTAAGAAATGGAAAAATTTAAATGACTGAAAAATAAAGAGTGCCTAGAGTTTAACCTTTTGGCAGACCTGATATTTTCAAGGTTCTTATGGTCGGTCCAGATGAAAAAGGTACCTCCAAGCCTTCCAACTATTGACTCCACTCCTCCAAGGTGAGCTTGACTGTCCGCAACTCTCTATTGCCAATGTCGTGTTTGCGTTGCGTTTTTGCAGAAGAGTGCTAGGACAGAACCGTGCCAACCCCCACCTCTGACTTATCAACGACCACCACAAACTGACGGGAAGGAAAGGAAAGGATGGTAAGAACGTGACATGTGGCCAGGTATGGTGTCCCATACTTGGAATTTGTGCTCTGCATTTCACCCATCCAAGTGCGCACACATAGCAGAGAGTAGTGAACACACACACAACGTAAACACACACTCGGAGCAGCCATTTTTGCTGCAGTTCCCAGGGAGCATTTGGGGGTTTGGTGCCTTGCTCAAGGGTCTCACCTCCGTCATAGTATTGAAGGTGGAAGAGGTGGAAGGTCATGCCCCCACATACAATCCCTGCCAGTAATGAGACTCGAACCTGTGACCTCTGACTCTAAGCATTAGGCCACAACTGCCCTCAGGGTCAACAAGAATTGGAGGTGAAACAAAGAAGCTTTTCAGTTTGGAGAACGCAGCATCAGCCATGCTGGACCACCTGCATAATTTTAGTGGAGGTCAAGGCAGTCAAAGGGGCGGCTAGCTGGCTGTAGTTATGAATACACTGGTAAAAATTGGCAGGGCCATGTGGGAATCTTGAGTTGGCCAATCTACCACAGCCCGAACTTAGTCAGGATTCATGTGCACTCCCTCAGAAGACACAGTGTATCCCAAAAAGGGAACAGACTGTGCATAAGTGTATTTCTCTGCCTTGACATAAGGCCTATTCTTTACCAGCCTCTGAAGCACTCGCCTGATGCACTGAACTTGTTCTTGTAGAGTGCAAGAAAAAAATCAATACTGTATGTCATTCAGGTAGACAATTGAGCATGTGTTTCAACCAAATGATGAACCAAATTGCCAGGTGTTACGAAGATCCAACATTTGTGAAAAAGGAAGCACCCCGCAGTCGTTTGAAAGCTGAAGACATAAGCGGCAAAGTATAATTATTCTTTACTGTGATGCTGTTCAGCCCTTGATAGTCAATGCAAGGATGCAGGGAACCATCTATCTTTTCCACAAAGAAGAAATCTGCACCTGCAGGAAAGGAGGAAGGATGACTTTGGCTGCCAGAGAATCAGAAATATATTTCTCCATGGCCTCCCTTTCCGGAGCAGAAAGCGAGTATAACCTGACTTTAGGCTGAGATGTACCTGGCAATAAATCTATTGCACAGTCATAGGGGTGATGTGGAGGAAGAGAAGCAGCTCGAGACTTACTGAACACTCCCTTCAGGTCAAGATACTCTCTGGGCACATTTGACAGGTTCGTATGTTCATCCTGTAACACAGATCAACAAACAGAAGAACAGGCAGACAACAAACATGAAACATGACAATATTCACTCCATGAAGAGACAGTGTTCTGGTGCCAGTTTATGTTGGAAGTTGAGAGCCAGGGGTGACCCAGGAGCCAAGGGAGAGTCAGTCAAAAGAAAGTGAAAGTATCAGAGAATTGATCCTCAGTATTAGCGACTGGGCTCTGCAGGGCTCGTTGATCTCGATGTTTCAATCTAGCTTCCACTCAGAACGCCATATCAATAAACCTGTCTAGGGAGGTGGGCAATTCCTATGTGTAGATTTTGTGTTGAATGCAGTTGGGCCAGCCCGTGCAGAAAAATGTTCCACTGCGCTTCCATGTTCCAGTTGCATCTTGCAGCTAAAGTGCGAAACTTGGGAGTAATCCATCTCCGTCCGATTCCCCTGACGTAACTCAGCCAACACCCTTGCTGCTTCTCTGCCAGAGATTTTAAACTCCTCTGTGGGTAAAGACGAAGGCTGGAGAGCGATATATAAAGAGCATTTTGCTAGAAATGAACAGCATAGCTGGGGCTCACCAGAGAAAACAGCTGGAGGTGGCAGACAGCAACAGGTGGGTTGATCACAGTGGGCTGTTGCGCAGACTCTGTCTTTAATTGCTGGAGCTGGGTGGTTAGCTGTCCCGAAACGCAAGCAAAAGTCTTGTATCGCAGCATGCAGCAGCTGTTGTAGTGCAGATGGGATGCACTTTGAGACAGTGAAAGAGAGAAGATGTGGTACAGCTGAATCACTCACGCTGTTTTCAAATGACTGATCTGATAGTTTGTGTGGATTTATTTACTCATCTAACCTATTGTACATACTACAGGTGCATCTCAATAAATTAGAATGTCATGGAAAAGTTCATTTATTTCAGTAATTCAACTCTCAACAAATTAGAATACTTCATAAGACCAATAAAAAAAAAATTTTTTAGTGAATTGTTGGCCTTCTGGAAAGTATGTTCATTTACTGTATATGTACTCAATACTTGCTTTAATTGCTGCCTCAATTCGGCGTGGCATGGAGGTGATCAATTTGTGGCACTGCTGAGGTGGTATGGAAGCCCAGGTTTCTTTGACAGAGGCCTTCAGCTCATCTGCATTTTTTGGTTTCTTGTTTCTCATTTTCCTCTTGACAGTGTTCAGGTTTGGTGAGTTTGCTGGCCAGTCAAGCACACCAACACCATGGTCATTTAACCAACATTTGGTACTTTTGGCAGTGTGGGCAGGTGCCAAATCCTGCTGGAAAATGAAATCAGCATCTTTAAAAATCTGGTCAGCAGAAGGAAGCATGGAGTGCTCCAGAAATTCTTGGTAAACGGTGCAGTGACTTTGGTTTTCAAAAAACACAATGAACCAACACCAGCAGATGACATTGCACCCCAAATCATCACAGACTGTGGAAACTTAACACTGGACTTCAAGCAACTTGGGCTATGAGCTTCTCCACCCTTCCTCCAGACTCTAGGACCTTGGTTTCCAAATGAAATACAAAACTTGCTCTCATATGAGAAGAGGACTTTGGACCAATCCAGTTCTTCTTCTCCTTAGCCCAGGTAAGACGCCTCTTACGTTGTCTGTGTTTCAGGAGTGGCTTAACAAGAGAAATACGACAACTGTAGCCAAATTCCTTGACACATCTGTGTGTGGTGGCTCTTGATGCCTTGACCACAGCCTCAACCCCATTCCTTGTGATGTTCAACCAAATGCTTGTATCAATTTTGCTTGACAATCCTCATAAGGCTGCGTTTCTCTCGGTTGGTTGGGCATCTTTTTCTTCCACACTTTTTCCCTCCACTCAACTTTCTGTTAACATGCTTGGATACAGCACTCTGTGAATAGCCAGCTTCTTTGGCAATGAATGTTTGTGGCTTACCCTCCTTGTGAAAAGGGTATCAATGATCCTTGTCTTTGTCTTTTGGACAACTGTCAGATCAGCAGTCTTCCCCATGATTGTGTAGCCTAGTGCAGTGGTTCTCAATTCCAGTCCTGGGGGCCCCCTGCTCTGCATTTTTTGCATGTCTCCATTAAGCCGGGCTCACACTGTGCAAATATATATATATATTTTTTTTAAAAGTCCTTTAGGATTGTACTTGTCAGACTGTACGAACATGATGATCATGTCACACTATGGGATCTCAGTTGTCATTAATGTCAGACTGTACGACAGTCAAGACGAGTTAAAAATGGGTGTGCGCAAGAAAACTTGTCCGGAGTTTTATATTATCAACCCATACACGTCCAGAGACTGCGAACTGCATTGCACGTGGGACCGAAATGTTGGCTGTCATGAAAAGTATACGTACGGCGGCAATACTAGCGTATTTAACGCTAGTTAAATACGCTAGACAGGGGGAGTCGTGGCCTAATGGTTAGAGAGTCGGACTCGTAATCCAAAGGTTGCGAGTTCGAGTCTCGGGCCGGCAGGAATTGAAGGTGGGGGGAGTGAAAGTACAGCTCTCTCTCCGCCTCAATACCACGACTGAGGTGCCCTTGAGCAAGGCACCGAACCCCCAACTGCTCCCCGGGCGCCGCAGCATAAATGGCTGCCCACTGCTCCGGGTGTGTGTTCACGGTGTGTGTGTTCACTGCTGTGTGTGTGCACTTTGGATGGGTTAAATGCAGAGCACAAATTCTGAGTATGGGTCACCATACTTGGCTGTATGTCACGTCACTTTTCACTTTTCACTTAACCCTCTGGGGTCCAAGGTCATTTTGGGGCCCTTGAGATGTTTTGACATGCCCTGATATTTGTGCTTTTTTCAGCTACTTAAAACGTACTATTGACCAACATGTAATTTTTTTTTTGTATTCAGCACAAACTGTGCTACAATAATATGTGACCAAGATGGATGTACATGTTTGCATTTTTTAGAAAAAAAATATTATGTGTGGTTAGTACGTTTTGGGAAAAAAATGTAGAAATAAGGCCTTAAAACCCTCACTAAATAGTCCTGAATAAGACTTTTGAGTAATCAGTCTTGTAGGCTAGAATATTTACTTCAAAATTATGTGAAAATCATTCTGCTTACTCATTCACAGAAAACAATATATTGATTTAAAATTTTCAAGACATGTTTTGTGATCGAGGGTCTATATGCGAGGGAGTGGTAATGGCCATGAATATTAAGTGAGTCTCACCTGAGAGACAAAGGGCCCTCCCCTATGGGCCTCTAATGGCCCATCAGTGTGACTGTGACTGTGACTGTGAGGCAGGTAAGAGAGAATGTGAGGACATTGAAGAAAAGGGTTTTTTAAATTATTTGTGTTTTATTTACAACACAGTATAATCAAAACATACATAATGAAGGTCAAAGACACATTATTGTGCACACTGATCTAACCACAGAGATGTGAACTGACAACAGATTCTATTCAACAAGTGAAACAAGTAAATCATACCTGATATTTACGTGTTTTATTTAAGTGTTTCTACTTCTTTCCATGGATTCAAGAAGAAAAAAACAAAATAAGTAGAAAAGGAACTTGTTTTAACATAGAATATCAGTGTAGTTGAACATCTGATGTTGGTTCAGCGCTCTCAGAGGAAAATGTGTTCAAGTTTATGACACAATAACACGGTAACTAATGCAAATCCTTTCTTTATTCAGCGTGAACAGTAACAGTAGCCGCGATGAGGACCTCCGCTCTTTGTTTTTGGCCGTTTACACGCGCGCACGCACCACGTGGCTATTTACATATGAACGGCGCGAGCAGCGCGTGGGCGTGAACTCATTAGAGATAATGAGTCAGACGGGAAAGATTGAACATCGTGTTGGTTTCATACGGATTACTTCATCTCAGAATGTTTGTTTTCGATAGGACTTGCTTCATTTCAAAGTAGACACTTCAGGCTTTCTATAGATATAACTCCCATGTCTCTGTGTTGAGTATTCGCTGAGTTACAGTTCATTTTAGTGAAGCGTTTCTCAAAACAGTTTGCGGAGACGGAGAAGACAGAGAGCACACCCTGTTTATTTTCTTATTTCTCCAAAAGCACAAAGTTGTGTTGTTATTGTGAGTGTACTCAAAAAAAAGTAGACACTTAAGAGTTTCGATTGATGTATAACACTTATTTGTGTGACCAAAATCAACAGAGTATTTTTAGTGTCTTTTGCACTGATCTTAAAAAAAACGAGTTGGTCTCGCCGGCGATACAGCCGACCCCAGAGAGTTAAGAAGAATAGTGTATGTATTCATACACACCCACATGAAAACAGCGGCACAACCAGTGTTGATATAAAAAAGAAACATATCAGATGAATTCCGTGAGCGGAGGACGGGAGCGCCGGAGTTTATGGCTGATAGAATAATTCTCTAGCATTAATTCTGCTCATAGCTTGCCTTGAAAAACGGAGACAGTTTGATATTCGTCGTAGGGGTAGTCACACTGCAGGACTGTGCGCCAAATCTTCTGACACTGCCAGAATTTCGTCAGAGGTGAAATTTCATCGCAACGGCCATTAATCGGCTGTCGGTGAACATGTCAAACCAGCGATCAAAGACTACGGATTTTACCCTAGGATTATAGGAATCTTTTAGGATTTTTAAAATTTGTCCCAGACAACCAAATCGTGGCCAAAATCGCACAGTGTGAACCGGGCTTTATTTAACACACCTGATTGAGATCATCAGCTCGTTAGTTCGGTTCATGGATCTCTCTCCTAACGAGCTGATGATCTCAATCAGGTGTGTTAAGTAAGGGAGAAATGCAAAATGTGCAGAGCAGAGGGCCCCCAGGACTGGAAGTGAGAACCACTGACCTAGTGAACCAAACTGAGAGACCATTTTGAAGGCTCAGGAAACCTTTGCAGGTGTTTTGAGTTGATTAGCTGTGTAGCATATTTGCTTTATGAGATGAACATAATAAATCATAACGGGTTATCAATTATATATCCATCTTCAGGAATTAGCTGTAGTATTAATAGTACAATAGAATGATTAGTTCGTCCGCAGTACGGACCCTTCTATTGACTTTAAGGAAAATTATTCCTCTGGCCACGACAAATAATTTTCTTAATGAAGCAGTGCTCCGAGCATTGTAGCAAGATCGGACGTTAAAGTGACTTAGTTCTGAGAGCAGCAGACACAGACAACCAAGTGTGAATACATATGGATGTTTATTAAACTACACTACAGGGGAACATGTAACATAGAACTAGACACAGACATACACACATTAAACATGGATGCCAACGCAAGGAAGGCACGGAGAGAGAGAGAGAGAGAGAGAGAGAGAGAGAGAGAGAGAGCGCGCGCAAGAGAGAGTGTGGCAGGATTTTAACATCAGCTAACTACAACCTGGGTTTGAATCATTAGAAAATCACACCACCTTAATTAAAAGGGGTCGAAGCCTAGAAGCGAATCTAGATAGTTAACAAGCAGTTACTTGCATGATTTTTGTGGGTGCTGAGTAAAGTATCCTGGTGCATGTATAATGTGTAGATTCCCGGGGGGGGGGATGGGCTTGACCAATGAGAAAGGCTGAATTTCCAAGCGGGAGTTTGGAAATACTGGGGGTTTTATGGCCCTTTGTCTGAGTGCCTGGTAATTTGCAAAAGGGGTTGGATTCAAAGTTATTATACAAACTATTAAAGATTCTTAAGACACTGATATGTTGCATAGTTATCAACATGTAATATTCACTCCCAATTAGATCATCCGAAGACGGATTGATAGAGACCAAACATGTTACAGTCAGAGTGATATTAACTATTGATCTATTATAAGCATGAATAAAACTGTATAAAATACACAAAAACAGTAATAATATACACAATATGTGGTTACATACATAATATAGTGTTATGCCTAGCAATGTCCTTTAGGATGGTTTTATGTGCATATGAAAAAGAAAATCTCTGTGTAGTTCTGTGGAGACCAAAAAGAAATGTTCTTTGGCCAGAGGAATTTCAGTCTGGTTCTTTGTCTTCTATGTGTGGGGGAAAAGTCAATCTAAAGAAGCTTGTGATTTCTCTCGTGGAACACATGTGATGGCCATCTCTTTGACCATTAATCTTGACTATTTGTCCCAAATTTTTTATGTGTGGGTTTATGCGTGGGTTTGTGATTAGTTTATGTCTTAGGTTTATATAAATATAGTCTTATTTATATTTAAAAGAGAAGTATCTTGTGTTTTGTGCTTACAAGTTAATGTCTTAATCTGCTGATCTTGTTACTGTACTTATTAATAGTGTTTTCACTATATTTTGGATTTCAATATCCAGTGCAGAATTCATGTCATACGGCTCGTTCAGTGAATCGCTGCCGACTCAGTGATCATCCGCAAAACAGTGATTCTGTTCAAATTTCCTGTAAAATCATAAATGATTCCCTTTGAGCTAAATTAAATTATATTTATGTATCAAACCCTACAATAGTCAAGTGAAATAAAATAAAAATAAAAAAAACTCTTGTACATCATTTGAAAATAAAGAACAAAGATTCATGCACTCATGCCTAACATTTCAATGAGAAACTAAGAGAACTATACAATCTAAATTAAGAGCAGGGCTCCAAGTGTTTGTGTGCTTTTAGTATCTCTTGCCATGTGCCAGCTTGGGGAAATTTATTTATTTATTTATTTTTTTTTCTCCTTTTGCTGCATGTTCAGTCCAAGTACCATGTTGAGGTTTGAAAAAAGCTCAAATTGTACATGGATTCTCGAAGTTGTTCATACACGAGTCTTGGAAGCATAGGTTCCCTTCATCTGAATCGTTGACCCTCGTTCAGGATTTCTTCACAGGAAGACTGGAAATGACAAGAAATTAAATTAATGAAAGTGAAGTATAGAGTAATGTGCAGAACAGGTTGAGATTGAATTATCAAGTTCCAGTTCAAACATTCTTTATAAAATGCTAAACTTGCATTTCCAGTGGTCTCCAATTGCATCTGTCATGTGATCTTGTCAACAATGTTTTATGATATACTTAAAGGGTTACTCCCCCAAAATGAAAATTCTGTCATTAATCATTTTTCCTCATGTTGTTCCAAACCCGTAAAAGCTTTGTTCGTCTTCAGAACACAATTTAAGATATTTTGGCCCAGAAAAGTATGAAAAGCATCGTCAAAATAGTGCATCTGCTATCAGTGGTTCAATCTGAACTTTATTAAGTGATGAGAATACTTTTTGTACACAAAGAAAATAAAAATAACGACTTTATTCAACAATTCGTCGCATCTGTGTCACAGTAGCGCCATTTTGGAGAATATCCGCTTAACGCAAACTGCGTACGCTGTTCTGTGTCAGCCGCACCACACAGATACGCTGTTTTTGTTAAATGATGACTTGAATAAAGTTATTTTTATTTTCTTTGCATACAAGAAGTTCACTTCATAAAGTTCAGATTGGACCACTGATGGTAGATGGACTGTTTTAACGATGTCCTTATACTACGTTTCTGTGACTTGACTGTGTAAGGACCCTTGCTGTCTATGGAGGGTCAGAAAGCTCTCAGACTTCATCAAAAATATCGTAATTTGTGTTGAAAAGATGAACGAAGATCTTATGTGTTTGGAATGACATGAGGGTGAGTAATTAATGACAATTTTCATTTTTAGGTGAACTAACCCCTTTGATTATTTTCAACTAAACAGCAACACAACAAAATGCTTTATACACAGTCTCATTACATATGTGCCTTACATTTGTATGAATTCCAACGTAGGTGCCATCTCCTCTGGATGTTTTATGTTTAAAATAAAGAGAATGTGTAGCTCAGCCACAATGGGGGAGGAAATGATAAGTTCTTAAATGACAGCAATCTGGAATCACCAATAACAATAAAAAAATAAGAAATTATAAACACATTGTAAATTCAGAAAGCCACTCCAAACATTGATTAAATCTTTCCTACACAAAGAACTTCAATAACAATTACTAATTTTTGTCAGTACTGAACATCCCTAAAGGTAAATAAAAATGGAAGCATATGGGTAGCAAAATTCAATTTGAAATATGCAAAATGGCAATGCATTGCAATACATAAAATGGCAATGTAGTTCTGTATTTTTATTTACATTTTGCCATACATGTGTCCAAATTTTAGTGTAAAATGAAAATTCGGTTATATAATTTACATTTGCCATTTTCTACACTAGTTTTAATATGCAAATTAAAAACATATTTTTATAATTTATAAGTTAATTATTCACAATATTAAGTTAATTAAAACAAAAATTATTACCCAAATTGATTAGATGTGTTAAACATGTCCAAGCAAAAACTGTAGCAAAGTTATCATTTAAATGCTGTTTTCCTAAATGCATTTAGACTTAGGGGTAGGACGCATTGCATTTCCATCATAATACCGCATGAATTTTTAGGATGCATTCTGAGCCAAAGGTGCAGCAAAATGCTGATTTAAATGTCTTTTATTTTTCTTAAATGCATTGACACTTACATATAAGACATTTCAATAACAATTTCATTTAATACCCCGCAATGAATAAGTCAATGTGGAAAGCGTTTGGTTGACGGTGGATATTGACCTATCGTGCGTCCTGTTGCTGAGCCCCACCTAACGATTGACAGGTCAGGGGCGTGTTGCATTTTCAAATGCATTTCAAACCCACATTGACTTTAAATTCATAGCGAGGTATTAAATGAAAATGCAATTGAAACGTCTTATATGTAAGCGTCAATGCATTTAAGAAAAATAAGAGACATTTAAATGACCATTTTGCTACCCTTTGCTGCACCCTTGGCTCAGAATGCATCCTCAAATTATCACTGCATTTTTCTACAATTATCATGCGGTATTATGATGAAAATGCAATCCCAAGTGTCCTTAAGTCTAAATGCATTTAGGAAAAACAGCAATTAAATGATAATTTTACTACAGTCTTGGCTTGGACATATTAAACATATCTAATCAATTTGTGTAATACATTTTCATTTTGCAACTTAAAAAAGTTAAAATATGATTTTATTTTGCATATTAAAACTAGTGTAGGAAATGGAAAATGTAAATTATATAATTGAATTGCACATATGTATGGGAAAACGTCAATTTAAATACAGAAATGCATTGCTATTTTACATATTGCATTGCCATTTTGCATTTCAAACTGAATTTTGCTCCCCATATGCTTCCATAAATAAAAACTGTAGTGTTAATAAATAAAACAGAATACAAACCCTTGATAAGAATGCAGGGGGTACTTGGGATGCACAATACAGCAGCAATTACGACCTGTCATTAGAAAAGAAAACAGAAGAAACAATGAATGTCATTGTGATGGGGTTCAGGGGTGAAAGGAAGAAGACAGGGTCGGCGTGACTGGGACTCGTAAATTTTATTCCGGTGCTCTTGCACCAACAAAAAGGAGAGGCGCTCACTGCACTTCAAAACGTCCAACAAATAACTCAGAATACACGGTCCGCGTATAGTTTCGTGTTCTCGCACCAGTATCTCTGTCCACTCCAAGTCCCAGTCGATCTCTCTCTCAGCCTCTAGTTCTGGTGGCTTCTTATCCGGTCCCTCCATGCCAATTACTGAAATGAGACACAGGTGTTATCGTTTGCACTTGACCCACTTACGCACCGCTCGTCTCCTTTCCCTCTCTCCCGCTGCAGACCTCGCTGAACCACGCAATCCCCCCCCCCCCCCCCCCCCCCCCGCCACATACCCCCACCCCCCGACTCAGGCCGGGGAGCCCTCCGGCCTGTAGCCCCCCCCCCATTTCTGGAGAGGAAGTCGGCTACAGCCATCTGCGCCCCCGGCCTGTGGACCACCTTGAATTTAAAGGGCTGTAATGCCAGATACCAACGGGTGATCCGCGCGTTGGTATCCTTCATGCGATGGAGCCACTGCAGGGGCGCGTGCAGCGCGCCCCAGGAGATAATAGCGGAGAGTGAGGACCGCCCACCTAATCGCCAAACATTCCTTTTCTATGGTGCTGTACATCGTCTCTCTCTCTCTTCGAGAGCTTACGACTGATGTACAGCACCGGTCGTTCCTCACCCTCTACCTCCTGGGACAGGACTGCTCCAAGCCCCCTGTCCGACGCGTCAGTCTGCAACAAAAAAGGGAGAGAAAAGTCAGGAGAGTGTAGGAGCGGTCTGCCACACAGAGCAGCCTTTATCTGGGTTAAAGCCTGCTGGCACTGCTCCGTCCACTGGACCGGATCTGGTGCTTCCTTTTTAGTGAGGTCAGTCAGCGGGCTGGTGAAGTCCGAAAACTTGGGCACAAATCTCCTGTAATATCCCGCCAGCCCCAGGAACTGCCTCACCTCCTTTTTGGTCTTGGGTCTCGGACAGGTTGCAACCGCTGCTGTCTTATCAATTTGGGGACGCACCTGCCCGTGACCCAAGTGGAAACCCAGATACCTGACCTGCACACGCCCAACCGCACACTTCTTCGGGTTGGCCGTCAGCCCCGCCCCTCTCAGCGACCCCAGCACGGACCGTAGATGCTCCATATGACGCTGCCAGTCGTTGCTATAGATGATAATGTCATCTAAATAGGCAGCGGCATACGCAGCGTGTGGTCGGAGTATCCAGTCCATGAGTCGCTGAAAGGTGGCTGGAGCCCCGAACAAGCCGAAAGGAAGCGTAACAAATTGGTGTAATCCAAACGGCGTTGTGAAAGCTGTCTTTTCTTTGGATATTGGAGTTAAGGGGATCTGCCAATATCCTTTCGTTAAATCCAGTGTCGAATAAAATCGAGCAGAACCTAGCCGATCAAGCAATTCGTCAACCCGCGGCATTGGATATGCATTGAATTTCGACACAGCATTCACCTTACGATAATCCACACAGAACCGAACCGAGCCGTCCGTTTTAGGCACTAAAACTATCGGGCTCGCCCAGTCACTGTTGGATTCTTCTATTACTCCCATATCCAGCATCGCTTCTAATTCAGTCTGAACCACCTTTTTTTTGTGTTCAGGTAGACGATACGGCCGGCTGCGCACTACCACACCCGGTTCGGTCTCAATGTGGTGCTGAATGAGGTCTGTGTGACCAGGCAGGGGCGAGAACACATCTGCAAACTCCGCTTGCAACTTGGCTACATCAGTGAGCTGGGAGGGCGAGGGGTGATCCCCTGCTGGGGCCAGAGCGAGAGATTTCACTTCTGGGCCGAGATCTTCCTCCCCACTCACCACCATCGCCAACATCACTGACTCCGCCTCGCTCCACTTTTTAAGGAGATTGAGGTGGTAAACTTGACGTGCCCCGTTCCTGTCTGACCGCACCACCTCATAATTGAGATCCCCAACTCGTCGTGTGACCTCAAAGGGTCCTTGCCACTTAGCGAGTAATTTGGAGCTAGAAGTTGGGAGCAATACAAGCACTTTCTCTCCAGGTGAAAATTCGCTTAATCTGGTTCCCCTGTTATATAGCCGGCTTTGTCTGCCCTGAGCCTGTAACAAATTCTCCATAGAGAGCCGCCCTAAAGTGTGGAGTTTTGTTCTCAGGTCCAGTACATACTGAATTTCGTTCTTACTGTTCGAAGGCCCGTCCTCCCAAGTTTCTCTTAGGACGTCCAACACCCCACGGGGCTGTCGTCCGTAGAGAAGCTCGAAGGGGGAAAACCCCGTGGAGGCTTGGGGGACCTCGCGCACAGCAAACAACAGGGGTTCCAGCCATTTGTCCCAATTTTTGGCGTCCTCGTGAACAAACTTCCGAATCATGGTTTTCAATGTACGATTAAATCGTTCGACCAGTCCGTCCGTTTGTGGGTGGTAGACGCTGGTGCGAATCGATTTAATGCCCAGTAACTCGTAAAGTTTGCGGAGGGTCTGTGACATAAATGCCGTGCCTTGATCGGTGAGAATCTCTTTCGGGATTCCCACCCGGGAGATTAAATGAAACAGTGCGTCCGCCACACTTTTCGCGGAAATGCTGCGGAGCGCCACTGCTTCTGGATATCGCGTTGCATAATCCACCAAGACTAAGGCAAAGCGATACCCATGTGCAGATCGTTCTAATGGCCTGATGAGGTCCATGCCAATTCGTTCGAAGGGGATCTGCATCAGAGGGAGCGGGCACAATGGTGCTTTTGGGGTGGCCGGTGGGTTTACCAGCTGACATTCATGACAAGACGCACACCACCTGCGCACGTTCTCATGAATGCCCGGCCAGAAAAATCGGGTCATTAGACGATTCAGTGTTGCAGTTTGTCCCAAATGCCCGGCCATCGGATTGCAATGAGCTGCCTGGAAAAGCATTTCCCGACGGCTTTTTGGTACTAATAACTGCGTTGTATCTCGTTTTGACTGAGTGTCTTGGGTCACTCGGTACAACCGGTCTTTTAAAACAGCAAAATAAGGATAGGAGAGCAATTGCGTCAGCTGGAGAGGCTGTCCGTCGATGGAACGGACCTGATCAAACGCATTTTTGAGCGACTCATCCTGAGACTGTTCCAGGGGAAAATCATCACACTCTGCGAGGTTTCTCCTCACAACAGCACTCCGTTCCCCTGCCTCAGCTCCCATTGGTCCCGGCTCAGCCTCTCCCACCTGCACGACCGCCCCCCTTCCCCGCTCTCCATTGCTCCAAGAGACATCTGCACATAAATGCCCCAATAATACACCAAACCCTGGACAATTTGTTCCCAAAATCAGCGGATGTCTGAGGTGCGGGCTAACTGCCACCTCTATCCTATGCTTTTGTCCCCTAAATTGAATAGCCACCGACACTAGGGGGTAGTTCACCACGTCGCCGTGCACACACCATACCCTAACCATGCGGCTCTTATCCAATGCATCCGATTGAATCAGGCTTTGATGCATTGAGGATTGGTTACATCCTGAATCCATCAAAGCCTGATACGTACCCCCCTTAATACTCACAGGTATTTGGTACAGGCCAGCTTGATCGGGGGCAGCCTGTGGGGCGTCCGGGACCCGGATCAGTGTGCCCACCTCCATCACGGGACACCGACTGATAAAATGGCCTGGGTCCCCGCAACGCCAACAGACCGGCCCAGGCTTCCCCGCCACTCCAGTGGCAGGAAGTGGGTCAAGGAATTGGCGTGGAGGGAGCAGAAAAACGGGAGCTGCGGGTGCGCTACCACCAGCTGGCCCCATCCCCCTGGGCGGCGCCCTCGGGGCAGCTAGCGGCTCTGGCCTCGGGCCACCCCTTTCCCGGGGTGGGACTCGTGGATGAAGGTTTCCCCTGGACCTGGGAAGAGGGACAGGTTTGTAGGGCAGAAACAGAGGAGAAGGGAGAGAGAGAGAGAGACAGATGGCAGGGCCTCGCCGACCCCAGGACACGCCACCATCTGGTCTGCCGCCAGTTGGATGGCCTGTTTCAGCGACGCCGGGCGGTGGCACTGGACCCATTGGGGTCTTCTTCGGCAGCCGAGCCACAAACTGCTCCAGCACCACTTTGTTGATCACCTCCTCGACGTCGCTTCCATCGGCCATCAGCCATCTGCGGCAGGCGTCCCGGAGCTGTTGCGCCATCGCGAAGGGTCGGCCACCCTCCCCGAGATCCAATGACCGGAACTGCTGGCGGTGCTGCTCGGGACTCAGGCCGACCCGCTGGAGGATGGCGTGTTTCAGGTCGTCGTAGACCAGGAGGTTCTGAACTGGCAGTTGTTGTGCGGCGAGCTGGGCTTCTCCAGACAGCAGAGGGATGAGCCGCATCGGCCAGTCCACCGGGGGCCAACCCAGATGCCTCAGCCGACCTCTCAAACAGGTCCAAGAATGCCTCCGGGTCGTCCTGGGGACCCATTTTGTGGAGAGGTACGTGTGGGGGCGGGGCTGAGGCAGGTGGAGAACGAGTGGTCCGAACCTCCCGGTCAATCCAGCTCCGGAACAACTCGCGGTCTTCTTGCTGGGCTTGGAGGAGGGCTCGAAAACTCCGTTCCTGGTTGTCCCTTATGCCCAGCAGTGCCTGATGGTGTTCCTGGTGAAGTCCCGCGAGTGACTGGATAACCTCCGCAAATGGCGATGACGGCGGGGACTGCATGACGGCGGCGGCATTCTTCTTCCTTCCCGGGTTTCGGCACCAGTGTGATGGGGTTCAGGGGTGAAAGGAAGAAGACAGGGTCGGCGTGACTGGGACTCGTAAATTTTATTCCGGTGCTCTTGCACCAACAAAAAGGAGAGGCGCTCACTGTGCTTTAAAACGTCCAACAAATAACTCAGAATACACGGTCCGCGTATAGTTTCATGTTCTCGCACCAGTATCTCTGTCCACTCCGAGTCCCAGTCGATCTCTCTCTCAGCCTCCCGTTCTGGTGGCTTCTTATCCGGTCCCTCCATGCCAATTACTGAAATGAGACACAGGTGTTATTGTTTGCACTTGACCCACTTACGCACCGCTCGTCTCCTTTCCCTCTCTCCCGCTGCAGACCTCGCTGAACCACGCCCCCCCCCCCCCCCCCCCCCCCCGCCACAGTCATGAACTGCTGTCCCTTTAAAACATGACTCACATCGACGCACATCCCAACTTTACATCAGTCAAGACATTTTAACTTATTTAAAACTGTCAGTAGCCAAAAATGGTCATTTTTACATAATTTTGTGTGCTTTTGTCCGTGTAAGTGCGAGAGAACTCGATGCGCTCCTGACGCGCTGCCTGAAGTGTGTGCGTTCACTGACAGCGTGCCAGTAATGTTACCGAAAAAACTTCTCGTGGGTGTGTGTGTGTGTGTGTGTAACAAACAAGACAATAAAATCTCTAAACCTACCTCGTTTGGCAGAAAAGTTGCGTTATCCTTGAAGAATTCCGCGATGTCAGATCTTCACCTAGTCGTATAATCTCTTTTAAAGAATAAAAAAAATAAGTCGTAATGGTATCTTCTTTTCTTAACATTTCCTCTGCCAGCTTCTGTTGGAGGCACACAGCGCTCTAAACACAGTTGTACGACACTTCACATTTAACGTTATCACAGCTGCTTAACATCACCTCAGTAACGTTAACATGCCGGATGCTTCACGGCACGCGCAGTAACAAATACACCGCATCAACAACAATTAAAAGTTAATAAACTTATTTATAAAACTGAAAGTGAGCACACTGTAACACGTAAATTACCTCCACGTCGAGTGAGATGTGACGGTGTGCTGAAAATGTCAAATGCGACGGCTCCGACATTCATTTGGCAAACAAGGAAGACAGCAACTAAGTTAACGTTACAGTTTGTTACACGGAAGTGTAAAAACGGTTCCTCAAACCCGAAATCCGACTTTAATATGAAATCTCAAGCACTGTTTTCGCGCCGATAATCGACTGAGCTTCTTGTTCCCACAATGCAAAGCGTAATTTAAAAAATACGGGAAAACACCTGTAAAAACCAAATACGGAACATTCCTTCAAATTATTACGGTATATTGTACTGTATTTTTACGGGAATTTTTTTACAGTGTTGTAGGGTGGTTGTGTTCACACACTGCCAACACACATTTATGTCCAAACACCATGTAAAAGTGGATTTTGCATAATAGGTGCCCTTTAAAAGGGGTGGTGAAGTAGGTAAATCTAGCTACAAAATCGCTAAATTGGCAACACTGCATGATGCTAGTATCCACAGGAATCCGCTACGGTGTTGTTCTTCTTATTCTTTTTGTTCAATGGCCACTCACTCCTTAGGAGTATTATCACCACCTACTGTATATCTTGTTCACATGAGTGATGAATCTGTATTACTATCAAGGAAAAAAAAATGTAATGCCCCACCCACCCCAGAGGATCAGAGCCCAAGCTTCAGCTGGCACTGCGTGTTCAGCTCCTTCAGCTGGCGCTGCGTGTTCAGCTCCTTCAGCTTCCGCACTAGGCTCCTCAACCTCCAAGATGAGCAGAAGCATCATGATCATCACTGATTTTATCTCATTTCTTCCCAAAGGTACCTTAACATCCACCAAGTTTTTCTTTAATGCTTCTTTTGCTAACTTATCTGCTGTTTCATTCCCTACTATCCCGATATGTGCCGTTACCCAACAAAAGTATACAATTATACCCTCTACTTTCAGTCTGTACAGTAATGTATACATTTCTACTAGCAGGTCTTCTCTATCAGTTTTTGTTGACATTATACTTTTAAGAGCTGATGAAGAGTCTGAGCAAATTACAATCCTATTTGGCTTAATCTATTCTACCCATTGCAATCCTACTATTATAGCAGTTAATTCTGTAGAGTGTATGGACAATTTGTCATTTAACCTTAAACTTATTTTCGTCTTAAATCTTGGAATGTGCACTCCTATGCCCATTTTTTTTTGTTCGATTGGACCTTTAGATCCATCTGTATAAAATAATAAAAATGTTCTCTCACAAAAACATTGATTTCACAACTATCACTTACTGTGGGGAAAATAATTATTTGATCCCCTGCTGATTTTGTAAGTTTGCCCTCTTAAAAAAAAAGAAGGGTTTATCGTTTTTATGGTAGGTTTATTTTAACTGATAGAGACAGAATATCAAACAAAAAATCCAGAAAGAAGCAACATACAAATGTTAAAAAATATTTACATTTTAGTAAGTCAAATAAGTATTTGATCCCCAAGCAAAACATGACTTAGTACTTGGTGCAGAAACCCTTGTTGGCAAGCACAGAGGTAAGACGTTTCTTGTAGCTGGTCACCAGGTTTGCACACAGCTCAGGAGGGATTTTGGTCCATTCCTCTTTACAGATCTTCTCGAAGTCATTAAAGTGTCTTAGCTGTCTCTTGGAAACTTGAAGTTTCAGCTCCCTCCACAGATTGTCTATAGTATTAAGATCTGGAGACTGGCTACACCACTCTGTGACCTTAATGTGCTTCTTCTTGAGCCACTCCTTTGTTGCCTTGGCGGTATGTTTCGGGTCACTGTCATGCTGGAAGATCCATCCATGACCCATCTTCAGTGTTCTGGCTGAGGTTTTCATCCAAAATTTTACAATACATGGCCCCGTCCATTTGCCCCTCAATATGGTAAAGTCGTCCTGTACCTTAAGCAGAAAAACAGCCCCAAAGCATAATGTTTCCACCTCCATGCTTGATGGTAGGGATGGTGTTCTCGGGGTGATAGTCAACATTTCTCTTCCTCCAAACACGACGAGTCAAAGAGTCAAAGCCAAAGACCTCAATTTTGGTCTCATCTGACCATAGCATATTCTCCCAAGCCTTCTCTGAATCATTTAGATGTTCATTGGAAAACTTCAGATGGGCCTGTACATGTGACTTCTTGAGCAGAGGGACTTTGCGGGCACTGCAGGATTTCAATCCATTGCGACATACAGTAGTGTGTTACCAATGTTTTGCTTAGTGATTGTGGTCCCAACTGCCTTTATTATGTATCATTAACAAGCTCCTCCTGTGTAGTTCAGGGCTGATCCCTCACCTTTCTCATGATCATCCTTATCCCATGAGGCAAGATCTTGCACAGAGCTCCAGACCAAGGCCAATTGATGGTTGTTTTGTATTTCTTCCATTTCCGAATAATCGCACCAACAGTTGTCTTCTTCTCACCGAGCTTCTTGCTGATGGTCTTGTAGCCCATTCCAGCCTTGTGCAGGTCTACAATCTTGTCCCTGATGTCCTTTGACAGGTCTTTTTTGGTCTTGCCCATGGTAGTGGAGAGGTGGGAACTTGGAATGGAAGATGCAGATTCTTTGGAGAGGAGACTTTTATACACACAGCGAGCTGAAATTAGGAGTATCTTCTTAAAGTGACAGGACTAATCTTTGTTCCACATGTGCACATAACCAATCTGTTGGAGCCAAAATTCCTGCTGGTTGGTAGGGGATAAAATATTTATTTGACTTAGTAAAATGTAAATCTTTTTTTTACATTTATATGCTACTTTTTTCTGGATCAGTTAAAATAAACCTACCATAAAAATGATAAACTCTTCTTTTTTTTAAGTGGGCAAACTTACAAAATCAGCAGGGGACCAAATAATTATTTTCCCCAATGCATATCTTTCTTCTGCTTTTTCCCGGGCCTCCAATAATCTCGTTTCAACAATAGGTTCAGGAATATTCCATACCGATACACCATTTAATGGCATGTTTGGAAAGATTACTTCATTCTCCAGACCACAATCCTTGACCCACTGTTTATATTTCCATCCAAAACTATTTTCTCCATTCTTTTTATATTCCCAACAATCATTTAAGAATTGTGTTTGTACAATGATTCTTATTACTACCCTGTAAGTTAACCCAATAAATACATAATCGCAAGCTTTTTTCTTCTTAAATCTAATGGCATCTCCCCCATTTCAACCCTGATGGCATCTAAAGGGGTTGATCTTATTGCTCCACAGCAGATTCTGAGTGCACTAGACTGTATGTTGTCCAGTTTCTCTTAATTCTGATTTAGCTTCAGCACCATACACTGCATACCCATAATCAATGCTAGAATGTATTTAGGCTTGGTATAAATGTAACAGTGCACTTTTTCTTGCTCCCCATTGATACTTAGCTATTGAAGTCAGCTATTGATGCAATTTATTACGCCTGCGTGCGCAACAAGTGGGCGGGCAAAAAGCTAATGTTTCATGTTGTCAACATGAAACAACTTGGGATTCGTTTTTTAAAAACGAATCAACTCTTTCTTGAAAAAGGGTCTGGCTGCAGACATGCACTTGAATTTTCAGACTTGCACTCTCAGACACCCGCACTTCCGCAAGTGATGTCAGTTGCAGTCTTTATTTTTTATTTTATTTAATTTATTAATTATTTTTCAAATTGAATCTCTCAACATTTTAAACAAGTAGCCAGGTGGTGAAGACAAGAAACTAAATTACGAATTGGAATCACCGCTTGCACTCCTCTACCTGCGACGTCACTTGCAATCCACACAAACCGTGCGTGTTGCCAATGGTGTCAAGACGCTGTGGTGTTTAAATCTAATTTAATATCATAACATACAGGGTCCTGCAAGTCATCTGTAGGAGAAAAAGACAAGACACGCAAATCCGTGGCAACAGAACAGCAGAATATGAATGCAGTCTCATTAAGCGCTTTTAAACCTCCTGTAGAAAATCATAAACACTTCATATGGCTTAATGTGTTAAGAATGTGCTATTAAAAGATCAAATTCAATATACAGTTTATTAATATATAGTGTTTTCCTCCCATACCGCAAAAGTGGCATAACGGACTAAGATTATAAAGACTAAACTCAATATGCTCCTTCATTATTAAAACATAATTAATATGTACAGATCCAGCAAACATGCCCGCTGTGGGCCGGCCCCAAGTGTGTAAAATGTGGGACACATGTGGGCCCCACACTATGGGGCACTAGTGGGACAGCCCAAAGTGTGGGTTGAGTGGTGCAAGTGTGAGTACGCTGTGGGCTGGATGTGGACACAGTGGGGCAAGTGTGGGCTGGCTGTGGACACAGTGGGGCAAGTGTGGGCTGGCTGTGGGCACAGTGGTGCAAGTGTGGGTACGCTGTGGGCTGGTTGTAGGCTGGCTGTGGACACAGTGGGGCAATCATGGACTGGCTGTGGACACAGTGGGGCAAGTGTGGGTACGCTGTGGGCTGGCTGTGGACACAGTGAGACAAGTGTGGGCTGGCTGTGAACACAGTGGGGAATACTGTTGGTTGGCTGTGGACACAATGGGAAACGAGTGGGAAAACCGTGGGCCAAAAGTATGCCCTATTTGTCCTTAACAAATAACAAATGTAGTTAGATCCAGCTAAGTAGTGTCCCGGTTGAAAATGTGTGCCTAGGGCCCCAGCTCACAGTATGCCCACACTTTGGAGAGAAATGTGGGCATAAACCTGTGTAGGGCCATTGTGGCCTTAACAAATAACAAAACTTTGTACCTGAAGAATGCTGCCATATTACTATTAATGCACATGCAGAATAACTACACGTTGAAAGTAGAAGTAATAACTTAAGGGTCATACATTTTAAATACTTTAATTTATTCATGGCCATATAAAAAATGCTTAAAATACACCGTTCAAAACTTAAGATTTGTAACATTTGGTAAGATTTGTAAATGTTTTTGAAAGAAGTCTCTTGTGCTGACCAAAACTACATTTATTTGATCAGAAATACAGGTAAAGCAGTAACATTAGATATTACAATATTACAATTTTAAATAACTATTTGAATATATTTTGAAAAAATTGTTTTTCTATGATGCTTAATTTGAATTTTGAATTTAATTCTTCTGTGTCATACAATCCAACAGAACTTATTAAAATATGCTGTTTTGGTGCTCAAGAAACATTTCTTATAATCTCGAAATGTGCTGCTACATTTATGGAAACAGTGATATATCATATATATCAAAATCAACTGCGGGCGGGAGATCGGGACAAGACCACAGGAACCAGATGAGTCCTTTCCAGAATCTGACTCTGCTTTAGACTAGATTTAAACTGCTGATTTTGTCTGGCCAGAGGAGAATGACACTATTTCGACAAACTATTTCACCATCTAAATACTGTAAAACTGATATAAAGCCACCAAGCTTTATATCAAGCTGATGTAAAGCTGCTTTGACACAATTTGTATTGTTAAAAGCCCTATACAAATAATAGTGGCTTGACTTGACTTGACTTTAAAATAGAATTTGTGTGCAACAATGTAAATGGTTTTACTGCCACTTTTTATCAGTTTAATGCGTCCTTGCTGAATACGAATAATTTATTTAAAAAAAAAAAACTTTCTGACCCCAAACTATTGAACATTAGAATATATTGAATAGTTTTATAAAACAGAACAATGACCAATTATAACTACACCAGAACATTAAGTAGATATTATAGATAATTAAAGATAAATCAATCCCCTAATGGTTCTTCTGCTCCTTCCACCATCCAAGTCTGGCTGCTTTTTGTTCCAGCATCTACATGAGGAAGAAAACAACAATTAAAATGTAAATATGTATATAGATATGTAAACAAAACTAGAGTTAATGTGCAAAGCTTATGCTTGTGTTATGCTTGTGTTAGGGCATTTCCATCTCAGGAAGTCTCCCAGGGCACTAATATTTTTTGTGGAACTTTTTTTAATGTTAAAAGTAAATGTATGCTTTATAGGGTTGTGACAGTGTAGTCGCCATTACCCGCATTCTCTGGTAGGAGTTACTCACGGTGAATGACCTCGTTCTCCGTAATGCCCGTCAAACTGTCTGGACAAGTGGGCTCTCTCGGTGCGGAGAGCACGCACTGGTGCTTAATCTTTTCTGTCTCCCTGACAGTGAAAAGCGAAGCGCCTGTCTAGCCTGGCCAGGCTCTCTTCGGTCTTGCTGTTGCGCTAATACAGCAGCGCTGAGATGATAAGGAGGACTAGGGTTTAAAAATTTCCCTTCCTATGAAGCCTGCGGGCCAGATACCCTCTGTGTGGGGAAAAAAAACCCTCCCTTTGAGTAAGCGGGCGGCTTGTTGCACGGTCACAGGTGGCTTTAAGTTCAAGTTCACAGGTGGCCAGCCCCTCGTATTTCCCCGTCTAAAAACGGAGGTTATCTGTCGGCGCAGTTGGGGGTACCTGTTCAGTATTGACATGGGCTTCACTGTTCCCGATGTAGCCCAGTGTGCGTTTCCCTGTTTTCAGAGGGGAATACAGTGAGAAAAAGTGCACAAGCAGTGTCACCACACAGCTCCCTTCACACTAATCTGACAGATTATATAAAGACTTCGGTCTCAGTGTTGCCCAACACATAAAAAGACAATAAATAGATAAATCAAATGAATCACATGCATTCATTAATAAGAGAGAACATCTCTTTAAAAAGCCCCACATTGTCATCCCTTTGTTACCCACGAGATGGCGCCATTGTACCACAAATGAGCAAACTGGCCAAACTAGCAGCTCGAAGCAGTTCTCCAGTGTGTGTGGGGATGCGCGCGAATCACATAACAGTCTGGCTGTTTTTATCAGCTCCTGTAATTCACACTATGACGAAGGGGCTCAGACTTCAGATTGCAAAAGACCCTACTTTTCAACGGAGTTCTCTCTTCTCATCCGGAAGAGAGCTCTGCTCACATTCTAAAAGACGAAATCTCCTTCCTCATCGAGAAAGGGGTTGGTCTCCCCGGCACTTGAGCAGACAGGGGCTTTACTCTTCGTTATTTCCTAGTTCCAAATAATGAAGGTTCTCTCTGTTTTATTCTGGATCTCAGTGTTGAACAAACATTTGAGGAAATACAATTTCAGAATGTTAACACACGGCTCTCTCTTATGTTCAGTAATCGATTGGTTCACATCATTCGATCTAAAAAGATGCTTTTTCCCACATAAGCAGTTGTCCTCTGTGCAGGGAATTCTTTCATTTCGCCTACCAGAGCATGTGCTAAGAATTCACAGTTCTTCCTTTTGGGCTTGCTCAAGCCTAGGATGATCTGTCTGTGAGCGCAAATCCGGTGTGACCACGCTGAGAATAGAGGGTCTCAAGATCCTGACATATACGATTGGCTGATTATAGCCTATTCAAGAGAGAAAGTGATGAAAATCACTCCCCGTGTGCTTGCCGTTAGAGTGAATGTGAGCAAAAACATTTTCACTCCTGCCCAGAATGTGATATTTTTCTGTGTCCGGAGATAAACCGCATTACAAGTGAAGCAAAACACAGCCTGTGTGCTCGCTCATGTCACAGCCCTCGGCTAAAGAGTGAATGTGAGCAAGAGCGACTTCTCTCCTGCCCAGAATGTGATATTTTTGTGTCTGGAGCTAAACGTGCGCATGCCTATCGCAAGAGTGTTTTCTCTTCTTCATGAATTGCCTCTCGCAATTAAGGGAAGGAGCAAACGTGCAGTTTCGCACATGTCTCAGAACAAGGGGTCATATGGCTTCGGCTTTCCATGTCTACCTCTGAGCCATCTGGAAATGACGGTATTCATGAAGTGGGTTTTATCTCTTCATTTCAGCCCATTATGCGATCTCTGCCGCTCTGGAACAATGATGCGCTCATGCAGCAGCGCTGCATCACTGGAGAAATGCAGAGTGTTACGCTCATGGGACCCACTGGGGGCCATCATGTTGCAGAAAGTGGAAACGACAGGCGCGTTCTTAACAGGATGGGGAACCATCCAGGAGAGCAGAACATTGAACTGTGTGTTGCTGAGCACACTCTGCTCCGTCCACATTAATTTTTTGTTTTGAGCTCCTCACAGTCCTGAAGGCTCTAAAACATGTTCTGCCCTGCCTGCAAGGACTTCACGTGCTGGTGCGTTGTGACAACACTACAGTCATATGAACCGCCGGGGGGGATGCGCTCCTCTAAGCTTCATGCACAGCTCACTGGCTGTTAGTATGGAGTAGGTGGCTCTTTCTGTCCTTACGGGCAGGTCCGTAACCCATGTCCCGGGCATTCTGAACAGGGGCGCAGTCCTTTTGTTTTGGGGGAACCCACTCTACGGAGAATGGCACTTTCACCCTCAGATAGCAGAACTGCTATGGAAGAGGTTTGGTCAGGCAGCTGTTCATCTCTTTGCCTCATGCGAAAACAAAAAAGAACAGAGTTCAACGCTGATTTTGATAGCACTCAGGTGGCCTAAAGGTCCATGGCTGGCAGAGATAATCCCTCTTCTGTATGCCTAGCCATGGTCCCTCCCATTACGCATGGACCTCCTGTCCCAAGCGAACTGGGAAATCCACCACTTTCACTGGACTGGGTGACTCTCTGGGCCTGGTCCATGAGAGGGCAATCTTAAACACATTGGGGCTCTCCCCACGTGTTATTGCTACTATTCAGAAGGCTGAAGCCTCTTCTGCATGCTCCTTTTATGATTGCAAGTGTCATGTATTTGAGGAGTGGTGCAATGGGTACCAGCTAATATCATATCAGAGCTCAGTCACTGATATTTTGGGCTATTAGCAGCTATTGCTGCATGCCATGTTGGGTTTGAAGGCTCTACGGTGGGGCTACACGCCCTCAAGTTTCATAGATTTATGAAGGGCGCTCGCCTTTCCCTTCCAGTCACTAGACTGGGGACTCTCCATAGTGCTGGATGACCTTTCTCAACAGCCCTTTGAGCCCCAGGGAGATATCTCCTATAAGCTTCTGTCTTTCAAGACAGCTCTGCTCCTGGCCTTGGCTTCCGCCAAAACATGTCAGTGATTTGCACGCGTGCTCTGTTCATCCCTCGTGCAATAAACCTCTCACAGTGGAGACGGGCTTTTCTCTGGCCTAACCTGGCCTTTATGCCAGAATGCTTCCCAGCTTTCATTTGTAAAGTGTTTGAGCTTCTGCTCTTCACCCTCCTCCTTTCTCCTCTGTGGAGGATCAGAGGCTAAATGCTTTATGTCCTGTTGCGCAGAGACCAGCCAACAGGACCAGCCCTTTCAGGAGGAGTGATCAGCTCTTCAATTCTTGGGCCCCCTTAACACGGGAAACCCTTTTTCTAACCCATGCCTCTCTCATTGGCTAATGGAAGCCAGCTCTGGCATATGAGTCTAATGGAGTGTGGCTATGTGGGCCTCAAGAGTGCAGTTCACTAGGGCCATAGCGGCCTTGTGGGCTCTGTCTAAAGGAGTTTTTCTCTTGCAGGACATTTGTGCCACTGCAAGCTGGGCTTCTCCGCACACATTTGTCATATACTACAAGCTTGATGTTACCCACACCCTGGTAGCTTACTCTGTTTTGGTGTGGGCTCTTTGTAGCCTTGTGCTCTTAGACCCTTTACACCTTTTGGGTTGTCCAGCCCAGCTTATTTATCTCATTAAGCAGGTCATCTGTACACTCCCCTGCCACATTATTATATTTTTATATGTATGTCAATATATTCATATATACAATTCTATAATATATGCCTTTGGCATTATGTGTGTTGTCAGGTTTTGTATGCATGTTACCACATGTCATTTCTTACTTGGTCGGTATTGCATTTTCACTTTGTGTGGGATCAGATACTTCGTGACATGTCAAGCACCGCCTTGCCGGGTGACCGTCCTCTGGCTTACAGGGCCTCGCTGTGAGTGTACTGGGCAACCGGGGAGTTGTCCATATCTCCCATAGGTGGATCTTGAACACAAGATGATGAAGGAGAACAACAGGTTATAGTTTGTAACCCCGGTTCTCTGAAACATCGAGTGGAGAGATCCACCAAGTTTGCCCCGCTTGCTGCATGAGAAGCGAATATGCTCACTGAGGAAAGGCAGCGTGTGTGGTGGCTTTATGTGCTCTGTTAAGGGGCAGCCCCTTACCTGCCATTGGACATGCGCTCCTGTCTGTTTAGCCAAACTTGGTGCAATTGGATGCTTCTGCAAAGGTCAGGCGCGGATGTCCTTCCCATAGGTGGATCTCTCCCCTCGATGTTTCAGAGAACCATCAGTTTGTCTGTGAGACGCGCAACTCTTCCTGCAAAGACATTATTATAATCTATTATTTTTAAATAACATTATCATGAGAGTAATATGACTGTTGCTATCTTTGTAATAATCTTTAGGCGAATGTATATTGTTTGTGAAGTTGTCGTGTAACAGTTACGTTACCTGTCAGAGCAGAGTTTACCGATGTGTATCATGAACAGCCATACATTAATGCTATATGAAATGAGATTTAATAAGCGTTTGTAGCCGATGTATTGTATTATGCTATATAAATCCTAGTTTATGTTGCTATTTAGGACTTTATATGGACTTAGCTCCATTAACGTTTTATACTATTGCTCGCTGTTATTAAGTAGCCTAATCAAAACAGGCTAAACAGGAAAAACAACAACAAACCAAATTAACACCAAAATGGTGTTACGTAAAATAATTGAATTGAATGAATTCATGTGCAGTTTTAAAGGATATATTAAGTTACCTCAGAAAACGATCATTTAAAAACGATTTTACAAAATTTTTTATAGAAAATTCAGAAATTAACTAAGAAATTTAAAAATCTTACCTGGTTGAGCAGAGATGGCGGTATCAGTTGAAGCCGGAATGACAGCTCATTAACGATGCAGAGTTCCAGCTCTCATTGGCTAGAATTAATCACGTGCTGAAGAGCTGATGTGTTAATATAATTTATTATATTAATAAATTTCCTTTTTTCCTTTTAGAAATATTAAATAAATTATTACATCGCTAATCAATACCAGCAATTACAATGAATAAAATATAGCTGCAAGCAGCGATGGTGGGCCCAAGCCGTCAGTGCAAACACCACCCCGGTGGCATCAGGAAAACTGTGCCCAGCGGGCACCTGCATTACAGTAACTTTCTGGCAGTCTGGTTTTGATGGATACAGCAATGAAAGGGTTAATCCAAACTATCAAGACTGTGAGAGACAAACACACAAACACATACACACAATATATAAATGTTTGGTAACACTTTCAATAAGGTTTCCGATATTAACATTAACTATGCATTATTCTATGCATTATTTTTCATTCTGATACACAGACAGGCAGATCAGGCAGCTCATGAGAAATAAGGTTATGCCTCCATCTGGTGGTCATCATTGGTATTATACTCTTCACCTTTAAACCAATTTCAGTGATAGTTTTAATTGTTTCGTGGCCCCTGAGCATGATACATTTGTGAAACTAAGCAGGTTTCCTCAGAATGACTTGTCATATTTATGTAAAAAGTTTTGAAGTGTTTGGAAACTGCACTTTAAAGATATAAGAAAATTACTGCTATCTTTTTACTGTTATTTTAATAAATCACCATTGCCACACCGTTTGAGAGATTCTAAATCCGTCCACAATTTAAAATCTTCAGTATATCAGCATCATGTTGACAAAGTTTGGTGTGAACTACTTGTTTCTGCTTGGAGGAGTATGAATTTATTTACAGCCTGTTTTCTCAAAAAACAAACATTATAATATAAATAGCCGACTTCCTGTTGGTTGTAGCTAATGACTGTAAATTAGAAAGTTGTCCGAATTAATTAGAACAATTTATGTACTGAGTTTGGTGTCTGTAGCGAAAACTAACCCCCCCACTTTTGACAAAAGGTGGCGCTATAGAGTGCCTCTTCCACGCCCATTTATGAGCTTTTGCCGGTGTCTATCTATCATTAATACAGATATGTGTATTGAGTTTCATGGAATTCTAAGCATGATTATCTGCCTCAAAATCACCGTAAAAGAATATTGAAGTTTGATACATTGCCATGGCAACAGTATTTTACATATCAATATTCTCTTCACAGTTTTACATTGGCTGTGTTTTGTCATTATTCTGATGAAGTTTGAAGCAAATCGGGTAAAATAAGATGCTGAATTCAAAGCATTTTGAAAATGACACATTTCCTGGTGCCAGTTGGTGGCGCTATAACTTTGACTTATAATAGTCACATCTATTCGATCGGCATCATACAACGAACAAACCCCTGTAGTTTGATCAAAATCAGACAATGTATGTGGATGTTATTAGACATTTCCTGTCTCTCATTTTTCGCCATAACTTCATCGCCTCGCCACGGGCAAACCATTCGAGATATCAAAAATCTTTTCGCAATTTAGCATCCCCAATGTCTTGAGATCATCTTTACTGAGTTTGGTGGCAATCGGATGGAAGTCCTCAGAGGAGTATATCAAATTCCAGAGCATGCGCTTTTTAAACAACCCTGAATAGCCGACTTCCTTTTGGGCGGAGCCTATGACACGCAGAGTGAAAGTTGTTCGGCTCAATGGGGGTTTTGAGGGATACAGCAATGAAAGGGTTAATGCAAACTATCAAGATTGTGAAAGACACACACACATACACACAACAATATATAATTTTGGAAACACTTTCAATAGGGTTTCAGTTATTAACATTAACTATATTAATTAATATGAACAATAATTATATAGCTTTTATTAATGTTCTCTGTATCCTCTCTCACACACACACACACACATGAAGAACAATATGTAAATCGTTTGTAACACATTTCAACAAGTTTTTAACATTACACAAGTTAAAATGAACAATTTTATAGCATTTATGAATCTTGGTTAATGATATGTTCAAAATTGACTACTACATTATTGTATATATACGATGCAAACATCGTAGTGAAGACGGGACGGAAGTGGAAGGCCAGTGGAGCTCTGAGGGAAGCGGAGGAGCGCTTACAACATGCAGATATCATGGGCACGGTGACACAGGGGAGGCTGAGTCTTGGAGTCATTACCCGAGCAAGCTGGAAGGAGGCAAGGGCAAAGGACCGGAAAGGGGTGGTGCAGAAGGAGATTTGGGCTGGGGAGGAAGAGAGCAGACAAGCCAGGGCAGTAGCCATGAAACAGCAAGGCAGCTGGACCCGGTGGGAAAGTGTCCGAGGAAGATCCCTCAGTTGGAAGGACATCTGGAACATGGAGGGTCAATAAAGTTCCTCCTTAGCTCCGTGTACGATGTGCTGCCAACACCAACAAACCTCAAAAGATGGAGACTGACAGAGGATCCCTCCTGTGCGCAGTGCAAGAGACCAGCAAACCTGGAGCATATTCTGTCGTCCTGCCGGGCAGGCCTGACTGAAGGGAGGTTCAGGTGGCGCCATGACCAGGTGCTGGCGCAACTGGCCGATGGACTGGAGAAGGAGAGGAAGCGGAAAAGAACTAAAGTCCAAGACAAGGGTCCCCGCTTCATTGGTTTCCTCAGGCCTGGGGAGAAGGCAGGCAAGGAGGACAGATGTTCAGGAATCCTTGGTACGGCAGAGGACTGGGAGATGAGAGTTGATCTTGGAAGGAAACGCAAGTTTCCAGAGGAGATTGCCGTCACCAGCCTCCGACCAGACATTGTGCTCTGGTCCCAATCAACAAGGCAGGTAGCCCTAATAGAGCTGACAGTACCCTGGGAGGAAAGGATCGAGGAGGCACATGAACGCAAGTTAGGGAAGTATCAGTCCCTCATTTCTGAGAGTCAGCAGAGGGGTTGGAGAGCCTGGAATCTACCGGTGGAGGTGGGTTGTAGGGGGTTTCTGGGGCAGTCTCTTTGGAGAGCATTGGGGATGCTTGGGGTTAGAGGGGCAACCCATAAGGACCTGGTGAATAATATATCAAAGCAGGCAGAGACAGCATCCAGATGGCTGTGGCTAAAGAGAAGTGAGTGGTGGCTAAACCAGGCTGGCAGGGGAAGGGGGGGACAGAGTTGAGTGGTTGAGTCCTGAATGGCCGAGGGAGCAGTTCCAGGACGCTGGTTCTGCTGTCAAGCCCCATTGAGGTGTCGTGGGCTAGTTGATGAAACACCGGTGAGGTGGGGTGCCCACTTGAAAACCCAATGAAGTCAACAGGTCTGGATCATTCAGCAGTGCCCTCAGGTGAAGACGTCTGAGGGGAGTGACTTCAATGCTAGCCACCCACATAAGGAGCAGGACGTAATTCTTGCCAAGTGCGGTGGCTGCGAGGTCTTTAAACGATAGGGTACATTAATTAAAATTTCTGGTTAATGTACATCAGTTACTGTACCATGAACTAACATAAAGAATTTTTTACTAAAACAAAAATATAGTAAAACATATGTTGTTCATACTTAGTTTGTTGGTTTTGAATTAACTAATGTTAAAAACTATATTATTGAACTATACTAGTTAGCATGAACAATAATTATATAACATTTATTAATGTTAAGTTAAAAAATTAATACCTTATTCAAATTTAAAGTTGTATCTTAACATTAGTTTATGTACTATGAATTAATATTTTTAATGTTAGTATTAAATAACATTAAATAAGATTAATGAATGATTTTAAAATATATTGTTCCTTTTTAGTTCATGTTAATTAATGCAATAACTTATGTTAACCAAAGACATCTTAATGTTATTAGACATTTCCTGTCTCTCGTTTTTCGCCATAAATTCATCGCCTCGCCACGGGCAAACCATTTGAGATATCAAAAATCTTTTCGCAATTTAGCATCCCCTATGTCTTGAGATCATCTTCACTGAGTTTGGTGGCAATCGGATGGAAGTCCTCAGAGGAGTATATCAAATTCCAGAGCATGCGTTTTTCAAACAGCCCTAAATAGCCGACTTCCTGTAGGGTGGAGCCTATGACATGCAGGGTGAAAGTTGTTCGGCTCAATGAGATCTATATGTGTACCGAGTTTCATATGAATACGTGCAAGTATGTGTGAGATATTCATCAAGATTTCTGACTGTTTTCTAGGGGGCGCCGTAGAGCCCCTGTGCCATGCCGGGGCCCAGCCTTGGCGTATATTGCATAATTTAAATTCATTGACAAATAACACCAATTCATTATATGTATATAGCCTATATACAGTGCCTTGCAAAAGTAATCAAACCCCTTCATTATTATTATTATTTTATTTTTTTGTCATGTTGTACCCTTATGTTAAACTGCTTTAAATTACTTTTTTTCCCACATCAATCTACACTCCATACACCATAATGGCAAAGCAAAAACAGAACTGTCACAACTTTGTAAATTTATAAAAAACTGAAATAAGTACATTGCATAAGTATTCCTACCCTTAACTCAGTACTTAGCTGAAGCACCTTTACAGCAAGTATTTTTGGGTAAGCTTTCAACAAGCTTTCCACATCCGACAAGCTTTCCACATCCGCATTTCATTGTATAATGAATTTGTGTTATTTGTCAATTATTTTTATGTATATATATATAAAAATATATATATTAGGGGTGTCCCCGACTAAGGATTTTCATAGTCGAATCAGAATTTTCGAATCATGCCGATAGTCGACTGATAGTCGAATCATATATTTGGGGGCGGGGCAAAATACATTACCAAGAGTCAAGTCAGACATTCGACAGCCATAAATACACAGGGAAAATGTGTAACGGATGCCTCGCAAACGGGTAAATAATGTTTTATGTTTTGATTAAAAGATTTTAACATTAACATTAAACGTCAGCGAAACCCTTAAGAATTCACAATTGTTTTTTTTACAATAGTGCTCTCATTATAACGTTATATATATGATTGTACTTATAACGTTCTGCATTTCTGTTTTGAGCTGCGCGCGTTGAAGATGACCAGTAAAGTTACGCAGATGATAGCAAGTTTTTAATCAATGGGATTAAACTTATTTATCTCACATAGAATACGCTTCATTATTTATATAAAATAACATTAATATTACGACTTGTAGGCTATCTGCACAAAATGCCCCGAATGCACATGAACGCGTCTGCGTGGCTCTGAATGAACACTTGTGGACGCGTTCTTTACGCAATAGCATGCAGAAACACAACCAAACACTTAAAAAAATCACAGCGTTTCATTATAACAGTGTTCTCATTATAATGCTATGTACAGTATATGACAGTGCCAGTCATAGTTATGAATATTATGCATTGTTGTCCTGCTCGCACCGCGCGCTGAAGAGATAATCACCATACTACAAAGCGCTTTACTGTAGCGTAACTCAACCAAAGGCATCTTATACGAAATAAATAATATACTTATATACCCTACCTGATCGAGAAAAAAACGAAGTCCTCCACTCTGCCCGTGTCAGTTTCAGTCTTGTTAAAGATTTAAATCCCTGCCGCCAAGAATGCTCCTCTGTCGGTGACGGATTAGAAAGTGAAACTTTAATCTATAGGGGAAGTTGGATTTATTCACGCACGTTAAAATATTTATTTAAAGCTTCTTTCTTTTAAGATTCTTATTTACAGCATTATCATAATAGGCTGTATATTAACTTATTGGGAGAAAACCGGTGTGAAATCAAACACTGAGCACCCCCCATATAGCCAAAATGGTATGATCATAACACCCCGCGAATATTCGACTGTGAGATCGGGAGTCGAATCAGGCTCCTCGAATCGAAGCATCGAATCGTCGACGATTCGGGGACACCCCTAATATATATAATATATATTAGACCCTTTTTCTGTTAGTAAACATTGAGACGTCTTTCTGTGGGTGGGGCTTAGGTGGAGGCAGAAAGATTCCACTGACCGCTTCACTAACGCTAGCTATGAAGTTTGTTACCTTGTTTGTTTGTTTTTTAACAATGGCTGGAGAAATTCTGATTTTACCTGCACAATGTAAGGTCACTCACTGTGCAGGACCATGATTGTTATTTAAAAAAGTTAACTTTAATGGACAAAATCAGATTGACCGACCCTATGCTCATGGATGGACGATCTGACAGGATTACCTCGGATTGAGTGACTCGAGTCGCATATAGAGAAACCCAACGAGTAGTACAGAGAAACTCACCTGTGTCTATCTAGTCATGAAGATATATATTTCAGTTTCAGCAGGCAACTATTTTTACAGCTAATGTTGAGACATGAGAGTGAACTGGGCCAAAATACAAAAAGTAAGTTAAACATTCAATGTGATGGATATATTATTTGAAGATGTAGCCTATGTATCATGGTCAAATAGTTATTTTAAAGTATATACATCCTGTAAATTATGTAAGTTAAGTTTACAATATTTTACATACAGTACATTTAAAGGAAGATGTGAATAATTTCTAAAAAATAAAAATTCCAGAAATTAATTTTTAACTTTCTGTATTTGATTATTCTTAGAAAAAGTTCTTAGAAAATCCAGCCACTATGAATCACAACAATGTATATTACAGATGATTAAGCATATAAATCGTCAGTTTGTTGTTTTACACACATGCACACAGACATTATTTCATAGTTGTGAGATGCATAAGAATTCTTTAGACGCATAACACAAACCATAATCCATAACAACAAAAGACAGTACTTTATTTAACCTTTTCTGATAAGAAGTGTGGGCTGCAAACGCGAGCATTTTTGACGATCGTTTCTGTCCAGTCCGCTCGTTTTATCTCGTTTATCCACAGCTGTCATCGATTTTTTGTCTGGGAGTGGCAGCAGGTATGCATTAAAATTTTTGAAATTGGAGCCTGTACTATGTCGATTCTTGCATCCGCGGTCTCTGGCGTGGGAGGCGGGCGCTCTGACAAGGAGGCTAAAGGCCTTGGCCTCTAGCATCAGTCACTATGGTGGCTTTCCTGTAGCTCAAGCCAAGATCATGGGTTCGAGTCCCAGGGAAAGCAAGAGCTGATAAAATGTAAAAACTGTAACTTGAATGCAATGTAATTCGCTTTGGATAAAAGTGTCTGCTAAATGCATGAATGTAAATGTTGAGTGCCTCTTGAGACCGGGAAGTGAGGATTTACCTGCACAGCACTTACCTGCTGGCCTCTGCTACACTCACTCCCACTGGGTCACGGCACCAATGTTGCGGCCCTACTTGCCCCGCTCCGAGCGGGATTCAAACCACAGTCTCCGGCGTGGGAGGCGGGTGCTTTAACAAGGAGGCTGAAGGCCACGGCCTCTAGGATCAGTCGCTAGAGCGCCTCATAAAAAAAAAAAAAAAAAAAACCTTGCTATGTATACTGCGTTAAACTAACTGAGACTTGTTACTGTATATCACTTGCATTTCACTGCTCTTTTATTGATTTTGATTGCTTCCATTGTCCTCATTTGTAAGTTGCTTTGGATAAAAGCGTCTGCTTAATGACTAAATGTAAATATATATATAGGGTGTTCTGTTGAGGTCTAATTGTTTTTTTTTTAACTACTGTAATATGGTAAAATATATAATCTGAATGACTTTGTCTGGAAACAGCTGCTATAAACCAACAGGTTTTCTTGTTGACCGTGTGCTGTTTTAGTTAAGTATTTGATTGGCTGACGAATATATTACATTTTTGTTATGGACAATTTATTGTTTCCATTTTACTGTCATTGTCACAGAAATCTAATTTTAGTGCAACATTTGATTTAAATTTTTTTTTTTTTTTAGATTAAAAAAAAAACACAAACAAGGGGCCCCAGGTGTTTTTTTTTGTTTGTTTGTTTGTTTTTTTGTAGGCAGGCCCACAGTGGGTTGCCCACAGAAAATATTCATAGGGCCCCAAATAAACAAACTGCAATGGGCCCTACATGGGCTAACCCACAGGGGCCCGAGTGGGTTTTGTGTGGGCTTGCCCACAGAAAACCATCGTTGGGGCCCAAAATGGCAAAACCGCTGTGGGCCCACATGGGCTAACCCACAAGGGACCCCGAGTGGGTTTAATGTGGGTTTGCTCTGCACGCACTGTCCCACAGAAAACCTGCTGTGGGCCCGCTACAGCATGTTTGCTGGGGATAAGCAGGTGAGCCCAGATGAGCCCAATTTTCGCGTTTTCCCATTTAGAATAAAATGTCTACAGCCCTTTTGTATCATTGTCTTTGTCCGTTAAGCTACATTACGTGTTGTATTTATAATGATTTTCTACGGGAGGTGGAAACGCAAGCTGGATCAGTATGTTCGGTACCGAATCGTAATGTACTGTACTGTACTGTATTGACCCGTACCGCTCGGTGGAAACGAGCCAATATAGCACCTCAATACCATGGTAAATACCATTATAATAGTCCACCCTGCTGGTGATAAAGGCATGAACATGTTTTTCCAACTCTTGACTGGAAACAAAACATCTAATTCTTGCAATGTTTTTGAGGTGATAGTATGCTGATTTAGTTACTGCTTTGATGAGTCCAGTACCAGATGAGTCCTCTGCACAAACAGGGTTCAGCTGGCCAGAGGAGAACTGGCCGCCCAACTGAGCCTGGTTTCTCCCAAGGTTTTTTCTCCATTCTGTCGCCTCTGGCTTGCTTAGTTGGGGACACTTAATTTCCAGTGATATCGTCAACCTGATTGCACATACTATTGTATATAATCTGAACTGAGCTGGATGATGACATCACTGAATTCAATGATGAACTGCCGTTAACTAATTTTTTTTTTTAAAGTGTTTACTATTGTCCTTCTGCATTATTGACACACTATTTTCCTATGTAATACTTTAAAGCTGCTTTGACACAATCTATATTGTTAAAAGCGCTATATAAATAAAGGTGACATGACTTGACTTTGACATGACTACTGAAACTAAGGTCTTACTCCAGAATCACACCAAGATTCTTGACTTGATTTTTAGTTGTTTGACCCCTAGAGTCAAGGTATGCATTCACCTTGAGAACTTCATCTTTGTTTCCAAATGCAATGACTTTTCAATGAGTTTTCTCCTTGTTTAACTGAAGAAAGTTCTGGCACATCCAACTGTTAATTTCATCAGTGCATTGGCAGAGGGAGTCAATGGTGCTGTAGTCATTTGGCGATAAGGCTAGGTAAACCTGGGTATCATCTGCATAGCTGTGATAGGCAATTTGGTTCTTTCTCATTATTTGACTTAGTGGGAGCATAAACAGGCTAAACAAGAGTGGTGCAAGAATTGAGCCTTGTGGGTCTCCACATGTCATGGACGTCCACTTAGACTTATGCTCTCCTATACTCCTATTTAATCACTTCTAAGAGACCTGCTTCTAAACAGTTAAACACACTTTTGACAAAAGATGTGGGAAGTGTGTCAAGATAGCAGGTTGATGATTTAAGGTGCTGTACTATTTCTTAGAAAATTTTGCTATCAATTTCTTCAAAAACAGACATGGTAACTTCTTTTTGAAATTGCGGTTGAATCTGTCTGACCTTTGAATAACTTGAGGATGTTAAGAAGAAGTTCTGTCTTTAATAACTTTAATTAAAGTTAATCAAAAAACAAAAGAAATTAATTCACTGATCTTGACTGAATATTTTTAATAACTTTAATGAATAATCTATATTTTATTTATGAAAATAAAACTATGCAGTTTTTAAACTTTTAATTACAGTTTCTGTACCTGAAATTTGGTTCAGTTGTATTTATTGATTTATGTTATTGCTAATTGATTAGTTTGTTACTATTTTATTACTAACTGTTTACTTGTTTTTAACACTTTAATATTTGAAAATTATATTAGTCTAGTTGTTTTTGCAGTGGTATTTTTGTTAAAAGCATAGGCAAAGTTCCTCTCGTAGGCCTAAGTGTTCTGTGGGCTGCTGATTTTTGCTCATGTTATTCAGCTGCTACAGAATGCTATGGAAGCCCGTTTCCGCCACTGAATAAAAAAAATTAGAAAGGTTATTGCGACTTTTTATCTCAGAATTGTGAGATATAAACTCGCAATTCTGAGATATAAACTCGTAATTCTGACTTTTTTTCTCAGAATTGTGAGATATAAACTCGCAATTCTGAGATATAAACACGCAATTCTGAGATATAAACGCAATTCTGAGATATAAACTCGCAATTCTGACTTTTTTTCTCAGAATTGTGAGATATAAACGCGCAATTCTGAGATATAAACTCACAATTCTGAGATATAAACACGCAATTCTGAGATATAAACGCAATTCTGAGATATAAACTCGCAATTCTGACTTTTTTTCTCAGAATTGTGAGATATAAATGCGCAATTCTGACTTTTTTTCCTCAGAATTCTGAGATATAAACACGCAATTCTGAGATATAAACTCACAATTCTGAGATATAAACACGCAATTCTGAGATATAAACTCGCAATTCTGAGATATAAACGCGCAATTCTGAGTTTTTTTCCTCAGAATTCTGAGATATAAACTCGCAATTCTGAGATATAAACACGCAATTCTGAGATATAAACGCAATTCTGAGATATAAACTCGCAATTCTGACTTTTTTTCTCAGAATTGTGAGATATAAATGCGCAATTCTGACTTTTTTTCCTCAGAATTCTGAGATATAAACACGCAATTCTGAGATATAAACTCACAATTCTGAGATATAAACACGCAATTCTGAGATATAAACTCGCAATTCTGAGATATAAACGCGCAATTCTGAGTTTTTTTCCTCAGAATTCTGAGATATAAACTCGCAATTCTGAGATATAAACACGCAATTCTGAGATATAAACACGCAATTCTGAGATATAATCTCGCAATTCTGACTTTTTTTCTCGCAATTGTGAGTTTATATCTCACAACTCTGACTTTCTCGCACCATAGGAAACCACTCTCAGTATAATGCTTTGCAGTGCTTTGTTCAATTTGCACTATCAAAATGAACTAGATGAATGATGCGTCTGAATATTATTTTTGAACAAACATACAAATGACTAATTATTCTCCATTTCCGTGTTTTGCGCTCGCGGTTGGACAGTACCATTACCGCCGGGCAGGGTGCGGGAGGGGGGGGGGGGGGGGGCGGCGCGCACAGCTTTCAGACACAATATTCTTCTTTTCTTTATATTTCTGAGTTTGAGGTAGCTTCTACCGCGTTATTTTAACAACAGCTGTCAAGTAAAGAGCGTATTATTGTAACATGAGAGTGAATATATGAATGCACGCAGGTGGATTTCCTTAACTCTCGCATAAAACGCGCTTTCATCTCTATGTTCTTGCTCTAGAATCTTATCTCCTGTATTTAATGATATCGACCAAGCAAGACATCCCTGATGAAAATTGTAAATAAATGAAGGATTCTTTATTAGTTAGTATTAGTTATTAATTTAAGTATTTTTTTTTAAATTATTTAATCAATTATATATGAAGATGCAAAAGCATCTAAGTGCTATCTGATTTTTTCTTCTAAAATGAGCATTTTTCTCAGGCTCCTATGTTTATTTTCAGTTATTTCACTTTAATGCCAATGAAAAGAAGCTGTACCTGAGAAAAATGCTCTCATTTTAGATGAAAATTTCAGATAGCACTTAGAGGCTTTTGTATCTGAACCCTCCATATATAATTGACTAAATAAAAATAATAAAATAAAAAAAAAATACTTAAAATAATAACTAATAGGCTACTAACTAATAAATAATAAATCCTTAATTTATTTACAATTTTCATCAGAGATGCCTTGCTTGGTCGATATCTTACAACATTAAATACAGGAGAAGATAATTTTAGAGCAAGAACATAGAGATGAAAGCGCGTTTTACGCGAGAGTGAAGGAAACCCACCCACATACATTCATATATTCACTCTCATGTTACAATAGTACGCTCTTTACTTGACAGCTGTTGTTAAAATAACGCGGTAGAAGCTGCCTCAAACTCAAATATAAAGAAAAGAAGAATATTGTGTCTGAAAGCTGTGCGCGCCGTCCTGCGAGTTTATATCTCAGAATTCTGAGGAAAAAAAGTCAGAATTGCGAGTTTATATCTCAGAATTGCGAGTTTATATCTCAGAATTGTGTATTTATATCTCAGAATTGCGACTTTATATCTGAGAATTGCGACTTTATATACCAGAATTCTGAGAAAAAAAGTCGTCTCCAAGTGCTGATCCACCATCTGATATGGATATGGACTGGATCCGGGTGACTGCAGTGACCATCTGATCTGGATGCAGACTGGATCGGGTGGCAACGGTGATCTCAGAATAAGAAAAAAATAGACTAATATTAGCGTAGATGCCATTCTTCTTACTTTGTAACAAGTACATCGGGTGTTATGGGAAGTGTTCCTGGTTCTGGTTGACCTAATTAATGCAGCCTAACAATCCTTTAACGGATTTGAATATTAGAAGCATATTACTGTATTATGTGTAAACCAGGTTAAAGAGATGGGTCTTTAATCTAGATTTAAACTGACAGAGTGTGTCTGCCTCCCGAACAGTGTTAGGTAGATTGTTCCAGAGTTTTGGTGCTAAATAGGAAAACCTTCTGCTGCCCGCAGTTGATTTTGATATTCTAGGTATTATCAAATGTCCAGAGTTTTGAGAACGCAGCGGACATGAAGGACCATAGTGTGATAAGAGCTCACTCATATACTGAGGAGCTAAACCATTCAGGGCTTTACAATAATTAGAAAGATTTTAAAATGTATACGATGTTTAATAGGGAGCCAGTGCAGTGTTGACAGAACTGGTTTAATATGGTCATATTTCTTGGTTCCAGTAAGAACTCTAGTTGCTGCATTTTGGACCAGCTGGAGTTTGTTTATTAAGCACGCAGTGCAACCACCCAATAAAGCATTACAATAATCTAACATTGATATCATGAAGAAATAACAGAGCAGCCATCAAGTGTTCAAGGTCAGGGGTGCCCAATCCTGCTCCTGGCTCCTGTCCTGCTAAGTTCAGCTCCAACTCTAATCAAACACACCTGAAGCAACTAATTAAGGTCTTCAGGATCGCTTGTAAATTAAAGGCAGGTATGTTTGATTAGAGTTGGAGCTGAACTTTGCAGGACAGTCGATCGCCAGGAGCAGGATTGGGCACCCCTGTTCTAGATCATTACTTGCAGAGGCTTTTGGCCAAATAATTAACATCTGTTTTTTGTTTTTTTTCAGAATTTAGCAGTAGGAAATTAGTAGAATTTAGCATTCTGTTTCATCAGGCCACAAAGTAGGGATGGGCAATATGGGCTTAAAAATATATCACAATAATTTCTGTTATTTATTGCAATAATGATATCAATGGCAATAATTCAGGGAATCTTATGCATCCAATAAGAGAAGATAATACCTTTCTTTAGAGAAAGGTATTATCTTTCCTATTTTTCCCAAAAGATGGTGTTGTGAGTGAGCATTCCTGAGTGCACATATAATGTAATGACTGTTTAATTCATACTGGAAGCCAGAGGGTGCCCTTGCGCAGAAACTCCACATATGCATGCCAGAAGTATTAGCCCTGACTATGCTCCAGGAAATCTCTAATATAGACAAAGTTATCCAGTTATCGCTGTAGCTAGAGAAATTTTAACTGATGAAACTTGAAGACAATAAACATACGACAATATATGGTTTATCTGTGTTCAAGCAATCTTGAGTATTTTTATGAGGATAAAGTATATTTCTAATGCAATGCTAATCTACATAGCTATTTTATAGTATTATTTCTGCCTCATTCTGTGATATGAAACCACGTCTGATCACAAAACGTTATTTTAAATGCTCGACTCAAGTTAAAATTATATATTAAATTATATATTTGTTGGACAACAGGTTTATAAACAGGCTCATACACATGCAAAACTGCATTGCACACGTGATACTGTAGCACATTTATTCATCACACAGACTGATTTTTTTCCGCATTGTATAGCCCTGACCAAACCAGTTCCAGATTGTATAAACAGCTCCTTGTTTAGCGATAAACTCCTCCTCAGTTTCATGTCTATCAGAACCATGTCACTCTACACAGTCGCACACAGAAATATGTCAACAACTAGACTTTATCCTTATTATTGCAGGAAGATTAATTCTTATTGTGGAGAAAATTTTTACTGGTATATCGCAAACGATAAGATATCGCCCATCCCTACCACAAAAAAAATATAGAGCTGACTATCATCACCATAACAGTGAAAGCTAACACCATGTTTCCTGATGAATACTCCCAAGGGTAAGATGTAAAGCGTGAAAAGAAACGGCCCTAGTACTGAGCCTTGAGGTACTCCATACTACACTTGTGATCAGTATTATACCTCGTCATTTACTGCCACAAATTGGTGGTGGCCAGATAAGTATGATTTGAACCAATTTGTGCTTGTTCTAATGCCTGTAGCATTTGGACCAATCAGACACAATTTCTCATTTGATTTAACAAATGAAACTAGTTATTAGATTAACAAATAATCACAGACCCCTCAGCCAATACGCATTCTTGGGTGCCCCTATGTCTGCAGACGCCGCCAGACCACCCCCGGTGCCATGGCAACCCATCAGATAACACTAGTTTTATTGCTCAGAGGAATGCAAATGGTCGCGCAAGCAACACTCACTTCGTATCCACTTTAGGAAAAGGACATTATGCCATAAAATGGACTCTTCTCTAATTAATTCATAGGAAAACCTTTCTTTGAATGAGCACACATATCATTAAGTCATTGTGTATATTATTACTGTTTTTGTGTATTTTATACTGTTTTATTCATGCTTATAATAGATCAATAGTTAATATCACTCTGACTGTAACATGTTTGGTCTCTATCAATCCGTCTTCGGATGATCTAATTGAGAGGGAATATTACATGTTGATAACTATGCAACATATCAGTGTCTTAAGAATCTTTAATAGTTTGTATAATAACTTTGAATCCAACCCCTTTTGCAAATTACCAGGCACTCAGACAAAGGGCCATAAAACCCCCAGTATTTCCAAACTCCCGCTTGGAAATTCAGCCTTTCTCATTGGTCAAGCCCATCCCGAGAGGCGGGACTCTTAAAGAGCCCACGCACAGTTCCGAAACTCTCTCTTCTACCAAAAAGTGCCCTGGAGATCACCTGGGAAACCTCGCGGCTCCCCTTCCAGGGGAGCCCGATCTTCTGGCAATTTTAAGTTCGGTAACTTTGGGAACTCACTTCGGACTAATCATGGCCGGAAGGACGAAGCTTTTACTCCAAAAGGAATCCCCCCCGGGAATCTACGCATTATACATGCACCAGGATACTTTACTCAGCACCCACAAAAACCATGCAAGTAACCGCTTGTTAACTATCTAGATGCGCTTCTAGGCTTCGACCCCTTTTAATTAAGGTGATATGATTTTCTAATGGCTCAAACCCAGGTTTTAGTTAGCTGATGTTAAAATCCTGCCATGCTTCTCTTGCGCGCGAGCGCTCTCTCTCTCGCTCTCGCTCTCGCTCTCGCTCTCTCTCTCTCTCGCTCTCTCTCTCTCTCTCTCTCTCTCTCTCTCTCTCTCTCACTCTCTCTCTCTCTCACTCTCTCTCTCTCTCTATGCCTTCCTTGCGTTGGCATCCATGTTTAATGTGTGTATGTCTGTGTCTAGTTCTATGTTACATGTTCCCCTGTAGTGTAGTTTAATAAACATCCATATGTATTCACACTTGGTTGTCTGTGTCTGCTGCTCTCAGAACTAAGTCACTTTAACGTCCGATCTTGCAACAATGCTCGGAGCACTGCTTCGTTAAGAAAATTATTTGTCGTGGCCAGAGGAATAATTTTCCTTAAAGTCAATAGAAGGGTCCGTACTGCGGACGAACTAATCATTCTATTGTACTATTAATACTACAGCTAATTCCTGAAGATGGATATATAATTGATAACCCGTTATGATTTATTATGTTCATCTCAAAGCAAATATGCTACATGCCAACATAATTTTCTAGTCTATTCAAAAGAATGCTGTGGCTGATAGTGTGTAATTTGGAGCCTGAGTCTGCGCAGTAGTGATTAAAGGCTGGAATACACTACACGATTTTCCGCCAATTAAGTTAAGTTAAGTTGACGCTAGTTGTCGAAAGTCAGAGGCAGTCTGCAGATTTGTGTTGACAGATTTCATAGAAAATTGCCTAGTGTATGATGGTCACAGACTCAGATTTTTTAGCTTCAGACTATGATTCCATCCAGTTGGAAGATATCAAACATGTTTGATATTTTGAGCTGATTTTAGAACACAAACCACCGGTTTCACAGACAAGGCTTAAGCCTAGTCCTAGACTAAAATCTAAGTCTGAGCTGTTTCAACTGAAAGAAACTTGCACTGATTGATCTTAAAATATATCAGTGCCTTTGTTTTGTCCCAAGATGCACACCAGTAATGTTTTTTTTTTTCTAAGCACGTTTATAAAAATTGCTTAAATGTCCTAATTGAACTATGATCTAATCCTGGTTTAGTCTAAACCTTGTCTGTGAAACCAGGCCTTATTGTTTTTATTTGTCACGCGTCTATAAGACGCACACTGTGTGAGTTTGTTGGTATCAGAACATATTTAAATGACTGAGGATCACACACTAGCAGACTTTAGTGTATGGTGGCCAGTTTTCCTCTGTGACTATTTACAAAGTTGGTAAATGTATGATGCGTAGTGTTTTAAAAATATGTTCAGATTTTAATAGTTGTGTAGTGTATTCCAGTCTTAAAGGGCACCCTTTTATGCAAAATCCAATTTTACATGTTTGGACATAAATGTGTGTTGGCAGTTTGTGAACACAACCAACCCTACAATGATAGAAATCCACCCACCCTTTTTTTTTTAATCCCCATTTAAACAAATCAGTCTCTTGTCGGTGCCGATAGCCTCGTGGGCAGTGCGTCGATATGTAGCGCCGTTGCGCTTCGGGCATCCCGTTTTTGAGTCCCGGCTCGCGGACCTTTCCCGATCCTGTCCCCCCCAACCCCCTCCAACTTCATTTCCTGTCTACCTACTGTCCTATCAAATAAAAGACAAAAACGCCAAAAATAAAATCTAAAAAAAAAATCAAATCAGTCTCAGTAGGCACACTGTTTTGATTCTCTAAGCAATGTGAAATCACAGGGGTTAGGACCCGCCCATGGCTGCTGACTGACAGTCCTGCATTGCCGTAGTTTCCGCCCTCAGCAATTTCTTTGGTTGTACACTGTCATCCATTTTCTCCATTTCTCCGCACTTGAGCAGCTGTAACATAAGCAATGTCTCGTAAGCAATCCCAGTGTTCTGTGTTTGGATGTAAGGCTCAACATAAGATCTGTGCCACTGAGGATACATTGAATTACTTTTATTTTTGAAGATAATGCGTCTCAAAATCTACCTAAATATGTTCATGTCTGCGGAAATCATTTCACTACAGATATTTCATATATATATACGGCTGAACACCGGTTTCTGACATGTTGCTTCTACCGACTGTTTGCTGCTGTAGGTATGCAAACTGCAGAGATGTATACACTATGCCCTCTGCTAAAGACAGGGCAGGAATATTCAGCTCATTTGCATTTAAAGTGATACACACCAAAACAGCCCTTTTTTTAGACCCAAAATGTAATTTTCCAGATGTTATAATAAATTTTCTGTGGGGTATTTTGACACATTCTGGGGACACCCAAGACCAATATTTCATCTTGTAAAAAAGGGGCAAAATAGTTACCCTTTAATTTGGAGCCCGAGTCTGTTCAGTAGTGACTGGAGCTGTGGTATAAAAATCCTGCCCACAGACCCAATCACAAACACAATCATGACACCACACCCCAATTTTATAGCATCAAATAACTAACTAAAAGCAAACTTATTAGACAAATGAACACTTGAGAATACATCAGTCTGATAAGAACTACCCAACATCTTCTAAAATTACAGTGGAACATAAAGCCCCTCAAAGGTAGTTCATTTTAGCTATGATGTAGGGTGTCAATAGACCAGTTTGATTACTGATTACATTCTCAATCATAAAATCCAAACTATTGAATATCCAGTTAGTCCTGACAAGTTTTTCGTGTGTTTATATAGAGCATATTATAGATATTTAACTGACATTTGTATTATAGCCATTTCTTTGTTTCCAGTGTTCATTGTCAAATCATTTCTGTTTGTTCTTGTAATGTAGATGAGCTTGGTTCTGTCTCCTTGTTTCTTGGTTTCATGTATTTTTGTCCCTTTGTTATATTATTGAATTAGAATCAAGGAAGAGTTGAATCCAAATGCACTGAGTCTTTTTGTTTACAATTTCCTAATACTGATTAATGGTCTTAATTATTTGACTTTTTAATCATCATTTATGTATTTCTTTCACCTGGTCAAAATATAAAAAATCTAATGTAGCTTGTGTTCATCTTTCCATCTAGACTTATAAGTTACGAGCCAGAGGGGTCCAAAGCCATTCTAAGTGGTCCGCAGTCTTCTGCACAGTGCCATGTGTCTGTGCAAACAACACTTGTTGAACCATTTCAACCCACACTCGGAGCTCAGTATTTTGTTCTTGGTGAAATTGAAAAGACTGATGGTAAGTTTGAGTATGATGTATACAGTAATATAAATAAACCGTAGTTGCAGACTGCTGTGAGTCTAAATCTAGAAGAATTTTGGTTGTGTTTTTATTCAGAATGTGGGTTTATCCATTGTTTTTATGTTTGTTTTTTTAACCAGAATTTTCTGTTGCTTCTTCTTCCAGGATTAAGTGGAGTTATACTGCATGCTCGTGCTTTGAGTAGCATTGATGGCGTAGACCTCACATTAATGCAAAAGGCCATTTTGGAACAGAGATGTTTCTTTAAGGAGAGAATGCCTGAGATTTGTGCAAGCTCCTCACTGTGATCTGTCATGTGTAAAAAATAAAAAATAAACACAAAAATTGTTTTTGTACAATTTGAGAGTATGGCTCTTAGGACTATAGGACTATAATGTTTATTTACAGAAAGTAGATATGAATCATTTTACAATTAGCTAATGATTATCAATTGCTATTTTTATTTTTGGAAAATAAATTAGTAAAATATGCAGTGTTTATAGCAGAGGTGAATAGTTCTTCAGTTATATATTGTGTTGCTGTATACTGTATGGTATTTTTTCTAAACGTTGACACACCCTATGTATACTGAATGTTAAGTACAAGAGGTAAGAACTCTATTATTCTTTAGTTTTTTTATTTAATAATAATTATAAAATTATAAATTTTGCGCTATTGCAAAGATATATTACAGTATGTGTGCTGCCTTGCATATGCCTGCAAATAATATGTTTGATACCACTCTTGTATTAATTTCATTTAGTAAAACCAAGAACAAAGAACAAAAGTCATTCATTGCATTTTTTATTATTTTTGTTGAGTCTTAACAGCAGTTTCAGAAAGGACAGAGAATGTTAAAGACATAAATAATAGTATAATGACTTTTAATCAGAAATTGCACTTCTGGCCCATCACACCAAGGAAATAAAAAAGGCTAACTTATTTTCCACATTTGGTTTCTGATAAATATTTATTGCATTCTATGAGTTACAATATTTTGCCCCATTACATAATGTATAAAATGAAGTAAACATAAGTATCTCAGCAGTTGATATTTTTAAATGACTCTATGTTCAATCTAACTAATTTCAGTGTTATGTGGTTAAATTGGCAGATTTTAAAGCACCTGAGATTTACAGTATGTTGCATTACAAGTACAGTATAGATCAGATTAAATATTACTATTTTCATATTAAGTTTAAAAAGCTTGTCTAAACATTTATTATTATACATTATATACTGATTATTTTAAAATCAGAAAGAAAGAAAAAACATTTTCATTGGACTTCTTTTTCTGACTCCACTTATTTTTTTTATCTTAAGAATACAATGCAATTATAAACTGGTGCTGGATTTTTACTGTTTTTCTTGTGTGATAGATACTACAGTATTATTATAACCAAGGTGAAATTAAGTTAACAGTGCAGAAACTTGATTGAATTACATATTTTGTAAACCAATGAGACTATGAGTGGTTATTTATGACTAAAATATGAGGAAGAATAGGCAGAATCTTTTGAGGAAGCAGGAAGCATTGGAAGACCTGATAGCGGGTCTGTCTTACAACGAGCCAAAGCCTGCTTATAGTTGATCTTCTCCTTTGTGATGGGTTCAGTCAGCTCCTTTGCATAGTTGATCTCTTCCTGAAGCTCTCTCATCATTGTGCTGTCAATCATCTTAGAGCTGACAGCATCCACAATGCTAACTCTCCCTGCTTTGTTGGGGTTGACCAACCCACCTGTCAGAAATTGTGCCTCCATATATCTCATGGCATTCTCTTTGGGCATCCACCCTTTCTGTACAGCCTCTCCGACTGACAGACGCTCTTTGGTCATAGGGTCTTCAACTCCAGTGAAAGCCTTTTGAGCATTTAATAACCGTTGTAGTTGACTGGACTCAATAAGACCACGATCAGCTGCTTTGTGGACAGAATATCTTATGCTGTTGCTGATGTCCACAATGCCACCAGTGGCTGCCTGTGCTTCAAGCAGTTTTTGGGCAGTGTTGGTGTCAATCATCTTTCGATCCATGGCACTGCGGACATTAAGACATGAATCAGTGTGTACATCATACACACCACAAATGGGGAACTCTTCATTAAGCTGTTGAGTTGGTTGGCTGGTAACTGGGGTGTATGGCCGAGATTTTGTTTCACCGGCCACAAGAAGAGCAAACTCTGAGATTGGTATTTTGCCATCCTTGTACTGCTGTAGTTGGTATTTAGTCACCCTGCCTTCTTTTAGTGCATTTTTGATGGAGTACTGTTTGCCACTCTTCCGATCTTGCAAAACAGATATCTCGCCATCAGGTCCCATTGTGGTAATTTCCTCCCAGTCACACTCTAGTTCCTGTAATTGTATGTACTGGCTACGATCAATGAAGCCTTGCATGTAGGCATCATATGGTGACATGTCTTTACCAGTGTTAGGGTCTAAAATGCTGATCTTTGTAGACACATTTACTTCTTTAGTGCGAGTCTCTGAGGAATCCTCCTTCTTCAAACTGTTCTTTAGCTCCCTGATTATGTTTTCTCGTTTATGAATTTTGTCCTTCTCATCCAGGATGTTCCTTTCCAGCCTCTGAACATCTGATTCCATTTTAATGCTTCTTTGCCTGTTCATTTGATTTCTTTCACTCATCAGCCTAGACTGCTGGTGGAATGAGATGCTGATGTTTTGTCTTTCAGATTCCAAAGTTCTAAGCTCTCTCTGGAGGTTTTCTTTTTCTCTTTGCAGCTTGTCCTGATCATGAATCAAGTTGGTCTCCTCCAGAGATGTGGTAGTTCTTTTACTTGCTTGTCGCTGCAGTTTCTCATTTATATGGTGAATTTCATCCTCAAGGTTTAGTCTGGCATTTTTCTTCTGAAGTAACTGTTCTCTAAGGTGATACCGTTCTGCTTCCACAGCCTGATCTTTCTCTACACGAACAACGTCTTTATAGATGGTCTTCTCAACCGACTTCTCCCGCTGCAAAATTTCTATCTCCAGTGTCAATTTCCTTATGTCTCTCTCTAAACGCATAATGTCACTGTTCTCCTTATCCATATCTGTTCGAAGACCATTGGTCAGTTTATCTAGTTTTGGATCCCTCTCAACTTTCAGAACTTCCTCTATGACTATGTTCTCTTCAATAGGAGGTGGGGCAGTTTCTAGCTCATGGATTCTGGATTTAATTTGTCTCAGCTCAGTTTCCACCTGGATCTTTTTTTGCCTTTCACCACTGCTCCTGAAGGCCATCTCCTTGTCCTCTATGAGTGCTCTCATCTGCTGTACCTCTAGCTCCAATTTTCTCCGATTCTTCACTTCTTCATCTAGACTCCTACCTAGCCTATCATGATCAAGGATCTGCCTTTGGTCCTTTTGTAGACGCACCACCTCTTGCACTACTACTTTTTCCTCTGGTTTTTGTCTCTCAAGCTGAATGTATTTATTCTGAAGATCAAACACCATTTCCTCTATAGTTCTGCGCCTCTGAGTTTCTTCACGGACCTCTCTCCTGAGACGATCTGCCTCCTTCTCCAGAAGTGGGTCATCAACATACTTAGTGACATCTTTAGTGACAATATGGGTCTCAACCTTTGACTTTTCTGCCTTCCATTCATCTCTGTCTTTTCTAAGACGGATAAGCTCATCCTGCAAAGTACTGTAGGTTTTTTGCTGGGAATATACTTGATCAGAGAGCCTCTGTATTTCTCTTACATTCTCTGGACTTCTTTCCTCTTTTACAACCTCCTGAACTACTTCATCATACTCAATTTTGGGTTTCTGTGCATATAGCACTCCCAGCTCTGTTTTGACAAGACTAATTTGTCTCTCAAAGTCTGAGAACTGTCTGCTATTGTCTTGAAGCTCCCTTCTCAAGCGATGCATCTCTGCCTCTGTCTCAGGTGACACCCTGAAGTTCTCATTAATGATTTCTTTGACTTCCACTTTGGGCTTCATCCTTTGTATTTGGATATGGTGTGACTGAAGGTTGCTAAGCTCAGTAATGAGACTTCTGTTCTCATTTCTCACTTCTTCTATTGTAGTTAAAAGATCTTTAGACTCACTTATGAGTCCAGGGTCCTGCTCAACCCTTTTCACCTCCTTGGTGACAACTTTTGGCTCTAAAGTTGGAATGAGCCTCTCAAGAGTATTGATCTGGCTCTTGGTTTGGGAGATTTCACTTTTCAGTGATTTGCTCCTCTCACCTTCATCTGAGATAGCCATCTCAAACGTCCTAACTGCCTTCAACATTTCTGGATCTTTTTCCAGTCTTACTACTTCCTTTTGCACCACCTTCTCTTTTATGTTTTGCTTCTTTTGTTCCAAAATTGTCATCTCTGTTTGTAAGTGAACCTTCTCTTGATCTTTAACTTTAAGTTCACTTCTCAATTTGCTTATGTTTTCTCGAATGTTTGATGCTTCTAAATCCAACTGAGGGTCTTTCTCTACCTCTGTCACTTCTCTTGTCACTAGCTTGGGCTTGGTGTTCTTAAGTTCACTTTCTAGGCTACTGATCTTTCTGGACAGTACCTCAATCTCACTCTGTGTTTTGGTGCGTTTCAGTGCTTCTTCATGAATTTTCTTTTGAAAGTCCTCCACACTGGCCTCAAGCTTTGGGTCACGGTAATACTGCAGAACCTCCTTCTCCTCCACTCGCTCTATTCCTCTGCGATTCTTCAGAGATAAATATCTGTTCTTGATGGTGCTCAGGCTATTCTCTGCGTTGGTACGTTTTGCAATTTCCTCCTTTAATTCTTTCTGGAGAACTTCAGTGTCCTCAGCAGCTTTTTGTTGCATCTGTTGTTGTTGTACAGCATTTACTTTTACCACATTCTGAGTAAATGGAGGAAAGAGCAGTTAATATTTCAAAGATGATTAGTTTGAAAACTTTACATGGATGTTTTACTTTTCATAACAAAGATAAAATGGATTTTAATATAACACGAAACAAATAATTCCTTCTGATCACTGGTAAACTACGAAAAATGTTGATAACATTTGCACCTCAGCCATGATGGACTTTGCTAAATTCATCTGGTTGAGTAATTGTTCTTTTTCAGCGGCTGTCTCAGCATAATGGTTTGTAAGATCCTTCTCCTGTAGTACAACAAAATAAAGAATTAAGTATTTAATTGATATTAGGAATTTTATGTCATGTTTTATATTTTAGATATCTCACCTGTTTTGCAACAGAGCTAGCTAGGGTGGAGGTGTGAAGTCTTTTAGCATCTATCGCAGGTATGTCATCAAGAGTAGCTTTGTACTTAACACAGTTCATCTCATATTCCTGCCCAAAATAAATGCAATAACATGGTATAATCCAAAAAAAATTGTACTATTAAAGTCTTTTCACATTTTTATTATGACAGTGTTTTAAAAAATAAATAAATAAATAAACCATCTACTTTACAAGATCAAAGTCACAGTATTTTCAGAATAAGGTCAAACTATGAGAATAAAGTCATAGCAATATGCAATTAATGTCATATTTTGAAAATAAAGTCAGAATTATCAGATTAAAGTCAGTATTTTGAGAATAAAGTCAAAATTACGAGAATAAAGTCATAGCAATACAAGATTAACGTCACAAAATTTTGAGAATATAGTATATTGTGTGAATAGCTTTAATAATTAATGTGAAAATTCCACCTACTCTGCAAAAAAAATGTCTGTGGCATCCAACCTTTTATTTTGTCACATGTATTTAACATCAAAGTGGAATTTTCACATTAATTAAGTTTATATATGCAATATATACTTCACAAAATTCTCAAAATACTGTTGATTAATCTTGTATTGTTACAAATTTATTCTTGTAATTTTGACTTCATTCTCAAAATACTACTATTTTAATCTCATAATGCTAGAACTTTATTCTCAAAATATTTATTACCACTTTAATTTCATAATGCTTCAACTTCATTCTAAAAATATTCCGACTTTAATCTCACAACTGTATTCTCAAAATATTATAACTATAATCTCTTAATCTTAGATTTATTTATTGATTTATTTTTTCATCTCAATAAAACTGTCATAGTTTTATAACCCCATATAAATAAAAATTTATATCTGGCGTGTAATTCTGGATTAAGACATTTACTGTAGCACAAATATTTAACTTACTTTGAGAGCATTCTGGAGATCCTTAGAGAGATCAACCACCCTGTCCATGTCATCGCCTTTCCTCTGTATATCCTCTATCACCCTCTTTTGAGTAAAAGAAAATCACATTGAGAATTGCATTGTTTTTTTCTATCATTTATTTTTATGTAATCTGATATAGTCTACAAATCTAACCTTCTGAGAGTTCTGCTTTGCATTGACTTGAGACAAATCATCTGTGGGATTAATCTTGTTGTTAGGTAGATTATATAAGAAGGAGCTTAGTGATTGGCTCACATTCTGGAAGTCCTGGTGTTTTGTGTTAGCCTCTTGCAAAAGCCTCTCTCTAAGGAAATTTAAAGACATTTTTAACATGTTTATACTGAAGAAAAAACTACTTTAAACAGTTTAGATTAAAATATTATTTTAGATTAATTATTTATTAATTATTATTTTACATACATTTTTTTAGCATGAGTAGAACTTACCTTTCATTCAGCTGGTTGCTCACATTGGCATATCGGCTTTGAAGATTCTTCACTTCTGCTTCCTGTCTGCGTATATCAGGACAGTACTCCTGGTGACCCTGCTGAAGTGAACTGCATAACTTCTTAAGTGCCTCTAGGTCCTCACTAAGCTTTTGCATCTCACTTTGAGTTCCAGCAACATCTTTTCTCAAATCCTGGATGAAAGACAGGATATTTTGTTAGTATGCATAAGATTCGAGCATTTGTTATGTGCCATGGCATTACCTGAGATGCAATTTCCAAAACCAAATAACTTTGTTCAAAGGCACAGGTCCCAAATATTTTATATAACTTTTTTTTAAAAAAATCATGTTTTTACCCTCAGTAAAAAAATAAAATAAAAATAAAAAAAGTCTAGGAATAATTTAATGTCATAGTTATGTAGCCCAGGTAAATGATTCACAGAAAAGGAAAACATGAAGTCGTAATGGAAATACATCCTACTAAATTACGAATGAAGTATGTCTTTACCTGAATCTCCTGTGTACGGATTTGAATGGCACTAGGTTTGTCAGGGATGGCACCATCATCACTGAGCTGTTTCTCAAATCCTGAGACAGTGCTGTCCATCTTCCTCAGCTGTCTCTCCAATACCATAGAAGCATTTGCTCTAATGTTAAAAAAAGGCAACAGAGTTAATTTAGATTTGCATTTACATTTAGTCATTTAGCAGACGCTTTTACCCAAAGCAACTTATGGAAGGAATCAAAATCAACAAAAGAGCAATGATATGCAAGTGCTATGACAAGTCTCAGCTTGAGTTAAAACATCTAGAATTCTATCGTTTCCTATAAATACATTTGAAATTATACACACTTCTTTCTGTAGAGATCAATGAGAGCAGCTAGACTGTCTTGTTTGATTTTGGCATCACTGAGTTTTTGAGGTAGAGTGGAAGAGGTTGGCCCATTGATGTCCTTTGAAAGTAGAGGTTCCAGGTCCTTTTGGGCTGCAGCCCTCTGTTTTTCCAACTGCTGGAGAGCTGCAGTTGTTCTCTGTTTAGAGAATAATAATTTCAAATAATGTTAAACATGGTGCCTTTTCTTCCACTGTCAATTTAAAAAGAAAAAAAAAAACCCATTGCTTTAGAGCAGTGGTTTTCAACTCTGTTCCTGAGGCCCCCCAACACTGCACATTTTGAATATCTGCTTTGTCTGACATATCCATTTCAGGCCTTGGAGTCTCTAGTAATATGCTGATGACCTGAATCAGATGTGTTTGACTGAACAGGGTTGAGAACCACTGCTTTAGAGATTAAGGTTGACAGCCATGAAATCAACCTTATATCGGTTTTATTGCATACCATAATTTTTAATGCAGTTTACCTCTAGTTAGATATCTAAAGCATGTCTCACCTCTTGCTCCTTCAGACGTTTAGTGAGGTCTGTGGCAGGATCAGTGCGGTTCAGTGGGGCCCTTAGACTGCTCAGAGTGTCCATCTCAACTTGAGCTAGATCTTTATCCATTTGGTTTAGGCGGCTAGCTAGCTCTGCAGCTTTGGAGTTCTCCTCAGCTCTTGGAGCAGGAACTACAAAAATATTTAAAAAAATAAATTAATTAAAAAAACCAAATATATATAAGTACTTAATTGTTTAGTAAAAGTGATCACCTCTTTTTAATGGGCTACTGTGTATTTTCTAAATAACCAGAATTTATAACTATGTGATCTAACTCCAAGAAAAACACAATTTTTAATAGCGGTTTGTTTGTTTGTTTATTTCTTTATGGCGAGCAAATTGAAATATGGGTTGCATTTCCAACAAACATTTGCAAACAGCATTGCAGAGCTGTGTGGTTTAAACTACAGCTCTCAACATGTGATTAGAAGTATGTTTTTAGCGTGACCTAAATAGATCATTATTTTGAACAATTTAAGCTACCATTTAGTACAATCTATACATACAAACACATTTCATTGTAATTTTTTTAGTTTGTTGAAAGAATGAACGTGTGATCTGGATCTGAGTATAGCATAAGAGGGAACATAGGATTGAATCATCTGAGTGAAAACAAAACAACAGAGAGCAGTAGTCCTCAGATGCCATTTTCATTATTTACAGCAACGATCTGACATGAATTTGATTTCAACTCGATTAAGTTATTACGCCACCACCTGTGTGACATCATTAATGACAGTTCTACATGGTTGAACCAACATGCTTTGAATGATGGATGTGTGACAAAGTTATGGCAGTTTCAGGAACCAGTCATAACTAGCTAGTTTATTTCTCCAATGATGTCTCATACTGAGGTACAGTAGCAAGTTACATCGTTGTATGCGAAACCCACCCCAGGATGAACCTAGCCCAACCCTGATCCACCCCTAAGTAATTGTCTGGTAAGTCACTTTCACACCAAACATGATGCAAAAAAGTGAAACAAATGGTCCTTTCACTCTAAAAGTGAAACGAATAAGCATCAGGCTAAAGGAAATACAAATAAATGTAGGAAAAGCTAGATTAACTCTCATGGTGTGTTCCAGTTTGCATACTTGTGCATTATTCTACAATTTTTTGAGTAATGTGTTCACATTAATAATTTTATCATGTGAGTAATGTGTTTACATTTATAATTTCATCAAAAGTACACTTCAGGTATCTAGATCAGCGGTTCTTAATTCTGGTCCTCGTGGTCCCCCCTGCTCTGCACATTTTGGCCCTGGCCCAAATGGAACACTTGATGTGCACATGCGGGCTTATGGACTTACAATGGCCGCCGCGTGCGTGTGTCCATTAAGTCCACGAGACCGTAGGGTGTCCCATTCATCATTTTAGCATTCAGAAGGGTGCTTGCAAGTGTCCCCTTTGGAGCCGCTATGCACCCTCAATCTACACTTCTGCAATTTATATTTAGCGCACTGGCGCTGTTGTCCTGTGGCTGCTGTCGCATAATGAATGAATGAATGATGCATTTATATAGCGCATTACTGTGTATTGCTGTACACCCAAAGCGCTTTACAATCATGTGGGGGGGTCTCTCCTCAACCACCACCAGTGTGCAGCATTCACTTGGATGATGCGACGGCAGCCACAGGACAACGGCGCCAGTGCGCTCACCACAAACCAGCTACAGGTGGAGAGGAGAGAGAGATAGAGATAGAGCCAATCAAGTGCATGGGGAGTATTAGGAGGGCATGATTGATAAGGGTCAGTGGAGGGAATCTGGCCAGAACACCGGGGTTACACTCCTACTCTTTACGAGAAGTGCCATGGGATTTTTAATGACCACAGAGAGTCAGGACCTTGGTTTAACGTCTCATCCGAAAGACGGTGCTTTTTGACAGTATAGTGTCCCCCGTCACTATACTGGGGCATTAGGACCCACATAGACCACAGGGTGAGCACCCCCTGCTGGTCTCACTAAGAAATCTTCCAACAGCAACCTAGCTTTCCCAGGAGGTCTCCCATCCAGGTACTGACCAAGCTGAACGCATCACTGTCTTTACTGGGTGTGTTTAGGGAATATTTATATTTATTCACATGCAATTTGATTTAGCTACTCGTGTGGTGGACTGTCATGATTTGGCTAATGCATTACACTACTGAATGATGCACATCGGAGGAGATTTTGAAGTGGGTATACGCAAAGCCGACTGATAAAGAAGTGGATATACCTCTATGGATATACCTCTCATCTCAAAATTAATTACAAATCTACATCCCTCCAGAAGTCTGAGATCCGCTAGTGAGCAATGCCTCGTGGTACCATCACAGAGAGGCTCAAAATCACTCTCCAGAACATTCTTGTTCACCGCTCCTGGCTGGTAGAATGATCTTCCCACCCCTATCCGGAATGGTGGATCCCTGTCAATCTTCAAGCAACAGCTGAAAACTCATCTCTTTCAACACTACTTGACTTCATCCTAAATTAAAAAAGAAAAAAAAACTTTGTCTTTCTCTTTATTTATTCCTTCCCTTTCTAGCTTGTACTTATTTGAACAATGCCTGAGACTTACGAGCACTTCCTCTGTCTGTTTGCCTCTTTAAGATGAATTGCTTTATGCATTCCCCAATTGTAAGTCGCTTTGGATAAAAGCATCTGCAAAATGACTAAATGTAAGTGTATACGTCGTATACCTCCACTACATCACTGCTTAAAGGATGTATAATGCATTATATAGGGTTATTAACCCTCTGGGGTCTGAGAGTGTTTTGGGGGCCTGGAGAAGTTTTGACATGCCCTGACATTTGTGCTTTCTTCAGTTGCTAATAAACATATAAATGGCTAAAGTCTAATAACACTGTAATTAGCACAAACTGGGCTATAATAATATGTTAGCAGCATTTATGTACTTGATTGTGTTTTTGAGAAAGCAACGTTTATGCGTGGTTAGTGAAAAACTACAATTTTGAAGTCACTGAAATAAGGCCATAAAAAAACATACAGAAGATTTGTTCACAAGACTTTTGAGAACTGGATCTTGTAGTCTAGAGTTTTTGCTTCAAAATAATTTGAAAATCATCTTGTTTACTTGCTCACAGAAAACAATATATTGATTTAAATTTTCGAAGTCACTTTTTGAGTAAAAAGCGTTTATGCGAGAGGGCGTGAACTATCCTGCATAATGCTGTGATTCTCACCTGACAAGACAAAGACAATAGACAAAGATAATGAGCTCCATAATGAGCCATTTAGTTAGGTATGTGACTGAGAGGGAAGAGTTACAAGAAAGAATGTGAGGACAAAATAAATTATATATATATATATATATATATATATATATATATATATATTTTTTTTTTTTTTTAGTTTATTAAGAATATATTTAGCTATCACAACTCATAACTTGAGATTCACTTGCGAGTGCAGTTAAACAGATTATTAGGAACAATCAAAGCTGACTTTTTAGCATCATTACATGATCCTTCAGAAATCAATCTAATATTCTGATTTGCTGCTCAAAAAACATTTATCATTATTATTATTATTGTTGTTGTTGTTGAAAAGAGCTGAGAAGAATTTTTCAGCTTTTTTTTTTGATGAATAGAAAGTTCAGAAGAACAGCATCGTTTGTAACATGATAAATGTATTTATCATCACTTGTGTGCTAAATAAAGGTTTTAATTTCTATATATACTGACTTCAATCTTTTGAATAGTAAAAATATTTCACAATATTGCTGCTTTGGCAAATACAACTTTATGTACTTTGGATCAAATAAATGCAGACTTGGTGAGCAAAAGAGAATTCTTTACAAAAACATTAAAAATCTTACTGTTCAGAAACTTTTGACTGGAAGTGTGTCATGTAGAAATATATAAATGAACATCACATACCTGACATTTCCATAGTGTATATTGTTTATGTGTAAATAAATAAAAACATTTTGAAATTCTGGGAATATTTCTCTGAAATATTTTTCTCAGCAGATGTCTTTTTAAAGTCACTCAGCGGCCATCTTTGAAACGCCTCTCGGACATACAAGTGTAGCTCCTATCTCTTTGAATGGGGAAACATCAAATCCTCCAAAACTGTTCACTAAGCTTACGAATAAATTTCATATTTGAAGTCACCAAAGAAATCTGACAACAACTGTATCATAAATGTTGTTTCTTTTGTCCAAATAGCATTATAAAAAGCCTATCTTTCAGGCTAGATCAGCCAGTGCAGTCCTAAACTCACGTCTCAGAATGCTGACTGTGTCTATAGCAACAGGGACTTCTAACTGCAGCTGCAGTGACGCGCTGACTTTACCGATTAGTGATTGGCTCTTTCATTCAGAAGGCGGGGCTTCCTGCGATTGAGCGGCCATATTGAGCATTAGATTTTTCCCCATTCAAAATGACTATAGACTATACACAAATAAAAGTAGACCCTTTGCAGTTTCAAACGATACCTTATTCTTATCTGTACGATCAAAACTCATGGAGTATTTATAGTTCTTTTGACGGTCATAAAGAAAATATGAGACAGCCCGCACTGCTGCGGGCTTTGACTTCGACCCCAGGGTCTGGATCGCTATAGTGATTAATTCGATTAGCATTTTAAATCGATTACTGAATCAACAACTGAATCAACAATTCACAATTCAAAAATCCACATTTCAAGATCGATGCATATGAATCGTCAGGGTTTGTAATCGATGCATCGAGAAAATGAGTGAATCCTTACACCCCTTATAACACTTATAACACAATTGCATACATTGTGCATTTTAAATTTGGTTGTAATTATTTATGACAAGATACAATGTATTACAATGCACATTGTGAATAATTATAATGCATTATAACCTTTAAAAGGCACCTATTATGGAAAATCCACTTTTACATGGTGTTTGGACATAAATGTGTGTTGGCACAACCACCCTGAAATGATAAAAATCCACCCACTCCTCATTTTTTAATCCCCCATAAACCAAATCGGTCTCACTAGACCAGCCGTTTTGATTCTCTATTTGTAATGTGATGTCAGGCCACGGGGTTGACTGACCTCACAGCACTCTCCGCCCTCAGCGGTTGTATGCTGTCCTCCATTTACTCTGCTCTCGGGCAGCTGTAATGTCAACAATGTATCATAGGCAATCCCAGTGCTCTGTGTTTGGATGTAAGACTGAACAAGGTATTTTAATTGATCAGTTGGTGAAATTAGTTCTGGTGAAATTAGTAGGGAATATGCAGCTCATATGCATTTAAAGTGATAACACAGCAAAATAGCTCTTTTTTTTTTTTAGACACACCCCAAAAATGACATTTTCTAGCTGTTATAATAAATGATCTGTGGGGTATTTTGATCTGAAACTTCACAGACACATTCTGGGGACACACAAGAACAATATTACATCTTGTAAAAAGGCATAATAGGTGCTCTTTAAAATACATTAAATTACTACACGCACGAATCAATGGAGACCTTAAACAGCATTGTTCGTGCCCTCACATCTCAACGCAGCGCTTGTCACAGTCACTTGTCACTTTTTACCCAGCAGTCCAATCAATGGAGGAGGGGCGGGGACAAATAATACACCGACCAATCATTCTACTTGTTGAACAACTGAACAACAATAGAGAAGTTAATATTGCTGGTTACTGCATTTTTATATCCAGTAATATTCTTCAAAATGAGATACTAGCAACCAAAGCATCTCAGCTGGAAAAACGCTGTGCCACCAAAGCATTCTCAAGTGCCACGCTGGCCTTTTTCAGAAGAGCACCTGGCATTTTTTATCTTGCTAAAAACGCTTTGATGGACACGTTAATTGAACATTGTTAGACATATGGCCTATTAGTCTTTTTTGCATTTATGCAATATACTGGAGCCAAACCTGAGAAAGTAGACCAGAATATTCCACTGTGTTCCTGGACATGCAATTTGCATAGTTGTAATTCATAGGCGGGTATTATGCTTGTAGTCTCAGCCTCAGACGTCACGCACATGAATGTCTGATGCATATGGCACACAAAAGTGGAAACCATTCAGGAGTTTTGAAGCTGTCATCGGATTGGTTGAATTATACAGGATTTCTGGGAGACATGTGTGTCACATTCTTTAATGTTCCGCCTGGAAACAAAGATGCCATGACGCCAAACCCCCTCACGAAAGAAGAAAGCCATCGAGTTTACAGCTGTGACGACGAGCACTTATCAGGATCAGCTAAACACTGGATTTTCAAAAGTATGTGAAATATTCAAATTTTGTGGCATAGAATCTTTAAAATACATCCGAGAGTTTTATACACCACTCTATTATTGTGGCGACATTTCCACGCCCCAAAACGTGACGCTGAACAAAAAGAACTGTGATTGTTTTTTTTTAAATGTCGGTCAAACGGCCTCATGGGCAGGCCTTGGCCAATGAAAGCTGCCATTGATTCCAGACCTTCAGCTGGCTACGCCAGACTATGCTAATTGTGAATGAGCATGTGTGCCCTATTGGAATTCATTAACATACACGTTTAACTATCAAATTGGAAGTTTACGAATCCGGAGGAGAGTTTTCGGGAAGGTCCATTTTATGCGCAAATTACTCAGAAATTACTCCTATACGAATGTTTGAGGCCCATTGTGTCTAAAAGCATACGCAAAGTTCCATTAAATGATAATGAATGACTTTTAAATTAATGTCATTAAATCGAATGTAGGAAGGAAACTGTTAAAATAACCACAGCATTAACAACAATCTTGAAATAAGAGCACAAGGTTTATCTGTCAATCAGATATATGAAAGTTGCGTTCGTCATTATAGCAAACAGACATCGGGCGCGTTTTCTTTCAGAATCATCATTCACCGATAGAATGGAAAAGTTGATTACTGTCGCATTTTACTTTATTAAAATAAGATACAGAAGCACTCATCATGCAAAGGTGTGATATAAAATGTTACCCCATACATTCACACTATGCTACACAATAGTCAACATGAAATAATACATTTAAATTACCGGTATTTTCTTTTTTAAATCTTGGCTTACATACCCTAGAGAAAAATAAAAATAGGCTACTAAAATGTATTTGAAATAAATTTATTTAATGCTACGTATACTACAAATACATTCACATATTTAAGTGCTTAATAAAAATACCCTGCAATTGTACTTTTGGTGTATTAAACTGATATACTTAAAGTCTGCTAAACTGGAACCACCAATTTTGTACTTAATGCACTTTAATTGTGAGGAAGTAATGTTAAAGTTCAACTAAATACATACTGAAGTACATTTGATTGTGCTAAAGTGGAACTATTGCAAGTATACTTCAGGTAGGCTACACTATCACAACTTCTTGCATAGCTATAAAGACTGATGTTATTCAAAGATCATACAATCCTCATCAATAGTGACATTAAAACACATTTTAAGCTTAATATGAAATGTGCATTATGCACAAGTAGTACTCCAAATGAAGTTTAATTATAATTTTTTACATCGGTAAGTCTCGAGCAATATGTCAGTAAATGTATTAATAGATTTGAACTATACTTAGTTTGAACTATATGTATTTAAAATATATATATTTTTTTTTTTTACTAGGGTAAACTTCTACATATGCCATATGTCATGCCATAGCATTTTTAGACTAAAATCTAACAATTGACAAAAGTGTATTATTAATTCTTTTTTTGCCCTCACTCTCTGACTCCATAAAGGCTGCTGTGTAATTTGCCCTCTGACTAAGCACATAAAGAATTTAGGGGAAGCACTTTAATAATCCTGTGATTGCACTTAAAGAATGCAGAATCGAGTCGTTAATGAAATCGCATAAAATTTAACTGTGAATCATCTTGAATTGAATCTTTCTGAATTTGCAAAAAATCGTTCTTGAATCGAATCGAAACCCAATGAATCGTGAATCAAATCGATTTACTATTTAACCAAAGATTCACAGCCCTAGTTTATAATGCATTAACTGTGGTTACAATTATTCATGAGATGCACTATAAGGTGCATTACAAGGTATAATTAATGCATTAAAGCTTCTTTTATAATACATTATACATAAAGGCTTTAGGTAAAGTGTTACCCCCCAAAAAAGTGTTTTTCAAGCACTGAACTGCTTGGTGTAGAAATGAGATCTTTAATTACCTGGAGCCTGTGAAACAGAGGCTTTTGATGGTTGATTGTTCAGCGAAGTTCTCAAAGCAGCCCGCCTTTTCTTTAGATCTTCCAACTCTTTGCCCAGCCTGCTTATACAAACACAAATTATTATTAGTTATTCTTGGTCTCTGAAGGTTTCACTCATTAGACATTAGCATAGCCTAAGGATTCACTAAGTTTTTCAATGTCTCTGAGTGAATATTAGAATATTAGGGCTATTATTGTAATAATTGAATAATCAATATGATATACTGATGTAATATAATTACTATACTGTGAATATCCAAAAATTGTTGAAAATTAAGATTAATTTGTTAAAGATGGCACCAATATGCAATTTCACTCCGCCTTCAAATGAGTCAAGAAGTGCTTATGTGTACCAGAAACTAGTTCCACTAGTTCCTGAAAGAGTTTTTTAGTGCTAGTGGGAACATAGTGTCATGCCACAAAGCATCTCTTGAACCGGAAACTATTGACAGATTTGTGTTCCTTACTAAAAACTTTCATAATTTACCCCAGTTGCACAGTGGAGAATGTAGTATGTAAATTGCATTGCATTCTGACAGCTTCTTTTACAGCAGTTTTTTTTTTTCATATTGTTACATCTACAGTTATTTTTTTTTTTTAACTGTGTCTTTGCACTAAACAATTTGAATGTGCTTAGAAACAACAGCTGTTCTATCCTCTTTTTTTTAAAATTGGGGCAGAAAAAAAAAAATCACCTTTTTAATTCTAATTACATAAATATAAATTAATTTTAATTCTATAGCAAATGCAAAAATATTGAGAAATGTGAAAAATTTTAAATGTATTGCCCAGCCCTTCTTTGGAGTATGAAAAGCAGTTTCTTTTCTTACAGGTCAACTCTGTTGATGGCATCAGGATCAGGTGGAGGAATCATAAAGCAAACTCCAGGAAATTTCTTGATTGTTCCATCATTGGACTGAACCTCCCAGTTGTCATTGTCTGTGTTGGACTTCAGATTAAACAGCTCTCCTCTGTTCAATGAAGCCTGAGAAAAATCCAGTTGATTAAAAAAATGAATAGAAGAACATAAACTTTGTAACTAAAGTTTCTAATGCTACATGTTAGAAAACAAATCTTTAACATTCAATTTTGCTCTAGAGATTCTAACCTTGGGAGTTTTCCAGTCACAAAGAGACTCAACCGTGGTAGTTTTGCTTGGAGGAGTGCGACGAAGCTTTAGTGGTGTGATAGAGGTGCTTCGCTTTCTCAGGTCAGCCAACAGCTGCTCGTTGCGCTGCAGAGGCCTTTCCTCAGCCTGTAGACACACAGAATACACAATATTGACACATACAGAGTTGTATCAGGTAGGGAGTATGTGTCAAAATAATATCCACATGGATGGCAGAATCCAAGGTTTCCCAGCAGAACATTGCCTAAAGCATCACACTGCCTCTTCCGGCTTGCCTTTTTCCCATAGTGCTTCCTGGTGCCATGTGTTCCCCAGGTAAGCGACGCACATGCACCCGGCCATCCACCAGGCCATCAATGAGCCTTGGCTGCCCATGACCCTTTTCACTACTGTTCCTTCCTTGGACCACTTTTGATAGATACTGACCACTGCAGACCGGGAACACCTCACAAGAGCTGTAGTTTTAGAGATGCTCTGAGCCAGTTGTCTAGCCATCACAGTTTGGCTCTTGTCAAACTCGCTCAAATCCTTACACTTGCCAATTTTTCATGCTTCTAACACATCAACTTTGAGGACAAAATGTTGACTTGCTGCCTGATATATCCCAACCACTAGCAGGTGCCATGACGAAGAGATAATCAGTGTTATATATACACACACACACACACACACACACATAATTTAAATGTATTTAGTAGTTCAAAATGTGATTTCACCTCAAGCTGCATCTGAATTTCAGTGCTGGTTTTGCCATTGACTGCTTTGGCATCAACAGTGGAGCCAAGCTTAGATAAAGACTCAGACAAGGTATCTGCATCCAGTTGGTACTGTTGAGAAGAATGCAAACTTGATTAGACTTTACAAATTAAAAATATGTTTATAACTAAATGTGTTTAACAAAAATAATGGATCTATCCATTTGCCCTACCTACCCTTTTGTACTCCTCTATATTGTCCAGATGTGTTTCCTGACAGATGCAAAGATTCAGAAACTTCTGCCATTCATTCCTCACAGTGTCTCTCTGGGCCTGGACACACAAATAGCACATCAGAGCTCAGCTTTGATTATGTTAATGTTGTGGCATACTGAATGCAATATTTATTTTTTGAACACATCATTTAATTAATTGTAATTAGTCAACTCAAATTTTCCAATGCCACACATTTGTCAACAGCATAAAACAACAAATCCAATATCACATAGACAATATGGCTGGAGTTGACCAAAGTGTTACATAATAAAGTTACCTGAATAGTGCTGGCAGCAGGATGTTTCAGCTCAATCAGTCGGTCTCCATCATCCTGTAACTTGTTGACCTCACTTTCGTGGGACAGCAGGCTGTTATTCTTGAAGATCTGCAAAAGACAAGAGACGAAAGGTCTTATATAATGTTTTCTTTAAAATGTGGTGTTGCCACTTTTGCAGTTAACCAAAAAATGAGCAAATAATTGCCACCCATTATTGCTTGCCCAGTGATCTTGTTTATTCTCATTGCTGTCCTAATGTTAGATGTTTAAAAAAATGTTTTGGAGAAAAAAGGTTAAATTGTAACCCCATTGTCATCAAGGTTCCTTAAACTTTTTGAAGCCCTTTCATACATTCAAATTGTTTGTGGGCCACACATTGCAAAGCATTGCAAATAAAAGTTGGTTTCGCCATCATCTTTGCAATCCCACACTCTCAACAAAAGCTCTTGTACAGTGCCAATAAAATCTACACATCCATATTAATTTTGCAGGTTATGAGATGTAGAAAACAAAAGATTCCAAGGAAAATCATATCAGACCTCTTTTTACTTTCAATCAGCTTTTCTGTAAGATTTTCTTAGTAGCATTTTACTGCTAAAGCCAAGGCCCACAAAGAGACCACAAAGATTGCATTGGAATCTCATTGTGAAGAGGAACCAATGAGGATAAGGGTACAACGTTTGAGTTGAAGGTGATGATCCATCAGTTTGTGACCTCAAGCTCAAGTGCACTTGGGTAATTCAGCAGGACAATGATTCCAAACACAGCAGCAAGTCCACCTCTGAATGTCTCAAGAAAAACAAAATTAAGGTTTTGGAGTGGCCAAATCAAAGTCTGGACTTAAATCCAATTGAAATGCTGTGGCATGACCTTAAACAGTCCATTCATGCTCAAAACCCTCCAATGTGGCTGAATTAAAACAATTCTGCAAAGAAGAGTGGGCCAAAATTCCTCCACAGTGATGTGAAAGACTCATTGCCAGTTATCGCAAACACTTGATTGCAGTTGTTGCTGCAAAGGGTGGCCACCAGTTATTAGTTTTAGGGGCAATCACTTTTTCACACAGGGCCATATGGGTTTGGATTTTGTTTTCCCTTCATAATAAAAAACTTCATTTAAAAACTGCATGTTGTGTTTACTTGTGTTATCTTTGATTAATATTTAAATTTGTTTGATGATCTGAAACTTTAAAGTGTGACAAACATGCAAAAAATAAAAAATCAGGAAGGGGCCAACACTTTTTCACACCACTATATGACCACATTAGTCCGGTTCTGTCAACACTGCACTGGCTCCCTATTAAACATCGTATACATTTTAAGATCTTGCTAATTACCTAGAAGAAGAAGCAGTCGAGCAGCAGAAGAGAACAGCAGTTTGTAAGTGTTTTGTCTTGTTTCAGAGCAGTTGTTGTTGCTAGGAAACTTTATTTTGCATACTGTGTTTTACCGTGGTATACTGAAGTCGCGTTTGTTCTCGTGCGTATCGCGGGAATTTCCCAGTTTCGTTTTGCTAAGTAGTAAGGCGTGGTCAAAGCCAGATTTGGAAGCACTTGATAGAAGAAGCAGTCGAGCAGCAGAAGAGAACAGCAGTTTGTAAGTGTTTTGTCTTGTTTTCTCATTAGATTTCAGCGCAGTTGTTGTTGCTAGGAAAATTTGTTTTGCATACTGTGTTTTACCGTGTTATACTAAATAGCGATGGGTCGTTCTTGAACGATTCGTTCTTTTTGAACGAATCTTTAATGTGACTCGGGAAGAACGAGTCGTCTCGGAGAGTGATTCGTTCAGTCGCGCATGCGCAACATCCTATAGGTTCTGCACTGAATTAATTCACCTGTTTCGAGTTTTCGGATTTGAGTTGTTCGTTCATCACCTGACAGACTCATAAGCTAAACCTATGCAGTCAGAGCCGGAAAGAGAATTTATTAGTTCGTATCCCGAGTCTTCGGGTTTGAGTCATTCGTTCATCACGTGACAGCCTCATAAGCTAAATCTATTCAGTCTGAGGGAAAAATACTTAATAATAATAATAATAATAATAATAATAACCAACTCTTTAGTTTATTACCCATTCAGTGTTATGGAAAAGAACCATCATGACAGAAATTCACATTTATAAACTGTAATTAAAAAGCTACAATTTGAGACCAGAAATGCATCACGTAACTGTAAGAGTAAATCATAATAATAATAGTAATAATAATAATAATAATAATAATAATAGTTATGCACCCGTTTGTAAGGAAGCTTGTAAATTATTATATCTGTCCAAGTTGTCACGTCACGTGACAAATGAACGAACGACTCAAACCCCAAAACTTGTCAGATAAGGTGAGGTGAGCTAATCATAGACTAAAGACCCAGGTAAACAATGAATTAATCTTTTCTGTTTCTTATAGCATCAGTTTTGTATTGTTTGTTGTGTGATCAACGTTTGCATAAGTAGTAGATGTGTTAGGGAAGTATCACGTAACATTTAATTATATTGTTTGAAAAAAGGAAAAAAAAATCCTGATGATGAAGGTCATGTGAACGAAATGTCGTTTATAAATATTTTGATATATTTTTTGCATAGATAGTGTGAGGAATTTGTTTTTTTGCTTTTTTTGTTAATTGAATTATATTTTGCAAAAATGAAATTTTGCTGAACGAGACTCAAAGGTCCGAGTCAGTAAAATGATCCGAATTTCCCATCACTAATACTGAAGTCGCGTTTGTTCTCGAGCGTATCATGGGAATTGCCCAGTTTTGTTTCGCTAAGAAGTAAGGCGTGGTCAGCTGACTTCTATAGTGAATAATTAGGCAAGTATAAAACTGGATTGTATACCGCGGCAGCCCTCGTGTGAAGACCGACGAGTATAAAGATGATCGACTCTACCTTGCGCGACTCCACCGAGCAAGAACACTGACAAGGCACTTGAGTATTGCTCTCCTTTTGTACAGCTTGTTCTCATCTACTTGTTTAGTCAATTGTACACACTATGTGCTTTCAAATCTCCACTATTACTACTAACACTCGGAAGGCACGGACTGTAAGTTGGAGGCAGGCCAATCCTACTAATCTAAGGCCTGTCCCTCTGTCTTCTACTACTTTATTCTCTATTCCAATTGGTCTCTGGAACTGCCAGTTTGCTGTAAACAAAGCAGACTTTATTCCTTCCATTGCTAATCATTTCGGTCTCAACCTCATGGCCCTAACTGAGACTTGGATCAAACCTGAGGACACTGCCACTCCTGCAGCCCTCTCCACTAATTTCACCTTTTCCCACACCCCTCACACAATTGGAAGGGATGGAGGTACAGGTCTCCTTATTTCAAATGATTGGAAATTTGATCTTCTACCATCACTTACAGGCAACAGTTCATTTGAATCTCATGCAATTACGATTACCCACCCTGTTAAAATCCACTTTGTAGTTGTCGACCCCCAGGTCAACTGGGTAACTTCTTAGAGGAGTTGGATGTATTACTGTCAAACTTTCCTGAGGATGGTACTCCTCTGGTACTGCTCAGTGACTTCAAAATCCACCTAGAAAAACCCCAGGCTGCTGAGTTCAACACTCTTCTCACTTCATTTGACCTCAAGCGAGTGTCTACTATGGCTACCCACAAATCAGGTAACCAATTGGACCTCATCTACACACGCTACTGCTCCACAGACAACACATTAGTTACTCCACTGCACACTTCAGACCACTTCCTCATCACTTCTTACCTCACACTAACTCTGACATAGCACACACGCCCCCGCAAAGACACTTGAGCAAGTTGTGTTCAACCAATTCTCTTTGTTTCTTGCACAGAACGGTCTTCTGGACAACAACCACTCTACTGAGACTGCCCTACTGTCGGTTACAGAGGCCCTGAGACTGGCAAGAGAGGCTTCCAAATCCTCTGTACTCATCTTACTGGACCTGTCTGCTGCTTTTGATACAGTTAACCATCAGATCCTCCTGTCCACTCTCAGAAAGATGGGCATCTCAGGAACCTGTGGTTCAAATCTTACCTCTCAAATTGGTCCTTCAGGGTGTCTTGGAGGGGTGAGGTTTCAAAGTCACAACTTCTTGCTACTGGGGTTCCTCAAGACTCAGTGCTTGGACCACTTCTCTTCTCCATCTACATGTCGTCATTAGGATCGGTCATTCAGAAGCATGACTTTTCTTATCACTGCTATGCTGATGATACTCAACTCTACTTCTCATTCCAACCAGATGATCCGACGGTAGCTGCTCGCATTGCAGCCTGTCTGAGTGATATTTCTAGCTGGATGAAAGATCATCACCTTCAGCTCAAGAACTGTTCGTGGTCTCAGCCAATCACTTCGCCACAGCTTCTCTATAAAGCTGGGTTCGTCAACCATAACTCCTTCCAGGACAGCCAGGAACCTTGGAGTTGTGATCGATGATCAGTTAACCTTCACAGACCATATTGCTACAACTGCCCGGTCCGGCAGATTTGCCTTATACAACATCAGGAAGATTAGATCATTCCTGTCAGAACAAGCCACACAACTCCTTGTCCAAGCTCTTGTTCTCTCCAGACTGGACTATTGTAATGTGCTCTTGGCAGGCCTTCCTGCAAGTATTATCAAGCCTCTGCAACTGATCCAGAATGCAGCAGCCAGAGTGGTCTTTAATGAACTGAAGAAAGCTCACGTTACCCCTCTCTTCATCAGGTTACACTGGCTACCAACAGCCGCTCGCATCAAATTCAAGGTACTGATGTTTGCCTACAAGACAACAACTAACGCTGCACCAATATATCTAAACTCACTAGTTCAAACTTATTCACCCTCCAGAAGCTTGAGATCTGTATGTGAACGATGCCTTGTGGTGCCATCACAAAGAGGTACCAAATCTCTCTCACGGACCTTTTCCCATTTTCACGAAGTCTTTAGCCATTTTCAAAAATCATCTATAGACACATCTTTTTCGCCAGCACCTGACCAACTAACACTAACACCTACCTATTCTTATTAAAAAAATAATAATAATAAAATAAATAATAATAATAAAATTAAAAAAAAAACTAGCTACATGTTCTGTGCTGGCCTAACTGAGACTTGGGTAACACTTTATTTTGATGGTCCCTTTTGAACATTCTGTTGACACTAAGTAATGTTGCAACTACATGTCAACAAACTCTCATAAGAGTATTAGTAGACTGTCTGCTTCATATCTACGAACTCCATATTGTGTTGGTCTCCCAACAGATATTCTACTGACTATAAGTAACTTTGCAAGAACATGTCAACTTAATCAAACCCTAACCCTACCAGTCAACTAATATACTACTAACACTCTAATGAGAGTTAGTAGAAATGTAGGTGCAACATTACTTATAGTCAATAGAATGTGTTAAAGGGACCATCAAAATAAAGTGAAACCGAGACTTGTCATGGCACTTGTATACTTCTGCACTCTCGATGGTCTGATTGCTTCTATTGTTCTCATTTGTACATCACTTTGGATAAAAGCATCTGCTAAATGATTATATGTAAATGTAAATCTATAAGGCCCTGAATGGTTTGGCACCTCAGTATTTGAGTGAGCTCTTATCACATTATAGTCCTTCATGTCCGCTGTGATCTCAAAACTCTGGCAATTTGATAATACCTAGAATATCAAAATCAACTGCGGGAGGGAGATCATTTTCCTATTTAGGGCCCAAACTCTGGAACAAACTACCTAACACTGTTCAGGAAGCAGACACACACTGTCAGTTTAAAGTCTGTCTAGATTAAAGACCCATCTCTTTAACCTGGCTAACACATAATACACTATCGCATTTCTATAATTCAAATCCGTTAAAGGATTTTTAGGCTGCATCAATTATGTCAACCGGAACCGGGAACACTTCCCAAAACACCCGATGTACTTGTTACATCGTTAGAAGAATGGCATCTATGCTAATATTAGTCTGTTTTTTTTTTTCTTATTTCGAGGTCACCGCAGCCACCTGATCCAGTCCATATCCAGATCAAATGGTCACTGCAGGCCCCCCGGATCCAGTCCGTATCCAGATCAGATGGTGGATCAGCACCTAGAGATGACCTCTACAGCCCTGAACATCAGCAGAGACCAGGACAACTAGATGAGCCCCAGAGACTGATCCTCAGCGAAGAGAGTGAGTCTTTTGCACAATCTGACTCTGCTGCAGCCTAGATTTAAACTGCTGATTTTGTCTGGCCAGAGGAGAATGACACTATTTCTCCCATCTAAATACTGTAAAGTTGATGTAAAGCCGCTTTGACACAATTTGCATTGTTAAAAGCGCTATACAAATAATAGTGACTTGACTTGACTTGACTTGACTTGACTTGACATTGAAATCTCCAAGCATTACTAGGGGAGTACCATCCTCAGGAAAGGTTGATATGAAGGTAAAATTGTAGCAAAACTCGAGAGCTTATTGATCCGAATGTGAGAACTTGTTATATTAATATTTGTAAGTTGAAATTTACACTCACAGCTCTGATGTGAAAAGCTACATCTTTCGATTTGCACACACTGACAATGATCAAAACACCTGTTTTGAAGTTGCAGATTAATAGTTACAAATATGTAGAATGACATCCACATGAAGAAAATGACACACACAAATGTGTACGACATAATTACTTTTGCACTTTACTTCAGTTTCACTGTACAACGTCAAGTCGGCACTTACAACCTCTCAGATCAGGTAGGGCAAGTTCAAATCCTAGCGCCATGACCTTTGTATCAGGGCCTCTAACACTAGCTTGCTCTATTCTTTTTCTATTCCATGTTTTATTTATTATATAATTAAAAAAAAAAAAAAACCTTGCTACGTGTACTACTAACTGAGACTTATTTTAGAACTTGCATACAATTGCTCTTTTGTTGATTTTGATTGCTTCCATTGTCCTCATTGCTAAATGACTAATTGTAAATGTATCAGTTGAAACTATGAATATCCTTAGCTTTTACAGGATTCTAAGACACTGCATTCATCTTGTCATTCAGGTATTATTTGGTAGACAATTAATGCAACATCTTTCATACGTACAGTCATGGCCAAAAGTATTAGCACCCTTGGTAAATATGACCAAAGAAGGCTGTGAAAATTAATCTGCATTGTTAATCCTTATAATCTTTTATTTCAAAAATTCACAAAAATCTTACCTTTCATTGGAGAATAAGAATTTTAAATGGGGGGAAATATCATTATGAAATAAATGTTTATCTCTAATACACATTGGCCACAATTAACGGTACCATTTTATTCAATACTTTTTGAAACCTCCATTTGCAAGTTTAACAGCTCTAAATTTTCTCCTATAATGCCTGATGAGGTTAGAAAACACCTGACGAGATCAGAGACCATTTTTTCATCCAGAATCACTCCAGACACATTAGATTGCCAGCTCCATGTTGGTGCTTCTTCTCTTCAGGTCACCCCACTCATTTTCTATAGGGTTCAGGTCAGAAGACTGGAATGACCATAGCATAAGCTTGATTTTGTGCCCAGTGACCCATTTTTGTGTTGATTTTGAGGTTTGTGTTTGGATTATTGTACGGTTGGAAGATCCAAACATGGCCCATTATAAGATTTCTAACAGAGTCAGTCACTTATTGATTTTTTTTATCTGTTGGTATTTGATAGAATCCATGATGCTATGTGTCTAAACAAGATGTCCAGGACCTCCAGCAGAAATATAGGCCCACAACATCAAAAATACAGCAGTATATTTCATTGTACACAGGGTAATTTTTTATCCCTGTGTACACCAAACACATCTTAAGTGTTTGCTGCTAAAATGTTAATTTTTTTAGTTTCATCTGACCATAGAAGCCAGTCCCATTTGAAGTTCCAGTCGTGTCTGACAACTGAATATGCTGGAGTTTGTTTTTGGATGAGCTTGGAGAATTTAGGGGCTGTTTGGCTTTTTAAAAAAAAAGGTTTTCTGACCCAGAGACTCAATTCTCCAGCAGTGGACCTTGGAGAGCTTTAGCCTTTTACTGGACCTTTAGCCACTAAAACTCTCCTACTCACCATGCATTAGGACGATATAGACACACGTCCTCTTCCAGGCAGTTTCGTAACATTTTATGTTGATTGGAAATTCTTAATTATTGCCCTGATGGTGGAAATGGGAATTTTCACTGCTCTAGCTCTTTTCTTAAAGCCACTTCACTAATTTGTGAAGCTCAATTATCTTTTGCTGCACATCCGAACTATATTCTTTGGTTTAACTCATTGTGATGGATGAATGAGGGAATTTGGGCTTTGTTTTCCCTCCTATTTATGTTTCTGTGAAACAAGAAGCCATGGCTGGATAATGTCATGTTCATAATCACGTTGGTGTGCTCAAAATTGTAAATATGAATGGGAATATACTTCAGAGATATTTTGCTTATAAGAATTTCTAGGGGTACCAATAATTGTGTCCGAGAAAAACATTAATAAGATTTTCCCCCATTTTCAATTGTTTTATTTCATTGAAAGGTTAGATTTTTGTGAATTATTATTATTTTTTTTTTTTAAATAAAAGATCAAAAGGATTAACAATGCAGGTTTATTTTCAGAGCCTGCTTTGATCATATTCACCAAGGGTGCCAATACTTTTGGCCATGACTGTATATCGTGGAGTAATATCGCTGTACCAGAGCCGCCAGGGGCGCGGGAAGTGGGGGTGCTGAGGATGCTGCAGCACCCCCTGTTTTTTTCTGTGGGCAACTGTTTAATTGTTGGGAATATATAAAAAAAAAAAATCGGAGTATCTATTTAAGTGCAAATAGCCATGTTGTTGGCAGAGGTTGTTTAACTAACTCCACCCACAAACGTATGATTGGGATAGTCAAATTTGCAAAAGCCGGTCTTCAATTGTCCGATTCAGTGGCGCAGCTGGTAAAGCGCGTGCTACCATTCTTTTGACGCGATCAACAGGGGTTCGAATCTGCCTTTTGGCGAACTTTTTTTCTCCCTTTTTAAATTTCAAATCACATCAGAAAAGCATTTCTTTTTTCATAAAAATGAAGGAAATAATCAAAAAGTTGAACATAAAGTATCGGGTAGGGATAGGGTAGGTGTAGGGAGAGCTTTTGTCCCAATAAGGAGGCATCCATTTAATAATTTGAAATAAAATTTAAAAATTACACTCAATAAGTTATTGCATACTATTTCATAATGTATTACAATGCAGAGGTGCAGATAAGTGCCACTATTTGCAATAAGTAATGTTTTTCTCTAATAATGTTTTTCGCCACAATTAATCATACCCTTTTATTCAATATTTGCAATAATTAGCAGAATCCTGCTATTTTAACATAGAATAAATAGAATCTAAAGCTATTTGCACTGTGTAAATAGCATATCACTAAAGAATACTGCTATTTTCACTTAGTGTAAATAGCCTCTATCGCAACCCCCCCCCCCCACCCCAGCGTACAGCACCCCCAACCTAAAACATCTTCCCGCGCCCCTGAGAGCCGCTGAGAAACCGATATGCGACATGCTTTGATCTCACCGCCACACGCTCACATGGCTCATGGAGCGCTCAAAAGTTCCAAACAACTCCGCACTGTCAATATGTTTGAATGGGATTAATCGGGACAGACAGCAGTTTCACTATATTTCCAGCAATTTCTAGTAATTATGAACACATAATGTGCATTGATTGTGCATTGATAACTACACTGACTACGCTTTACAATAGCATTTTATTCTGGGGAATGAGACAGCATTAATATGTTCTCATATTCCTTGGCAGTCAAATGTGACCAAACACCTTAAGTGTAACTTTTAACCAATAAAATAACTATACTACATTTTAGCTCAGTTCTGTTTAGTTAAAGGTGCAATAGGTGATTGTCTTCAGAAACATTTTTTGTTATGCTGATTTTTGTTATTCACATCCCGATAGCAATCATTAAGTTAAGTGGTCTAAATGTATTTATCTGTATTTATATATTCTGTGGAAGGCGTAGGGCCAAGAAATTTCGTCCAGTCAAAATGCTCGGTCCGAACGTTTTTATTGACTTTCCTACCTGCCTGTCAACATATGTATTTGCATACCTCTGCGCACCCGGTTCAAGCAGACAGGATACGCCATCAGCATGATCACGCACTCTGTGCAGACAGAGCGAGAATGGTAGACAAACATCAACAACCCGATCTTCCTTCCTGGGGCCCGTTCTTCGTACGTTGCTTATTACATTTGAGATGATTTGAAAGATTCCAGATCTTCTAATCATGATAACTGATCTCTGGCTAATTTGGTTCTCCAAACGAATTTGCACATTAGATTAAAATATCTGGATTAACTTGTCTAAGATTACTGTGCGTTCTCACATTCCCCAAAAAGGGCAGATGTATCGATCCTCGAAACCACGATCAGCAATACAGCTATTGGCTGGCTGCAAGACGTAATGACATCGTATCATTAAAAAGACACCTGACGAAAAACTTGACAAATTTCTGGACTTTTATAAGGAAACAGCCAAGCGAACAAAACTACATAAATGTTATAATAGATAATGAAATGTGCACTGTTTTTAATTTATTTGTAATTTTTTTTTAAAAGTGATTCCCAATTATTTATATTCATGATTTCTAGTATTTGTACAGGCTTTACATTTTTATGTCAATGTTATAATTAGCAATTCATTTAATTTTATCTTTGAGGCGAATTTCTTATGTGACAGCATTAGCTAATTAAAGTTTCTTAGAGATCAATTATCTTCATCTCCTGCGCTCCATCAAGCCACTCCCATAATATCTGTCACCACTCAAATTAACGATTCAGAATTTATAGCATGTGTGTTAAGACTCCAATACAATTATAAAGTAATTTCATCACTAATAAATCTTTCAATGAGTAAAACTGGCTGTGTCTATACACAACATCGTTATATTATATTATTATGTTTTTATATTATTTTCAACTTAATTTTTAAATTATTATTATTTAAAATTATTGTCCCTGGACCAGTAGGGTACTCTTGTAATAAAGTAGCAGTGGCTAGGACAGCTTTTAAGTATCAATTCTGCTTAAAAAGATGCAATCTAATCCTGTTTACATTAAATAAACCTGCTCCCGAGCAGGTTTAAGTTTACGGACCCGTTGCTATGACAGCAAGTCTAGGATGAGCTTCGAAGAACCAAATGATCCAAGATCAAGCGAAATCGTCAACAATCAAATCCAGCTAACTGAGTTAGTGACATACGAAGAATGGACCCCTGGTATTGTAGTACTTTTACTAACTGTACTATAAAGTTTTCTCACTGGTGTATGACGATGTAACCAAGTGGTTCCCAATTCCAGGCCTCGCCCTCGCTCTGCATATTTTGCATGTCTCGATTAATTAACACACCCGATTCAGATAACCAGCTCATTAGAAGTGAGCTACTTGCATGAACAGTGTTCCAACTGACTTGCTCCCTATGCAGTGTTCTTTGCTCCCTGCTCCCTCCTCCCCCTGGGAAATCCGTTGAAGTTTACTTCACTTCCGAACATGCATTCACGGATTTAGGGAGGACTGGAATTGGGAACCGCTGATTTAGCCTATTGTAGTAATGTTATCTCTGGTATTCTGGTCTGTGAGCGTATATGCGTGCAGGGGGCGTGGCTTTAGACGGAGATTGCAAGGAGGGTGGGACATTCCTTTCAGTGCTATCAGGCTAAAGTTAGGATTTTCCAAGATCTCCTACTGCAGCTTTAATATTTTGTGGAGATTTTGGCACCAAATAATATGTGCAATAATTATGATCCATGAATGACTATTTAACATTTTCTAATATGCTTATATTATTTATATTACAGTGTATTTAGGGTTAAAATAGAGAAAATGTTTTTAAATTCCAGTGAAAAGAGGCAAATTAGAGGCATTTGGTGGCCAGAAAGATAATCATATAAATCCTGCCCTCATGTTTCTATTTTTGGTCATGTTCCTGTCCTTGTTCATTGTGATTATTAGTTAATTCAGTTCAGCTGTGTGTGTTAATTATCTTGTTGTATTTAGTTCCTGCCTGTTTAGTTCCTTGTTACTCCCAGTGTCCCTGTGTGTCCCAGCCTTGCCTTGTCCATCCTCGTCTCCTTGCTTCCCTTGTGTGTGTGCGCACCATGACAATGCCATGGTTTAGATGCCCTTATGGCCGTTTAATAAATTATGTATTTAGCTCTACTCTAGTTGCTCAAAAGAGTATTACCGGCCTGCTTTTTTTTTTTTAGGGTTTGCTTTTTAATGTACATTTAGACATTATCAAACACTCAATTTTTATAAGTTTAAATTTAAAAAGGTTCATTACTGACATCCCAGTGCTACATACGCATAGAAATGTTGCTTTCCACATGGCAAGTCGTGATGGCTTGCGTAATTCATTGGTCAGGCATCGACCAATAAAATGGCTTCATTCGCACCCCAGCCCCACCCCCTTTTCTGCTGCAAAAGTGAGTTTGTAACAGGAATACCGCAAAAGGAGTAGCAAAAGTCAACGCTCAAGGATTTGAACTTTTACTGCCAGATCTGAGAGGTTGTAATTGCCGACTTAATGTTGTACAGCAAAACTGAAATAAAGTGCAAAAGTAAATATGTCGTACACACGTCATTTTCTTTATGTGAATGCCATTCTGCACATTTGTAACTATTAATCTGCAACTTCGACTTGTCAGTGTGTGCAAATCAAAAGATTCAGCTAAAAATGTACAATTTCTCAATGGTAGTGTAAAAACACCTTTTTAAACCTGTCAAAAACAGCTCTTGTCAGAGCAAGCCGTTTTGTATCATTTTCCTTTAAATGTTAATAAGCTCTGCTGACCCCGCCCCTCTCTTCTGAGCCGCTCTCTGAGGGACTGTTTTCTTTAGCCACATTCATCGTGAAACTTGCTAATTAGCACATTATTAGGAAAGGCGATTTGCAAAGATTCATTAAAAACCCTTATAACTAACTTCTTCTGTAGCTGAAGGTGGATCACGAATGATCAGCACGAACATAGACGCATTTAGGTAGATCAGGGGGCGCATTCCCTTAAAAAACAAATGTAATCCTCTGCGTCTTCTAAATCTGCCTAAATTTTGCCAAAACAATGTGGCAAAATGTTTTTAAACCTGAACTGAAACTTTTTGGCTATAAAAAGTGTTTTTGGCACAAAAACAAGACTGCCCATCACCGTCTGATGGACCCCAAGTACCACAGTTTGAGAAACATTGTTCTATAGAGATATCTGTCCTTCAGTCCACTCCATTGTACAGGTCATGTGATCAGCTTACCTCATACTGTCTGCGGATATCAGCATGGTCAACCATCTGATCACTCCAGTCCTGTTTAAGGATCTTGTTCTGCTCCTCACTCATGTATGCCACCTCCTTCTCACAGTCTTGCATGTAGTCGTACAGGCTGTTGAGATAGTGACGTCTCCATTTTGAATTATCCTGTAAACCAATGAAAATCCAAAATGAGATTTTTTTTATTCTGTTCTCTCCTTGTTCTTATTAAAACTCACTGGACATTCCTGACATCAACAGTATCTCTTATAATTTAAAGAGGCATGAGAAGTAGACTTCAAAAATCATCCATGTATCAGTGATGGGAATGATTTCTTACCAGTAGGTTAGCATATTGCTTCTTAATGGCAGCATATTCCTCCTGGAATGACATGGGGGATTTTAAGTTTTGTGAATAAAGGATTAGTTGTTGATAAATTCTCTCAGCAATTACTCACCCTCATGTTTTACCCCTAAGACATGTTCATCTTCCAAACACAAGTGAAGAATATTTTAATGAAATATAAGAGATTTTTATAAAAATAAGTGTCCTTCCATTGAACATCAAAATTTTGATGCTTCGAAATGTGCGTTCATCAAGGTTAATGTCAATAAATGCCTAAAATAAATTTGTTCATCATACAACTCAATTTTATAAATCATATAAAGCGTATCTCTCCAGAAGGTTTGGATGTAACCATTCGGTTCATATGTATTACTTTTATGATGTCTTCCTGAACGTTTTGAAGCATCAAAATTTGGTTTGGAGAAAGGACAGAAATGTCTCAGGTTTCATTACAAATATCTTCATTTGTGTTTTGAAGATTCAGAATCAAAGCATTAGAATGACTTGAGTGAGTAATTGATGACAGCAAAAGCTGATCATGAGAAATGCAATTCTTGGTAACAGAAAAAAAAATGCCTATTTGGTAGAATTTTTTTTTAAGCTCACCTGGGAGCTGGTTGATCCAGGGCATAGCTGGTTGTTGTAAGACTCAATCTCCTTATGAAGGATGTTATGAGCTGCAATCTGCTTCTTCAGGTCAGCCAGAGTGGGGCCATACTCCTCTTTGCTTGCCTCTTTCTGTAATATTCAGAAATATTCCAAAATACTAATTAATCAACACACACACACACAAACACGCGCACGCACACACACGTTTGTTTTTGTGAATTGTGGGGATATTCCATAGGCAAAATGGTTTTTATACTGTACAAACTGTATGTGCTATTGCCCTACACCAATCCTACACCTACCCTACCCCTTACAGGAAACATTCTGCTATTTCAGATTTTCAATACACTCCATTCTGTGTGATTTATAATCCCCCCTAGGATACCAATGTGTCAGACTGTCCTCATTTCTCACAATCTTTTGAGGTCAAATCAAATCAAATTACCACTCCAATCAAATTATTATTGTGTGACAATTACTTTTAATTATTAATACAAAAGTAAATGATTAGTCCCTCTCTCTTTTTCTTTGTGTGCTTTTTCTCTTTTTCTCAGTGTTTTCTGACCTGTTTTTGGTTCAGCACCAGAGCCCAGTTAATCCTTGGCTGTAGTTCCACCTCATTCAGTGGCTCATACAGCTCTCGGTAAAGGGAACAGTCTTTCAGCCAACGCTCATGAAGACGACTAACACTAATTAGTGGAAAAAATATATAAAAATCAATTATGGAGCTTGTGGAAATCATCACAATTACTATTAGTTTTCAATATAATCATATAGATGAAACAGAAAATACATGGTGCAACCCTGCTAGCTCAGTTTAGATGTGACAGAGCAACAGACTGTCATGAACATCAGAGTGTGAAGGATGCCTTTTGTGTCACTCACTCATTCTCTATTTCTCCAGCCTGAGGGTGTTTCATTTTCTTGGCTTTGTCCATATCCAGGAACAGATCTTTTAGAAGCCCCTCTGCCCGGCCTAAGAGGTCTGCTGTTTCCTTCTGATGTTGTAATTTCCTATTATTTTTCTCATTGTCAGCATCCTGAGCAAAGGGGGGCAGGGGTATTTATATGCCATATATATATATATATATATATAATACACACACACACGTATATAAATTTAATAGAAAGGGTTATCTTACTATGAGTAGCAGCTCTTCTGCTCGCAGTACATCTTTCTCAACAGTGTCGGCATTCTTCTGCATGCGTGCAATCAGCAAGGCCAGGTTACTCACCTGTGATCTGCCAGTTCAAAATTAAGAGTTAGTATGGCAATGTGTAAAAGATACTCAAATGCAAAATAAATAAATAAATTTTGCATTAGACTTTAGGAAATAAATATGTGTAGAGCATCAAATCACTTAGGATGATCACACACATCAGTAGGATATACATGTATTGTACAGTTTTGATTAGAGACATTGTAACAGTGAAAATGACAGAGGACTTTTTTTTCCTGTGGCTCACAATATCAAGAGAATATGGTCAGTAGAACTTTTTCAGACATAAAACATGAATGCGTGTGGCATTGTTTCAGTGAGGTCTAAGAAACTTCACTTGATAAGTATTAGAACCAGGAATTTCAGCCAAGGATTCATGTACCTTCAAGAGTCCCAAACATACCTGAGGGGGTCCACAGAGAAATTACATAATACATGTTAAATACATTGTAACTATGAACTAATCATCTGTTAAAGCGGTATATCATGTAAGAATGTAAATGTTCATAATGAATCTTAATTATTATTGAATGACAGATTTTTATATTGTGAATCCTCTGTTTTAAATGTAAAAAACAAAAGGGAACATTTCTTCACTATTTTTGGTATTGTAATAAAATCATCTCTTTTTGGACTAAAATACATAAATTTCTACAAGAGCTCCTTAAGTAGCAATTCTGTTTTTCTCTGGAATTGTATTTGTTTTCTATTGGAGTGGAGACAATATTTGACTCTCATGCTAAACACTTGTTTTTAATTTTGGTCTATTTTGGTTTATATACGCTAAGAAATGTATATTGGGTCACACTTTATATTAGGTGGCCTTAACTACTATGTACTTACATCAAAAAATAAGTACAATGTACTTATTGTGTTCATATTGTATTTCAAAACACTTTTGCTGCTTTGAGGTGGGATACGGGTAAGGTTAGGGACAGGTTTGGTGGTCTGGGTAGGTTTAAGATGGGTTAAGGTGTGAGGGATGGGTCAACAGTGTAATTATAAATGTAACTACAGAAATTAATTACAGATGTAACTACATATAGGTATTTTTAAAAATATACCGGTAAGTACAAATGTAAAAACATGTATGTACACAATAAGTGCATTGTAACAAATAATTAATTTAAATGTAATTACACAGTAGTTAAGGCCACCTAATATAAAGTGGGACCGTATTGTGGTCATCCCCTCAGGTACCTTTCAAAATGTGGATGTCTCAAATATCTGCATTACTTCCATTTGAGAAACTCACTTATGGTAGACATCGAAAGTCTAATGACTTTTGGAAGATTTGGACATCTCTTTGGCATTATGTTAATAACCTCCCGATTCCCTTTTACTAGGTATAATTACTTTCCTGCCTGTTATGTTTGAAATGTTTTTTTTGTTTTTGTTTTTACTTTTTATTTTTTTTTAATGTATTTCTTTCTTCCCCTTTTTCCCCTAATGTATGTTTGCGACTGTATCTGTATGTTTCTGGATATTGGAGTAACCAGCAAATAAAACAACAACAACAAATAAAAAAAACAAAAAAACAAGCAAACATAATCCTTCCTGTTGGACCTCATTGGGATTCCAGTGGAATTACTCATTAGTCATCATCCCAGTTTATTTAATTACCACCCCTGATGTATTAGCTAGTTGGTTAAATATTGGTTATATCCAGCTGCTTTGTTATATCATGAGAGAAAATATCAGACTCAGATTTCTCAGATTAGTGAAACCAAATTTTGTGTGACATCCATTTGAATGAAAAGCAGTTTGATGCTGTCAAACACATAAAATTGTAAAAATGCCCCCATCATGCTAGTGCAGAGTGTTTCATCGTTTCTATCCAAGAATGCAAACAATGCCACACCACCATCCACACACATTCTCTTAATATCTCTTCACCCGCCCATACAACCAATTTTTTTGGACAGGCTTCTAACACAGAGACCATGCCCTTGAAGGCCTGTGAAAGTGTACAGAGCAGAACTTGCTGTACTGATCAAGAGAAAACTATTTGTGGCTAATTAGCTTTAAATTTCCATATGTTTAAAAAGCATCAATTGTTTTTGCAGATTCTTCTAAACCAACACACAGGACGACAATGACCCCATATTGTAGCAAATCTTAATTTCATAAAAATGTAAAACACGAAAGTATAAAATCAGCTGTCATCTAAACATTGGTTTAGTTAATGAAATTAACTTGTCTACACAGCAGCATCAGAAGATCACAGCTGACATTGTTGGATGCTCTTAGCAGAGTCATGAAGAATTCTTACATTATTTTGTTCCATTTCAGCTCACACCTAACTTCATAAGGGGTCAGAAAAGGGCCAGAGAAGGTAGACATCCAAAATGTGTACTGCTGGAGTGCTTTCAGGACTTCTGGGTATGCAAACACTGAATTACACAATACATAGTACATACAATTACTAAAAAGTAATAGTTTTTCTGAATTGTTCTAATGTCTACTTTTTGTTGTTGTTGTTTTGTGTTCTAATATAGAACTTATAAAATCTTTTTTTCTTTCTGACTTCTGTAACATTTTACTAGAACTATATTGTGTTTGTCTTTGAAATGTCATGTTTGCATTAGTGTCGAAACAATGGACCAACACCCAGCAGCCTAGTGGAGGAACAAGAACGTCAGCCCTGACAGGAACTGAGCTTAAGCAGTCAGGACACTCCTTTCACTGTTTCCATCTTTTTTTTTTTTTTTTTACATTTGCTTTTATTGGGAAACCCTGACTACTGAATATTTACACAACATGTTATAACCTTTATTTAGCTGTTCAGTTGTATCTACATTACACATACATTAATCAGATCTGATTGGTGGTGTGTTCAGATGGGAGATCTGATCTGTATACCACAATTCTAAGAACATGCTTACAGATGATCAACATTTGTCTGGCTTGCTTTGTTACAAATTAAGCTCCTGACCTGATCCCAGTCCAGCTGATACTGTACTGCACTGCACTAACCCAAATGTCTCTGTTCTTTATCACCCCTGAAAAATTCTAAGATTTTTATCCACTGTAATGTAATTTTAACAAACCATAATAATTCTAACTTGTGTTTAGAAAGCAGAGTTTATATTATAACCAAAACAACCAGCATAAGGGCCCACGGAACTAGTTATCCTTTCTTGAATGTTTCCATTTCCTTCTATTACTTAGGCTAATAAACTCATGAGCCAAGTGGAATGAAAGTGTAAAATTTTTAATGAGAATAAAATATCACTGACCAAGAAACCAATTATATTTACAAATTGGTTGTTGTAGGCTCCAGAATATAACACATTACAGATCATTTTTGATTGTAAAGGGTTAACCATTACAGATTTCAGATCTAATGTTACCAGGAAGATATAGTGTTAACCATCTTTGCACCTTCACGGGCTCTGGTTACCCGAGTCGGTCTAAAACTGATCTTAGACCTGCCTGCCAACAGAACAGAGCCAAAACAGCCTGGAGGATAAAATAACCAACAGAACTCACTTGCTTATCTTGGAATCATCTTTCACGGTGTTTTCTTTCTTCCTGAACATCCTAAAAGTTGTTGTGAGGCGAGATTCACCTTCTCTGCCACGGGTGTGTGAATTTGTGAATGTCTCACTTCTGTTTATCCTTTACCTCCACAAACTTCTCTGTACACACTTTCTGTCTCTGTAGAACTGTCATACAGTGGTGAAGTAAAGCTGTTCTTCTGTCTCCACTCCGCCCTGAGTAACAGGTGTTGGGCGACACCCAGACCACCTCCTTTTGCAGGACCGGGCAGACCAGTTTCACCTTCCCATTTTTTCACCCACACATACACATTTACACACATCTCTATCATTCATTGTTTTTTTTTTTCTTCTAGCCCAGTTGATCGTAATTAAAAGTTAGCCTATAGGAAAAGGAAGAAATGTAAGTCACTACATTATCAATAAGCCTAAAATTAGATTGTGACTAAAACACTCTAATCTTATCTGAATTAAAGTGATTTAGTATTTAGTTTATTAAAATTGACCCAGTTTTGTTAGACATGTTGCACTGTTGAAGAATTATTTTTATTAACAGTAGTTCAGTATAACCATATGAATTATTTCCAGGACACTGTACTATTTAAGACTTGTTAACTTGTTAAATGTGTAGAATCTGTGAATGTAAGATGGCGTGGAATGTTGTTGGGTCACTTTCTCTCAGGGCCGTGGTAGTTAGCCCACATTTCTAACATGTACCGTCACATGGTAGGGTGTAACAGAAAGAGGGAGTGACTGGAGCAAGACATTACACCTGAATCTCTGTCTACCACCCTTACCCAGTTAATTTTTCTGTCTTTTTTTTTTTGTGTTTCCCCATTTATTTTCTACAAATCTGGTATTTATTTATTTTTTTTCATGTACAACTTACTCCTATATTGTGTAGATCAATGTCAAAGAGTACTGTTGTCATAACTTATGCCACTACTGGGGGAAGGTTGTAACACTAATAAAAATATGGACATCAGTTTAAATTTTGAAAATAAATTTATTGTCAATCAAATTTACTTCCCAAGCATTTTAATTTAAAGATTCTAAATGACAGGAAATATTTAATTCTAAAACGGCAAACAACTATGAATAAATATATAACAGACACATAAAACTACACTAACAAATACACTTTTTACTATATGTACATACATTATGGGCTCATGGGGACAGTGTTAAAACCTCTCCTGTCTAGTCATCCATGACATTTTGATATACAGATGGAATTTGAGTAAATTTTATCAGATTAATTTAGCACATTAACCCAAAGCCAGAAATTAAATGTTGATTTTTCTGTACCTAATTATCTTCTCCAGTCCTATCTTTTTTCTTTTTTGATGGTGTTAGTCATGTATGATTTCAGAGAGATTTCATCCCAGTACTTACTTTCAAAGTGGTTAAACTGATGGTGTTACAAGTCACCCCATCCCCCAGCCCCCCCTTTTCACTGTTTTTTTAAATAGTCTAATGACACATGTAGTCTCTCAATAGGATGTTCAAAAAACTTCATCTATAATCATACAATCATTAGAAAAGTATTTTTTTAAGTGATTTCATATTACATGAAGCATGTCATGTCTACTAATCAGTATTTCTGATTCAAGTGAATCTATGTAATGCCATAGCCACATTTCAGTCCTCATGCATTATGAAAATTGTAAGTGATGTTCCAAATAGCTTGATACTTTACTAAAAAAAAAAGAAGAAAAAAAAGAAAAAAAAGTATTACAGTACAGTTAAGGAGTGGCTGGGATTGAGGGAGGATAATTCACATTGGGGTGTGGTACTTGTAACAAATGTTTTATTTTGGGCTTTTAATTAGCCGTCTCTCCTTCAAACAAAAGAAACCAAACATTTGTTGATCGACACTTGATTTTGATGATAGATATAAGTTTGTGTCAAATTAAACTGAATTTTACCTTCACTAAATAAAAACGTAAGGACTTTTAGTTGACGATGGAATTTCTGTGCTGTGATATAACTGATTAATCCATTACCAAACATAAAATCCAAGTTGCAACCAAACAGGAGAAAGCAGCCTTCTAACTGACAGCTTTGTTTAAACTCCCTTGTGTGTAACATTCCTCAGGCCTGAAATGCACCCTGCCTGGAACGCTGTGCATGTGGTTAGGAATGTGAAAATGAACTGATAACAACAGGAAGCTGTCAAGAGCTGTGATAGAGATCTACTCGAGACTTCTTAATCATATAGGTAGAAAATAACTAAACTAAAAGTTTAGTGTAGTCTCATGCACTTTGGTATGCTTACGGACCTGATTATAGAAACACACAGGCAGACAAAATCTTCAATATCTGACCCAATTCAAATCCATGGTACATGCAATGACCAAAAAAATCTTTTACTTTTTATTGTTAAATCAGGAGACTTCAAACTAAAAATCACTGTTTCATCATTTATAATATCCTATCCATTTGAACAGGATCATCATAATGGTGTAATACCTGTCTATTGAACATTAAATGAATTCTTACCAACATTTGTTCACAAAACTGACAAAAGGAATTAAAAAAAAAAAACATCTGCAAGTTGAAAGCAATTAGTTAGAATGAAAAAATCTTTAGAACAAAAGTTAGCAAATTATATTATAACGATCACAAATAAAACACTAGCAAATCACTTCCTTCTGCTTTATGGCTTTGCATTCAGATGATAGTTAAAATAAATCATATGACATTTGAAACTAAATTATGCCAGTGTATATGCAAGGTACACGCAAGATGATATTACCTATAGCCCTTCACATTATCTATACATAAGACAGGGTAACAATGAGGGTAATTCCTGTGTTCTGTCAGTTGATTGTTCAAGTGACCGTAATATCCTCTTTTAGAATGAACATTGAGTACTTCATGTCATCAAAATGATTGACATGACTGACCACTAAAGCCCACAGTTGGAACAAATATTTTAGATCATCAGCGGTGTTACAGACTTCTTCCGTGAAACAATAAGCCCACTTTTATAATGTGCTAGGCAGATTGAGATCTAAGCAAACAAAGGTATCTTAGTTTAAAAAAAAAAAAAAAAAAAAAAAATCAAAGACAGACTAAAACTTTTTACTCTGGATGATAGAGGGTGTAGTAACACCAAGCATTACCACTGATTAGTATACTTGGCAGGATTTATAAAACACTTTCTTGCAGATTAAAAAATAACAAAAAAAGTCAGTATGAATTTACTACCAACCAGGCTGCACTTACACCTCTTAAAAACCCTATAATGTCGTGTTTTGGGGAAATGGTTTGACTGTATAAGGATCCATAACTCTTGGTCTTGAGGGGATAGTTATATTCAGATGACTTCAAATACAGTCAAACAGGCCAGATTTAACTTCCAAAGCCAAAGAAGCCTTTGAAGTAGCCAGTGATGCCACCCTTGCCCTTCTGCTCCACCTTGTCATCAAGAGGTGGAAAAGCCACATGGTTGAGAGCCAGATCAAAGAAGAGAGGCTTGCATGGAATTGGCTGGAAATCTGGAGGGAACTGCACCAGATTGGGCTGCTTGCTCAAGAGGGTGGGGTCTAGCCGGAAATTATCCAAACGATCAGAGAGAGGCTATGGATAAAATAGAAAAACAGCTTTAAAATTAAAAAAACAACACAAGTACAAACATATACATTACATGCTGATTTCCTACAAGGGCTATGCTGTAAAGACTGCTAGAAACAAAGAAATATAGGCTATAAATCCTTGGTATCATTAAAGGAATAGTTCATCCAATAATTGAGGCCAACATAGATAAAGATGAGTTTGTTGCTTCATCTGAACAGATTTGGAGACATTTAGGCACTATATAATCCAAAGCGACTTACAAATGAGGACAATAGAAGCAATCAAAACCAACGAAAGAGCAACAATATGCAAGCACTATGACAAATCTCGGTTAGCCTAACGCAATACACAATTTTAATTTATAATTTGCTGGGCTTTTGAAGCAACTTCATTTGGATATACAGTAATTTATACTTTATGGAAAGAGTAAAATTTTAGTTCTGAAATAACATTTATTGAATCAACAAACAGCGCAGAGCAATGTGAATCCTAAAAGCAGACAGGTGCAAAAATTGGGGCACCCCAATGTAATAATCACTTCAATATTTTGTAGAGCCTCCTTTTGCTAAAATAACAGCATGTAGACACTCCTTATAGCCACTGATGTGTCACTGAATTATGACTGCAGGTATTTTGGACCATTCTTCCTTGGTAAAATATCTCCAGGTCAGTCAGATTTAATTCCATAGATTTTCGATAATGTTAAGGGGCTGGGACGGCCATTCTAGAATATTTTATCAGTGTCTGTGCATGAATTCCTTGGTGGATTTGGAACAATGGTTTGGATCATTGTTCTGCTAATACAACCAATCCTGGTGTAACTTCAACCTCTTGATACTTGAACACTGTTCCTTAGAATCTGATACTGGTTGGAATCCATGTGACCTTCAACTTTGACAAGGTTTCCAGTACCTGTGTGTGTCACCATTGGATGATGGACCCTCCACCAAATTTTACAGGAGGAAGCATATTCTTCTTCTGGTATGCTGTGTTCTTTTTCCCCCATGCAAAATGCTTCTGGTTATAACCAAATAACTATTAGTTTCATCTGTCCACAGAACATTATTCCAAAATAATTATGGCTCGTCCAGATGAGCCTTTGCATACTTCAAATGATTCTGCTTGTTGGCAGTATGTAGAAAAGTGTTTTTCTGCATCACCCTTCAATTAAGTTGTTCCTTGTGAAAAGTGCACTGGACTGTGAAATGATAAACAATGACACTCAGCAGCACGTTCTTAAAGCTCTTTGGAGGTTGTCTCTGACTATTCTATAACCATTCTTCGCCTCTGCCTTTCATATATTTTCCGTGGCCTACCAATTCTTTCCTTCACAAGGACTGTTCAAGTGGTCTTCTATTTTCTTAATCCAAAGTTCTGTCATGAAACTAAAGATGGTGCAGTTCGATAGGTCTAACTCAACCTGACATAATGACATCACATTGCAGAGCTGATTGGTTCTTTTTAAAAAAAAAAAAAAAAAAAAAGAGCAGCCAATTAGCTTGCTGCTCAACATTCAAATACTTGGCTACTGCTTGCTGTAGCAGTGCGCTTCAGAAAACATCCACAAATCAACATCTAAGATACGTGAATGCTCTTTTACATATTGCTATGCATATTGCATGGTCTGCCTAATACATTTCAAAATTAGCAACCATAAACAAGTTTTAAACCATGATTAGCAGTCTTGCATTCTTATGCAGGAAAGAAATTAAGCAAATTAGCAGTAGTTTTTATGCATCTGTGTTTATACAGCTGGAGCAACACACAGTCTATTGCATGTAATCATTCTGAGGACACTCCGACATTAACGGACACGAGAACAGTTTTAAATGAAATAAGCATTTGCGTTTGTATGCTTTTTAAGCGGGGTGGGTCATATTTAGCTGCGTAACCTCAATGTTCACGTTAATTTATTCTAAAGGTGACGTTTTCATTAGCTGTGATGAGTGGGGTACTTTATATACATTTTCTTACATGCACACAGCATTTTGTGGATGTATTGGCAATATCAATTCTCAGTACTTGCTCTGCCGCAGCAGCAGAACAGCAGATCTATTCCACCAAGACCAAACACATTAACATTGTCATGTTACCATGTTAAACCTTCAGAGAGTTGTCGTGATAGAACTACATTTCTGATTGGGAAGGCCGAGTGAGACCTTTGAGATAACATTGTATCCTTCTAATTCACAATGAAAAATTATCCTAGTTATTGCAAATTACCAGTTCATTAGGAAGTTCTTTTGAGGTTCCCATGCTACTACTTCCCAGTAAAGAATAAAAGAAAAGCACAACTAGCAATTATCTACCTAAAATATCATTTTCATGATTGGATGCACTCATATTTGCAGCATAAGGTTCATTAAGACAATCAAATCAATTATGTGTTGTAATCACCATTATGTGACTACAGGTATTCAAATCAACGCAATTAAAAGGGTGCCCAAACTTTAGTATAAAACTGCATTTAATCAAAATGCATATAAATTGAAACCATTCTGTTTACTTCATCACACCAGTAAAAGAGTACGTACGCAGTTCAGGATGTGTACTTTTTTTTTATATAAATTCAAAATATTTTCTTTTTTTATGTATGAATTACAAGTGGAGACAGTTAATTGCCCAAAGAGATGAGTCCAAGAGAGAATGTGTATGTCTGTGTGCATTAGGCCTGTGATGGACCGGCCATCCATCTAGGGTGTTTCTTTGTTTTTGGCCCGAGATGCTGGGATAGGCTCCAGCATCCCTACATAGGACAAGCAGTTTGGAGAATGGATAAATTATAAAAGGATTCATTATTTATATGTAATTTATTATTAAATTATATAATTTATTGTTTATATTAATCTACCAAGCAACATTCCACTGTTCCAGTCATCCTCCTTCCGACTCAACCCTTCTGTGTATGAGTATCTGGAGAACAGTTAAATGTCTACATGTATTGTCTAAAACTGTAATCTAGACATGACCTTGAGCATATCAATCAGCAAGTTTATTTTATTTTATTTATTTTTAAGTTAAATGACAAAACATCACTTTATAAAGGAGAACTATTATGCCCCTTTTAGCAATGTCAAATAAGTCTCTGATGTCCCCAGAGTGTGTATGTGAAGTTTTAGCTCAAAATACCCCACAGATAATTTCTTTTTTAATAGTTTGTCCCTTTAAATGGAAATAAACTGGTGCTCCCGGCCCCCTTTTCAGAAGAGGGCGGAGGCTCCAGCATACGGAGCCGGATTATAATGCATATAATCCAGCATTATTTGCTGGCATTTGCAAATAAACATTCCACTATTAGTACAAGCCTGTTTTCTTCACAGAATACATACTTAAACATTCTGAAACTGCTCGTTTATAGAGCAGTTTCAGAATTACAAAAAAATTACACTTTTTGGAATTACAAAAAAAAATTACCATTATAGGCTGGTTGTTTTCACACACTGCCGCCACACAACCGTGTTCAAACACCTTAATAAAATATTTTTGCATAATACGTCCCATTTAATATTTTAATTAATCTGGGACAAACTAATAACGCTAATAAATGGGGAAATTGTTTGAAAATATTCAGTGAAGTTTCCATTTGTCCTCTCTTACCATGGTGTCTTTAATCTGCTGCTGTGGGGGCACCTCAGCAACATCATCTGTGTCTAAAACAAATACAAATGTCACAGTCAGTTGCAGCTAATGAAGCTTTCAAAACATGGCAACTGTGTCTGTGGATGATGGCGGAGGGTCAATACAAGACTATTTCTGGCTCATTAAAGGAGTCATATGATGCGATTTCAAGTTTTCCTTTCTCTTTGGAGTTACAAGCTGTTTGTGCATGGATAAGCTCCCTAAAGTTGCAAAGACTAAAGTCTCAAACCCAAAGAGAAATTCTTTATAAAAGTTAAGATTAGACCACGCTTTCCTAAAATGCCTCATTTAAACATGTCTACATCACTGTGTGGGAAGATTTGCATAACACCGCCCAAAAGAAAGGTGGCGGAATTATGATTTTCATTGTAGTATTGTTGCTGCCGCCGTGTCGTGGAGACGCTGTGTGTTTCGTTGTGAAAGCGAAACTACATTGTTTGGGATTTCAAAAGAGGTCACAACTAGAAATCAGTGGTTAAGTTGTATTTACAACACTGTTCCAGAACAGTTCAACCCAAATATTCAGATGTGTGCAGCGCATTTTATGGAGGATTGTTTCCTGAACCTGGGAGGAGAGTAGCCTACAAAGCTGGCTGAGCATAAAGGCTGTTTCTATAAAGTGGGTCAATTCCAACTTTGCAAGGACAGTCTGGCGCTTCTGACTCACAGCCCGTAAGTACGTTTGCTATTTCATTTACATTTATGCATTTAGCAGACGCTTTTATCCAAAGCGACTTACATTGCATTCAAGTTACAGTGTTTACATTTTATCAGCTCTTGCTTTCCCTGGGAATCGAACCCATGATCTTGGCGTTGCTAGCGCCATGCTCTACTATTTGAGCTACAGGAAAGCCCATATTTCCTATTCAAACACGAGTTTTGAGCAGTGCAGAGTAGTGCTTGTTGATTGTCATTTCTCCGATCACAAATGCAAACATGGTGTTATGTTTACATGGCGCAATATGCAACGCAACGTGTAAAAAGACAGTATAAGTCATTATAATCAGTAATTATGTCCCCACTGGGTGCAACAAAATGCCTCGTTTGTAATGGGTTTTATTGTTTTTGGTGTCGTCGCACTGGGACACGGCATCATATTATGGTAAGAGGCGTAACATTTCCATCACATGCTTGAGGTATTCGGCCAATCACAATGCAGTGGATAGCTGACCAATCAGCGTACACCTTGCTTTTCGGAACGATGAGCTTTGTAAAAATCGACGTGTTTCACAAGGTGGAACATAGAGGAGCAACAATGTACAGTATGTGGACAATAATGTATTTTTCGAACCTTAAACCGCATAAACATTGCATTACATTAAATACAAAAAAATAATGTTCTTTTTAGCAACATCATATGACCCCTTTAAGAATGACTGGATTCTTGTGCAATGGAAATGGCTGCGATCATGTTGACCCACCTAAGATCGCTGCAGCTTGGAGGGAGTACTTTTCTGCATTGACCTCAGCAATCAGCTCCTGGACATCAGGAAGATCCTAAGAGAAATGGAGAAACAGTGTGAGGGCTAAACTGAGTGCCAAAATGTTTATGTAGTGGAATTCACTGAATTGCACATATCTATTTCAACTAGTAGAACTAAATAGCTGAAAGAAAACTTAGAAACTACAAATATAATCTTATTGTTAATTTATTACTTATCATTTGTGCACTGATTAAAAGCAATCTTGTGGCAGGATATATGTTGAGAAGTTTGATAAAATGCCCCAATCAATCATAAAATAACACCAGAAAATTGCAAGATTTTTTCCTTTATTAGATGAAAGTAATGGCACATTACACTCACTGCTAGACTTACACTTCATTTAAATCAACTGGTAATTTCAAATGGTATGACCCATTTTAGGGGCAGCCACAATTTACATTTCAAAATAAACCTGAGTAAATATGAAGATACATTTCTATAGTTCATTTGAAACCTTGGCCTCTTTGGCTTGCTGTTAAAGTGGTAAAACTGAATGAAGGCATGTCTGCCTAAGTAACCACAAATTTAGCATAACTGAAATAAGAATGCACCATTTAACTTTCAAAAAGATGCATGTTAAAAGTTGCATTCTTTACAATAGCAACAGCACAAACTTCCTTTACATTTACTTTCAGTATTGTTATTGGATAGCAGAAAAGTAAAAAAGTGGAAAATACGAAGACCCTTGTATCATAGAGGTGTTATAAAATATTTGGTATGAACAAAAAATAAATCACCAGTATAAAAATAAGAATAAAAAAAACGAAAGAGAAAGTTGAAAAATATAGCACCAAAAAATATCCAATGTTTAAAAATATCAAACTGGCTACAAACAAGGCTGCAGAAACCAGGGGTTCATTTTAAAAGTGCAAAAGAAACAAAATATGAAAGGCTGAGTGGTGATGTTGGTGTGTCAGTCTCCACCGGGTTAGAGTAAAATAATAACATGGTTACAAGGTGTGTATAATTTAAATTACTTTTAGGGCTGGGCCATATGACCAAAAATTCACAACTCTGTATTTTTTGGCTGATGTGTGATATATGTCGCTGTATTTTCTAAGTTTTTGTATAAAGAAAAAAAGTGTTATAAATGTGTGTGTATGACCCTGGACCACAAAATCAGTCTTAAGTCGCTGGGGTATATTTGTAGCAATAGCCAAAAATACATTGTATGGGTCAAAATTATTGATTTTTCTTTTATGCCAAAAATAATTAGGACATTAAGTAAAGATCATGTTCCATGAAGATATTTTGTAAATTTTCTACTGTAAATATATCAAAAGTTAATTTTTGTTTAGTAATATGCATTGCTAAGAACTTCATTTGGACCACTTTAAAGGTGATTTTCTCAATATTTCGATTTTTTTGCACCCTCAGATTCCAGATTTTCAAATAGTTGTATCTCGGCCAGATATTGTCCTATCCTAACAAACAAACCATAAATCAATGGAAAGCTCATTTATTTATTCAAGCTCAGATTATGTACAAATCTCAATTTTGAAAAATTGACACTTAAGACTGGTTTTGTGGTCCAGGGTCACATATATACATATTAGGGGTCCATAATATATATAAGGGGTGTCCCCGAATAGTCGACGATTCGATGCTTCGATTCGAGGAGCCTGATTCGACTGCAGTTCGTTGTCGTAACCGACTTGAGTGGGCAAATGCTCATATTCGATGGCGTCTGGCACTTTGGAGAGGTGTTCTCTTCACGGATGAATCCCGGTTTTCACTGTACAGGGCAGATGGCAGACAGTGTATAATGGTGTTGTGTGGGTGAGCGGTTTTGCTGATGTCAACGTTGTGGATCGAGTGGCCCATTGTGGCAGTGGGGTTATGCTATGGGCAGGCGTATTTTATGGACAACGAACAGGTGAATTTTATTGATGGCATTTTGAATGCACAGAGATACTGTGGCGAGATCCTGAGGCCCATTGTTGTGCCATTCATCCACGACAATCATAACATGTTGCAGCATGGTAATGCATGGCCCCATGTTGCAAGGATCTGTACACAATTCCTGGAAGCTGGAAACATCCCAGTTCTTGCATGGCCAGCATACTCACCGGACATGCCACCCATTGAGCATGTTTGGGATGCTCTGGATCGGCGTATATGACAGCGTGTTCCAGTTCCTGCCAATATCCAGCAATTTCGCACAGCCATTGAAGAGGGGTGGACCAACATTCCACAGGCCACAATCAACAACCTGATCAACTCTATGCGAAGGAGATGTGTTGCACTGCGTGAGGGAAATGGTGGTTACACCAGATACTGACTGGTTTTGGGACCACTGGTCTGACTGGTTTAAATCTTAAAAAATTATTTTTCCGATTAATCGATGAATTGGATAAAAAAAAAAAAGAAAAGCATTCATTTCCAACCCTTTATTCAAAAACAGAACTAAAATCTTTAGAAAGTGCACAAACATGTTGCTCCTTGAACATCCCTGAGCTGTTATAATAATAATAAAATAAAATAAAAATGGACTAACACAAAAAAACATACACATGTATGCTTTACATCTGCCAAATATATAGACTTTTTTTTTTTTAAATAAAGTGCCACCTGAGCTGCCAGAACTATAAATAATTTATAAAAAATAAAGAACAATACAAATCAGAAAATTTAACAGGATTTGTTTGAATGTCAGAACTTGTTCTCTACACTACACTGCAGACGCACACACTCACAAACTCTCACACTGTCACACACACACACACACACACTCTCTCTCTCTCTCTCTCTCTCGTTCACTTGAAGCTTATTCATTAAATTATTACCATCATTGTAGTAAGTGCAAGGTTCATTTATACACCACATTTAAACACAGCTTAAGATGACCAAGTGCTATAAAATAACTTTAAAATTAAATTAAAAAGTACAACACACACAAATATATGTGTCAATTATAACCTATATGGGACAAAGCACAGAATATACACTGCAAAAAATGCTTTTCTGACTTAGTAGTTTTGTCCTGTTTTCAGTCCAAATATCTAAAAAATCTTAAAATCAAGATACATTTACTAGACACATGAAATAGCATAAGAAATTATGTCTTGTTTTCTGAAAAAACACCTCAAAATTAAGTGATTGTTTGCTTAAAACAAGCAAAATTATCTGCCAATGGGGTAAGAAAAATAATCTTAATGAGATATAATCTTAAACAGAAGTTAAGCATCACTTAATTTTCTCATGCCATTTTTCTTGTCTAGTAATCTTGATTTAAGGCTTTTTAGATATTTGGACTGGAACGAGACAAAATTACTAAGTAAGAAAAGCTTTTATTGCAGTGTAGCTATACATGACAACAGATTGAAAAATGAATAGTCCAAAAAAGGCGAGTGAATAAAAACGTGTCTTTAGTCTTGCAATGCAATTGCGTTGCGAAAAAGCGGAGATCTGTCTCCTCGAGGCTGTGCGCGGCGTGTCCATCTGAATGGAGGAGGGGTGAAGGTACGAGGTTTCGCTGAGAGCTTGATGATCCAATGGCGTTACGAAGTTTTACTGACAAGCTCTTTTTAATGCTTATCATTGGTTAACTATTTTTTAAAACCCTCTGATTTAAAATAATAACTCAAGTTTGGATAATTTTTCACAGCACCTTACTGGGCTAACGCCGCCCCTGCTCCCGTGCCATGTCATGTCGCTTTTGCATATTTTGCAGTTAACACACTTTTTATGTTTATTTAGTGTGGAATGCTCCCACACCTTGGATGACTTGGGTCGCACGGATTTCTCTTCCTCCACCATGTATCTTTCCTCTACCTCCGTCTGTTTTTTTAATTTTTGCTCCGCCCTGTCTATGAGGCGCAGAACTCTGCTAGCATCAGTGCGCGAGAGAGACCGAGTGTGTTCACTCCACTCCGCGCTCAACTAAAGTTTTTTTTTTTTTTTTTTTTTTAAATACATCAAACGTCTCCGCGTCGCGCGACACAGCGAATCGATTATGAAATTCGTTGCCAACTCTTTTAGTAATCGATTTTTATCGATTTAATCGATTCGTTGTTGCAGCCCTAGTGGCCAGCAGTTTAGACATTAATGGCTGTGTGTTGAGTTATTTTGAGGGGACAGCAAATTTACACTGCTATACAAGCTGTACACTCACTACTTTACATTGTAGCAAAGTGTAATTTCTTCAGTGCTGTCACATGAAAAGATACAATAAAATATTTACAAAAATGTGAGGGGTGTATGCCAAAATTCACCTAATATTAAAGTTTTAATTATACTTAATTATAATTATACTTTAAATTAAACAACAAAGAATATTTTTAATATTTGTTTAATGCCATCTTTTTTTTATGACTGAAGGCAAGTATCACTGATACCAACTGATGTCTCTATGAATTTTTTCCCTAATATTTAACCATTGACTAACGCCATTCAACATGACAATTGACAGCTATCAATTTAACATTTATTAGACTTTATAAACTTCTAATTTAAGTGAACTTAAAACAACCTTCACATAACCTCATTATAATAAATGTCATATAGCTACCTGTACCCTTCAGCAAGAAAATATAGCCTAATTTAATAAAGTTATCAAACAGTAAATTCTAAATTAAATAAAGATAAAGTAAAACTACAGAAGTTATTGATTCTCTCTTTTTAATTTTGTTCTTTGATTAACAGACATCACAGCAGCTGGTTATTAGGTTATTTTGGCAGTTACTTTAAAAACTGCCACTGCTGAACTTGATGCGGATCTGACACTGCTTTGAATGTGACTCATCATAAATAATAAATACTTGCATGCACAGTTTTAAGGCAGCTTTAATGGCCTTTTGTAACTTCATGGCGTAACTGACGACATATCTACGACATTGTATACTCAGTTTCATTTGGGTTTGAGTATGATACAGCACTTTAATATAGCCCAATACAGCACGTGTATTTATGCGTACACTTGAAGAGCACACGCTACATGCACAGTATAACGGCTGGTAGGACAGGAAGATTAGTTTTTACTGACATATGGCCTGACAACATCTCATATGACTGCGGTTTGCTGATGTTCTACTGAAGCTCCTCGTCTCCGGTACTGTTTCCGTGCTCGCGTCTGAAAAGTGTCCCGTTTGATGTGCTTGTAAAAACGTTCTGCATCTGAATAAACGCAATTCTTTAGCAGTTTTGAGTAGGGTGGCCAAACATAGCCCCGCCCCTTTGTTAATTGCTTTACATATTTTTAACACGTTAAACTGAAAAAAAATAAGCACCTGCGTTAACGCGATAATTTTGACACCACTAATAAATACATTACCTATATTTTTTATTTTATATATATATATATATATATATATATATATATATATATATATATATATATATATATATATATATATATATATATTTTAGATAGTCGCTGGGGTATATTTGTAGCAATAGCCAAAAATACATTGTGTGTCAACATTTTTTATTTTTATTTTATGCCAAAAATCATTAGGACATTAAGTAAAGATCATGTTCCATGAAAATATTTTGTAACTTTCCTACTATAAATATATCAAAACTTAATTTTTGATTAGTAATACAATTAGTAATAAAATGTAGCATATTTGCTTTATGAGATGAACATAATAAATCATAACGGGTTATCAATTATATATCCATCTTCAGGAATTAGCTGTAGTATTAATAGTACAATAGAATGATTAGTTCGTCCGCAGTACGGACCCTTCTATTGACTTTAAGGAAAATTATTCCTCTGGCCACGACAAATAATTTTCTTAACGAAGCAGTGCTCCGAGCATTGTAGCAAGATCGGACGTTAAAGTGACTTAGTTCTGAGAGCAGCAGACACAGACAACCAAGTGTGAATACATATGGATGTTTATTAAACTACAGTCGTGGCCAAAAGTTTTGAGAATAACATAAATATTAGTTTTCACAAAGTTTGCTGCTAAACTGCTTTTAGATATTGGTTTCAGTTGTTTCTGTGATGTACTGAAATGTAATTACAAGCACTTCATACGTTTCAAAGGCTTTTATCGACAATTACATGACATTTATACAAAGAGTCAGTATTTGCAGTGTTGGCCGTTCTTTTTCAGGACCTCTGCAATTCGACTGGACATGCTCTCAATCAACTTCTGGGCCAAATCCTGACTGATAGCAACCCATTCTTTCATAATCACTTCTTGGAGTTTGTCAGAATTAGTGGGTTTTTGTTTGTCCACCCGCCTCTTGAGGATTGACCACAAGTTCTCAATGGGATTAAGATCTGGGGAGTTTCCAGGCCATGGACCCAAAATTTCAACGTTCTGGTCCCCGAGCCACTTAGTTATCACTTTTGCCTTATGGCACGGTGCTCCATCGTGCTGGAAAATGCATTGTTCTTCACCAAACTGTTGTTGGATTGTTGGAAGAAGTTGCTGTTGGAGGGTGTTTTGGTACCATTCTTTATTCATGGCTGTGTTTTTGGGCAGAATTGTGAGTGAGCCCACTCCCTTAGATGAGAAGCAACCCCACACATGAATGGTCTCAGGATGCTTTACTGTTGGCATGACACAGGACTGATGGTAGCGCTCACCTTTTCTTCTCCTGACAAGCCTTTTTCCAGATGCCCCAAACAATCGGAAAGGGGCTTCATCGGAGAATATGACTTTGCCCCAGTCCTCAGCAGTCCATTCACGATACTTTCTGCAGAAGATCAATCTGTCCCTGATGTTTTTTTTGGAGAGAAGTGGCTTCTTTGCTGGCCTTCTTGACACCAGGCCATCCTCCAAAAGTCTTGGCCTCACTGTGCGTGCAGATGCACTCACACCTGCCCGCTGCCATTCCTGAGCAAGCTCTGCACTGGAGGTGCCCTGATCCCACAACTGAATCAACTTTAGGAGACCAAAGTTTTGAGAATGACACAAAAACATCCTCCGAGAGCAACTTCTCCCAACCATCCAAGAACAGTTTGGTGACGAACAATGCCTTTTCCAGCATGATGGAGCACCTTGCCATAAGGCAAAAGTGATAAGTAAGTGGCCTGGGGAACAAAACATTGAAATTTTGGGTCCATGACCAGGAAACTCCCCAGAACTTAATCCCATTGAGAACTTGCAGTCAATCCTCAAGAGGCGGGTGGACAAACAAAAACCCACAAATTCTGACAAACTCCCAGCATTGATTATGTAAGAATGGGCTGCCATCAGTCAGGATGTGGCCCAGAATCTGATTGACAGCATGCCAGGACGAACTGCAGAGGTCTTGAAAAAGAAGGGTCAACACTGCAAATATTGAGTCTTTGCTTAAACTTAATGTAATTGTCAATGAAAGCCATTGGCACTTATGAAATGCTTGTAATTTTACTTCAGTATACCATAGTAACATCTGACAAAAAGATCTAAAAACACTGAAGCAGCAGACTTTGTGAAAATTAATATTTATGACATTCTCAAAACTTTTGGCCACGACTGTACACTACAGGGGAACATGTAACATAGAACTAGACACAGACATACACACATTAAACATGGATGCCAACGCAAGGAAGGCACGGAGAGAGAGAGAGAGAGAGAGAGAGAGACAGAGAGACAGAGAGACAGAGAGAGAGAGAGAGAGAGAGAGAGAGAGAGAGAGAGAGTGTGTGGCAGGATTTTAACATCAGCTAACTACAACCTGGGTTTGAACCATTAGAAAATCACACCACCTTACTTAAAAGGGGTCGAAGCCTAGAAGCGCATCTAGATAGTTAACAAGCGGTTACTTGCATGGTTTTTGTGGGTGCTGAGTAAAGTATCCTGGTGCATGTATAATGCGTAGATTCCCGTAGGGGGGATTCCTTTAGGAGTAAAAGCTTCGTCCTTCCAGCCATGGGTTGATTAGTCCGAAGTGAGTTGGCAAAGTTACCGAACTTAAAATTGCCAGAAGTTCGGGCTCCCCCGGAAGGGGAGCCGCGAGGTTTCCCAGGTGATAAGTGTGTCTCCAGGGCACTTTTGGTAGAAGAGAGAGAGAGAGAGAACTGCGTGGGCTCTTTAAAGTCTGCGAAGAGTCACACCTCTCAGGATGGGCTTGACCAATGAGAAAGGCTGAATTTCCAAGCGGGAGTTTGGAAATACTGGGGGGTTTATGGCCCTTTGTCTGAGAGCATGTTAATTTGCAAAAGGGGTTGGATTGAAAGTTATTATACAAACTATTAAAGATTCTTAGGACACTGATATGTTGCATAGGTATCAACATGTAATATTCACTCTCATTTAGATCATCCGAAGACGAATTGATAGAGACCAAACATGTTACGGTCAGAGTGATATTAACTAGTGATCTATTATAAGCATGCATAAAACAGTATAAAATACACAAAAACAGTAATAATATACACAATGACTTAATGATATGTGTGCTCATTCAAAGAAAGGTTTTTCTATTAATTAATTAGAGAAGAGTCCATTTTATGGCATAATGTCCTTTTCCTAAAGTGGATATGAAGTGAGTGTTGCTCAACCATTTGCATTCCTTCGAGCAATAAAACTAGTGTTATCTGATGGGTTGCCATGGCACCGGGGGTGGTCTGGAGGCGTCTGCAGACATAGGGGCACCCAAGAATGTGTATTGGGTGAGGGGTCTGTGATTATTTGTTTAATCTAATAACTAGTCTCATTTGTTAAATCAAATGAGAAATTGTGTCTGATTGGTCCAAATGCTACAAAAAACAACTTCATTTGGACAAATTTAAAGGTGATTTTCTCAATATTTAGATCTTTTGCACCCTAAGATTCCAGATGTTCAAATAGTTGTATCTTGGCCAAATATTGTCCTATCATAAACCATACAGGAAGTTGGTTTCCTGTATGGTAACCATACAGGACTTTGAGCCAAACTTTGCATACTTGGTATTGAGAAACAGCCCGGGACTGGGAGGAGCCGTCGCTCACATGGCCACAGCCATATCACCCTGCAGCCCAAGACTGGTTGCCCACTGAAGCTAAGCAGGGCTGATCCTGGTCACTACCTGGATGGGAGATTTCCTGGGAAAACTAGGTTGCTGTTGAAAGAAGTGTTAGTGAGGCCAGCAGGGGGTGTTCACCCTGTGGTCTGTGTGGGTCCTAATGCTCCAGCATAGTGACAGGGGCACTATACTGACAAAAAAGGCACCGTCTTTCGGATGAGACATTAAACCGAGGTCCTGACTCTCTGTGGTCATTAAAAAAAAATCCCACGGCACTTCTCGTAAAAAAAAAGAATAGGGGTGTAACCCCGGTGTCCTGGCCAAATTCCCTCGACTGGCCCTTACCAATCATAGCCTCCTAATAATCCCCAACCACTTGACTGGCTCTATCTCTCTCTCCTCTCCGCATGTAGATGTTAAGCACACTGGCGTCGTTGTCCTGTGGCTGCAGTCGCATCATCCAGGTGGATGCTGCACACTGGTGGTGGCTGAGGAGAGACCCCCCCCATATGACTGTAAAGCGCTTTGGGTGTATGGCAATACACAATAAAGCGCTATATAAATGCATCATTCATTCGTTCAGTCCTACGTCAGCAGACTATTTGCTGTCTTAAAAACGCAGACAGCAACAGGTCTGGGGGGAAAAAGTTCCTGGGACAAATTTTTCCTGGTAATTTTGGTGGAAAAGCGGCTATAGTCACAGATTTAACTCCTGTGACACACATCTTTATCTCAAAATTAAATAAAACCAATTCTCATAAAAAAACATGAACATTGCCCTCTTTTCAATGAAATACCAAAGGTTATAGGGCCTATCATATGCATTCTTTATAACAACTTGCAAACAACATCCTTTAAAGCAGACATATTAATTTATATAAATTAAATTTAAATTATTCCTTATTAGAGCTACTAAAGTGATTCAGTCAAGAGCAGTGAGTGATTTCCTCTTTCTATTGTTGATTATTTAACAATAAGGGCACAGACAACAATAAATTAAGCTGCTGCCCCTTTAAAACTGACTATGTATTTATTCAATATACTGGCGATATTCGTCCAACAGTTTACATTTACTCAAGACATAAAAGGGTGTGTTTACGTGCATACACGTCAAAATGGACATTTGAGATTATTTTGTGTGTATTTCTCCATTAAGTCTAGAACTGAATTCAGTAGTCGTACACTGTTTGAGAGGCGCTTTTCTGTGTGGGGGATTCGGCTGTGTGCTCAGAAAACTTGACCGGATTAAGTACTTTCCCGATTTTCTTCATATGTCCACAAATTTTTTCATATGTCTGCTCTTCTCTTACTCCCAGATGCTGACATTTTTTAAGGATTGATGAGCTGTACAGCAAGTGAATGCAAACGTATGATCAGAGCATTAAAGTTGAAATGTGCACATCTACCTTCCTTTCCACGCAGGAGATTCATTCTGACTGGATCTGTCCAATCGTCCCTCCCTAAGATTTTCATCTTGTTTTTATCCTTTGATGAAAATGTCAATGATTTTTGTCATTATTTTTGTCATTTAAAAAGACTTTATTTCGTTATTGTCTCGTTTTCATCTGTGAAAAAAAAGTTGTTGACGACATTGGCAGGGGTTAAAGCAAAAAAAAATAAAAAATCTTTTGACTGAATTTTTCCTCTGCCAAACCCCATTCCACAGTCATACCCGTCATACACCCAGTTTAAGAGGCGTGATTTTCTTTTTGTAATTTGAAACGCTTGTCCTCCTAATTTAAAAAAAAAAAAAAAAATTAGGAGCACCTTCTAATGAATAATAAAAAATTTGCATCAAAAATTAGCCTTCTTAATACGAGGTGTCATTTGACTCAAAGTGATTTACAGGGGCATTTTCTTTTTACCTTTGTAAATGCATTTTTCTAATTTTATTAAATGTATGCAGTGTTTCCTCTAGGATTTTTTCCAGCTGTGGTGGCAGGACTATTTCCCATGGACCACATCCCCTCCCCACCCAAGAATCACCTGCACTCAGAATCAAATTTATTTAACTAAATAAGACAAGTAAATAGTAAATAATAAAATAATAAAATAAGAACAAATAAATCAATGACAATCAATAGTACAAACAAAAACAATAAGATACAAATTAAATTATCGGTACTTAATATTTTTCAGTTAGGTCTAACTATAATCTATTCAACTGTAAAATAACACTGGATAGTCTTCACTGTATAATGAAAGACAGCAGCAGGTTTATTTAGGCTGCTATCTCTTTAAGACCTCATTCACAGATCTAATGTGTTACACATGGCTCTATGCTTACTTTTCTTTTTAGGAGTGCTTGTCCTCCTAATTTAAAAAATTTAGGAGCACCTTCTGATCAATAATCAAAAATTAGCCTTCCTAATACGAGGTGACATTTGACTCCTTAAAGTGACTTACAGGGGTATTTTCTTTTTACCTTTGCAATGGCATCATTTTCATCTGTCAAATTCAAAAATTTGTTTATAAGCTTTTTAAAATTTCTATTTAAAACAATATAAGTAGTATAAGACAAATAAGTTACCAATCATATGAAATTAGTATTAATAAAATTAATTTGTACTACAGAGGTGGCACAGAAGAACACAAAAGTGGTTTGTACATTTTCAGACGTTTAATGAGGCTCAGAGGTGGCATGAGTGCAATTAAATTCATAGATTCATGTGGAGATTAATGTTTTAAATATAACATTTTGAATACAGAAATATTAAATGATTTAAATAACTGAAATTATACACTAAAAGTGAAACTGAAACCGCCAGCAGGTGGCGGCAAGTCAATGATTTCTTCACTGAATCATTCATTCAATTGATTTGTTCGAACGGATGACTCATTCAGGAATGAAGCAAGTGACTCCCTGCGTCCCAATATGCATACTAATCCACCCTATCTGCCCTAAATAGTATTGAAAATTACTACTACCACACAGAATTTAGGATGGATAGTATGCACATTATGCACTGTCTTTATGAATGGTTAATCATGAATTAAAAACGCACTTTCATTCATGAATGAAACACCGCCTTGTTTGCTTTTAGAGATGTGCTCAGCTGTTACTTTATTTAGAACTATTTTCGCTGATGAGCAAAATAATGCAGTACTTGTTTGTTGATCTGTTGTATTAAATCAATATCACATTTGCAAACTCCCTTAGCGCGAGTGAGTTCTCAAGACTCAGGTGCAAATGTGATACATTCCGTCGGATCCTGCGGGAATCTGTAGAATGATTATTACCAGTAATAGCCGCAATCCCGCACCGAATTCTGCTCTGTTCTCTGATAATAACCCGACTGTGAATGATGCGACCAGCGTTACTGTGTTGTCAGTGAGAAGCTGCAGCCGTGGCGGAGATGATTTTTGGTGTGCCGGCAGAACAACAACAATGCCCTACATGTTTCCTTTCCCATCATTTTCCCCCTGTTATCCCTAATAACTAATGGAGTGAACACGGAGCAGTTTTTCCATGAGCGGGAACAGAAAACCCGGAGTGGATCCAGAGCAGAGTGATTACAGAACACTTAGAGCGGAGAGAGGAACGTGATTTCACTCCATTCCAGACTTTGATCACATCCCCCTCAGCAGGCTGAATACACCTCGTCTTTCCCTAATTTAAGACCTATTCAAGCTAAAATTAAGACATTTATTACACTGTTTGAGAAATGTAAGTCTATTTACGGCCTTAAAATTATGAAAAGTGAATTTAAGACATTAAAAGACAGGCGCAAATTCTGCAATTGACGGAAATCCGTCGTAGACTCTCTGCAATTAACGGAAATCCGTCATAGCAACGGAGAACTTTAATCCCTGCATTGGTAATTGAATATTTTTTGTCAATGAAATTAACATAGGATTCAAAATTGAGAAACTAATCGTAGCCCCAAGAATTGAAATTAACCAAGCGTCAAAAGATTCCCACCCCAAACACAGAATAACAACACAGAGGATTCACTTTCAGAATATTTTTTTCCAGCTTAGAAACAAAAATGTTGCTATTTTAAATGTTCAAAAATCTAAGTACGAAGTAACTCTTCGTACCTCTCTAATCTTATCGTTATAGATACCATTCTTGTTGTGAACAAGCCTTTAAAGGGATAGTTCACCCAAAAATGAAATTTGATGTTTATCTGCTTACCCCCAGGGCATCCAAGATGTAGGTGACTTAATTTCATCAGTAGAACACAAACGAAGATTTATATAATGAAGTCCTATAATGCAAGTCAATGGGCACACAATCTTTGAGAGTAAAAAAAAAAACATGCACAGACAAACCCAAATTAAACCCTCGTGACGATACATTGATGTCCTAAAACTCGAAACGATCAGTTTGTGCGAGAAGCTGAACAGTATTTTTATAATTTTTTACCTCTAATACACCACTATGTCCAACTGCCCTGAGCGCGTGCACAGCATCCGAGCGATCAGCGCGCGTATACGTCACTCATTGTTTACACTTAGGAAACAAGGGTCTTAGGACATCAATGTATCGTCACGAGCCGCAGGGTTTAATTTGGATTTGTCTGTGCATGTTTTTTTTACTCTCAAAGATTGTGTGCCCACTGACTTGCATTATAGGACTTCATTATATAAATCTTTGTTTGTGTTCTACTGATGAAATTAAGTATTATAGGACTGACAGGTTTGAGTTAAAAATCTTCGTTTGTGTTCTACTGAAGAAACAGTCACCTACATCTTGGATGCCCTGGGGGTAAACATAAATATAAAATTTTCATTTTTGGGTGAACTATTCCTTTGATTGTGAGTTCTATGTATTCTCATATAACTCCATCCTCATTCATTTGTATGTTCATCTCTAAGTTTAGCATTGTTTGGGCTGTTAAATATTGAGATGTTTAAAAGGCACCACTGCGGCAAAATGACCAAAAAAAATTCTCTACACAATTCAGCATGCTTACAAAATCTATAAAACAATTTTAATAATATTTTTAGGTTCGATACCACCACAATTTTGTAAGGAAAGTAATGTGTAGTGTTTGGTACCTTAAGGCTGTTATTGAGGCTCTTGGCTTTGGACTGGACCTCTCTCGTATATTTCAGAACCCTTTCATACAGAACCAGAGCTTCACTCCATTTCTTCACCAGAACATAGGACTGAGCTATATAGAAACACCTGTCCGAAGAGCAAGGACAAACATTTAAAAAGTATTCCTCATTTTTCTACTTAAAAAATATTGAAGTCTAAAATACTGAACTGACAGAACTGCCTTGTTTCTAGTATTAAGATGGGATCCGATCAGAAATGTTTTTAGCCCGTTACCACCCGAATTTAGCACTGACCACTTGTGATTGGATGACTAAAAACAAATCATGATACCAGGTGGAATCAGGGCCATACACAAGAAGTCATCATGGACTAACTCACCTGTAAGCTTTGTAGACCAGAGTCTTGAGTGCTACTTCTTTCTGGAAGGCGTGGTCCTCCTCTAGACCTTGCAGTGATGACAGCTCAGAAAGACTCTGAAGAAAGAATGCATAAAAGTGTAAAAAGAAAAACTTGAAGCAAAAGAGGCATAACAGACATACAGTTCAGCTATACGATGCTTCATGCTTTAGAAAACTGATCCTTTGCCTGTCGGCTTCTCACAATTCCTGCTTAAGTCAGTTTTAAGAAAAGGAACATCACTTTTTAACAATTTATAGTATTGAATTTGAGTTAAACTTAACTGTGTCTGAGTCATTAACCAATCAAATCCGAATCCAAAATGGGCAGAGTTGAATTTGACTCAGAATCAAAAAGGTCAGTCAATTAAACACTAGTGTATGTGAATGCCTTTTCTAGTTGTTAAGATTAAAACAAGCCTAAAATTGTCAATTTAAATGCAACTAAACCTCTACTGCATCTTGTCATTTTGATTTGTGATTTCAGATCACTCTCATAATTAGTGCCCAGCTCAGCAAACTTAAAGTCATATAACAGAAGTTTTTTAATGTGAATTACTATAGCCTTGGCTTTTTATTCATTTATCAATTGAAATGTATACACGTAAAAGTGTTTTTTTTTTTTTTTTTTAAGTGAAAAGTGCTGCACCGTAAATGGGCACAAAATAAATGTTTTGGAATTTTGTACAAACTATCATATAAGTTTTTGGAAATGACAGCAAAGTAAATGTAGCGTTTGAATGCAATTAAGATGTTCGATCAGGTTTTAGGCATCGTAAACTTTCCCTCCCCCCTTGTTGTAACGAAATTACAGATGCATGTCTAACGTCCACCTCTGGTTCAAAGAGCGTTATCACCTCTGCTATCTTCTCCAATGCAAGCAGGGACAGTTGTCAACTTTCTCCTTGAGCTTCAAAGAGATGGGTTTTTTTTTTGGGGGGGGGGGGGGCATTCCCCCATCCCCACGAGGAGCCACTACCCGTGGCCCAGAAAAGGACATTGGCTCCATTTATCCACAATCAAACTGTTCCAAAATGTACACAGTGTACTCCTGTGTTGTACGCATGCTCCTAGGTAGTAGCTTAGTTACAACTCTGTAGTACTGTAGTGAAGCTCCAATTACTTGGATCTAGACATATGAATGTATCGCTGCCTTAATGTTTTCCAAACCCTTGCATGTTAGGTATCAAAATGACTGTCACCATAACTTGCACCATACTCTTTTTACCATACTTTGACTTAATATTGGACAAATCCTCCAGACCACCATAAACCATGCAAATAAGGTGTTGCGTGAGACAAAGGAACCTCTCCCGCTCAAAATTCATACCTCTACATTGGTCAATCTGCCAAAGATGGGTGTGACCAGGGACCGTTAAAAGTCCCTAACTCAAACCAATCATTGCTCAATCCCTTTGAGAGACACTCTCCAAGACTCACCCCTGAGTCTGACCTTCGGCAGTTTTTTGTAATCTTCAAGTAACTTTGTCGATTCACTGTGGACTCTCCGATCTTCAGAAGAATCTGACAAAAGCCTCCAGCTCACTCCTACTGATCTCATCAAGAACCTCTGTTGTCTACCGCATCCGGACTCTTGTTCAGCAACAAAGCCAATGCAAGTAACCGTTTCCAACTTCGTGTCTAAGTTTGGGCCCCTTTGTTAAGGTGATTTTTGATTCTCTGATGATTCTGTGGTTAATTGATGCTAAATACTGCCATTATTTGTTGTTCTCCCTCTCTCTCTTTCCTTACTTTCCTTCATTCTGTATATATGTGTTTTGCTTAGACTAGTTGTATGTTAGCTGTAGTTTCATTTATTAAATCCATTATATTCACAATTGATTGCCTCTGCGTGCTGCTCACAATTCAGATTCACTGAATGTTGATCCTTGCTACATGCTAAGTTAATGCTAGTACTGAATGAAGTAGGAAAGTTGTTCATTTATAAATGAAAGAAAATATCAGAATATTCTAACAGTGTCTACACTGAAACAGCTTGAGGCTGTCTACACTGGAAGCAAAAAGGCGACCGTTGCAAATCCATTTGACCTTTGTTTCAGAAGCAATGTGAATGGTAAATTGACATCCCTACATACAACTACACATTTTAAAACATTCGTTCTTTAATAAAGTAGCCTTGGGTGCCAGATATTTTTAAATGAAAATGTTTATTTAGTAATTAAAAAAGCTTTTGTTTAAACCCAGCAAACAGGGGACGTCCCCCGGACGTTCCGAACGTCCGTTTAGGTCCGCAGTACGTCCGCTTTGTAACGTTCGCGGGCGGACGTTCGGAGGACGTCCGGATTTGGTCCGCTGTGTAACGTTCGCTGGCGGACGTTTTGAGGACGTCCGCATTTGGTCCTTTTTTTGACGTTCGCTGGCGGACGTTCGGAGGACATTCGTCTGAGCCAGTTTGCGAACGTCCCTATTTCGTCCCTCATCTGCCATTACCATAACAACACTTGAAAAATCCAGTCGCCCATGCGTGGGCTTTTATCAGACCTGACACCTTGCAACTCAGATAAAGAGAGTTGACAAATTTGAACTAAAATATAAACTCATATTGGATTTTAAAGGGTAGGGTGAAGTCAGCTAAAATGGGCTATCAGGTAAAATGGGTCAAATATTGTAGTCATATCTCTTTAATTTTTATAGCCAGTCATAATAACTGATCTTGTATTGTTTCTTCAACTTGTTGACATGTAACAATAATTTAGATTGGTCTGAGTTTCTTAAGGCGGGCTGATGTACTGAGTGTTACATGAAGCTTGTCAGAGAAATTGTAAGGTAAATGAGCCACATAGTAAATTTCATTCATCACTAATAAGGGTACTAAAGCAATTATGTATTACTTATGTATGCTTACCAACAAAGCAAAGGTTTTTGAACAATGTTTTGACATGCCCTTTCAAATAAAAAAAAAAGTTTAATTTAATAAAAGAAACTTTGGTTTTTGTGAAAAGGGTCATTTTAGAAATGGCTGGTTAAGCTAAAATGGGCTGCACACACACATTTTTTTACACAGAAATTGAAGGTGAAAATAGGTTTATAGGCCTAGATATGTATGCCCACAAAATCTAGTCTTAAAAAAAATGCATACACATAAACTACCAGTCAAAAGTTTTTGAACAGTGAGATTTTTAATGTTTTTAAAGAAGTCTCTTCTGTTCGCCAAGTCTGCATTTATTTGATCCAAAGTACAGCAAAAACAGTAAAATTTTAAAATATTTTTGCTATTTAAAATAACTTTTCTATTTGAATACATTTTAAAATGTAATTTATTCCTGTGATCAAAGCTAAATTTTCAGCATCGTTACTAGTCACGATCCTTCAGAAATCATTGTAATGTGTGACCCTGGACCACAAAACCAGTCTTAAGTGTCAAATTTTCAATATTCAGCTTTCAGATGATGTATAAATCTCAATTAATAAGCTTTCCATTTGTTAGGATAGGGCAATATTTGGCTGAGATACAACTGTTTGAAAATCTGGAATCTGAGGGTGCAAAAAAATCAAAATATTGAGAAAATCGCCTTTAAAGTTGTCCAAATGAAGTCTTTAGCAATGCATATACTCAAATTAAGTTTGACACATTTACAATAGGACATTTACAAAATATATTCATGGAACATGATCTTTACTTAATGTCCTAATGATTTTTGGCTTAAAAAAAAATCAATAATTTTGACCCATACAATGTATTTTTGGCTATTTCTACAAATATACCCCAGCGACTTAAGACTGGTTCTGTGGTCCAGGGTCACATATTCTGATTTGCTGTTCAAGAAACTTTTTTTATTCAGTTGAGTAAATTTTTTCAGGATTCTTTGATGAATAGAAAGATCCAAAGATCAGCATTTATCTGAAATAAAAAGCTTTTGTAACATTATACAATATACCATTCAAAAGCTTGGAGTTGGTAGTAAATAGTAAAAATATTTCAAAATATTACTGTTTTTGCTGTACTTTGAATCAAATAAATGCAGGCTTGGTGAGCAGAAGAGACTTCTTTACTGTTCAAAAACTTTTGACTGGTAGTGTACATGCACACAAAAGGCACCACTGCACAGAAACACACACCTATACAACATGATCAGTTCGTTTTTAATTGCATTGTTTAATGAAATATTCATTCAACTTTCTATTTAATGAAATGCATATGGTGCTGTTGCTATGGCACGCTAAAGACCATGGGTAATTTCGGCTGAAACCATTTTATTTTTAACAGTAAATTGACACTGTGTTGTTCTCTTTTTATATTGGCCCATTTTAACTTAATGTTGTGCCGTGGCTCAAGAAGGTACATGCTGATACTCTAACTCTCTTAATTTTAAAACAATTATACTTTTTGACATTTTAAAAATATATACATTTAAGAGACCCATGCTGATTTATACAAATATCATTAGTTCTTATGCATTGCTTATTTGATGGTATTAGAAGTCATTTACCAAAACGAGGCCCATTTTAGCTGACTTCACCCTATTCCTTAAAACAAAATCTCTTTTTTTTAACTGTGATAATAGAATGTAAAATGCAAAAAAACAACATTTTTTTGTTTTGCAGATTAATATTATTATTATTTACTATAGTATTATTTGAATTCATTGTAAAATTAAGTTAATGTTAAATTAATAATTTTCATTTCTTGAAAAAGAAAATAGGAGTAACTTCTGTAATTAAAAATGTCATCAAATCAGGAGTCTGTTTTCAGCATTTAAACATCAAAATCATGATACCCTTCAATAATATAATTGAACATATAGGCTACAATTAGGTTTATGCATTCCCCATGCATGAAGAAAAAAAGGTTGCAGGAGCTCTAAAAGAATGTTATAGAGTGATGAATGCTGCCAAGGAAAACATGAAGAAAAGAAAGAGGAAAATAACACAGGTAAGACATATAAATAAATTATTTTCATTTATATATTAAACCGTTGGTTAGCCGACAAGAAAAGTTATTTAGGAAAATTATTATTTTAGTTATTGCATTTAAGACTGCTATACCACGTGCAGCTCAAAAAAAAGAAAAAGAAAAACAAAAACAAATTGTGTAATATAGCCGCATTAGGAGACAGGCTACAAGCAAGTGTCGATCAAATGAGCACATGATCGAATGACGTCACTTTAGGGCACGCGCAGCATGTATCCATGGCAACGCTCAGCTGCGTTAACGGTTCTCCCGGTGATTTCCTCAGACACGGCCTTGAGTTTTAGCTTTCATCGGTCGAAAAGGTATTTATACTTTTATATTTGTGGACATTAGCTACTGTAACCAATGTGTATCTCGTAATGCTTACATTTTATGAAATGTTTACCTTTTTAAACGTTTGCTGAAGTTGTCTGTCGTGTACGGCTGCTCGCTAGGCTGTGAACACTTTCGAAGCTAACATTAGCATGTAAATCTGAAATGATTAAATGGATGTAATATTGACAGATATTGAACTTAAATATTGAATTTCCATATGGTAAAAATACACACTGAGATGCCTATATGAGCAAAAAAGCCCATTTTGGACGGCCTATCTTCATATGTGCGCTAAATTTCGGACCGCTTGGTCTAAATCCAAATTGTCAACAACAACGTTACAAATCTTTTTTCAATGGATAAATTGTAGTCCTAGACATATTAAATCAATCATAACACTAATGAATGTGTTTATTTTGTTGTTTTAGGTTATAAAACAACGGGAAGAATTGCCATTGGACTAAACCCACAGCTGACAACGAAGCAGACACACACACACACACACACACACGGAAAGAGCATCGCAACTTTACAATTGTTCAATTAAAATAAACGTATTTTGCTCCATACAACGTGTCTGTTGTCTTTGATTAGCCTAAAAGTAAAATAAAACGACATTCAGAGTACTTAAAGCGAAAGTCCCCTAAACGTCCCGAATGGCCGCTGCACGTCCTGTGAACGTCCTCGTGAACGTCCGGAGGACGTCTTCGCGAACGTCCGCTCGACGTCAAGGGGACCCTACACGCTTACGTCCGGGGGACGTTCGCAGAGGCCGTTTAGGGGACGTCCTGGGGACCTTTTTTTGTTAGCTGGGAAGCAAGCTGTTCATGTGTTAATAAATAGTATTCAAATAGTATTCAAGTAGTATCCCCAAATACCAAACTGTAACTAAAAACGGCAACCACAAAAATGCTAAATTTACAGAATTATACAAAAACAGAGACCCCAAAACCACAATATGTACCAAACCTTGAGAACCGTTACACCCCTAATGTTTACATGCATGAAGAATGTGTAACTTCTGAACCTGGAGGATGATGTCATAAAGTCGTATGAGGTCCTGTGGTCGTGGTCCTCTCTTATTCTCATCAGTCTGTGGCTCCTTCAGTTTAGCTTGCAGTGCATGAGCCATGCTCTCATTCCTCCTCACTACAGTCCACAGCTTGATATATGTCAGGTAGCTGCATACAGATACGTATATCACCACATGTAATTGTCAGGCATTTGTATATTACCACATGATTGTCAGGCTTCACAACATAAGTAGTTTAGTATAAATGACTTCTGTTTTTTCACCAGTTGTCATACTAACCTGTGCAGGTATTGCAGATTAGACACCTTGCCACTATCAGCACCTTCTGCTGCTCTCTCTCTCTGCTTCTGTTAAGACAAGTTGGCAACACCAAGTTAAACAGGTTTTTACATTTTTTATGCATTTATTTATTTTACATTATAGGTTTTGGATGTCAGTGTTTGTCATTAATTAGCTAGTCGTCATATCCTTTCAACTGTTAAGGGGATTTCCGATGACAACGCTTCTCAATGCATGTGTTGGTTGCATCTTTAAAAAGTGCTATTACAAGTAAAAAGGTGCTATTAAAAGTAAAAAAATAATGTTCTTGTTTACAGTCTTTTTTTAGTCCTTTTAATATTAATGTTTAATTAATAACAATACCAACAACAACAACAACAACAACAACAACAATAATGTTTTTGAGCAGCAAATCAGAATTAGAATGATTTCTGAAGGATAATGTGACACTGAAGACTGGAGTAATGATGCTAAAAATTTAGCTTTGAAATCACATGAATAAATTACATTTTATAAATATAATCAAATAGAAAACCATTATTTTGAATAGTAAAAATATTTATACATTATAAATATAATATACTGTTTTTGCTGTACTTTGGATCAAATAAATGCAGGCTTGGTGAGCTGAAGACACAAAAAAAAAAAAACATTACAAATCTTACCGTTTCAAAAATGTGAGTGGTAGTGTATATATTGTCACCGTGTTTGCCTTGTCTTTGTCCATTCATTGTGTTGCTCACCACAATAAAAGGCCACTCTAAAATGTGCAGTTTTACTGTATTGGGGGGTCCGAAAACCAGTCAGTATCTGGTGTGACCACCATTTGCCTCACACAGTGCAACACATCTCCTTTGCATAGTTGATCGTGGCCTGTGGAATGTTGGTTAACTCCGCTTCAATGGCTGTGTGAAGTTGCTGGATATTGGCAGGAACTGGAAAATGCTGTTGTATATGCCGATCCAGAGCATCCCAAACATGCTCAATGGGTGACATGTCCGGTGAGTATGCTGGCCATGCAAGAACTGGGATGTTTCCAGCTTCCTGGAATTGTGTACAGATCCTTGCAACATGGGGCCGTGCATTATCATGCTGCAACATGAGGTGATGGTCGTGGATGAATGGCACAACAATTGGCCTCAGGATTTCGTCACGGTATCTCTGTGCATTCAAAATGCTATCAATAAAATGCACCTGTGTTTGTTGTCGATAACATACACCTGCCCATAGCATAACCCCACCACCACGGGCCACTCGATCCACAATGTTGACATCAGCAAACCGCTCACCCACACGACCGCATACACGCTGTCTGCCATCTGCCCTGTACAGTGAAAACCAGGATTCATCCGTGAAGAGAACACCTCTCCAAAGTGCCAGACACCATTGAAAGTGAGCATTTGCACACTCACGTCGGTTACGACAACGGACTGCAGTCAGGCCGATGAGGACGAGCATGCAGATGAGCTTCCCTGAGATGGTTTCTGACAGTTTGTGCAGAAATTCTTTGGTTATGCAAACCAATTGTTGCAGCAGCTGTCTGGGTGGCTGGTCTCAGACGATCTTGGAGGTGAAGATGCTGGATGTGGAGGTCCTGGGCTGGTGTGGTTACAAGTGGTCTGCGGTTGTGAGGCCGGTTGGATGTACTGCCAAATTCTCTGAAACACCTTTGGAGACGGCTTATGGTAGAGAAATGAACATTCAATTTATGGGCAACAGCTCTGGTGGACGTTCCTGCAGTCAGCATGCCAATTGCATGCTCCCTCAAAACTTGCGACATGTGTGGCATTGTGCTGTGATAAAACTGCACATTTTAGAGTGGCCTAAATGAAGTTTTTTTATTATGAAGGGAAAACAAAATCCAAACCCACATGGCCCTGTGTGAAAAAGTGCTTGACCCCTCCTATTAAATCATGAAAGAACTGTGATTAACCACATTATTTTAGAAAGCTGTTAAATTTCACTAGCCAAACCCTGGCCTGATTACTGCCAGACCTGTTGAAACAAGAAATCGCTTGAATAGAACCTGTATGACAAAGTGAAGCATGTTTAAAGAGCAAACACATCGTTACGCGATCTTAAGAAATTCATAAACGGATGAGAAACAAAATAGTTTACATGTATCAGTCTGGAAAGCCATTTCTAAGGCTTTGGGACTCCAGCAAACCATGGTCAGAGCCATTATCCACAAATGGAAAAAACTTGGAACAGTGGTGAACCTTCCCAGGAGTGGCCGGTCTACCAAAATTACTCCAAGAGCACAAAGACGACTCATCCAGGAGGTCATAAAAGAACCCAGAACAACATCTAAAGAACTGCAGGCCTCACTTCCCTCAATTAAGGTCAGTGTTCATGATTCAACAATAAGAAAGAGACTGGGCAAAAACAGCATCCATGGGAGAGTTCCAAGGCAAAAGCCATTGCTGACCAAAAAGAACACAAAGACTCATCTCACATTTGCCAAAAATATATCTTGATTATCCCCAAGACTTTTGGGCAAATATTCTGTGGACTGATGCGACAAAAGTTGAACTTTTTGGAAGGTGTGTCCCCCGTAAATCTGGCGTAAAACCAACACAGCATTTCATAAAAAGAACATCATACCAACAGTCAAACATGGTGGTGGTAGTGTGATGGTCTGAGGCTGCTTTGCAGCTTCAGAACCTGGATGACTTGCCATAATTGATGGAACCATGAATTCTGCACTCTATCAATAAATCCTGAAGGAGAATGTCCAGCCGTCAGTTTGTGACAGGCTGGCGCAGTGATATTACGCAGCGCCTGAAAGTAGTCCCCAGCTATATTATAACTAGTAGTTACTTAGCTGGGGACTACTTTCAGGCGCTGCGTAATATCACTGCGCCTGCTGCGGCCATGTTACGGCAGGAAAGTTCCTTGATTATTACGCCGGAATGAGAGTAGTTCCTAATCATATCAGCCTAGAAAATTGCAACTTTTCATTTTCTGCTGGTCTTAGTACACGATATAACTACAGAAGAGTCAAGTTTTAAATAGGACAAATATCGAAACTCTTTGGTCATTTTTGAACGCGATGCTACTGGTCTTAATCGGATTCAATGATCTATGCTAAGCTATGCTAAAAGTGCTATCGCCAGATCCAGAGATCAGCTGAATGGATTCAAAAACGGTAAAACTCAACTTATTAACTCTGGGGGAGTTGGAGAATGAGCCTATTTCCAAAAAAAGTGGAGTGTTCCTTTAACTTGAAAGCTGAAGCTCGCGATTATGGTAAGGGTCGTTACATTTCCAACGTGTGTTTATGGTGTTCAGCCAATCACAATGCACTGTCAGTTGGCCAATCAGAGCAGACTGTGCTTGTTGGAAGGAGGGGCTTTGTAGAAAATGACGCGTTTGAGAGTGGTGGGGCATAGAGGAACCACAATAATGTACAGTATTTGAAAAATGTGTTTTTCAAATACAAAGAATATTCTTAAGAAGAATGTTTGGGAATACATAATATTCTTAACTTTTTTCTTAAGTTAAAAAATAAGAAAATGGCAGTTAAGAAAATTTTTCTTAATGTTTCGTGAATCCGGCCCCTGAAACCAGCTACACACAAAACACCACCAAGAGAGTGTCAGCACCCAAACACACAACACCCCGACTCCTGAACACACCACAAACACAACTCAACATCAACAGTGTATCAGCTCAGTCTCAGAGCTCCTTCTCTCCTGCAACCCGTCAGTCTCCTCAAGGCCCTCACAACCTCAAGAGGAAAGAGAACAGCAAACAGAGTCATCCACCTACTATAACATCACCACCATTCATGAGCACCAGCAAAAAATATTAATTTGCGAGTGAAGTTATTGCTGAGGTCGCCAGTGGCGACTATGCTATGACTTGATTTTCTTTCCTGATTGTTTTGCGATCACATCTTTTATGTCCACGTATTAAACTGAGATGATGCGCATCAAAGTTTTAATGGAAAAAAGGAGTTTGAAACAGTCCTCATCTCTGCCGAAATCCCTGCTAAACACAGCTCAGTCGTGTAGCGCGAGAGATCAAAATGATGGAGACGTGCAAAGTCTAATTCATGCACAACTTGAACAAACTTCAACAGGTAAAGCTGTCAGCTGTGTGGATATTGGCAATATTGTTAACAATTCTGGTTTATAATCATTACTAATATGCAGGGGTGCACATAACTGGTCCGCATGCGCGACCAAAATTAAAAATGCGCTGTGTAAATAAGTTCTGACAGCGGATTTGCGTACCGACATCGACAAACTGTACTGTATAAGATTCCTATCCTAACTGAAAGCACAATCTAGGCTACCCGCTGCCGTTTTCAAAGCAAAACTGTCTGTGATATTTCATTCACTGACGCTCTTCCATCAGCAGCGCTAAACATGGAAGCGCATATTATTTACTTGCCGGCAACCCGCCAAAATAAAAGCTAGCCGATTTTGCGTTTGAAAATGATGAAAATTAAAATTAAAATAATGATAATAATAGAAATATTAGCATTTTATTTTTGTTTACTATAAAATAATTGCATTTGTATGTAATACTCCCTTTTTTATTTTAAAATAAAATGGTATTATCACACTTGATTATTTAGTTAGTTATTTTATATAAAAAAAAAAAAAAAAGAAAGTGCAATAATATTATCACTATTATTATTAATTTTTTTTTTAGAGTTATATTTTATGGGTCACACTACATGCCATAGCCCCTATGAGGACCAAACCAAATCTCCAGGTTCTCATATGAGAACCAGGCTGAAAAACTTATGTGCACTCCTGCTAATATGGCTTCTTGTTATCAAGATCTTTAGTCTATATGCTGAGTTCTGTAAATGCGTGAACTTCATATTAGCCTGTTTGCAGCGCACTTGCCATCCAGTAATCACAATAAGCTTTGTGCTTTGTTACTTTTTAATAAACAAAGTATCAGCTTTAACATTCTGCCAAATTCATAAAATATGGTTTTGGCGCTCTTTAATGCGGCAGGCACAATCGCTTTAGCGCCTCAATTCAAGCGGCAAGTGAACCCATTATATCTTTCTCTATAGTATGAAATGAATGTGAATTAATATCAAAAGGTAGGCTATTTTATAAGAGAGCCTACACTTATTGAAATGTCTCATGCAATTGCTCATTCTGTGCCAACTGGAAATCTTGTAAAGCTTGTAAACAATGCCACGTAACAATACCTAACCACTGGCCATCCATAAGCTCATCAGTCAGCTAGAAAAATAATTATAAAGGGGAGCATTTTGCTATATTTATTCGCTCTTGCATATTAATATTTTTACTTAACCTGTTGTCTACATGATAAAAAAAAATGCAAAAACTGACTGGATGTGTGAGAGATTTGACAACATTTCTATAGGATGCATTGAGGAGGAGCCCACACTAACACTGTAAAAATCAGTTGACTTTTCTTTAAAAAATTTAGGAAACCCAGGGCTCGCAAAATCACGGGGCTATTGCGTTTTCCAGTTGGGCTACCAAAATGCATCACTGCCCTGCCCAGCGGGCTAACTTAAATACTGTGGGTCCTTAAAAACCTCTCAATTTACTTATTTAAAACTTTTTATGGCCGTAAATTTTATACATGTTAAATGGTATAAGAAAAGTCTTAATTATAATTTCAAGAGGTCTTACAGTTGGGGATGGAAAGACAAGAACCTCGATACAGCTGGATTAAACTTCAAAAGGCAATGATGTCATTGAATAAATATGAGTTTGGTGTAGGGAATATTAACAAGTCCCGCCCATTTGGAGCTGGCTCCAACCTCCGTTTACACCTATCTCAGAGAAGCCGCTATATTTGCTCCTAAAGCGCCATCTTAATGCATAATTAAAGAAATACTTTAAGTGAACTTGACAATTCTGAGTTACACTGACAAATAACAGTTTGAAAATGCGTTGTTCACTTTTTATTTTAAGTTGGACCAACTTAAATTTATTAAATTGCAATTACTTAAAAGTTATTATGGTCCATGATATTGGTACAGATTCTGTGTAATAAACAATTCTTTGTGACTGTATATTTCAAGTTGGGAAAAGACATTTAGTTCCCACTTTAAGTGAACCTTCGTTCCCAGGTCATCTACAAGATGGATTAAAATGCTGATAAAGTCAAGAAAAGAGTAGACAAACGTCTGATTGAAATGTCAAAATGTTAAAAATAAATAAATAAATAAAACGTGTTTATTCTGTGGCACCTATAAAAATAATTTGGCTCCTAAGATTTTTCTTATAGGAGCCAATGGCTCCTTACTCGATTTTTTTGTTTGGAACCCTGTATTGATACGTGTCTATGCTACGTGATGGGTAGGATTAGGGTTGAGGTGTAGATGCGTATCATATGCACACGAAAACTGCATATATCTGTGTTTTGGTTTCTCCTTTTGAATGATGAATATATACTATTGTTAGCTGCTGATATGGACAGCTCATTACTCTCACGCATGCGCAGAACGCACGTGTTAGTTTGCCATCGGCTGTAGTCTGTGCAGTGTGTTTGAGCGCAGCTTTTTGGTCCGACACTGCCGACGCGAGGCGACAACACTGTCAGCTTTGTTGCCGCTAGTTCTTTGAAGTAGGCTTGGTGTGTCCCGGCCTTTAGGGGCACCGTCACACATCATTCTTCATACCGGAAACAAACGATCTCAGTGCTAGAAAGACAGATGTCACTAAAGCCCTGTCCAACTTAGTGAAAACAGCTAGCAGGATCCATCCCATAGCCAAAATCATCATCTCAATTCTTCTACCTTGCAGAGCTGTGCCACAAAAGATCATCAACTCAATCAATGCAGAGATAGCTGCAATCTGTGCTTCAATGAAGAATGTCCACATAGCTGACCATCAGCGCATCACCCATGAACACACCGCACCGCACCAGCTACACTGGTAGACAGCAAAGGCAAGAAGTAGGACCCGTGTAAATATCGAATCAGCTTTCTAGTGCTGGAGAGAACTGAAGGAGCGGGACGGCGTTTGATCGGACACCGAGGTTGCTTCGTTTCTTCTCAATCGGTGATTAACATTAGTTTTGCTTTGTTTCACAGAACTATCGCTGCCTGGTTTGTGTACATGTGTGGGGTGGAGCTATCAAAACAGGGGCAAGACACTTTTGGAGTAGGGGCGTGTTTGTTTTGGTAATTTCAAATACTAACACTGGCTACCTGAAATTGCTTACCCCACCTTTAACTACTTACAGTGTGTATGTAGTTAAATATGATCTTTTTCTCTTAAAGGGGTCATATGATACTATTTTAAAGATCATTATTTTGTGTATTTGGTGTAACAGAATGTTGACATGCTTTAATGTTAAAAAAACACATTTTTCAAATACTGTACATTATTGTGGTTCCTCTATGCCCCACCACTCTCAAACGCGTCATTTTCTACAAAGCCCCTCCTTCCAACAAGCACAGTCTGCTCTGATTGGCCAACTGACAGTGCATTGTGATTGGCTGAACACCATAAACACACGTTGGAAATGTAACGACCCTTACCATAATCGCGAGCTTCAGCTTTCAAGTTAAAGGAACACTCCACTTTTTTTGGAAATAGGCTCATTCTCCAACTCCCCCAGAGTTAATAAGTTGAGTTTTACCATTTTTGAATCCATTCAGCTGATCTCTTGATCTGGCGATAGCACTTTTAGCATAGCTTAGCGTTGATCATTGAATCCGATTAGACCAGTAGCATCGCGATCAAAAATGACCAAAGAGTTTCGATAGTTTTCCTATTTAAAACTTGACTCTTCTGTAGTTATATCGTGTACTAAGACCGGCGGAAAATGAAAAGTTGCGATTTTCTAGTCCGATTTGGCTAGGAACTACACTCTCATTCCGGTGTAATAATCAAGGAACTTTGCTGCCGTAACATGGCTGCAGCAGGCGCAGTGATATTACACAGCGCCTGAAAGTAGTCCCCAGCTAGGTAACTAGTTATAATATTGCTGGGGACTACTTTCAGGCGCTGCGTAATATCAATGCGCCTGCTGCCGCAGCAAAGTTCCTTGATTATTACGCCGGACTGGGAGTATAGTTCCTAATCATATCGGCCAAGAAAATCGCAACTTTTCTCACAAACCGATCGCAATTTGATGACATCAATGCATGAGGATGTACATAATGCGTGGGGATATAAATGATTTGGCGTCGCAGTCATGACATCGCCAGTGTGGAAATGAAATGCTATGATGTTGAGAAACAATGAAAAATTTGTTATTGGTTGTGTATGTTTTGCATGATAATATGATGAATGGACGTTATCTTTTCAATGGACGATTATGCATCACTGCATGCATCTGCGGCGCGTTACGGCTCCACGGCCACCGGAGCTGATTGCGGCCGTTCTAGTCATTGCTTGTGTTTATACCAACCTGCCATGGCATGTTTAAAAAGCAGCTTTCCATGCTACTTGCCTAGAAATAATCTTTTGTGAGTTGGCTCCACGTGGAGGACGGAACAAAACCTTGTCGGAGCCGTAAGGAGTAACGGTAACATAATATGCTGATAGTGGGCTGCTTTTAAATGACCATTTATTCATAAAACAAATTATCATCTTTGGACATTATTATCATCTTTTGGACATCGACTTTTAAGGGGTAGTCGTGGCCTAATGGTTAGGGAGTCGGGCTTGTAACTTGAAGGTTGCTGGTTCGATTCCCACACCTGCAGGAATTGAAGGTGGGGATTGTGAATGAACAGCACTCTCTCCACCTTCGATACCATGACTAAGGTGCCCTTGAGCAAGGCACCAAACCCCTAATTGCTCCCCGGGCGCTGGAGTACTCACTGCCCACTGCTCCGGGTGTGTGTTCACTGTGTGTGTGTGTGTGTGTGTGTGTGTGTGTTCACTACTCACTGCTGTGTGTGTGCACTTGGATGGGTTAAATGCAGAGCACCATTTCGAGTATGGGTCACCATACTTGACAATACGTCACGACAAGATTAGCTCAATGTTTGATTAGCATTAATGTTTATCTGGAATGTCACCGTTTCTGTCACTGCAACTTCCCGATCAGGCAAACACACACACACACACACAAATGAAATCGTCTGCCTGATGAAAAAATGTGTTTTAAAAAATGTAGTTAATAGTTGCATCATTTATGATTTATTTTATCCACCCGCAAATAATCAGAATGCATTTATTACCTGCTCCGCAGATTAACTGCAGCGCCCGTGGATATAGCCTAACTGTGATCAAACTCCATTTTGTTTGTATTTGTGTCTTATATTAAGAATCCTGATATACACAATGTTATGCATAAACCCCATTTTAAAGGCATATTAAAATGTTCAACTGTAAAAGGATTAATTTTTGTGATGCAGCGCCCGTGGATATAGCCTAACTGTGATCAAACTCCATTTTGTTTGTATTTTTGTCTTATATTAAGAATCCTGATATACACAATGTTATGCATAAACCCCATTTTAAAGGCATATTAAAATGTTCAACTGTAAAAGGATTCATTTTTGTGATTTATATAACATTATTACTTATCATATAAAGCTTGAAGCATCAAAATCGGCTGATCACCATGACAAGAAATCGGTACTCTGTATCGGCTGCAAAAATCCTGATCGGAGCATCCCTAGTTCAAGCTCGAAAGGGGAACAGTTGCGTGACAGACATAGTGATGATGCTCGTATGTAGTGATGATGCTCGTTTGCAGTATACAAGCCGTGGTTAAAACGATTTCTGACGGGCTGTACACTCCGCTGTGATGTTGTGCTGTTCCCCTCATACACACGACGTGTTACGTGCAAAACTCCACATTTGAACAGTCAATAGCAAATACTTAAACTAATAAAAAAATATATACTCTCAGTCGCTGATTCAGAAGCACCAGATCATCATTGCAAAGTCGGAAATTGACCTTTTAAAAATTTTTTTTTTTTTTTAAAGGGGTGGTTTACTGCGATTTCACTTGTTTCATTTTAAATAGTGTGTAATGTTGCTGTTGGTGCATGAACAGTATCTGCAAAGTTGCTGCGCTGAAAGTTCAACGTAAGCGGAGATATCGTCTTTTAAAAATCAGGAAGTTTAATGCCTACAAAAACGACTCATATGGGACTACAACGAGATACTTTCCGGGTTGCATACGAAATAAACCCATCAACCCCTCCCTCCGGAACATGCAGAAAAGGGGGCAAGGCCATGTTCGGCGGCTTTGTCGAAGAGGAAGAGTTATAGTGGAGAGTTGTAGCCATGCCGTCGAAACGGTGTTATTTTCACCCAGCTGTCAGATCTTCAGTGTTCGGGCTTCCTACGGACGCTGTAGTTCGTCAACAATGGTTAAAATTTATGTTTGATTATGTTCCTGACAATTACAATCCTAATTTAGCTCTCTGTGCTGCGCATTTTACGGAAGACAGCTTCCAGAATCTACACGAGTTCAATGCCGGATTCACACAGAAACTATTACTAAAACATGGAGCAGTTGTTGTTGGGCCACAACCTGTAAGTAAGATTTCATAATTTTAAATGTATTTGCATGTATAATTTCAGACGTAATGTTTTAGTTTTATCAAGGACGTAAACAAATGCTAACGCTGGCTTTAGGAGCCAGTTAGTTAAATGCTATTTCGTGTGTCTATGACAAACGCGTACAAACATTTTGGACCCGAATTTGTAATTATGTACTAATTTCGTAAATGTATTTTCCATGTATACTTTATGACGTAATTTTTCGATTTGATCAAGAACGTAAACACAAGCCAACGCTGTTTGGTTAGTAGCCAGTTAGTTCGATGCTATTTTGTGTGTATAAGACAAACGTGTACTAACTTCAAAAAATGATATGTAATCACAACAGCAAACTTCCATTCAGAAACATTTATAAGAGCCGTGCTTGCGGAAGTTCTGCTTGACTCTCTTCATTACAGCTTTCTGGGTCTGATTCTGGCTCAAACTGATACGGCAATATTGACACCATTATTTACATTTGACCGGAGCACGTGCAGCTGTCGCTTGTGAAGGTAATGGGCGTGACGTTTCCGGACAATGTGCAGTACGCAGTTTAGCCAATCACAACACACCGGCCCAACTAACCAATCTGAGCCCATCGCCTGTTTCTGAGGGAGTGGTTTCATAGAATCAGGAAGTCAACCGGTCGTTCAAATGACAGAGGAGAAAGCGGCTTAAAGGTGAAATATATGAAAAATAAGGCGTTTTTTTAACAAACGAAACACGAAGACATGTTATATTGCACCCCATAAACAATCAAGCAAAGAAAAAAAAGCAGTAAACCACCCCATTAAGAAATGGCCTTTGTGCACAGCCAGCCTTGTACTCTCCTGTTGTTGTCCATAAAATGCGTTGCACAAATGCGAACATTTGGGTTGTGCTGTTCTGTTGTAAACAAATCTTAAATCAATGATTTCTAATTGCATCTACTTTCGGGAGGCCAAATAAAGTGCTTTTGCTTTCGCATAGAAACACAGCGTCTCCCTGACATGGCTGCATCAACACTACTGCGGTTACTGAAACTTCTTTGTGTGCACATTTAGGTGACATTACGCAAATATTTCCACATCGTTTTAATGAGGCGTTTTAGCCTGGTCTGGATCAGCCTTCTCTTTTAGATATAATAAGTCCTTTTGTGGGAGACTGAGCTTTGTAACTCTGCAGATCTTATCCATGCACAAACAGCTACATAACACACTAAAGAAACGGAAAACAAGAAATCACATCATATGACCCCTTTAATGACTTTTACTTGACTTATTTCTACTTATTTACTTTCCAATTTGACAATTGTAAAACTGATTAACTCATGATATTTTTATGTATATCCTCTATACTTTCTTTTTTAATTGATTAATTTATATTTTAAAACATGATTTGGTCATGAATTCATACATTATTCTGGTAAATACAATACTTCCCAAGGTCATTGTTTAAAATAACATGTTATAATATTTACCTGTTGTCTACTCAAATTTTGGAGAGAAAAGTACTAATCCTGATTTTGTTAATGCTGTACATAGTTCAGATATAATTATTTTACTTGAGACATGGAGTCGTTTAGACTCCAAAACCTACACCCCTTCAAACTACAGAGAGCTACACATACCCTCAATCAAACATCCTAATAGGGATGCGCAGTATAAATACCGGTATATATTATATTTCAAACGGTATGAGATCATAATTTTGCTCAATTAGGTATTTCATACGCTGCTGTTGCGAAGTGCACCTGTAAGGTGGCAGTGCTTCCCAAATTGCTGCGCAACCGGTAAATGTGACAACAGAACAACGCGATGCATTAAACAGATGAAACTAAGGAGAACAGTAGAAGCGAATATGGCATTACTCTGCATACAAAACAGATGATAAAAGGTGAACGAACTGACCTATAAATGCTATAAATCATGTGTTGCCACAGGAGGCAACACCTTTGCTCAATTAGGCAACACATGCTATAAATCATGTGTTGCCACAGGAGTCAACACATCAAACCTTTTTAAGCATTGGTCGCTTGCTCATCCTAATATTTTCAGAGAATTAAGAGATCAACAGGTGAGTGCATCATTCATAAATTCAGATTAAATTTTAACTGATTTACAACTGATAAACGCACATACAGATCAAATGTGTGACATGCTAGAACCAGTGAAGTTTTGGTCACGTAATATATGCACTTGCATTTCATACAATCGAATATTAATGGAATTTGATTATATTCAATTAGTTCTATTAATGGGGGATCAAAAATCTGGACCGAACATTTCAGAAAACTATTCCCTAAACCAACCAACCCTCGCCCAAAATCATCTGACCTCCAATCTAAATAACCTGGAATACGCTATAAAAGTTTAATTAATTCAGTTTATCCAAGAACACAAGATTTTAAACAATTGTCAAATTGGATTTATGCCTAAACAGAGAACTTCAAAACACATTTACACACTCCACACACTCATACAAAAATATGTTCATCAAACAAAACAAGGAACAAATTTTGTCTCCAATGATTTAAAAAAAAGCCTTCGATTCTTTATGGCATAATGGACTTTTTCTAAAACAAATTCAAAGTGGAATAGGAGGAAAGACACATGACATCATAAAGGACATATACAATATGAACAAATGCTGTGTCAAGATCAACAACAGACAGACTAATTATTTCAGTCAGACCAAAGGAGTCCGTCAAGGCTGCAGCCTCAGCCCGACTCTTTTTAATATCTATACAAACGAACTGGCATCAGCACTTGATAAGTCCTCTTGTCCTGGGTCTGACCCTAGAAATCAAATGCCTCCTGTATGCAGACGATCTTCTGTTGTTGTCGCCTCAGGAAAAGGGGCCGCACAAAAGCCTCCCCATGTTGGAAAAGTACAGCAATGAATGGGCCTTACCGATAAACATGGAGAAGTCAAAAATCATGATCTTTCAGAAAAAGCCACGTCTTGCTGACAAAAAAAATATAAGTTCACAATTGGAGGAACAATTCTTAATCATGTCGCCTGTTATAATTATGTGGGTCTGACGAGCTCAGCCTCTGGACAGTTCAATACTGCAATAAAAAAAAATAAAAATAAAAATAAAAAAAATAATAAAAAAAACTGACCGATAAGGCACGCAGGGATTTTTACAGTATAAGACGACCCCAGTTCAAATTCAACCCACCCATTAAACTGTGGCTGAAAATCTTCGATAGCATCATCAAACCCATTCTTCTCTATGGTTGTGAAATCTGGGACCCCAAATTTAAACTGAACTATGAATCATGGGACAAAAACCCCGTTTAAATTTTCCACCTTGAATTATGCAAAAACATCTTGGGAATTCACAGAAACGCCCCAAATCTCGGCTGCAGAGCAGAACTGGGCAGATTCCCTCTGCTCTCTGAAATCCAGAAGAGAGCAGCGAAGTTCCGATTCCATCTTTCAGAGATGCCGACAGATAGCTACCATCACAGTGCTTTCACTTATTGGCAAAAACACCCAGAGAGTGACACCTTACACTATTTAGTGGAAAAACCAACTCAATTCCACAATTCGGTGTAAACATTCAAAAGTTAAAGAAACTGAAAAAATAACCCAGGAAGAAAACAATGATTGTCAGCAAAAAGTAACTCAAGCAAAGAAATTAACTTACTTCCACAGTATAAAATCTGATTATAAATTAGCGCCATACCTGAGCAGTATTAACTTGCCGGCGATACCAGATCGGTTTTTTTAAGATCAGTGCAAAAGACACTAAAAATTCTCTGTTGATTTTAGTCACACAAATAAGTGTTATACATCAATCGAAACTGTTAAGTGTCTACTTTTTTTTGTGTACACTCACAATAACAACACAACTTTATGCTTTTGGAAGAATAATAAAACAAACAGTGTGCGCTCTTTGTCTTCTCCGTCTCCGCGAACTGTTTTTAGAAACACGTCACTAAAATGAACTAACTCAGCGAATACTCAACACAGAGACATGGGAGTTATATCTATAGAAAGCTTGAAGTGTCTACTTCGAAATGAAGCAAGTCTTATCGAAAACAAACATTCTGTGATGAAGTAATCCGTGTGAGATCAACACGATGTTCAATCTGTCCCGTCTGACTCATTATCTCTGATGCGATCCCGCCCACGCTCGGCTCGCGCAGTTCATATGTAAATAGCCACGTGGTAAGTGCGCGCGTGTAAACGCCCAAAACAAACAAAGCGCTACTGTTCGTTTCTGGAAGACGTGCCGAGTAAAAGCAGGATTTCCCTCGAAAGAAGAACACGATTTCATCCAGAAGAGGAGCTCAATCTGATGAGTAAGTAATGTTTCTTTTTTTTGCATTAGTTAACGTTTTATTGTGTCATAAACTTGAACAGATTTAAACAGTTAGTTGGGTTGTTCCCAAACGACAACATGATGAATGCTACGCGTCTAAGAATGTTTAGACCATGTTTATTATTAATACTGTGTTCACAAATATATTTTAATAGTGTGCTAAACAATAATAATTAGTTTCTCAGATATAAAATATCATTTTTTATAGTACAAAGTACATCCTTTTATTGTACAAAGCTTGCTTGAGTCTGTGGCTACAGAATCATATCATAGGCTACTATAAAATCATACATACTAGACTATATGACTACAAAATCATAGTCGGGTTTTTCCCAAACTATAATTCCTGACTACAATGTTTGAAATCGTATAAAACATTTTTAATATGAGGAGCAATTCACTGTATTTAAATTTCGTATGGCACGATGATGTTTTCATGCTCTATATAAAACAATAAAAGTAATATGAGTGTACACTGTAACATGATGAATGCTATGAGTCTAAGTATGTTTAGTACATGTTTATTATTAATAGCCTACTCTGTTCAGAAATAGATTTTAATAACATACTACACAATAATAATTAGATTGTTTTATGATAGTACAATGCATGTGTGAGTCTATGGCTACAAAACATACATATATATATATATATATATATATACACACACACAGATGCTCCTAATATTAACATGCTCACAAATGTTTTTATGTTTGTATTTTATTGAATCAGATACCAGCACCAGATGAATCCTGATGTCTCTTCAAACTGTTTTCCTCTGAGAGCGCTGAACCAACATCAGATGTTCAACTACACTGATATACTATGTTAAAACAAGCTCCTTTTCTACTGATTATGTTTTTTTCTTCTTGAATCCATGGAAAGAAGTAGAAACACTTAAATAAAACACGTAAATATCAGGTATGATTTACTTGTTTCACTTGTTAGACAGAATCTGCTCCAGGAATGACTCAAAGTCTGTTCACATCTCTGTGGTTAGATCAGTGTGCACAATAATGTGTCTTTGACCTTCATTATGTATGTTTTGATTATACTGTGTTGTAAATAAAACACAAATAATTAAAAAAAAAAACTTTTTTCAATCTCCTCACATTCTCTCTTACCTGCCTCACAGTCACAGTCACAGTCACACTGATGGGCCATTAGAGGCCCATAGGGGAGGGCCCTTTGTCTCTCAGGTGAGACTCACTTAATATTCATGGCCATTACCACTCCCTCGCATATAGACCCTTGATCACAAAACATGTCTTGAAAATTTTAAATCAATATATTGTTTTCTGTGAATGAGTAAGCAGAATGATTTTCACATAATTTTGAAGTAAATATTCTAGCCTACAAGACTGATTACTCAAAAGTCTTATTCACAACTATTTAGTGTGGGTTTTAAGGCCTTATTTCAGCTACATTTTTTTCCCCAAAACGTACTAACTACGCATAATATTTTTTTTCTAAAAAATGCAAACATGTACATCCATCTTGGTCACATATTATTGTAGCACAGTTTGTGCTGAATACAAAAAAAAAAAAATACATGTTGGTCAATAGTATGTTTTAAGTAGCTGAAATAAGCACAAATATCAGGGCATGTCAAAACATCTCAAGGGCCCCAAAATGACCTCGGACCCCAGAGGGTTAAAGACTATGGTCAGAAAAAGCTGCTGACGAAGTATCGTCTGAGTGAGCACAGACTGTGTGTGGAGACGGGCCGACAAGCAGAGCTGGAGAGCCAGAGAGCTTCGACTGTGTTCTCACTGCACAGAGGGACTCATAGAGGACGAGCTGCACTTCCTTACGGAGTGCAGCAAATACAAGCACATCAGAGATGCCCATTTCAAACAGATAGCACTAGTGTCACCTGAATTCCAGCAACACAGAGAAACACTCGTATATATTGGGAGAGAAGGAAAAGTGCATCCATCTGGCAGCGCAGTATGTCTCCTCCTGCCATCAAATGAGGGACAAAGGCTGAACCCTCTTTACCATTTAAAATTACTCTCAGTATTCTTTTAATTTGTCATTTATTTATTTACTTTTTCATTGTGATAAGTTGGACATGTATATGTGTTTATTTTGTTCCCCCTTTTTTATTTATCTATATTTAATTATTTTACAGATCTATTCTTGTTCTATGTATTATAATTGTTATGTATATAATTGTTTGTTCCTTATTCATGTAATGGACAATGCTTTGGCAATACTGTGCAAGTCATGCCAATAAAGCTAATTTGAATTTGCGAGAGAGAGAGAGAGAGAGAGAGAGAGAGAGAGAGAGAGAGAGAGAGAGAGAGAAACACTGTTGAAATCTCACTAAGGGTACACTGATGCAATCAATCAGACAAGTTATTTTACAGTTACAAAGCTCAAACACATTTAGGGAAATGTAACATGTCAGTAATGGGTTTCTCACCACATCAGTCCTGAGCTCCTCTCTGACAGCTTGGATGGTGTCTCTACACTCCGCCAGCAGGCTCTCATAAAGACGCTCCTTTGTCTCTTCATTATCTGCCTGTGAACAGTAACAGACTGAACAGTCAGGGTACCTGCTCTTATTATATAATGTGTGTATAACTGTACAGTTAAAGCCTTTTTCAAACTGCATTTGCTCTATAGTCATAACAGCGTTTTCACATTAAAGCTTGTGGTGCAGACTTACGTGTGTTACATTAGTATTAAAGATGTTTCCTGAACATAAATGATTAAAAGGTGGATTGGTGTGCTCAAACTCTGTGAGTTCGGAGAAAGAGACCCGTATGTTTACTTGAGCTGAGCTGCACTGGTAGCTTTATCTGGTGGGAGGTTGCAGTGTTGTAACTACATTATGTGCTGCTGGGTATATCCTGCCCTAGTGCAAGATTACTCAGATTGTAATTATTACTAAGATTATAATAATTAACACTATGTTACTATGAGTAGATTTTGTGAAAGCCTAAAATCAGACTTCTAGAAAGCTGTAGGAGGTGAGGGCTGTTTTTGCGTTCGCTTATGTTTTATCCTATGTTAGTTAAGGAGTAATAGAAATAAAGTGATAAAGTCGTCCTTGCTGACACGGTCACCTTTATGTTTCACCCCCTAGATCGAAACAATACATTTCATTATGGAATTAGATTGATGGGGACAAACATTCTGCAAGGTTTAAATGCTCGGTAACAACAACTAGGGATAATCAAATTTTTCATCTTTCAAGATGCATCTTTAATTTCTTGTGAATGTTAATATAATTAATATAATACAACAGTGTCAAATACCAAAGTAGTAACAACAGAAGGATCAGAATATACTGTTACTGTACTGGTATTTCAGTTGTGATATAAAATTAAGCACGAGTAAACTACATAATACTAGACAATACAATAAAACTCTGCAGTCAAAGAGGGCAAAATGTGTTGAGAATGAAAGACCTGTGTGAACACAGAACAAGTTTCTGAAGCATTCCTTTTCTAGCAGAGACTAGGCTAATTAAAAAAAAAAGACCATATCAAAATGGCATGAGAATGGCATAGACTTCTTAGCAAAATTTCTTAGCAAACAAAGGTATAATGAAGAAACCATCAAATTGGGATAAGAAAGCAAGCATAGAGTAAAAAAATACATAGAGAATTCAAGGTTAATTTGATGGTTCTGCTACAGAATTACCTTTAGAACACCATGAGAAACAAATATGAACACAAACACACCCACAGAGAGCTGCGGTCACACCTAAACAACACCTTGCATGACTAATTGCAACTGGATGAACCAGAAATTCTGTGAAAGCAAGACCAGGTGTGGAAAAAAGGGCAAAAAGTTGTGCTGCAGTTGGAGCACAAAAAGATGAAACACAAGGAGCACAGTCCCTGAGAATTGTTATCCTGTAGAGAATGCAGTCTGGTTCAGATGGGACAGCATACCACAAGTATGAGTATGGCATGCTCAGGGGTGAGGTGTGGCCTGGGTGGGAAAGATACCAATACCGATAACCATTTACTAATAAACAAAAGAATTTAAAGACACATGCATATGCGTTAATTGTACAGAAGATGAGAGAGCATCTCCATAAGGAGAGCACACAACACTGCACATACTAACAATTGTTAATATTTTTTTTTGTAGGCTCCAATTTTGATTGCCTGTGTTTCGTTATGTGCACACAGACATACCTAGACAAAACTAAGGAATGCTATCTAATATTACTCCTTTTCCACCAGCATGAACCGGGTGCTAGTTCAGAGCCAGTGCTATTGCTGGTTCGAGTTGGTTTGACTGGCTTTAAGAACCTACATAGTCATCCAAACACAACGAATCCAATGTGTTCGTGTTTAGCTGTAATTTCAAATATGGCGGTCAAAAGTATTTTGTTGGTCACAGTAACCCCGCCCCCAGCCCCTGACACAAGCGGTTCTTGCTTCTAGTCCAGCAATGTTTTGGTGCTACTCACGAACCAGTTTGCCTGTTTCGGAGCTGGTGCTTTGGGTGTTGAAAGTCAAAGAACCGATTTGAAACTAGGCTCTGGCTCCGAACCAGCACTCAAACTGCATTGGTAAAAAAGGGGTATATCATATCAGATATTGGTTCTGATACTGCCATTTGTGTTGGATCAGGTATCGGTCAGACAGGGCCAAAATCTGAAATTGAGCACTCTTGTGTTACTGTTAAGCCGCATAAAAGCATTATTAAGCACAAAGTTGTCATGCACTATATTCCAAGTCTCCTGAAACCATATGACAACTTAATGTGAGTTACATATTATGGCTGGGCAAAAAAATTGTTTTTTTGATTAATAATTTTTTTCAAAAGACGTCAATTCGATATCAATTATCAAAAGCCTCGAATCGATCTTTTCCAGTATTTATTTCAGCAAACATTTAACACAAAATTTGATTAACGTGAATCTCATCATTAGTCTTCTCCACTAGATAATAGGCGGTAATTGGCACTTCCTGTTTGTTGCTGCCGTGTGTTTTGCATTGGAACTCTGTCAAGTTATTTTATCGTCAATTTTATACACCAATTTTTAAAATCAATTTTATACACCATTTTCGATTCTATTATGTGTAAATATATCCCCTATTGTATTCTACAACAAAAACAATTGGAGCACCTTATCCCTAGTTTTATTTTGATTTACCGAGTCCGCTACTAGCCTGTAGCCATCGCCAGCGTGGTTGCCGCTAATCTTGCTTATATTGTTTACACTATTCACATACATCACCATTGTTTTACTCACTGTTATTTGCTTTAATGGTGGATTTGTGTCTACCTTTGAGTGCAGGTGAGGACACGTTCGAGCTGCACTTGGAAGCATGAGCCCCATCAAACTGGTTGTAACGGCAGTTTTGTAGCAATATAATGATATTCTCAATGTTACTCAGAAAACAGGATACACGTTTAACTCATTCAAAATACTTCTGCTTAATGTTACACTGTCAGATATGCAAAAGAATTCTCTCCTATCTCTTGCTCTGGTTATGGTGTATAGACCGCCAGGGCCGTATACAGATTTCCTAAAAGAATTTGCAGATTTTCTTTCAGACCTATTGGTTAATGTTGATAAAGCGCTAAACGTCACATTCACATTGATAATACAAATGATGCGTTAGGACTTGAGTTTACCGACTTATTAAACTCTTTTGGAGTCAAGCAAAACGTCACCGTCACTCATCGTTTTAATCATACCGTAAATTTAATTATATCGCATGAAATTGATCTTACTGATATAGATATCGTACCTCAAAGTGATGATGTTACTGACCACTACCTTGTATTGCGCATGCTGTGTATTACTGATATAAACTGTTATCGTCCGGTAGGGCTGGGCAATATGACCAAAATCTTATATCACGATAACGATATATATCATGATATAGTATTTTTTTTCTTTTAAAAAGGTTTTTATGATATTAAAATCTTTGATACCATAGAATTTTCATAATCCTTGTCACCAATGTCAATATCAAACTAATACAAGCCTAAAAAGACAAAAAATAAATAAAATAAATAAACAGTCAGTGATGAAATAAGTATAAGAAACTAATTGCAAGCAATAGGACAAAAAAAACTACAATAAATAAGAAACGCTACATACATTGTTTAAATTAATTAGATATAATTAACAGTGAAGACTGTTATAATTAACACATTATGTATAGATTCTATACATACATATATACACATATTATACACACACATATATGTATATATATCATTATTTTTTATAATTATTTCTTCTTATTAAAGTTACAAAAGTGATTTAGTCAAGAGCAGTGAGAGATTTTCTAGCAATGTGCTATGATTAATATGAATGGCAGACAGAACGAATAGCTTCCCCTTTAAGACCGAAATCCGGATCCAATATACTGTTACATATGCGTTTTCTCTTTTAGCCGTTTCCTCTCTGTTAAGACCTAAATCGCTGTCTTTATGAGGATACTTGCCAAGACTGGGATTCTGACGTATATAAGTGTGTTTATGTAATCCTTCAAAGTCAATAAAGTGGAAAAAAAAGTCGCGGTCCACATAGAAACGGAGACGGCGCACGCATATAGCTCTGTTGTTTGTGTTTCAACGGCTTAAAATCGGTTGTTTTAAAACTGCAGTGCTTAAAAACGCATACCCATGCTACAGATGTAGTCTCTCGTTTTGTCCTGGCTGGTCGTTCTCCACCTGGTTCTGTCTCCCCTTCACACCCCGTGGTGGCGTGTAAAGACCGCACTAATCTAAATGATTAAAAATTATTACCGTAAACAATGTATTTTTCGACACCACAAAATAAACGATAGAACATAATATGAAACGATAGACTTTTTATTTCGTCCATCCAATATATATCGTCATATCGCCCAGCCCAATTGTCCGGGTAGAACTATTGTTCCAACCACAAAAGATAGATTCATGAATAACCTGCCTGATTTATCTCAACTGCCCTGTGTACCCATAAATTCACATGAACTAGACGAGATGACTAGAAATATGGGCACTATCTTCTCTAATACATTAGAAACTATTGCCCCCGTCAAATTTAAAAAAAAAAGGTTAGAGAAAAATGTACTGCACCATGGTACAACAGTAATACCCATTCTCTCAAGAAAGAAACTCGTTATCTTGAGCGCAAATAGAGAAAAACTAACTAGGAAGTTTCTAGAATTGCGTGGAAAAACAGTATGTCCAAATATAGACTGGCTTTAAAAGCTGCCAGGGCGGAGCATATCCACAAACTAATAGAAAATAACCAAAACAATCCAAGGTTTTTATTTAGCACAGTGGCAAGATTAACAAATAATCAGACATCAACCGAACTAAATATTCCCTCACAGTTTAATAATGACTATGAATTTCTTCACTGATAAAATAGAAAGCATCAGAAATACAATAACAAATATAGGATCTATATCATGTAATACAGTTCCGTTCGTCGCACACAAATAAAAACTGCAGTGCTTTCCAACTATAGGACAAGAAGAGAAATAAACCTATCACGGCATCTAAGCCAACAACATGTTTATTAGATCCTGTACCCACTACTGAAAGTAGCAGAAGAACCACTTCTCGATATTATTAACTCGTCATTATCTGTAGGTCACGTCCATCCCAAAACCATTCAAGCTTGCTGTTATTAAGCCTCTCATTAAGAAACCACAACGAGATCAGTGAACTGGAAAATCACAGAAACATTTCAAATCTTCCGTTTATGTCTAAAATAAAATAAAAAGTTGTCTGCTCAATTGTGCTCCTTCCGGCAAAAAAAAAAAAAAAAAAAAGATATCTATGAAGAATTTCAGTCAGGTTTCAGGCCCCATCATAGCACAGAAACTGCACTTGTTAAAACTACAAATGACTTGGTTCTTGCATCAGACCAAGGCTGCATCTCACTGCTAGTTTTAACAATGTCTATAGTGTCAAATGCAGCACTTGATCTTAGTGCTGCATTTGACACTATAGATCATTACATACTAATAGATCGAATGCAAAGCTATACAGGTATTCAAGGGCAGGGTTTAAGATGGTTTAGATTCTACCAATCTGATTGTTATCACTTTGTCTTTTTAAATGGGGAATCATCTCAATTATCGGCAGTAAAGTATAGTGTGCCGCAAGTATCTGTCCAAGGCCCTCTGCTATTTTCAATATACATTTTGCCCCCTGGTAATATTATTAGAAAATATGGGATTAGTTTCCATTGTTATGCTGATGATACTCAACTATATATTTCTACAAGACCAGATGAAACTTCAAAGTTAACAGAGTGTGTTAAAAATGTAAAAGATTGAATGACCAATAATTTTCTCCTATTAAATTCAGATAAGACAGTTGTTGGACCAAAAAAAAAAAAAAAAGTACACAGAATCTCTTGGATTCTCTCTAGTTATAATCAGAGAAGCTATCTACACTGTATGATGAATAAATCTCTTACCCCTTATTATCTGCAGAGTGTTACGGGTCTGATACTACCACCGGAGCTGAATGCTGCCCCTCTAGTCAATACTTATGTTTATATGTGCGCCGCCGCGGCGCGTTTCTGAAGTGTCCCATTAGCGGCTCTCTGCACTGCCTCACTAAAGATAGGCACCTAGGCTATTTTTGATGGATGATGGATAATAATAATAATAATAATAATAATAATAATAATAATAAATAATATAGCTGCAAGCAGCAATTAAGCACACCAGAGGCAAAATGAGGAGCTAAGCATGGCATGGAGCATAAGACCAACTGCAACAATGAGTCAATTAAAGCGATTTTAGGAAGATTGTAATTGAAATGGCTGAAAAATCATAAACAACCTCAAGTAATATGATTTAAATGGCTTATATCACTTTTTGCCAATAGGTGGCTGTTACGTCCCAGGACGTATGTTTTTGTTTCTCTCTCTCTCTCTCTCTCTCCTCGCAAGTAGGAGGTAATGGCCGCCACCTGTCTCCAATGATTGGCTGCTCACACTGATTGGAAGATGAGAAGGAGCATTGGAGATTTAAGCAGCATTTCCACCTCAGAACAGGGTGGTTGTGTATGTGTGTGGAAGCTTTGTTGTGAGGCTTCCCTCTCCTTGCTTTCCAAGGGTTACTTTGATGTTAAGAATTGTTTTGTTGATTGGATTCTCTTAGTGATTTTGAGTTTATCCATCTCCTGTTGTAACGTCCATCTTTACAATCAGAAAACCTGTTATTGTAAGTTTATATTTGTTTGTATTCTTTCTTATTGGATAATTTAACTTTAGTTTGCATTGTTAATTTGGGACGGGGTGCCATTTCCTTTTTGGACTTGTTTTCCTCTGTTTATGTTAGTAAGGGAGTTAGAGTACTTTGATGTATTTTTGTTCTCTTTTGTTTTGGTAGGTTAGTTAGATTTTGATTATTAGGTAGAGGTATTATGTTTGTTGTTTTCGCCTGAGCTCCCTCTCGAAGTCATTAAAGCAAACCCTCCTGTCTATGTACAATGAAAATGTTATTTTTCTTCAGTTACGTTGCGAAGTGGGTTTTTCTTTTTTGTAAATTACTCGAGTTTGACTACTGATCCTCACTGCTGGCACACACACACTCCACCATTTTTATTCTGTTACGTGACCTACCCTCCCCTAGACTTGATACAGGAACGTAACAGTGGCACTGTTATCAAATCGAGGTGGTCTGTTCTGTGTCAGGTGAAATTAAATTAGTAACATACAACTCAAAATTTGGTGCCAATATGTCAAAGCTTTGTAGAGATACAGCCTCAGACATAGTCTGGCATAATGCCTCAAATTTGTTGCGTTGCTATACAAAAACAGTTGTGTCTATAAACACGAAATCCGTAACTTTTTATCAGCACAGTCTGAAGATGATCTGACTTGATTTTGGTGAAAATCAGACCAACGGTTGAGGAGGAGTTAGAAAAAGTTTGTTTTCAACAAATCAAAATGGCAGAAAAGAAGTTCGGTTGACTATGGCATAATTGATATCCATGTTGTCGGCATGACCCAAGGAATATTTTGAGACTTGCTTTATTACAACAGGCTAATGTAATCAAAAGTTATTAGCAGTTTTGAAAATTTCATAATTAATGGTTAATCAATGGTTTATCACTCTTGACCAATAGGTGGTGCTGTTACCAAATTAATGTGGTGTGGTCAGTGTGAGATGACAATGGCACATACAAAGTTTGGTGTAAATGTCAAAGCTTTGCAGAGATACAGCTTCAGATGCAGTTTGGCATCTTTCCAGCAAATTCATTTATGTGTTAAACGAAACCATATTTCATATATCGACATGAAATCATAAAATTTTTTTGCCAGCATGGTCTGAAGATGATCCCAGTCAAATTTGGTGAAAATCGGACTAATGGTCTAGGAAGAGTCGAAAAAGTAGGTTTTCAACATAAATCAACATGGCGGACAGGAAATTCAGCCAATTATGGCATAATTGGTATCCATGTTCTCAGCATGATCCAAGGAATCTACCAACATCAGTCTCCTTTCAATAGGCTAATGTAAACAAAAGTTTTGGAAATTTCTTTATAACTTTTGACCACAAGGTGGCACTGCCCCCAAACATTTTGAGTACCATCAGGGCATAGCGTCGAAGATGCATACCGAGTTTCGTAACGATATGTCAATGCGTTCGTAAAATATAGCATTTTACGAAAAAATTCGAACTGGGTATGGTTTGACTTGGCATACTCCGCCGAATTTAAAGAGACGAGTTTTGTGATTTTTGGCCAAACCGTTCAGAAGTTATAAGCAAAAATAGCCATTTTTCATATCTCCTGACCACTAGGTGGCAATGCACCAAAACACTGCAGGTAGCCTCAGGTCATGCTTGTTATAAAACACACCAAGTTTGTGTGTTGCCTCCCTAAGATTGTGTATAGCCTCACATTCATTTTTCCATCCTCTTCATCGAATTCATTCACGCATTATTCAAGAACGGTTTGACTAATCAACTTTTTGCCAGCATGGTCTGAAGATGATCTCAGCCAATTTTGGTGAATATCAGACAAACCATCTAGGACGAGTTCATTTGATGTACATTTGCATTTATATTTCAAATTTTATTTATTAAATTTAGTTACAGTATTAACTAATAAAGGACTAAACTGATGTCAGCCGATACATCTTAACTGATTACCACCTGTTTTTAACGAAAGAAGGGCAAAAGTCGCTTCTATCATAATACCACATGCAAATACAAAAAGAATTGGGAATGAGTGAGTTTATAGACCTGCATAATAGCAGCTTCATTGTCTGCCAGACCTAGCAGGAAGATTCTGGCCTTGTCAATTTTGACAGGCACTATACGACCTCTCCACTCAACCTCACTCATCACAGCTGCCTGCTTAGCTCTCGTCTGAGTAATCAGCGCCTGAGAGACAGAAATAGAGAACAACTGTAAAGATTTTGAACAGGCTAATGCAACTTACTAATTTTATAAAATAAAGGATAAAAATTAACCCAATTGTGATTTTCTGAGAAAAAAAACAGTGTTTAATAAGACATGTTTTGGCATGGCATTTTGTCCCAGAAAACACAAAAGATTTACATAGTATATTAGATCAATATATTAATAGTGTTGGGGAAAGTTACATTTAAAAGTAATGCATTACAATATTGCATTACTTCCTAAAAAAGTAACTAATTACGTTACTTGGTTACTTTTTATGGGAAGTAATGCATTACACTACTTTTGCGAGCAGGGCTTGATTGTTTGTTATTAATATAAAAAGTTATATTTATAGCAAATGTAAAAGCCCTTTCACACCAAAAAGTGTAATGAATAAGCCTCAGGCTGAAGTAAAAGTAAATTCACGTCTGTACAGGAGAAGGTTCAACACTTCAGCAATAAAAAAAACAATGAAGCACAATTGTTGGTTTATCTAAAATCACTTTTGCTTAGTATGGTTGAACTGGATCATCAATGGTCAGCAGCAAAGACATTGGTTAATAAAATGGGATGGGCAGGTTTGCGTCATATTCTGAGTTTGTATTTCACAGTTTTAATTAATTCAGATGAATACTGAATCTGTTTTTTTGCAAGTGAGATGAATTAATGCATGTTCACATTTAGTCATGTTCACGCAGCGAACACTACCAATTTCTCCCAACATGGGGACAGGAGACTTGTCAGTCAATAAATGGGAAAACAAAGCAACTGGCGTTACATTTTTGAAAAAGTAATGCGTTACCCCCAACACTGTTAATAGATCTGGACAGAGTCCCTAAAACAGGAACAGAGCTGCAAAGACAAAACCCCCAACCTCCAATTTTTCGGCCATCATGCCACCCCCTCCTCCTGCACTCAGTCTCATCTGCATGAGGTCGTTTATAGCATTCTGGTCACCTAGAGAACAAACACAGAGTATATAAGCAAAATGGCTGTGGTCTGTAGAAAGTAGTCAAAGTGTGTGTTTGTTTTGGTATGCTTGCATAAAGGTGAAAACAGGGAGAACTCCATGTGTGAGCATTTCCAAAGACCCTTTAAGGCCAGTCTTCACTCAGTGGCCATATTTGCAAAGTTCCTAAGAAGCAATTTCCAATAATGCAGGTATAGAAAGTAGATTTTTAAAGAGCCTGAAGACATGTGGAAAATATATATAGGGCCCCCTATGATTTCCGCAATGCGAAATCAAAACCGCAAAACGTGGACGGAATCGTGGAATCCAGGCATAAAAATTTAATTTACAGTATAATGCAGAATGGTAAGGATTTTGTTAAATTTTGGATTAATAAATCGAAAGTTGGTCGGTGCACTTAAATCAAATAGCAATATAGACTAGTGTCATACTGAAGCACACGTTTTCAGTGTCTGTCATCTGACTATAAGGACATGATCATTGCCCCTAGAGCTGCTCTGAGGGTCACTTCATGAGCGTTTTATCATTTCATTTGAGAAAAATTATCATATCATATGCATGGCAACCTGTCAAAAACGCTTGGTTTAACTTGTAAAAATAAATCACAATTTTTCCTCCATGTTTTAATTTTAACAGTAAACCTCTTGTTGTGCTGCACTTTGTTTGCTAACCTCTTGTTGCTTTGTTTGCTAACCTCTTGTTGTGCTGCACTTTGTTTGAGTGGGGAGTCCTGCGGACTCCCCACTCTGCACATTTTGCATATCTCCCTTATTTAACACACCTGATTCAGATCATCAGCTCATTAGGAGAAAGATCCATGAACTGAACTGAGTGTGTCAGATAAGAGACATACATATTGTGCAGAGTAGGGGGATCCCAGGACTGGAATTGAGAACCACTGGATTAAAAGTATACCTTCAACTTATTACTGGAAAAATTAACATACACAACACAGAATTTCTGTTGGAGGGAGATTCATAGGTCCCTGTTATTGTAAAATAAAGTTATGACAAAATTAATGATAAAGTTTTTTTATGAATTTAATTAATGCATGAGAATGAGCAAGAGAGAACAGCGCCACAGGTAACTTGGCCAACATCAGCGTTTAGCATGAAATGGCAATAAATAAGTGAAAAGGTCTTTATTAGGTGTCCCACATAATTTGATGAGAAATTACAATAGTAGTCAACAATGAAACAAAATGCAGAGACAAAACTAAGATTCAAGCTCAGTCGAAAGAGACCAACCTAGCAAACACAGAACATTCCCTTAATTAATTTGGTTATTTTCTGAAAACCAAAAAATAATGTTCTAGGAATGTTCTTTTTAGCTTTTACATTTTGCAACCATAAAATAACATTCCCATAACGTTGCAGGGAGGTTATTTGTAAATAATCTAAAAATAACTTCCTACAGAACGTTCCCTAATGGTTATTTCTGTGCCGTGGGTAAAAGCAGGATTTTCCACCCGGCTAACACCACAAGTATATTTCAAACCTCTGGGAAGCACTGAATTACACATCCAAAAAAAAAAAAACATTTTTATCAGTTCTGCCTTGGAAACAGATCCTCTGTTCTATAGATCTCATTGCCATTGCTAGTGGTATACTCTACTGTTTGAAATACAGGAACAAAATTTGAATATGTATCAGTAACATTGGACAGCTTGTCCACATGCATGTTCTGGAGTAAACAAACAGGCGACTGGTTCTTATGTAAGGTGGACTTTCATCCCTACAGCTGACATATTGAGCATTGTGTTGATTCTATGAAAAAGGCAACTGTCTCTTTTAACTGTAAGGTGACAGAACAGCAGCAATATTGAGTGTTATGCTGTCTCCTATTCATGTATGTATAACTCACCTTGTAAAGCCTTGTATGCATGTATAGCCATAAACAGTCTCAGTTTCTCACCAATGTTATATGCACAGTATCGGATGTTAGGTGAAATCTCTTCCACTCTCTGATGATAAAGCACTGCTTGCTCCTCAGTAAAAGCACTTGCCAGTTTCTCATAGATGGTCCTGCAAACAGTCAACAGAGGAAAAACAAACAAACAAAAAAAAAAAGACGTCTTCACACATCATATACAGGATAAATATACACCAAGCATTAGGGATGCGCCAAAATGAGAATTCTGGGTCAAAACCGAAAATTCTGGATGCACTTGGCCGAAAAAAGAAAATGCTTTGAAATTATTTATTATTTTATTAAATAAAGTAATTTTTTAAGACTTTTTAAATGTAACTCAATTTTAATTATACTGAATTGAATAAACAAACCAGTAAAATAACCACACTTCTACTGAAGTAACAATAAAAGTGGACAAAATACATTAATATTAAATAGATATATTATTTTTATTCAGTTCTATGCAACAGAATCAGATATAATTTTTTACTGATTATCCAAATAATGTATAGTCCTAATAAGCCATTATTATCAGAGCATGTGAGCACTGCATAGTGTGGAGCAGGTCTGTGAATGAGTGGGTAGTCTCAATTTACCATCGTTGCCATGTTACAGCACAATAGTGCTATTGCAAACAGGAACAAGTATACTACAGAGAAATTTCCTGTCGGCATGTCATTTGAGCAGACTTTGCTCTCCCAATGAATGGTACATAAGCGGAATGCACATTCATAGAATGGAATATTGAGCGGAGTGTCACACCATGGAGTGACAACGGCTAGAGGGAGTGTGAAACCTGCATGCTGAACCCTGCTGGACGGTGTGGCGCGCCATATATTTTCGGCGTAAACCGGAAATGCTATTTTCGGTTGATAATTTTCAGCGCCCAAAATTTTGGTTCATCCCTACCAAGCCTTCTGCTTCATTACAGCATTTCACCAATTTTGTAATGAGAAGCATTTGTAAACCTATCCTCAGAGAAACTTGGCAGGTCTCCCTGCAGTTCTCTTTCATAGGTTCACTCAACGCTGCGCAAGCTAAGACTCTTTGGGAACACCCTCTGGGTGTGCCGACTGTCTGAAGCCCTTATAGAATCATGCCAATTCATTGGCTGATGGTGCGGATGCCGTCTTCGACATCCTTACGTCGCCTCGCGTCTGCTCCTTAGATTTCTCTGCCTTCACGAAGCTGCCATATTAGCCCTTCTGTTGTGATTTTTCTGGCCCAATTTCGATCGTTTTATTCTTGGGATTTCTTTATCTGCACTTCGGTGACTGCAGTAGTGGAACTCTGTGGTTTACGGCAGAGGTCCCCAACCCCCGGCCGCGGACCGGTCCCGGTCCGTGGGTCATTTGGTACCGGGCCGCACAGAAAGAATAAATAACTTATTTAAAAAAAAAATAAAAAAAACAAAACAAAAAAAACTGACTGTTCTCTGCTTATGTAATTAGTATGAAATGTGCATGTGTGTATGAAATGTGCATTTCTCTCTGGTGCGTTCACTACTGCGAAGATCGCAAGTCAGCATCTCAACTTCAAATTCTCTCCGTTACATCCGTCTATGACTCACTCTTGGCGCATAGCAATGCTTGTTTAGGTCACGTGATACGTTACCGCTAAAAATAAACCCACAAGCTACCAAAATGAGTAAGAAACAAACGTCTCTGGAAAGCTTCTTTGCGAAGGGGAAACGGCCCAGTGAGGAGACAGAAGAAGAGCCTACGACTTCCAAGAAAAAGAAAGCTGCATTTAACAGACAATACCAGGAGTCCTACTTGAAATATGGATTTATTGCAACAGGTGATTTACACGCACCAAGCCCGCTCTGCATAATATGTGGCAACCAGCTCTCTAATGAGGCAATGAAGCCTTCAAAATTGCTTCGCCACTTGGAGACCAAGCACCCCGCATTAAAAGACAAGCCTTTTGAGTATTTTGAAAGAAATAAGTGTGAACAAGAAGGCCAGAAGCAATTACTGAGGGCCACCACATCATGCGAGTGCACTGAGAGCATCATACTTGGTGGCTAACCGTATTGCTAAGGCTAAGAAGGCATTCACTATTGGTGAAGAATTGATCCTTCCCTAGATGGGACCGTCTCGTTACAGAGAAACAGGCTCAGGGCTCCCACTGATTCAGCGTTATAGTGAGTTGTATTTTTCATGCCTTTTATAATTGTTTTTGTGGTGTATCTTATTTTGAAGGCATGTTTTACGTTGCCATAGCGACCAGAGAGCGTTAAGGGCAGAGAGGATGTTATGTTGTTGGCGCTGCTAATAAAGTTGCGAGTAAGCCTACACATTGGATTCACGTTTATTATAATATTTAAAAAATACCCCAGTTTTTATGCTGGTCGTATCATTTTATTTTGTTGTTTTTATCCGCCACACCTTAAAGGCTGGTCCGTGAAAATATTGTCTGATATTAATCCAGTCCGTGGCGCAAAAAAGGTTGGGGACCGCTGGTTTACGGCATCTCGAAATCCAAATTCTGTGAAACCTTCCATCTCAAAACCCTCCTCACTAGGCTCGCGGTTTTTGAGAGGGAGTCAGTTTTCCCCGTTGTGCTCTGGAGGCCGTTGAGGCCCTCCGCGAATCCACGACCTGGGGCTTGGATGTGGAGCTCAAGGCGATGGAGAGTGAGCAGACCGGCTTCGCCTTTTCTCTCCCTCTCTTGCCTGAGCATATGCGCGTGAATTCTCCGGTTGAGTTCGCGCATGAGTAATTATGTCCTAGCCCGGAGGCACGCAACGCAGTTTCCTTCGGCCTAGATGACGTGTTTATTCACAGCAGCATCCGACTCTGAGGATTTCGGGCTGTGGACATGCTTTCGCGTGCCACTGAAAAGCTCTCCATTGATTGGCCCGATAAGCCCCGCAAATCTCAGTCGTCTTAGCTTGACAAGCGGCTCCTTAGTGGCCCAAATTCAAGGCTTGAATGGAAGAAGCTACCATTTTTCAGCGATTTGCATCACGAGATCTCCAGATCCTGGAAACAGCCTTTCTCCTCCCACCTTACAGCCGCTGATTTCACCAACCTAGTGGGTTCTGTGGAGCAGGGCTACACTGCCATTCCAGTGATCGAGGACACACTAGCCTCTCACCTTTCGCTATTTTTGGTGCCTTCATGGAAGTCCCTCCTTCCAACCAAACCACGTAGGACCACTTCCGCCCTTATCGGGAAGTCCTACATTGCAGCTGGTCAGGCAGGCATGGCCCTCCACACTATGGCCATCCTCCAAGCCTACCAGGCGGATGTTCTCAAAGAGATGGATGAGGGTCGCGGGCTGACTCCAAAGGCAGTCAAAGAGCTCCATAAAGCCACAGACTTGGCCCTGAGGGTCACTAAACACACTGCTCGTGCTGTAGGACGCTCTTTGGTGGGCTTGGTAGCTGCAGAGCGCCACCTATGGCTTAATCTTACGGAGATTTGTGAGAAAGAGAAAGTTTTTCTCCTTGACGCCCCCATCTCTCAAACTGGACTATTTGGTGAGGCGGTCAGCTCTGTGGTGGAGAATTATTAATTATAATGATTTTCGGTCCGCCAAGTCTCAGTCAGCTGTCCTCAGGCAGTTTATGCCTACGAGAGCGAGGGACCGCTCTAACACCCCCTCCTCCTCCTTGTCTAGAGAGCGCTCCTTGCCCAGAAAGGAGACCGCCAATAGGAGCAGCGACCCGGTTCATCCCCCTCCGACCATGGTCTGGGGAGCCCGCGGCTGACCATTGCCCCACCGGCGACCACGCAGGTGGATTGATCTGAAGCGGCCCGACAGGCCTACCGCTTCAGCTCCATCAAGTCGCTCCTGACTCTCGGGTCAGGATGAGGAGAGTTTTTCCAGAATCCTCACGAGGCAGGGCTAGACCGTTCAAACGTTTCTGCCCACCTCTATCACACTCTCCTCACTCAGATGTCACATCCACCCAGCAGGTTTCGGTGTGCAGCAAATGGCCATCTTCAGTCTCTTTCAGTGTGGCAGTCGGGAGATGCATCAAGCTTTCTCCCCCTACTGCCTGTTTTTTCGCCACTCGCGGCTTGCATGATAGGAGTTCTCTCCCACAGCCTACAGGCCCCGTTCCGGCCACTTTTCAGTCCAGTACATCAGTCCTCGTAGACTCCCTCATCCTAACCATAGGCTTTCCTTTGTTGTGGACGACATCACCCCCTCCAGTCCTTCTCGACACCCCAACACAGGTATGTCTTCTAGACTACAACACTCTGCTTCCTCTATCGCTTTTCTTTCACGAATGGGAGCGTCTACCAGGGGTATCGCCTTGGGTTCGCTGCACAGTTCGGTCCGGCTATACACTCCAGTTTGGCCGCAATACCCCTCGCTTCGACGGGGTTCATCTGACAGTAGTAAGCAGCGCCTCAAAGGCTTCTGTCCTACAGCAGGAACTGTCCTCCCTCCTCCTCAAGGGGGCAATAGAGGAAGTCCCTCAATCGGGACCTGGAACACGGCTTTTTCAGTCGCTATTTTCTTGTGCCAAAGAGGGACGGTGGTCTATGACCCATTCTGGACCTGCGTCGTCTCAACCTCTCCCTTTACAAAGGGAAGTTCAAGATGTTGACGTTAAAGACTATTATGTCTCAGATTCGAGTGGGAGACTGGATTGTCACTGTCGAACTGAAAGATGCCCATTCAGGTCATTCGGCGGCACAGGAAATTCCTTCAGTTTGCTTTTGGAGGGAAGGCTTACCAATACAAGGTTCTTCCCTTTGGCCTGGCTTTGGCACCGAGGACGTTCACAAAATGCATGGATGCTGCTCTGGCCCCTTTGAGGCTCCAGCGCATTCGTGTACTCAATTACCTGGACGATTGGCTTATCCTGGCCCACTCCAGGGAGTCAGTGAGCCGTCACAGGGATGTCGGATTCGTGCTCTTGGCCTCAGAATGAACACCAAAAAGAGCGTTCTCTCCCCTTCTCAACAAACTGTGATTTTGGGAGTACACTTGGATTCCGTTCAAATGCAGGCCTGTCTGGCTCCTGCCCAGATTTCCGGCCTCAATACATGTTTGGCCCACTTCAAGCTAGTCCATCATGTCTCCGTGAGCACTTGTCGCAGGCTCTTAGGCCTCATGGCCGCAGCCTCCCCTGTGCTGCCTCTGGGGTTGCTTCACATGAGGCCGTTCCTTTGGTGGATGAAACTTTCAGGAGTCCGCTCCACAAGACCAGCCACTCGCCTAGTAAGGTTGTCGCGCAGTTGCCTTCGCAACCTTTTAATATGGCGGGACCCCCTTTTTCTCCAGAGTGAAGTCAGAATAGGCGCGATTCACGGTCGTCAGACGGTCACGACGGACGCATCCCTGACAGGCTGGGGCGCGGTCTTCGAGGGCAGACCGGCGTGCGGAGTTTGGGCAGGAGAGTTCCTCTCCTGGTACATAAACTGCCTGGATCTGAGAGCTGTCTTCCTGGCATTGATTCACTTTCTCCCCTCACTCAGGGGGCGTCATGTGATTGTCAGGACGGACAACATGGCGGTAGTGTCCCATATAAATCGCCAAGGGGGTTAACAATCACGCACCCGAAACAGGCATGCACGCCGTCTCCTCTTTTGGGCTCAGGACAAATTCCTCTCCTTGAGAGTGGTTCACGTCCCGGGAGTATTGAACCTTGCAGCCGGCTTTCTGTCGAGACAGAAGCTCAGGCCGGGGGAGTGGATGTTGTACCGGCAAACGGTAGCTCAGATTTGGAATGTGTTCGGCGAAGCAGAATTGGACCTCTTTGCATCGCAGGAGTTGTCCCAATGCCCGCTTTGGTTCTCCCCGAGTTCCCCGGCACCTCTGGGCATAGATGCGTTCGCTCACCCTTGGCAGGACATGAGGCTGTACGCGTTTCTGCCAGTCAAGCTGATTCCAGCAGTTCTGTACAGGGTCAAGGAGAGCGGTGTCCATCTTCTCGTAGCCCCGTTCTGGCCATCCCAGACGTGGTTCTCTGAGCTGATTCTGCTTCTGTATCAGCCCCCTTGGGAGATTTCAATCAGGCAGGACCTGCTTTCTCAGCTTCAGGACAAGATCTGGCACCCTCAACCCGAGATCTGGAAGCTGTGGGTATGGCCCATCCAGGGTCACAGGTTTTGACTTCTGGCCTTCCTGCTGAGGTTCAGGAGACTATTGCTAGTGCTAGAGCCCCCTCCACTAGGAAGCTGTAGTCTTCCAAATGGTGTTTCTTGGTGTTTAGCCCACGCAGTGGACCCAGTCAGCTGCCCAGTGCTAGAGTTCCTGCAAGAGAAACTTGCGGCAGGGGCAGCTGCTACCACCTTAAGGGTTTATGTTGCAGCCATCACCTCTCAGAGAGAGCTGGATGAGATTCCCCTGGGGAGACATAGGTTGGTCTCTGCATTTGTGTGTGGTGTCCGGCGTCTGAGACCAGTACGCCCCATTGGAGTTCCTTCTTGGGACTTATCAGTCGTCCTTGAGGGTCTAATGGTAGCCCCATTTGAGCCCTTAGAGTCAGCTCAAGAACGGATTCTGACTTTCAAGGTTACTCTTTTGTTGGCGCTAACGTCTTTGAAAAGAGTTGGGGACTTGCAAGCTCTCTCTGTCAGCGAGATGTGTATGGACTTCGCCCCGGGTCTGGTCAAGGTGACTTTACGGCCTAGGCCTGGCTATGTTCCCAAAGTTTTATACGCATCATGTCACTCTCAGGTGGTCACACTTCACTCTTTCCATCCTCCCCCCTTTTCTTCAGGTGAGGATGAAAGGCTTCACATGCTATGTCCTGTCCGAGCTTTGAAGATCTATGTGGACTGCTCCAGCCATTGGAGGAAATCTCCCCAGTTGTTGGTATGTTTTGGTGCTGGCCACCTTGGGCTTGCCACATCGAAGCATAGAATTTCTCACTGGGTGAGGGACGCCATTTCGCTGGCATATGAGGTGCGTGGTCTTTCTTCACCTCTCAGCATTCGGCCGCATTCTACTAGGAGCGTGGGTTCCTCTCAAGCTCTTTTTAGATGGGTCCCCCTAGAGAATATTTGTGTAACGGCAGGGTGGTCCTCTCTGCACAGTTTTATCAAGTTCTATAACTTGGATCTTGACACGGCTCCGGGTTCCCAGGTTTTATCTGCTTGAGCCAGCCGCGTATGCTGTCTGGTTTGTAAACGGGCCAGATAGGGCAGCGTTTTTAGCTTGGCGTGTTTGGTATATCGTTCCCAAAGCATCTTAGCTTACGCAGCGTTGAGTGAATCTATGAAAGAGAACGTCTCAGGTTACTCTCGTAACCCTTGTTCTCTGAATAGGGAACGAGACGCTGCTTTACTGCCAAGCTCCTCACGCTGCCGACAGGGGCCTTTTCGGCAGAGAAATCTGAGGAGCAGATGGCGCGTTTTCCAGTATAAGGAGGCGACGTAAGAACATCGAAGACGGCATCCGCGCCATCAGCCAATGAATTGGCGTGATTCTATAAGGGCTTCAGACAATCGGCACACCCAGAGGGCGTTCCCAAAGCGTCTTAGCTTACGCAGCGTCTCGTTCCCTATTCAGAGAACAAGGGTTACGTGAGTAACCCGAGACGTTTTCAACCAAAATAAAATTATTATTAGATATTCATTTAGATTAAATAATATTAGGGATGCACTGATGTGAAAATTGGGCAATACTGATAACTGTTCATTTTTGTAAAAGGCTGCTAGGCTGCTGTACTCCTAAAGGCGAAACTTTAGCTTATTTTTTTCTGACAGATTTATTAACAGCAATTACAGAACCTAACACAATCCATTTAAACTTTTAACAACCAAAATGAAACACTGGGCCAAAGGCCGAATACTGTTTTTCCTGTGTATTTTTCCCCATGTATTTGACCAGCTTTTAGTAAAATAAAAACCTGATTATTTTTGATACCCCTTGATTGGCTGAAGGCACTTTGAGCAGCAAATCAGCATAATACAATGATTTCTGAAAGGTCCTGTGATACTGAAGATTGGAGTAATATATAAATATATACACACATTCAAAAGTCATTTAAAAGTGTAATAGTTCACAATATTACTGCTTTTGTATTTTTTTATTGCGCAAATAAATGCAGCCTTGCTGAACAGAAGATACTTTTAAAGGAACACTCCACTTTTTTTGGAAATAGGCTCATTCTCCAACTCCCCCAGAGTTAATAAGTTGAGTTTTACCGTTTTTGAATCCATTCAGCCGATCTCCGGATCTGGCGATAGCACTTTTAGCATAGATCGTTGAATCCTATTAGACCAGTAGCATCGCGTTCTAAAACGATCAAACAGTTTTGATATTTGTCCTATTTAAAACTTGACTCTTCTGTAGTTATATCGTGTACTAAGATCGGCGGAAAATGAAATGTTGCGATTTTCTAGGCTGATATGATTAGGAACTACTCTCATTCCGGCGTAATAATCAAGGAACTTTGCTGCCGTAACATGGCCGCGGCAGGCGCAGTGATATTACGCAGCACCTGAAAGTAGTCTCCAGCTATTCAACGATCTATGCTAAGCTATGCTAAAAGTGCTATCGCCAGATCCGGAGATCGGCTGAATGGATTCAAAAACGGTAAAACTCAACTTATTAACTCTGGGGGAGTTGGAGAATGAGCCTATTTCCAAAAAAAGTGGAGTGTTTCTTTAAAACATTAGAAAATATTTTCCTTTAAAAAAAAAAAAAAAAAAGCAAAAAAGAACAAGAAAAATTAAAAAAAAAAAATAGGGCAGAACTTAAATACTCTGACTCACAGAGTTAGGACCATACTCTTATTAAAATAAACCATTACTCTTCTACAGCATCATCCATTTGTAGAAACAACAGGTAAAACAATGCATGACACCTCACTACCACAGGAAAAACACCTATCTGGTTTCTATGATATTTGTTATGAAAAACAGCATAAACACGTTTAGTAGTTATCATGAACATGTGGTTAAATAGTTTAGGTTAAAATAAAATATTTAGGATACTCATTTTGTTTTGCAGATGTAAAAAAAACAACAACAAAAAAAAACTTCATTCTACATAAATTTGGAAAAGTATTTTTAATTTTAATTTCTAATTTTAAAAATATTGTCACGATTCATGACAAATGCATAAGAGCTGTTAAATAATGTAGTTATATTCGATTAATCCATTAAATTATTTAATCCACATATTGCACAAGAGCTGCTAAATACTGTAGTTATATTCCATTACTCTGGTAAAACATTTAATCCAGATTTATGTCTACATCAATTCAATCTGAATATCACAATACCATGGTCATAATCAGTGCTACTACAGTAAATCCATGGTAAATGTTGTGATTTCTGGATTGAAAAGCCTTCTAACCTGATTGTTGTGATACAATGATTCTTCCGTTTTCAACATCGGTGTTGAGAATGTCAGCCAAACTCAAATGCTTCTCACATCATTGTTTAACTGCTATATGAACGAGATCTTTCCATGAAAAATGGTCTGTGTAGTGTAGTTTAAACAAGTAGAGCTGTTTTGTTTTCAGTTTGCTGTTTAACATTTCTGATATATAACAAATGACAGTACTTAAACCCTCTGGGGTCGACAAATGCGTATACGCGTTGAGGCAGATTTTCCTGATAAGGCCGAAATTAGCTTTAATTACTCTGCCATTTTGGATCGTACAGATAAGAGCAGTACACCATTCGAATCTGTAAGGGGTCTACTTTTATTTGTATACACTCATAATAACTAAACTTTGTGCTTTTGAAGAATAAAGAAAACAAACAGGGTGCCCTCTCTGTCTTCTCCGTCTCCGCGAACTGCTTTTTGAAACATGTCACTAAAATGAACTGTAACTCAGCAAATACTTCACACAAAGACATGAGAAATATATCTATAGAAAGCTCGACATGTCTACTGTTAAATGAAGTAAGTTTTACCGAAAACAAATATTCTGTGATAAAGTAATCTGTATGAAACCAAGGGCATGTCCAGTTTTTCCGTCTGGTCTCATTATCTCTAATTAGGTCACGCCCACGCGCTGCTCGAGGTATAGTTATTACAAATCTCAACGAGAGCCACACGGCATGTAAACGCCCACACCACAGTAAACAAAGCAGTAACGCGTGATACGCTGAAATGCAGGTGAAGATTTCAGATGCAAAAACTTCTAAGTCTGTCTGATTAAATTTATTTAATTGTATTCATTTGTTTTATGAGAATTTTTTTAAATAAAGCTCCTATGATTAGGTTCAGTAATTTCACTTTAATGGCAATGAGGTTATTTTCATTGCTAATAGAGTCTTCTTGTATATGCCCTGTACTGCAGTTATGCTGTATTGTGCAACATGTAGAAAGTGCTGTGGTTACAGTAGACTTGGCAAGGGTTTTTTTTTTTTTTGTAACGTAGACTTCCTATAAAATATTCGTACAAAAATATTTTTGTACAAAAAATATTTGGCTATGGAATATTTCACCCGACCCGCACGTGTGATCTTCCTTCGCGCCAAAGGTCGTTGTCCTGACAACGAGTCTCGAGAGCAGCGGATTACTTGTAACAGACAGTAAATCAGCGTCTTTTCCGTAGTGTCTACTGCAGGATGGATATAAAAGTATAAAACACGTTTTGGTTTGACACCATCCTTCATATGTGAACTATCACAATTAAAGCACAAAGACATAACAACATTACACTCCGAGACCTTTCACAAGTGTGACAAGAGAGAAGAAACGCTTTCCGGAAGAGAAGTTCATCAGGCGACTTGGAGACTAGTCGACTCATCCAGTTTAGCGGTGAGTATAATGTCTAATGTCCTCATATCTTTAGTTATAATTTTAGAGAGATGTAAAATGACTTGACTGATATCTTATTCAACCCGCTGAGATGAGAAGAAGATGAGAGGAAACGCGCTTCAGTGCTGATCTGTAGCTCTCGCGGGTCTGTGCGCGAGGAGCTTGTGATAGAAAGACAAACAACTGGTTTAATGCTGTTTTACTACACTTTTACTATAATAAACACCAACATCTCAATCCAACCAGTGACAACCCTGTGTATAGATGTATTTAACTCTGCTATGGCTCAGCAATTTGTTATAAGCAGTTCTGTAGAAATTAGTTGTCATTGTCCAGCTCAGTTCAGTTCTCAATAGCATCAGTACATCATTTATAGTAATGGAATAAACAAAGTTGTACTGAATACAGTGTATTTGTTTGTTTCTTTCTTTCTAGGAGAGCATCAACCCCTAATTGATATGAGGAAAAAAATATTGAAAGGTGTACAGTGTACCCCTCTTTGCAACAGAGGAAGCATTAGGAAAGAGAAGAAGAGAGAAAGTGAAAAGGCACTCAACAGATGTTGGTGAGACTTTATTTCTGGAAATGCATTAAAGGTCACTCACATTCTAGTTAGCCACAAATGTAAACCTGATTTTAGATAGTGTTTAAATGTGATTAATAACTCCAGCTACTTGTAGGCCTACAGTCCTGTATATTTCACACTAAATTGTGATGCAGCCTGAATCATAATCACACCATGTTCATTTGTTGGTCAGAGGAGAACTGATCCCTAAACTAAACATACTTTCTCCCAATGTTTTTTTTTTCTCCATTCTGTCACCTGACAGAGTTTGGGTTCCTTGCCGCTGTCGACTTTTGGCGTGCTTATTTGGGGACTAATAATATTCAGCGATATTATTGATCCGACTCCACTGACAATATTGGATGAGGACTGAACTGAGCTGGATGATGACACCACTGCTATCTAGATGCACTGAAATTATTTTATATTTGATGATTTTTATACAGTTAATCGAAATTAACTGAGCCAACACTGATTTCAACTGAACAATGACGTTTTACGGTTTAGAGCTGCTTCACAGCAGATGTGAACTCTGTTTGCATCATTATTTTTCTTTTTATCACTGTAAAGCAGCTTTGAAACAATCTGTATTGTATAAAGCGCTATATAAATAATGGTGACTTGACTTAAATTGGTTCAAATATTTTAAAAAAAAGTGCATGAAACAGGCAACCTGAATAAACACAAAATACAGTTTATTAATGATAACTGTATTTGCCTTTGTTTTATGTTCATTTTCTTAGGAATATCTGACAATATTTAGTGCTGGATATACTCAAAAATATTATAAATCACGAGTTTTTTTTCACAGCACTGTACCCCCAGCATTTATGTTCAGTAGTGTGACAATGTGTGGAAATGGACATTTTATCAGTGTGTGATTGCTATTTTCAGGAAAATGCACTGGTAACAACTAAAAAAAGACGACCAAAAATATAATTCAACAGAGGATGATGGCTGTGGTGAAACAAGCACTCAAATAATGGTGAGCAATAATCTACTTTATTTAATTGATCTTTTATTAACTATTATCTTTATAGTTTACAATACATAATAACTGCTATTGTATTTCAGGAACTGAGACCTGTGGGAGTGCTGGAGAATTCAAGTGTATAAGTCCTCTGTCTCCTCAGCCATGGAAGAGATCTTCAGACATGAAGGGATCGAGGAGTTAAATGAAATCAAAGAGCTAAAAGAAGATTTACAATACTAGTGCCATTTCAGTATGAAAACAGAGAGAGAGCTGAGGGAGTGAAAAGGTAATGAAATCTAGTTATAACAGCAATTATTCTCAATGCTTAACATAAGCTCTCAACATTTTTTTTTGTGGACTCTTTGATTCTCTCTGATTGACTGGAAGGTGTGCATTAAAACAACAAATGCAGATAATTACAATCAGTTCCATCGCTATTTTAAATCAATGCGCTGCTTGTACTGTAGCACACACATACAGTTAGAACGCTAGATCTAACGACCTGTAACCAAACAAACTAATGAAAATATACTTAGTTTTACCCTTCCAGTCAAATTGTACTCCACAAACATTAGAGGGTTAGTTCACCCAAAAATTTAAATTCTGTCATTAATTACTCACCCTCATGTCGTTCAAAACCCGTAATACCTTTGTTCATCTTCAAAACACAAATTAAGATATTTTTGATGAAATCCGAGAACTTTCTGACCCCTATTGGCAGCAACGCAACTTATAGCACATTTAAGTTCCAGAACAATAGGAAAGACATTGTTAAAGTAATCCATGTGACTGCAGTGGTTTAACCTCAGTTTCGTCTTCTGTCGCATGAACACAACACTCATCCGTTGTAATGCTCTTGTGAATGCACATTACAGATCAATATTTTTGTAAATAAGTGGTATTTAGTAGGCAAGTAGTTTTTTTTGTTTGTTTTTTTTTGGACGCAAACACTCGTGTCGCTTCATAAAATTGAATTAAAACAACTGGAGTTGATGAATTACTTTAATGATGTCTTTCCTACCATTCTGGAACATGAATGTGTGAGTTGCATTGCTGTCTATGCAGGGTCAGAATGCTCTCTGTTTCTTTAAAAATATCTTTGTTTGTGTTCCAAAGAGGAATGAAGGTCTTACGAGTGTGAAACCACACAAGGGTGACTAATTAATGACAGAATTTTCATTTTTGGGTTAGCTATCTCTTTAAAGCCAGCTTTAACTTAACTTTTTTAACTAGCTGTAACAGGTGTGTATTACACAATTTTAATCGACTTCAATGGAGGCAACACGTTTCATGTCGAGTGGTTCTTTGCCTCCACCTCATGCATTAAAATCATGTAATGCACACCTAGCCATGGATTAGCCCTTATGTGTGAAGAGGGTTATAGGTTACACACAGTATTAAATGAAGGGGGCACAATAACTGTGGAACACATATTCTATATACTGTATTCTAATAATATATTTAAATTATATACTTCTATATTTGTAAATTGTTTTTTTTTCTATTATTATTATTATTTTTTTTTTATTAGTATAATTAATTAATTCATTTAAGGTTAGAATTTTGAATGAAAAACCAAAATGATAAAGAGGGCAAATAATTTGAGGACTCTGTACAGTATTTAAACATGATTGTGTCTATGCTTTTTCCCAGAAATGCATGTTATCGTGCAAGGGGTAGTTGCATGGATTATCAGTGGAGGAACAGAAAGCTCTGAAATTTCATTATAAAGATCTTCATTTGTGTTCTGAAGATGAACGAAAGACTTGCGGGTTTGGAACGATATGAGGGTGAGTTATTGATGACAGAATTTTCATTTTTGGGTGAACCAACCCTTTAACTTCTGTTACCTGGTGTGTTCAAGACATTGTTAATGCTGACCAATATGCCATAAGAAATGAAATGGGAGTAGAATGAATACTTTACACAAACACTTGGTGACATCACAATTCAAGATTATATTTTAAGCATACTAAATATGCCTGTGGTGAAAAGTGTAACTGAAACTTGAGAATTTCTGTTTTTGTTTGTTTGTTTTTCCAGACTACATCCAAAATAGTGTTTCCACATCTGAGATGAAGGCAGTCATAAGAACCAAGCGGAATGGATAAGCTCTTCAAAAAATGAATCCTGTCTGAATAATGAGGGAAGAAATGTGCATGATTGCTTGATTTGTAAATAAACACTAAATACATTTAGTGTAACTCTCAGCCTGTTATTTTAAGTTTAAAGAAAAGCAAAATCATTTATTGTTGCATTGCTGTTTGAGACATTCACTGTTGTTTTGTACCTTAATTTATTATATTGCAGTTGTGTAAAATAAAACTTGTTATTCTGAATATTCTGGTTGCATTTCAGTGTTACTGTACAGGATTTTATTAGTATTGCACTTTGGTAGTACTGAATTGTACTTCAGTTGTATTATTGCAGTACTACTGCAGATTTATTGCAGTATAACTGTAGTAATACTTCAGCTGTATTGCAGTAATACTGCAGTTCTATTGCAGTTGTTTGTTAGTAATACTACAGCTCTACTGCAGTTGTATTTCAATAGTACTTCAGATGTATTGCAGTAAAATGGCAATAATGCAGTTTTTTCGTGTCCAAAAAACTGCATTTTTCTACATGTAACAAAAACTGCAGTATTACTTTAAAAAAAAAAAACTGCAGTAATTTTTTGTAAGGGATATTATAATAAATATAATGTACTGTTTTTGCTGTACTTTGGATCAAATAAATGCCGGCTTTGTGAGCTGGACACACTTCTTAGTAAGATTTGTAATGTTTTTTTTATTTTTTATGTTTGAATAATTTGACTGGTGGTGCATGTATTGTCACCATGTTTGTCCGTTCATTGTGTTGCTCACGTCTGTTTTGTGTTTTCTCATGCAGTTTCTGCTGTCCCCCGTTTTCCTGGGTTCCAGTTTCCTGCCACTATTTTGGATATTGCACCCACGATGTCTTAACTCTTCTGTTGTTTATTTGTTTGTTTGTTCCTAATAAACTGTTTAACTGCACTCGCAAGTGAATCTCAGGTTATTTTATGTGATAGTTATATGTATACACATTTCTTTTTTCCTCTCATTCTTTCTTGTAGCAATTCCCTCTCAGTCACACACTTGACTCAATGGCTCATTATGCGGGCCTTTGTCTTCTCAGGTGTCAGTCACAGCATTATCCAGGATAGTTGACGCCCTCTCGCATAGACTCTTTCCACTCAAAAAGTGACGTGGAAAATTTAAATCAATATATCGTTTTCTCTGAATGAGTGAGTTAGATTATTTTCAGATCATTTTGAAGCAAATACTCTAGGCTACAAGATCCAGTTCTCAAAAGTCTTGTGAACAAATGTTCCGTATGTGTTTTATGGCCTTATTTCAGTTACTTTAAAATTTGTTTTTTTCTAATCACGCATAAACACTGTTTTCTCAAAAACACAATCATGTACGTACAAGCTGCTCACATATTATTGTAGCCCAGTTTGTGCTGAATGTAGTGTTTTTAGACTTTAGCCATTAAAATGTTTATAAGCAACTGAAAAAAGCACAAATGTCAGGGCATGTCAAAACTTCTCCGGGGCCCCAAAACACCCTCAGACCCCAGAGGGTTAACAAATAGGCAAATTCATAGTAGTACTGTCACGAATCCGGTCTACGAACTTCCTTTCACTCACCACCAGAGGTCACTCACTCACCACATTGACTCTCACACTGGACTGCATTTCCCATCACCTATTGCACTAATCACACGCACACCTGATCCTATGCACACACTGATTACATGCCTTACATAAACCCTGGACTTCCTCTTCCTCCCTGCCGAGTATTGTATGCGCTTATCGCTCCCCTAGCTTTAGCTACTCTACAGAGCCCTTGTTAGTCATCCTAGTCTTGCCTTGCCTGTTTCGGATTTTGTTTTCCCCTGCCTGGTTTATTGCTGTCGTTTTGGATTTACCTCTCTTGTCTTGCCCCTTTGGATACTGTTTGCTGTCTACCGACCCAGGCCCGTTTTGGATGACTCTTTGTCTTGCCTATTATATACCTGTTTGACTCTTGCCTGTATTTCGACCACGTTTATTAATAAAAGCACTGCACTTGGATCCGCTCGCCTCATCGGCTTTGTTACAGAATACTCGCCCGCACAAGGATCCAGCAGCTTTGGCCAGGTATGGATCCATTCGACCAGCTGCTCGATCTGTGACAAGGTAGTTCATCTATTGAAGAGTACGTCATTCAATTCTGTGAGCTGGCGTATAGGATTCCTTTTGATGAGATTGCATTAAAGGACATTTTCCGTTTTGGATTAAGTGAGTCAATCAAGTCATGTTTACCGGAAGGGAAGTTTAATTGTAGTTTGACTGATTTTTTGGACTATGCTTTGCTATGTGCTGGCTCTTTGTTTACTGTGGGTGTCACGGAAAAGGAACGCACTGCCGCGTCTGTGACTGAAATGGCAGACATACCAGCGTGTGCTCACGAAATGGCAGGGACACCAGAGCCCGTTCACAAAATGGCGGCCACAACACCCCGTCATGTCATTGCTGCCATTCATGAGCCAAGTCAAGTCACAGTCAATCTACATGAGCTCAGTCAAGTCACAGGTGATCTTAAAGAGCCAAGTCAAGTCACAGCTGATCTTCACGTTGCAGCTGATCTTCACGATTCAAGCCAAGTCGCAGCTGATCTTCATGAGCCAAGTCAAGTCACAGTTGGTCGTCATGAATCGAGTCACGTCACAGCTGATCTCCCAGAGTCACTTCACGTCACCGCTGATCGTCCAGAGTCAGAGCACGTCCCAGCTGTTTGTCCAGAGCCACAGCACGTCCCAGCTGTTCGTCGAGAGCCACAGCACGTCCCAGCTGACCGTCCAGAGTCACTTCACATCTCAGCTGACCGTCCAGAGTCAAATCACGTCTCAGCTGATCTCCTAGAGTCTCGTCACGTCTCTGTTGATCTTCCAGAGTTGCGTTACGTCACAGCCGTTCATCTAGAGTCACATCACCTCCTATCTGCTGCACCTAGATATTCAAGGTCAGTCCTTCAGTATTCCAATCTGGCATCCAGTGTGAGGGACACACGGCTGGTGTCTGCACAGGCAGCTAGTATACCCAAACCAGCTCACTTCAACCCTCCTGGTCCTGCTCTAACTCCCCTGTCTGAAGCGCTTCCCCTGATGGGGATCGCTTTATGTTGCATTTGGGCAGCGTACACCCCTTCAGAACTGCCCCAAGCGATGGCTCCCGCTGCAGCTTCTCCAGAGGTGGCGGCACATGCTGCAGAACCTCACGAAGCGATCCGCTCGTCTCATCGGCTTCGTTACAGGTACCATTAAAACCTCTAACAAAATTTAGTCAAACATGCAAGAAAAAAGGTCACAAAATACCTCTGTGAAGTTGGCCCCCGACCAAACGCAAAATGTCGGCAAACTACAGTTGCATCTCAAATTAGAATGTCGTGGAAAAGTTCATTTATTTCAGTAATTCAACTCCAATTGTGAAACTCGTGCATTAACTCTCTGGGGTCGACGGTAAGATAAGTTTTTTTTAAGATCAGTGCAAAAGACACTAAAAATACTCTGTTGATTTTGGTCACACAAATAAGTGTTATACATCAATCGAAACTGTTAAGTGTCTACTTTTATAGTCACCCGCAGGTGACTGCGTCATGCGAAGATTGGTGTGCGTGTCTTCCCGCCCCTTCTCATTTCAAAAAAAAAAAAAAAAAAAAACAGTTTGCCACTCACCACTTAAACACGGGCACCTGCGGGTCAATGGATAAACTCTGGGCCTAATCTATCAAAGTAAGATTTATATTTAATTTTATATTAGCCGAGTTACTGCTGCTTTTATCTACCCTTTAATTGGATATTTTTTCAACGCGACGTGGCTGATGGACCGGCGGGGAGACTCGTCATGAAGGCGAAAGTCCTAAGAGTGTGTTAAATGGGTAGGTATACGTTAAAATGCATGCATACATTTTTCGTCATTGTCTTGTATGTATTATTTTAATGTAACTTGCTCACTTTCCCAGTAAAGCAGTGCTAACTAGTATTTTTCTCCCGCAGTGCGCTAGCAGACCGGCGGGAGACTCGTGAAGACAAAAAGCCCTACGAATACTTTAAATAGGAGGTAGGTGAACTTTAAAACACTTGCAGTCACATCATTTGTTTTATACCAATGCTATTTGCAATGTATAAATACGTTTGAGTTAATAAATGTCTGTAAGAACATCGAATCGGCACATCGGGTGCTCAGTTAAGCCGTGCTAAGCAGCATTTCTCTCCCGCAGCGGCGCTGGCAGTGCGGCCGACCCTCGGGAGAAGGGCGGCCATAAAGCCCGTTTTAAACACTTTCAGATGGTATGCGTTCTCTGATTGTTGTATACTCTTACTAATTAAGTACTTTAACTCTTCAAACTTTTATTCTTATATTTAATGCATTTATTTTCCACTGGTACAATGCATTAACTGTGATTTTACTTGGTTATACACTACCAGTCAAAAGTTTTTGAACAGTAAGATTTTTAATGTTTTTAAAGAATTATCTTCTGCTCACCAAGCCTGCATTTATTTGATCCAAAATACAGCAAAAGCAGTAATATTGTGAAATATTATTTTTATTTTACTTTTTAAAATAACTGCTTTCTATTTGAATACATGTTAAAATGTAAATTATTCCTGTGAAAACAGCAGAGTAGAATTTTTGTTCAGGTTTCTTTGATTAAAAAGTTCATCTCGCGTTTAGCCCGTCAGCTGCTTCAATAATTCGAGTGCTGAAATAAAGATTTACAGTGGTTTATTTGCCCTGACTAAGTTCATGGGGCTTAACATCTTAACAACAATCCTTGTTGATTGTAGACCGTAGTTGTCTCTCAAACGTCTTTTAATCATATAAAAGGTGTTTACCCTTGAATGGTGCACTGCAAAATTTTTTGTCTTGTTTTTAGTCCAAATATCTAAAAATTCTTAAAATCAAAAAGCATTTTCTAGACAAGTAAAACTTGTCTTTTCAGAAAAAAAATTGTCACAATTAAGTGAGTTTTTCCTTAAAACAAGCAAAATAATCTTATTTCAAACAACACTATTTTGACTTTTTTCTAGAAAAAAAATTATTTGATTTAAGAATTTTTAGATATTTGGACTAAAAACAAGACAGAAAAATGTAAGAAGCATTTTTAGCAGTGTGTAACATTTTCTCCCTATAAAGCACTTTGACTTGACATTGGGTGTGAAATGTGCTATGTGAATTATGTCAATTAACTTGCCTTAAGTTAACACACCTGTGTGCGTCCTTGTTTATGCTACATTGAGGGGACCAAATGTCCCCACAAGGATAGTAAAACCAGTAAACGTTGACCTTATGGGGGCATTTTTTTAGGTCCCCATGAGGAAACAAGCTTAAAAATCATACAGAGTGAGTTTTTTTTGAGAAAGTAAAAATGCAGAAAGTGTCCTGTAAGGGGTAGGTTTAGGTGTAGGGTTGGTGTAGGACAATAGCACATACAGTAAGTACAGTATAAAAACCATTACGCCTATGGAAAGTCCCCACAAGGATAGCAAACCAGGTGTGTGTGTGTGTGTGTGTTGGGGAGGGTTGTCACCTTTTTCACCCCTGACGAGTTTGCACCCCTGAATGCAGGCTTGGTGAGCAGAAGATCATTCTTTTTTTTTTAATTAGAAATCTTGCTGTTCAAAAACTTTTGACTGGTATGTTCATGATGAAATATGGTTAATATGCTGGTAATTCTGTGTGATTGAAGTTCAGCTATGAAATATAAAAGATGAATCATGAATAAAGCTGTTGGTGTGAAGCAATAACTTGTGTTATTAAATATATAATAAAATAAATAACAGTATAACTCTGTACTTCATTTTATAGTGTGCTTAAAACTACTGTACTTAGTTTTACAGTGGTATGAAATACAGCAACTACTGGATAATTGTTGCCATTAAGTTGCTTTTAATTTGACAAACATTTTATGGTTACAAACTCTTTTGAAATCAAACTGTTGCATTATCATGTAGGCTTTTTTACAAAAATAGCTCCTAGCATATAAGTACATTTCTTAACTGAATAGTGTCACCTTTAACTTGTTCATATTACCTTTAGTAATAACTATCCTTGTAAGTGACAGTTTTGTCACATAGGGAAAAGTACTGGCATGGCTTAATTATAACCACGTATGCCTTTTAAAGGGATAGTTCAACCAAAAATGAAAATTATGTCATTTACTCACCCTCAAGTAGTTCCAAACCTGTATGAATGTCTTTGTTCTGCTGAACACAAAGGAAGATATTCTGAAGAATGTGGGAAACAGAGCAGTTCTGGGGCACCATTGACTTCCATAGTATTTTTTTTTCCCTACTATGGAAGTCAATGGTACCCCAAAACAGCCTGGTTACAATTTTCTTCAAAATATCTTTCTTTGTGTTCGGGCAGAACAAAGAAATTCATACAAGTTTGGAACTATTGAGAATGAGTAAATGATGACAGAATTTTCATTTTTGGGTGAACTATCCCTTTAATGATCTTGTAAATGTTTAGTAGTATTTTAAAATAAATGCCTTTTCTCTGTTTTTTTTCTTTAATGTTTTTAGGGGTGTCCCTGAATCGTCGACGATTCGATGCTTCGATTCGAGGAGTCTGATTTCACATCGAACTACCGGTTTTCTCCCAATAAGTTAATATACAGCCTATTATGATAATGCTGTAAATAAGAATGTTAAAGAAAGAAGCTTTAAATAAATATTTTAACGTGCGTGAATAAATCCAACTTCCCCTATAGATTAAAGTTTCACTTTCTAATCCGTCACTGACAGAGGAGCATTCTTGGCGGCAGGGATTTAAATCTTTAACAAGACTCAAACTGACACAGGCAGAGTGGAAGACTTCGTTTTTTTTTTTTCCTCGATCAGGTAGGGTATATAAGTATATTATTTATCTTGTATAAGATGCCTTTGGTTGAGCTATGCTACAGTAAAGCGCTTTATAGTACGGTGATTATCTCTTCAGCACGCAGTGCGAGCAGGACAACAATGCAGAATATTAATAACTATGACTGGGACTGTCATATACTGTACATAGCATTATAATGAGAACACTGGTATAATGAAATAAATAACTTTTTTTTTTAGTGTTTAGTTGTGTTTCTGCATGTTATTGCGTGAAGAATGCGTCCACAAGAGTTCATTCAGAGCCGCGCAGACGTGTTCATGTGCATTCGGGGCATTTTGTGCAGATAGCCTATAAGTGGTAATGTTAATGTTATGTTATATAAAAAAACAAAGCGTATTCTATGTGAGATAAATGAGTTAAATCCCATTGATTAAAAACCTGCTATCATCTGCTTCATTCTACTGATCCTCTTCAGCGCGCGCAGCTCAAAACAGAAATGCAGAACGTTATAACGTTATAAAGAGAGCACTATTGTAAAAAAAATTTTTTGTGAATTCTTAAGGGTTTCGCTGACGTTTAATGTTAACTATCATTTAATCAAAACATAAAACATTATTTACACCGTTTGTATCTGCTAGGCGTCGTTAAACATTTTCCCTGTGTATTTATGACTGTCGAATGTCTGACTTGACTCTTGGTAATGTATTTTGCCCCGCCCCCAAATATATGATTCGACTATCGGCATGATTGGAAAATTCCGATTCGACTATGAAAATCCTTAGTCGGGGACACCCCTAAATATTTTTAGGTATGAAGCTGAGGAGTCTGCACAGGCCTAGGAATATCATTTTATCTATTCAAGTGTTTTTGTCTATTTTTGTTTAATATTTTGTTTTACCCAATAAAAAATGTGATTTAGAGATCGAGTTGAAGTCATCTTCACAGTTGAAATATTTTATCATGTAATTTAAAATGTATTGAGCACCACATAAAATCAGCAAGTCAGGTACAGGTTTCCAAATAAAAAAAAAAAAAACATTTTAACTTAAGAGTTGGAGTGGTATGAAAGATGATTTTGCATATTAGCACATTAACTTTATCCAGAGGAATTAATAAAGAAAAATAAATGGGGCCCAGTTCTGACCCACTGTGGTCCCACAAAATGCCCATATATGGGCCATTTGTGGGTTCAGAGTGGCCACCCATTTGGGACCCATAAGGGTTCTGTATGTGGCCCACCTTGGCCCCAGTTATTAAGAACCCATTTGGGACCCATGTGGGCCCATATAATGAAAATCTACATGGGCCCCACTTAGGGCCCACTATGGACCCATCATGTGCCCCTATGGGCTAACACACGTGGGGCCCAAGTGGAGCCGATGGACAAAATTGTACGGGTCCCATTTGGGTTGCCCATGCAGGGCCCAAGTGGCAGCCCATCAAAAACCCACATGGGGCCCGCGTGGAAATGTTGGCTGGGTAGTTTCTCAGATATAAAGTATCATTTTGTATAGTACAAAGTACATAGTTTTATTGTACAAAGTATGCTTGAGTCTGTGGCTACAGAATCATATCATAGGCTACTATAAAATCATACATACTATACTATACTATACTATACGACTACAAAATCATAGTTGGGTTTTTCTCAAACTATAATTCATGACTACAATGTTTGAAATCGTGTAAAACATTTTGAATATGATAGGCAATACATTGTATTTAAATTTCATACGGTGCGATGATGCTTTCATGCTCTATATAAAACAATAAAAGTAATATGAGTGTACACTGTAACATGATGAACGCTACAAGTCTAAGTATGTTTAGTACATGTTTATTATTAATAGCCTACTCTGTTCAGAAATAGATTTTAATAACGTGCTAAACAATAATTCGTTTCTCAGATATAAGATTCCTTTCTCTTTTTTTATGATAGTACAAAACATGTGTGAGTCTATGGCTACAAAACATACATACACACTATATATATATATATATATATATATATATATATATGTATGTGTGTATGTATATATTAGTGGTGGGCCGTTATCGGCGTTAACGTGCTGCGTTAACGTGAGACTCTTATCTGGCGATAAAAAAAAATATCTATACTATACTATGGGTCTATACTATGACCGCTATGATGACTTTCACCTTGATATTTTAGCGCGGATGTATACCTAGCCGAATTGCACTGTAGGGGGCGAGAACGAGTCTTCGAACCTGTGTGTATGTCTACTGTGAAATTACCACATCAAACGTGACGTGCTAACATGGATGCAGCTATGAACCCGCCGGGTTTGCTTCAGGGAAAATTTATTTTTAAGAAGCTTCCCAATGGAAATCGGCATCATTTCTGTCTCTACGTTACATGGTCGCGCTCTCTGTATCACACGCACAGCGGAGTTCCTCCCCGGTTCGCGCACACACACACGCACGAGTTTGTTCACTACTCATACAAAAGCCCGTGTGACGCTTGCGGCGATATTAACGTCTGTCGTCTCACTAAATGAGGACATAAATACATGAACAAAATCTCCAGAACTGCTCTGAGAGTCACTTCATGAGCATTCGAGTGTTTCATTTGAGAAAAACTATCCTCACGGCAACCCGTCAAAATAAAAGTTCGGTTTCACTTGAAGACATTGGGCAGAACGTAATAGGCTACTACTACTAAAACTATTAAAACCTTATCTTTAAGGAATAATCATACAATGTCTTCAATGTTATTATCAATATTAAATTCTTGATGACTGCTAGTTGTTTACTACTAGTAGTGAACTACTAATCTGATCTACTTGGCAGAATTCAAGTGAGCCATTTTAATCTAGATTAATTCCAAGATTACAGTGAGATTAATCTAGATTAAAAAAATTAATCTATGCCCACCACTATATTTTATTTATTTATTTATATACATATATATACACACACATACATACCAGATGTTCCTGATATTAACATGCTCACAAATGTTTGTTTTTTTTGGTTGTTTGTATTTTATTGAATCAGATACCAGCACCAGATGAATCCTGATGTCTCTTCAAACTGTTTTCCTCAGAGCGCTGTACCAACATCAGTTGTTCAACTACACTGATATTCTATTTTAAAACGAGCTCCTTCTCTACTGATTATGTTTTTTTTCTTCTTGAATCCATGGAAAGTAGAAACACTTAAATGACACATGTAAATATCAGGTATGATTTACTTGTTTCACTTGTTGAACAGAATCTGTTGCAGGAATGACTCAAAGTCTGTTCACATCTCTGTGGTTAGATCAGTGTGCACAATAATGTGTCTTTGACCTTCTTTTGTTTTGATTATACTGTGTTGTAAATAAAATACAAATAATTAAAAAAAACCTTTTTTTCCCAATCTCCTCACATTCTCTCTTACCTGCCTCAAAGTCACAGTCAAACTGATGGGCCATTAGGGGAGGGCCCTTTGTCTCTCAGGTGAGACTCACTTAATATTCATGGCCATTGCCACTCCCTCGCATATAGTCCCTCAATCACAAAACATGTCTTGAAAAATTTAAATCAATATATTGTTTTCTGTGAATGAGTAAGCAGAATGATTTTCACATTATTTTGAAGTAAATATTCTAGCCTACAAGACTGATTACTCAAAGTCTTATTCAGAACTATTTAGTGTGGGTTTTATGGCCTTATTTCAGCTACATTTTTTCCCCAAAACTTACTAACTGTCATGATCTGGCCCAGGACCTTCCACTCATCAGCCACACGAGGTCGCTCTCGCAGCACATGGACATTGCACCACACCCCAAATTATATTCCCCAGCCGGTACTGCATTTGCTAATTACACGATCTCTCAGTCATACCTGCAGCTCATCAACATTCACACCTGCACCACATTTACGGACCTGAATATAAACCACTTGCACAGTCTATTCCGGGCGAAATCTTGATTTGCTGTCTTTCTATCCCGAGTGTCCGTCCCTGTTTACCTCATCTAGTTTCCATGTGGCGACCCTGACCTTGGACTGTTTCTCGTTTATGACCATTTTCTGCCTGCCCTGACCTCAGCCTGGATATCGTTTCTACCTCTGCCTAGCCCCAAACATTGACTCTTGTTGTTGTTTACCTGTGTTCAAATAAACCTGCAAATGGATCCACACTGTCATTTCCATTACACTAACCACGCATAATATTTTTTTTCCTAAAAAGTGCAAACATGTACATCCATCTTGGTCACATGTCAAGTCACCTTTATTTATACAGCGCTTTTAACGATACAGATTGTGTCAAAGCACTTAACAGTATCAAATTGGAGGACAGAGTGTCAGTATTGTATAATGATAAGATTAAACACTCAATTTTCAGTTAAAGGAATTTCATTATTGAATTCAGAGATGTCATTGTCTAGCTCAGTTTAGTTTAAATAGTATCTGTGCAATCAAATCGGCGATAATCGCTAGAAAAATAAGAAGCCAGCCAGAACACAAAATGTGCTGAATACAAAAAAAATTACATGTTGGTCAACAGTATGTTTTAAGTAGCTGAAATAAGCACAAATATCAGGGCATGTCAAAACATCTCAAGGGCCCCAAAATGACCTTGGGCCCCAGAGGGTTAAACAAATTCAGTGCACACAGACTGAAGTAGTCTTTGGTTCTTTTAATTGTGATGATTTTGGCTCACATTTAACAAAAACTCACCAATTCACTATTTCAACAAATTAGAATACTTCATAAGACCAGAAAAAAAAAAAGAAAAAAAAAAAAAAAAAAACATTTTTAGTGAACTGATTGCTTTCTGGAAAGTATGTTCATTTACTGTATATGTACTCAATACTTGGTAGGGGCTCTTTTTGCTTTAATTACTGCCTTGATTCGGTGTGGCATGGAGGTGATCAGTTTGTGGCACCGCTGAGGTGGTATGGAATCCTAGGTTTATTTGACAGTGGCCTTCAGCTCATCTGCATTTTTTGGTCTCTCGTTTCTCATTTTCCTCTTGACAATAATTCTCTATGGGGTTCAGGTCTGGTGAGTTTGCTGGTCAATCAAGCACACCAACACCATGGTCATTTAACCAACTTTTGGTGCTTTTGGCAGTGTGGGCAGGTGCCAAATCCTGCTGGAAAATGAAATCAGCATCTTTAAAAAGCTGCTCAGCAGAAGGAAGCATGAAGTGCTCCAACACTTCTTGGTAAACGGGTGCAGTGACTTCGGTTTTCAAAAAACACAATGGACCAACACCAGCAGATGACATTGCACCCAAATCATCACAGACTGTGGAAACAAGCAACTTGGACTATGAGTTTCTCCACCCTTCCTCCAGACTCCAAGACCTTGGTTTCCAAATGAAATACAAAACTTGCTCTCACCTGAAAAGAGGACTTTGGACCACTGGGCAACAGTCCTGTTCTTCTCCTTAGCCCAGGTAAGACGCCTCTGACGTTGTCTGTGGTTCAGGAGTGGCTTAACAAGAGGAATACGACAACTGTAGCCAAATTCCTTGACACATCTGTGTGTGGTGGCTCTTGATGCCTTGAACCCAGCCTCAGTCCTTTCCTTGTAAAGTTCACCCAAATTCTTCAATTGATTTTGCTTGATAATTCTCATAAGGCTGCTGTTCTCTCGGTTGGTTGTTCATCTTTTTCTTCCACAAAACTTTGTTAACATGCTTGGATACAGCACTTGAACAGCCAGTTTCTTTGGCAATGAATATTTGTGGCTTACCCTCCTTGTGAAGGGTGTCAATAATCGTCTTATGGACAACTGTCAGATCAGCAGTCTTCCCCATGATTGTGTAGCCTAGTGAACCAAACTGAGAGACCATTTTGAAGGCTCAAGAAACCTTTGCAGGTGTTTTGAGTTGATTAGCGGATTGGCATGTCACCATATTCTAATTTGTTGAGATAGTGAATTGGTGGGTTTGTTAATTGTTAACAGTCACTTATGCCAAGTCCACACTGCATGATTTTAGCCCTATTTTTCACTCGCCTACAGGTTGATAAATCGCTGACAATTGCCCGAAATCAAAGGCAAATTGGTGCTCGTTCACGCGAGTGACAATCACGCAGTGTGAATCATCAAAAACATGATCTGAGAGAATCGCAGATGCATCGCCGACATCCGTGAAATATTTGGCATGATAAAAAAAAAAATAAAAAATCATGCTGTGTGAAAGTTCTGACTGAAAAATACATAGGCGATTACCTATAGCCAATGAGAGAGCAAGATACAGGGCAGCAGGAAGTTCGGAGAGGACTTTTTTTTTTTTTTTCTTTACAAAGCAATTAGCCATTTACAAACAACGTGCCTACATTTTTTAACATATTCAGAACAGGTAGGCTACATGAAGATTAAGGGGCTAGGGTTTTTTCCTGTAAATAATATTCTTCTAGAAAGAACAAAAGATTTATTGCATTTTTTTCTTTTGCATCACTTTGAGGGGATCCATCATGCAATGTGAACACAGCAGCGACTGAATGCTACCCCAGATAGTCATGCAGTGTGAAAACAACAGTGAACTGATGACTTTGAAAATTGTGCAGTGTGAACTCTGCATAAGAGGGGGGATTCCCCTCCATTTTCTCTGAACCCACACTTGCTGCATTTGAGCCCAAAGACTACATCTAAGTTCAGATATTCTAAATACATTTGATCTATGGGACTCAATTTTAACTAGTAAATACCAAAAAGTGTTTATACAGAAGCTAGCTACCCAGTAAATCAAGATATGAAAAAATATAAGCAAGTTAGCACTATTTCATTGACAATTTATGAGGTATGTGCTAGCTAGCTCAAGCTGTAATGCTGCATGTTTCTAGCATCTGTAAAACTGCATTTTTTCATCTCAAAAGCATATCTAAATTGCGACCAATGCTCTCAACGTTAAATGCAGAAATGTTAATTCATGCGTTTATGACCTCATGGTTAGACTATTGTAATGCTTTATTGGGTGGTTGTTCTGCACGCTTGATCAACAAACTACAGTTAGTCCAAAATGCAGCAGCTAGAGTCCTTACTAGAACCAGGAAATATGACCATATTAGCCCGGTTCAGTCAACACTGCACTGGCTCCCTATCAAACATCGGATAGGTTTTAAAATCTTGTTAATTACTTATAAAGCCCTGAATGGTTTAGCTCCTCAGTACTTGAGCGAGCTCTTATCGCATTATAGTCCTCCACGTCCGCTGCGTTCTCAAAACTCCGGCCGTTTGATAATACCTAGAATATCAAAATCGACTGCGGGCGGCAGATCCTATTCCTATTTAGCACCCAAACTCTGGAACAGTCTACCTAACACTGTTCGGGAGGCAGACACACTCTGTCAGTTTAAATCTAGATTAAAGACCCATCTCTTTAGCCTGGCTTACACATAACACATTAATACGCTTCTATTAGTCAAATCCGTTAAAGGATTGTTAGGCTGCATTAATTCGATCAACCAGAACCCGGGAACACTCCCCATAACACACAATGTACTCGTTACATCGTAAGTTGAATGGCATCTACGCTAATATTTGTCTGTTTCTTTCCTATTCTGTTTCTCAGTCCGTATCCGATCAGATGGTGGATCAGCACCAAGAGATGATGTCTACAGCCCTGATCGTCAGCGGAGACCAGGACACCCAGATGACCCCCAGAGATATATCCCCAGTGAAAACCTCGATCGAATACAATAAAACTAAAAAAAAATAACAAAATAACTAAAATATAATAAAATACCTAACTACATAATACTACTATTGTTAGAAATTGCAACAAAATCAAAATAGAAATATAAACTTTTGAACTGCGGGTTATGTTTGGTCAGAGGAGAACTGGCCCCCCGACTGAGCCTGGTTTCTCCCAAGGTTTTTTTTTCTCCATTCTGTCACAGAGGGAGTTTTGGTTCCTTGCCGCTGTCGCATCTGGCTTGCTTAGTTGGGGACACTTAATTTCTAGCGATTATCGCCGATTTGATTGCACAGATACTATTTAAACTAAACTGAGCTAGACAATGACATCTCTGAATTCAATAATGAAATGCCTTTAACTGAAAATTGAGTGTTTAATCTTATCATTATACATTACTGACACTCTATCCTCCAATTTGATACTGTTAAGTGCTTTGACACAATCTGTATTGTAAAAGCGCTATATAAATAAAGGTGACTTGACTTGACTATTTCTGCTAGCCAGTTTTCTGTTATCATACAGAAGTACAGTACTGGTTAAAAGTTTGGACATTACTATTTTTTATGCTTTTAAACATTGCATATCTTTTGCTCATCAATCCATCATTTATTTGATAAAAAAAAAAATACAGAACAAAACAGTAATATTGCACAGTATTACAATTTAAAATAATGATTTTCTATTTTAATATACTTTAAAATATAATGTATTTCTGTGATGCAAAGCTGAATTTTGAACATCATTACTCCGGTCTTAAGGGTCACATGATTCTTCAGAAATTTAATATGCTTATTTATCATCAATTTTGGTAACAGTTGGGCTGCTTAATGTATATTTTTTTATTATTACCTGTGATTCAGGATTCTTTGATGAATAAAGAGTAAAAAACAAACAAAAAATAAATAAATAACAGCAGCATTTATTTAAAATAGAAATCCTTTTTTAACAATACACTACATTCAAAAGTTTAGGGTCAGTATCTTTTTTTAATTTTTTATAAATTAATACTTTTATTCAGTAAGGATGTGTTAAATGAATAAAAAGTAATAGTAAAGACTAATATTGTTAGAAAAGATTTCTATTTTAAAAAGACACTGTTCATAAGTTTTTATTCTTCAATAAATCCTGAAAAAAGCATCACAGAATCTCCCCAAAAAAATTATTAGTGCTTGTATTAGTTTGCAAGCATGTGAGCTTATGATCAAACTAAATGTTTATATTCATGTTTGTATATGATAGTTTTATCAATTTCCCCAAATTTCCAATTAATTTCCATAAATCATAAATTCCCCAAAATTCCGGTAAATTACCATAAATTCATAAAGTTTCAAACTTGGAATATTTCCAAAATTTCCCAGACGAAGTTCCCATGGAAAGTTTGTGGAAAATTTCCAGAAATTTTCCACCCCTTTGCAAGCCTAATTGTTAGTAGCTATATTCACTCAGTTAGACTAATTAATGAAATAGGCTGAAGTCGTTTGTTTGTTTATGTCTTTACAAAACCAAAACGAAAAAAAAATAACAAAAAAGGCTTGATATATATATATATATATATATATATATATATATATATATATATATATATATATATATATATATATATATATATATATATATATATATATATATATATATATATATATAGGTCTACTGTTTCCAGGTCCGTGTAGCCTATACTTTTACGTCCATTCATTTTTCCTTTTTTAACCATGACAAAAACAAATGAAAAAAGAATGTTTTTTTTAAATGCCATCCTGACAACCAAATCTGAAATCATTAGAACCGTACACACAAAATGCTACCCAAAAGAGTAAATATTGATTTTTGTTTATGACATTTTGCACTTTTAATAATCATTTGAAAAATGCACAAATTAATATAGAAAAACATTGATTTTTAACAAGCGTTCAGTTGAGAACTATGTCTCTGTGCTAGATCATTGATGGAGAGCTGGGCAATTAATAGTAAATATGACCAAAACAAGGTATTGTTATTTTTATATGAATAATAAAAATCACTATATAGGCTCTTTCAAGTGTTTATGAGGAGTGTGGGAGTATTATTGAGCTTACTGTATGATATGGAGGCGCCCGTGCAATCCCTCACTTTTTTTTTTGCAAAAACAGCTCGTCGGGACTACAACGGGTTACTTCCCAGGTCCGTTACATTACAAACCCAGATAACCCTGACCTCAGGAACATGCAGCAAAGGGGGCGAGGTCATGCTGCGCTGCTTTAGAGAAGACAGTGTTTCCCATGTGTTGATTTATTTGTGGCAGGCTGCCACAATCTAACTTTAGCACAATATTTAGCAGCTTTCAGAACCTTTTAGCAGCTTTTTTCCGTAAAAGGTACATACTGACAAAGCTAGCGACTTTTTTGAAAAAGCTTGTAGAACATCTGAAGTGCCAAAACTTCTCTGAAGGCAAACTTGATGCAATGACGTCATAAATATGCAAATTAACATGTGACATCACCTGCCGCCTCAAGTGTCACAAAATCCTGTGGGAAACACTGGAAGAGGAAGAGAAAACTAGGGGTGCATGTAAAAATCTATTCATACATGAATCGCGAGTCTGTCTTCTAATGGATTCACGAGTTTCAAAATCATATGTTCTAAAGCAGCGGTTCTTAAAGGGATCCCTGGGTATTAAGACTTGTATGGCTTAATATAACGTAAATGATGTCTCTTACTGAAATGTGCAGTAGAAAACCCATGAAAGATTCATGTTATTTAAAAAAAAAAAAATATATATATATATATAGGACTATGGGGGGGGGGGTGCCATTATTTTGATGACGTAAAATGGTTGCACTTGGTGAGCTTCCTGTTGCTATTTTTCCCACAGCACAACTCAGAAAATAAAATACTGATATGAAGACTACAGCTACTGAAAGAGCTTACAGGTGGAGATGGATATAAGCATAGGCTTAAACCAAATTCCGTACCATCGATTCTTCCCCACAAGGAGTCTAAACACCCTGGATATCAAGGGAAATCCACACTGAGAAACTCCTTCAGTGGCTGCAGCGTTATGACAAGCGTCGGCATGTTTACATTAGCGATGCATGATATTGGACTTTTGCTGATATCCGATATGCTGATATTTCAACTCATTTTGGCCGATACCGACTGTCATGTTTGTGATTTTTTTTTTTTCATGTATGCTATAGGTTCTGACATTTAAATCAAAACATACTAATTTTATGACATCAGTTACTTCTTTATTTAATCAGAAACAGTCTAAATGTTATTTGTGTAGGCTATTTTACTTTTAATTTAATTAGAAGTAAGCCAACAGCGCCCCCTACAGATTAAAACTCCTTACCAAACAAGCAATAGGAGCCAGGGGAGGCTGTCACTGCTATTACTGTTTACTCTATCACACACCAATGAAGTGATTCAAAAGAGTGACTCCAATCATCATTCAGACAAAACTTTGCTTTAAGAATGACCCACAATGCTGACGTGATTTAATCGCTAGCACACCCAGAGCACATGCGAGTTAGCCTATTCCTCTTATCGGCAAGACATATCAATATAATTTTTCATATCAGGCCGATGCTGATATTTACATTTAAAGCCATTATTGGCCGATACCGATATCGGTCCGATAATATCGTGCATCCCTAGTTTACACCCTAACAGGACCAAGCGTTTATTGTCTCAGCCATTTGTAAGCCCTTTCAGTAGCAGTGGTCTACTAAAAGACTCAAAGGCATCAGGGCTAAAGTGGAGAGAAAAAAAGAAGCAGGTCCTTAGGAAGTTTTATTCGTCCATAGGCATCTTCCCATTCTTTTCTCTTCTTATCGCTAGGAAACCAATGAAGTCTTACATCGTTTCTCTTGTTCCCCTGAAAATTACAACCAAAAACCACACAATGTGGCATTGTATCAGTGTTTTATTTTCTAAGTTGTGTATTCCACAAAATACATTACCAAGAGTCAAGTCAGACATTCGACAGTCATAAATACTGATGATAACACACAGGGAAAATGTGTAACGTATGCCTCGCAGACACAAAAATAATGTTTTATGTTTTGGTTAAAAGATGAAATTAAACGTCAGCGAAACAATTTTTACAATAGTCTTCTCATTATAACATTATGTACAGTCAGGGCCATAAATATTGGGACGTCGAAACAATTCTAACATTTTTGGCTCTATACACCACCACAATGGATTTCAAATGAAACAAACAAGGTGTGCTTTAACTGCAGACTGTCAGCTTTAATTTGAGGGTATTTACATCCAAATCAGGTGAATGGTGTAGGAATTACAACAATTTGCATATGTGCCTCCCACTTGTTAAGGGACCAAAAGTAATGGGACAGAATAATCATAAATCAAACTTTCACTTTTTAATACTTGGTTGAAAATCCTTTGCAGTCAATTACAGCCTGAAGTCTGGAACGCACAGTCATCACCAGACGCTGGGTTTCATCCCTGGTGATGCTCTGCCAGGCCTCTACTGCAACCGTCTTCAGTTCCTGCTTGTTCTTGGGGCATTTTCCCTTCAGTTTTTGTCTTCAGCAAGTGAAATGCATGCTCAATCGAATTCAGGTCAGGTGATTGACTTGGCCATTGCATAACAGTCCACTTCTTTCCCTTCAAAAACTCTCTGGTTGCTTTTGCAGCATGCTTTGGGTCATTGTCCATCTGCACTGTGAAGCGCCGTCCAATGAGTTCTGAAGCATTTGGCTGAATATGAGCAGATAATATTGCCCGAAAACACTTCAGAATTCATCCTGCTGCTTTTGTCAGCAGTCACATCATCAATAAATACAAGAGAACCAGTTCCACTGGCAGCCATACATGCCCACGCCATGACACTACCACCACCATCTTCACTGATGAGGTGGTATGCTTAGGATCATGAGCAGTTCATTTCCTTCTCCATACTCTTCTCTTCCCATCACTCTGGTACAAGTTGATCTTGGTCTCATCTGTCCATAGGATGTTGTTCCAGAACTGTGAAGGTTTTTTTAGCAAACTCGTTCGTTTTTTTGTCGTTCGGCAAACTCTAATCTGGCCTTCCTGTTTTTGAGGCACACCAATGGTTTACATCTTGTGATGAACCCTCTGTATTCACTCTGGTGAAGTCTTCTCTTGATTGTTGACTTTGACACACATACACCTACCTCCTGGAGAGTGTTCTTGATCTGGCCAACTGTTGTGAAGGGTGTTTTCTTCACCAGGGAAAGAATTCTTCGGTCATCCACCACAGTTGTTTTCCGTGGTCTTCCGGGTCTTTTGGTGTTGCTGAGCTCACCGGTGCGTTCCTTCTTTTTAAGAATGTTCCAAACAGTTGTTTTGGCCACGCCTAATGTTTTTGCCATCTCTCTGATGGGTTTGTTTTGTTTTTTCAGCCTAATGATGGCTTGCTTCACTGATAGTGACAGCTCTTTGGATCTCATCTTGACAGTTGACAGCAACAGATTCCAAATGCAAATAGCACACTTGAAATGAACTCTGGACCTTTTATCTGCTCATTGTAATTGGGATAATGAGCTAATAATACACAGCTGGCCATGGAACAGCTGAGAAGCCAATTGTCCCATTACTTTAGGTCCCTTAACAAGTGGGAGGCACATATGCAAACTGTTGTAATTCCTACACCATTCACCTGATTTGGATGTAAATACCCTCAAATTAATATTCAAATTAAAGCTGACAGTCTGCAGTTAAAGCACATCTTGTTCGTTTCATTTGAAATCCATTGTGGTGGTGTATAGAGCCAAAAATGTTAGAATTGTGTCGATGTCCCAATATTTATGGACCTGACTGTACAGGTGCTGGTCATATAATTAGAATATCATCAAAAAGTTGATTTATTTCACTAATTCCATTAAAAAAATGAAACTTGTATATTATATTCATTCATTACACACAGACTGATATATTTCAAATGTTTATTTTTTAATTTTGATGATTATAACTTCCTACTAAGGAAAATCCCAAATTCAGTATCTCAGAAAATTAGAATATTACTTAAGACCAATACAAAGAAAGGATTTTTAGAAATCTTGGCCAACTGAAAAGTATGAACATGAAATGTATGAGCATGTACAACACTCAATACTTAGCTGGGGCTCCTTTTGCCTGAATTACTGCAGCAATGTGGCGTGGCATGGAGTCGATCAGTCTGTGGCACTGCTCAGGTGTTATGAGAGCCCAGGTTGCTCTGATAGTGGCCTTCAGCTCTTCTGCATTGTTGGGTCTGGCATATCGCATCTTCCTCTTCACAATACCCCATAGATTTACTATGGGGTTCAGGTCAGGCGAGTTTGCTGGCCAATCAAGCACAGTAACACCATGGTCATTAAACCAGCTTTTCGTACCTTTGGCAGTGTGGGCAGGTGCCAAGTCCTGTTGGAAAATGAAATCAACCTCTCCATAAAGCTTGTCAGCCGAAGGAAGCATGAAGTGCTCTAAAATTTCCTGGTAGATGGCTGCGTTGATTGTGGACTTCAGAAAACAAAGTGGACCATCACCAGCAGATGACATGGCAGCCCAAATCATCACTGACTGTGGGAAATTCACACTGGACTTCAAGCAACATGGATTCTGTGCCTCTCCACTCTTCCTGCAGACTCTGGGACCTTGATTTCCAAATGAAATGTAAAATTTACTTTCATCTGAAAAGAGGACTTTGGACCACTGAGCAACAGTCCAGTTCTTTTTCTCCACAGCCCAGGTAAGACGCTTCTGACGTTGTCTCTGGTTCAGAAGTGGCTTGGTGGCTCTTTTCCTTAAGACGTCTGAGCGTGGTGACTCTTGATGCACTGACTCCAGCTTCAGTCCACTCCTTGTGAAGCTCTCACAAGTGTATGAATCAGCTTTGCTTGACAGTATTCTCAAGCTTGCAGTCATCCCTGTTGCTTGTGCACCTTTTCCTACCCAAATTCTTCCTTCCGGTCAACTTTGCATTTAATATGCTTTGATACAGCACTCTGTAAACAGCCACACCTTTCAGTAATGACCCTCTGTGACTTACCCTCTTTGTGGAGGGCGTCAATATTCGTCTTCTGGATCATTGCCAAGTCAGCAGTCTTCCCCATTATTGTGGTTTCAAAGAACAAGAGATACCCGGAATTTATACTGTAGGGATGGTCATTAATTGAAACTCAAATGTAAATATTCAAATTTTCTAAGATGCTGAATTTGGGATTTTCCTTAGTTGTCAGTTATAATCATCAAAATTAAAAGAAATAAACATTTGAAATATCAGTCTGTGTGTAATGAATGAATATAATATACAAGTTTCACTTTTTGAATAGAATTAGTGAAATAAATCAACTTTTTGATGATATTCTAATTATATGACCAGCACCTGTATATGACAGAAGTTATTAATGTTGTGTACTTGAGCTGCGCGCGGTGAAGATGACCATGGATTTAACTAATCATTTATCTCATGTAGAATAGCCTACGCTTCATTATTTAAACAACATAACGTTATATTACGACTTATAGGCTATCTGCAAAAAATGCCCCGAATGCATGAACGTGTCTGCGCGGCTCTGAATTAACTCCTTTTGTGGACACGTCCTTCACGCAACAACGTGCAGAAACACGGCAACTAAACTCAAATTCACAGCATTTTATTATAATAGCGTTCTCATTATAATGTTATGTATATGACAGTCCATCATGGTTATTACCGTATTGACCCGAATATAAGACTATGTTTTTTTCTTGGAAATACATCTGAAAAAACGTGGTCGTCTTACATTCGGTGTCTAGACTTTGACATGTCAATAATACACCCACAACAATAGGTCGCGCCAAAAACGCATAAAATGATTGGGTCATGAAATATGTAATGTAATGCCTGTTGAAAAGATCGCAATTGAAAACAAAAGAAAAAGAAAAGCTTACAACGGCACGAGTCGTGACTGTCATGTTAGTCTGATGGGACCAAACTTCCTCTGTAAGTGATTTTAAAACATAAGACAGTACCCAGATTTGAAGACTACAATAAGATTTCAGTTCTACTGTTAATAAAATTTTGGTAGGCTACTATGAGATGGATAGCCTAAATGTTATATAATTCAGATGGGCTACCTGTTATTTTTATGGTACATCAAAAAGTGTATATTTTTCAGTGTCATTGTTGGTACATTTTACCAGTATTTATCATACTTTCAAAACAAAAATGAAAATAGGAAAAATATGCAATATGAAAATTTAAGAAAAAATGCGTTTTACAGAGGGGGAAAAAAAAAAGAAGATATTTTTTTATTTTTTTTTTAAAAAAGCCTTTCTAAAAGGTACATCTGGAAAAAGGGGGGTCGTCTTATAATCAGGGTCGTCTTATATTTGGGTCAATAGGGTAATGTTCTGCATTGTTGTTTGTACTACTGTTGAGATGATCACCGTACAATGAAGCGCTTTACTGCAGCGTAACTCAACCAAATGCATCTTATACGAGATAAATAATATATACACGAAAGGGATGCACGATATGAAAAAATTTTAACCGATAACCAATAATTAAGTCCTTCTCATGGCCGATATCGATAACCGATAAGTTCACATTTAAATATGACTTCTGCCTGTCTCTGTGTTAATTTAAAAAAAAAAAAAAAAAAAACATCACAATGCTGAAAAAGCATTTCCAGTGACAATGTTTGGATTTGACACCAAAATAATGGATAAATGTTGTGTTTGTGGTATACAGCCACAGATCAGTTGCGGACTCCTGTGTGAAAGCACAATGAGTCAGCACTGCTTCTGCACCGCTTACGTACCGTACCGCACATGGACTGCATACACACTGCAAACTGAGCAGGCCTATGTGTGAACCTGGCATAAAAGGCCACCTCACAAAATCAGGCTTGTGCTGTGTGTAAGCTATTGCACGACTGTAAAAATAAAAATGCACAGCACAATCAAACATTTAGGTGAGATAAACATATTTTTGAAAAATGTCACAAAAAAAAAGCCCCCTCCACTCCTCAAATGAAAAAAATTCCCTCTCACAAGAGTCACCTAAGAGGGGAATTCATTTTTAAAAATGAAATTCAGGCCCAGGATAAATATCTAAAAATCCTGATTGGAGTATCACTATAAATAATTCTACATAATAAAAAGAAGGCTTTAAAAAGATTGGTATCTGCAGATACTGCTTTCTGTGATCGGCAATCGGAATCAAAGATCCTGATCAGAGCACCCCTAATAATCACATTTGTTTTCTTTTTAATTTTAACAATAAATCACTGTTGTGTAGCACTTTGTTTGGCAAAAAATAAAAGGGTTTAATTTTCATTTAAATAGGATAAATTAAATTAATGTTTTATGCCTTCATTTGATTACCAGAAAAAATAAAAGACATTTCATAGGGCCCTATTATTGTTTAAAAAAAAAAAAATAGGACCTCATACAAAAAAGAATAGGTTTAAAATACAGGTCTGTGGTTCTTAATTTCTTTTTATTAATTTGCCATTTGTAAACTTATGTGTACTGTTAATTTTTTTATAAATATCAATAGCATTTGTATTAAAACTATATTTCACTTAATGTGACCCAAAAAAAAAAAAAAAAAAAAAAAAAAAAAAAAAAAAGAGGATCGAATCAAGAATCGAAAGTTTGCAAATCGGAATCGAATCAGGACATCTGAAATGATACTCAGCCCTATAATTTAATGTCTAATATTTTAAAAACTGAAGCAGCACAAACAAAGCACAGACAAACGACACTATTTGGGGTGAATTTGGAGCATTTGGGGGGGCTGAGTGACCTCTGAATGACTTATAATTATTATTTTAATATCTAAAACCACAGAAGCAAAAATTTCTACAGCACAAACGGAGCAAAAACAATTGAGACTATTTTGCCGACGTTTTGCATTGGGTGGGGTGCCAACTTCACGGAGGTTCACAAAATGCAACCATTTAGTTACAGTATGAAGCCCTGCTTCTAGTTGTGTGCTTATCATGTTAAATGCTTCATTTGACTTTGGGGCACTTGAAAGACACATAAAAAAATGTATGCCCAAAGACCACCCTACAGGATACGAGTTCCACCTACCATAGTCTTATAAAATCCTGTAGAAAAACTGCACTTCATTAAAAAAAAAACAAATAAATAAACTGTGCACGATGAAGGATTATATCTCAAGAAAAATAAAATAAATTGTATGACATGGTCTTACAATGATAGTACACTAATGGTGTTAATATTTCTTTACTTTTTTGCCAAGTGCAACAAATGCATCATTAACAAATACTTAGAATGAAAGGAAGCACTAACTTGCACTTGTTAAAGGCCTCCATTGCAGATTTCCATTCCTGCAGTTCAAACTGAACCATGCCATTCAGATAAGCAGTGTATGCCTGCAGAAAACATGAAAGACACTTACAGCAGAACAGAGCTCAATCAAGTCAGCGATAAGATGACCTCAGCAACTGTTAATATAGATACATTTCTGTGATCTAATCAAAAGTAGCCAAAGATATAAAAAAAAATAAAAAAAACCCCAAAGGGTTCTGTGACTGACCCACTGAAATGACTTGTGGAGATGATCAAAATCACATTTGTCTGACCTGAGCTTCTAGTTTAGTCTTGGCGTCCACACGGGAACTCTCACACAACTTCTCTAGCTGCTCCCCATGTTTGGCTGCCTTTCGCAGGCGAGCCAACAGGTGGAAACGCTTTCGGGGCTCAGTGTTAGCTTCCTGTTTAAGCTGCATGGCATAACTCCATGCTCTTTCAGCTTCCATTAACACTAATAACAGATGTCTGTAATAGAGAGAGAGAGAGAGAGAGAGAGAGAGAGAGAGAGAGAGAGAGAGAGAGAGAGAGAGAGAGAGAGAGAGAGAGACAGTGGGGGTGGGGTGGGGGGGTGGGGTCAGACCAAAGACAATATGCATCTTGTTTGCTGAACATATTTTAGGTGCTAAAGATTACCTGTTGTCTGAAAGTAACTCCACAGTCACTTTCTTCCCAGTAAACTTGTGTCTGTTGCCCATTTTAAAGCCCAAAGTCTTTCTCAATCGACGCAACCGTCTGGAGCAATAACCCCTGTGATGTCAAAAGGAGAGGACCAACATAATTCAGGGTTCCTGCAGGTATCATCAAATCTAATTGAATGCTTTTTAATGCCATTTTAAAAAATGTTTAATGCCATACACGGCCCATTTTTAGTTTTAAAAAAAAGTATTTTTTTTTACCACACACACGACCAGACAAAGATGTTTACTGTTTTTGAAACAAGTATCTTCTGCTCACCAAGACTGCAGTAATAGTCAAATTGATCAAAGCTGAATTTTCAGCATCATTACTCCAGTCTTCAGTGTCACATGATCCTTCAGAAATCATTCTAATATGCTGCTCTGTTATGATTATTGGTGCTCAATCATTAATAACGGTTCTAATTATCATCAATATTGAAATTTTTTTCTGTTTTTTTGTTTTTTTTCTGTAAATCATGATACATTTTACTTTTCAGCATAAATTTAATAACTTTCAGCATAAATAATTTTTCAAATAAATCAGCATTTATTTGAAATAAAATATTTTGTAACATTATAAAATGTCTTTACTATGACTTTTGATCAATTTAATTTGTCCTTGTTGAATAAAAGTATTTATTTAAAAAAATAAATGGTTGTGTTTTTGAATGGTAATATTATGGTTTCCACAAAAAAAACGAATAAGCACAACTGTTTTCTATATTGATCATCAGAAATGTTTCTTAAGAAGCAAAGAGTCAAATATGATCATTTCACAATATTATTTTTTTTATTGTATTTTTGATCAAATAAATGTAGCCTTAGTAAGCATAAGAGACTTCTTTCAAAAACATAAAAAAAAATATTAATGATCCCAAACGTTTTAAATTAACCGTTCAATTTGACAATGCAATGATGATAATCTCGGACATGTGAGAAAATCTATAATTTAACTATCACTTCTATATCAGTTCCTACTTACTGAAATCAGCATATTTGTGATATTAAATTGATTTCCGAGGTATTTTTTTAACTAAAGGGCCATTTTTTCCTAATCTAATAAAAATGTTTGCAATCTTTCATATAAAATTATTACATTTCATTACTGAATTTACATTGCAAAATTACAACTGCATGAATATGTTATGAGTTTAGTGTTTTAAATCATTTTTAATATACAAATATGAAAAGTTGGAAAAAATGCAATGATACTTTAAAATATGAGAGCAACCCCCCAGTAAGTGGCGTCAAGTGATTGTGTTAATCAGTGAACATTTAAATCATTAGTTCAAGCGATTAATTCAGACGGCTGATTCATTCAAGAATCAAGCAAGTGCCCATCTTTACAAATGGATCACTGAATCATGGACTTAAATTATGTAATTCGGTAACGAAACACCGCGTGCTGCTCGGAGATTAGTGAATGATTATTACTCGTTTATAGACTGAATAAAATCAATGTCAAATCTGCAATCGTGCTGATATTTGGGAATCAACACTCTCTTGGTCGTTGCTTAGACTACATCATATGTATAAATATAAAAACTCGATTTCTACCGCAGTATGTTTGTTCTAGGAGTCGTATGTGCTGTTGCGCTCATTTGTTTTGATTTCTCCACGAGATTCTCACACATACACAGGCTGCGCGAGCTTCAACATGTGCGACCTTGTTACTGTCAATACATTATTCATTATCAATCGTCATTTACGCCGAATGTTATAAAATCAGAATCATTATCGCCGAAATTGCTCAATTGCACTACACAATTTCTTTCTGACTTTACAAAATTAACATTCTTTGCTCTTAAAGCCGATGTACATATTATGCGACAGCAAATTAAAGTTATTAGCATTATGAAAGCGCTATATTCAAAATTAACTGGCAATATTTTTATTCAAAAACATTACATTTATTTCTACAGGCTAAAAAATGTTAATCACTTTTAATGCTATTCAAGGCCTTAATTTTCGCCAAATCAATTTAATCACTTTAATGCTTTTTAATGCCCCTCGGAAACCCTGATAATTTCTGAAAAAATCTGTCTTCATTTCACTCAAAAAAAAATAAAAAATAAAAATAAAAAATCTGTTCAACCTCACCTGTAGCGCTGGTAATCCCCATGCCTGAGTCCATGCTGCTGCTGAGAGTCCTTAATGATCTGCAGGACTGAAGTCAGTGCTAAGGACAATAAATCTAGGACATATCAATTTAACTACAGCATGCTGGGTGTATACTGCAAGAACTACACACTTAAATTAAAACATCAGCCACTACTTCAATCAACACTCAATGCATAAAGCCTACTGAAACTCTTGATTGTACAGAAGACTCCACTTAACTAGTCAGTACTTGTGTGACACGTATCCCGTAAGACCCCGGTATAACTGTCTCCACTAAACTGCTAAATTAATGCTGATTCCCAGTACTAGCTAATAACTAGCGATTTAACAGTGCGGATACTCTCCAGGCCAAGACTCTCGTCGATGCTATTCTCTTTATTTTCCTCCATTTGCTGTGTTTTCACCTCATTCTGCTGCTCCGCGGCCATTTTCAGTAAGCACACGTCTGAAAAACCAGCGGATGAGGATAATTCGTCTTCCTCTTTCCACTATTATATGGCTGTCTTGCAAACAAAATAGCATTACCGCCACCTACTGTGCTGTAGCATGAACGTAACAAACTACATACAGTTGTGGTCAGAGTTGTTGGATTTCCTTGGTAAATATGATTTAAAAAAAGACTGTGAAAATAAATCTGCATTGTTTACCCATTTGATATTCAAATGAATAAAAGAAAAATCTTAGAAAAAAATTAAAGTGGGGGAAAATCACATTATGAAATAAATATTTTTCCATAATACACAATGGCCACAGTTGTTGGTATCTTTAGAAATTTTATAAGCAAAATATCTCTAAAGTATATTCCCATTCCCATTCATATTTACATTTTTATATTTATATTTCATATTTACATCCAGGAATATGAGATAAATAAATGTATATATAATTTTATTTGGAAAAATAAGCATTTTTATTTGAATAAAAACACTTTGTGGAAGAAGATTGTCATGCATGCATTCATTCGTCCATCAACAGCTGAGTTTGTGTAAGATGTTGCACTACACGTCGCTGTCACTAAGAATACTTTCTCTGAATAAGTAGGATGTGTGTGTTGTAGTTTGCATCAGTTTAAGGTTTGAGAACATAGTTATGAATGGATTTGGATGGAACTTTGTGATCTCGCTTTGTTTCATCCACTGCTGCTGCATCCAGAGGTCCTAAGGATTTTTTATGGCAGTCACAAAACCTTAGGAATCAGTCTGTTGGTGGGTGAAGGGCAGAAACTGCATTTGACCAATGAGAAGTCCTGTCCTTCCCGGACTTTTTACCAAAGGTCTTCTTCTTGCCCTCTAAGAGGTGTCTGGCTGTTGTCCTGGCATCTTTATCTGATGGCGTTGGACAGTTTGCTTATGTTAGTCCACCAAGATCCAATCAAAATGTAGCAAACCTTTGTCCACTATTGTGGTCAGAGAGGGGTGCCCCGCCATAAACTGGGCCCTGGAATGTGCTGTCCACTACACTTGTTTGAGACCACCCATCACCGGTGATCACCGCTAGATGCATGCTGGTTAGAAAAGTGTCCGAGTTACACCCGCCATGCTCTGATGTCACTTGTGCCAAAAAATTCTCGCGACGGCGAGGCGGCTGTGTCAGATTGAGCAGTAGCGCGCAGTATGGCGTTCCCCCGGGCTCTTTAATATAACGTTGTAAAATGCACTCGTCTCACTGAACGTCTCACTGACGTCTTAAAATTTTTTTTACCCTATTTAATCCATTCAATTTAAGACGCAGACGAGGCGCAGACGTCACGTAAATCTATGGCGTTCGACCGGGTCCATTAATATTATAGGCCGTTTCTCAAGGCTCCATCCTCCGGAGGTCGCATTTGTAGGCTGCATACGTCATCAAGCCTGGTTTATTTCAGTTAACTGAGCATTATATTCTTGAGTCAAAATCGTATTACAACAATTTACGCTTAACTAAGAATAATGGTCAAATTTATAACTGTTAATATTCTAAAATAAGATCTTCTTTATGACGTATGCAGCCTACAAATGCGACCTCCGGAGGATGCAGCCTTCCGTTTGAGAAACGGCTATGCTGTTACATGCACTCGTCTCACTTGAACGTGACGTCTGCGTCTGTCGAACGTGACGTCTGTGTCTGCCACATTACAGTTCGTATGCTTGAACGTGATATCTGCGTGACGTAATTACGTCTACCACATCAAAGTTATTCTGCCTGAAAGTGATGTCTGCGTCTGCTGCAAGGGTTTCCAGCAATTTCTATACACTTATTCATGCTTTATTATTCATATTCATTCTCTTTTATTGTTTTACTCCTCCTCAATTTTGTATAGTTAGCTATTAAGCGCTATTTACCTTTGTATGCTATAGCTTATTCCAAATTATAAATACTAATTTGTACAACATCAAATAAAAATACATTAAAATAATAAATATTTTGGAGTGGCAAAGAGTTTCAGACTTTCTGTTTATTTATTTATTTTTAAGTACTTAAAGCTCTGAAACAAAGGACGGCTTACTTTTTTTTTTTTTTTAACCATTTGCATGTATGAATATGATATTTTATCCAAAAATAAAGCAAAGTTGACAACATTTAAAAAAGAGAATTTAAATCACATTACAGAAAATATATCCTGCAAACAAATGGAGGAATTGTTTACATTTTTACTGATAACCAACTATGAATATCAAACCAGAATTTAGAAGTAAGATCTCAGTAAAAGAATAGATGATCAAGTGTTTCAGGAAAATAATACAAAAACAAACAAACAAAAAAAAAAACCGCATGGGTCCACTTAAAATTTAAATATTTTCTGTATAAAATCCCTAACAGGGTAAATCCTAAACATAATTTTGTAATGTGTCACCTTAACCTTTGGACCAACTGTAAGATAAAAGGTAAAATATTTATATCTTACTGAGGGTTCAACATCTCTCAGAAAATAGCACTGATAATCTCCTGCAGCTATGTTTAAATTCTTTATAAATTAGTTTGTTAATACACACTTACTATCGAAGAGATCTCTATTAGCCTCTATATTTCCCCTTCTCCTAACACAGTGTAACGTGGCTGACGAGACAAGAGGCGTACGGATCCATGTGCAGGCTTTTATTAACAGGCATAGTCAAATACAGGCAGGGTCGAGCAATGGCAAACGGGTATGGCAGGGACAAGACAAAGAGTAAACTAGGGCAAGCGAAGGTCAACGATCGGCGAACAGTATCCAGAGGGCAAGGCAGAGAGATAATCCAGGGAACACGGGCTAGAATCCAAGGCAAGGGAATAAACAGTCCAAACAGTGAGACAGGGGTAAATACAGGGAACAAGACTAGAAAATAACAAACGTTCTGTAAAGCAGCTAACACTAGGGGAGTGAAAAACGCAGAACAATACAGAAACACGGAAGGGGTTAATCCAGAAAACACAGGTAGAAATAAACACAGGTGAACAGGAAATAAAAGACTAGGAATACTGCCAATGGCTTGGTAGAGTAGCTACGGCTAGGGGAGCGGTAAATGCATACAATACTCAGCAGAGAGGCAGAGAAAGTCCAAGGCTATAAAGCGTGTGTGATCAGTATGTGCGTGGGATCAGGTGTGCGTGTGATTAGTGCAATGAGTGATTGGTGACAGCTGTGATCAGTGTTGGATGATGGGAAATGGAGTCCATGTGGTGTGTGGAGTGAAAGTCCATGTGGTGAGCTAGTGACCTCTGGTGGTGGGTGAATGGAAGTGCAGACTGGATTCGTGACACACAGCTTATACAGCTGTTATTAAAACAGTTCAGTTTTGTAAGTAATGAAAAAAATAATTATGTTTAGAAAAACGTTTGGAGAATTTTTTGTTCATTAAATGTAAGGTTTTTTATTTATTTTTTTACATTAACGAGAAACCGGCCAGCGGCAGACAATAACATGATAAAAGCCTATGTTTGATCAGTTTAGCCTTCTCAAATCATGACGACTAGCCTAAAATAAAAATATATAGAACAGTTCAAGCATATCACAATGTTACTTGTTTAAATGTTTAACCTATATAAATGTGCACTGTTAGACGTATATCCAACAGTTTGTGCGGAGAGTGGAAGCTGAAGCGCGCTCTGCAGGACATGGAGGCGCCAGCAGGATCACTTTTTGCTCATAAAGGTAAGAGTAATAATACATCATTCGGAACTGTCTACTTTTATTTGTGTCGTGTGCATTCACAATATCAACAAAATATTTTGCTTTTATAAAATAAATAAGAAAACAGAGGATGCGCTATCTGCTGGAGCGCTTTACAATGAAACTCAGCGAATTGACTCACAGAAAGCTTTAAATTACTACTTTAAAAAGAAATAATTCAAATCGAAAGCAAAAACTCTTTCATTAGTAATCCTTAAAGATTCATTTCTCTCTAAAGGCGAGTCTAATTGGGAGATGGCGAGTCAATTTTCATCACAGTCTAAAATAGGATATAAAAATAAGGAAAATCCTAAACCAGGCCCAATTATAATTTGTGTTTAATTTTATGGGCTAATTGTGTACAATTAAAGAATAAAACACAAAAATAATGGCATAACCTATGTACAACTTTGTCCTACTATAGCTGCTTATATTTTCTGATTTTTATGTTGATCTGACCTGAATACCTTTAAATACATCTAAATACATAATAGACGTCTAAATACAATTTAAATACATAATAGCATGTTCTCTTCTAAAATGTTTTATTTATTTATTTATTTTTTTAATTTATCTGATTTCATGCTATTATGTATTTAAATTGTGCATGAATATTCCCAAACACTATAGTGCGATCTCTGTGTGAGATATGTGATTGCTGTCATAGTTTCTATAAAAATCTAAAATACATGTTTGAATTAAAATAAGAATTAATGATACATGCGCCTTTCGTATGGAATTAAATAGCAAGCACTTTGAGTGTCTTGTTCATCATATTTATATTCATATAAAAGCAACAGAACTGAAATTATCATGTTTATCAGCAGCACAGCATATAAAGGAGAATAACGGGATATCTGCCTTTGATCTCGTATGTATCTGTTCCACTTCAAGAGGTCAGAACTGTCCGTCTTGACTGCACTTATTTCACTCCTCCCCTCACTGCAGCCGGCTACTCTCGCCTACATTTCAGGCCAGACGAGGCGCATCTCAAAGCCTTCGGACACTTTTCTAACCGGAATGCGGTGATCACCGGTGATCGGTTCTGCGCAGATTTTTCTCATCTCGAACAAGCCTAGTGAAATGTGGAGCCAGACGTCACGCGTGATTCACGTGTGGCTGTGAAGTAATTTTTTTTTTTTCTAACATGTATCATAACAGGCTGCTCACACAGCTCAGTGCAGTGTGTGAGCAAATGCACAATTTACTTGCTCTTCATACATTCCTCTTAATGGACGTGACATCTGCTTCTGACTTGTAACATGACTTCTGCGTGTTTTTTATTTATTTATTTATTTATTTATTTTTAATTTTATAGTGCATCTGTCTTTTTCCCGGCTAACTTGTAACTTGTACAATATACATTAATCGTGTGCATATTAAAGGGGTGGTTTACTGCTTTTTTTCTTTGTTTGATTCTGTTTATGGGGTGCAATATAAGGTCTTTGTGTTTCGTTTGTTAAAAAACGCCTTATTTTTCATATATTTCACCTTTATTGTAAGCAGCTTCTCCTCTGTCGTTTGAACCATAGACATCATATTAGATAGACGCCCTATCGACCGCTACTGCCTATTGGCGCTGACGAGCGGTGGGGCCGCCATCTTAAACCGGTCACCCGCTCCATTCACTGTAATGTGTTTGGCTGGTGCAATGAGCTGTCAGCGCATTTAATTAATCATACCTCACTTAAAACCGAACTGATTTTTTACGCGGGTTTTTTTCTGCAAAGGTCATATATGTAGCTATGATACAGGACACATGGTTCGGCATATTTTAATATTCATAGCAGGAATTAATATTCATTTAATATACTTAACAGTAATATAACATTTTGATATGAGATATAAAGTGACCAGACGTCCAAAATCAAAATATGTGATGTAGGATATAAGGTATTTTATAAATCACACACTATAAATATGATAAAGAAGCAAAACAGATAAAGTACAGGTACAAGTACAGTAAAGTAAGGTATTTTAATAAGTTTAAGAAACAATTTATTATGATTTGTCTCACACACACAAACACACTATCTCTGCCTCACACATTCTCTCTCTCTCACACACACACACTCGCTTTCACACACACACACACACACACACACACACACACACACACACACACACACACACACACGCGCTCTCACTCACTTACTCACTCACACACACACACACACACACACACACACACACACACACACACACACGCGCTCTCACACACAAACACATGGCCGTTGAATGCTTGTATCTGATAACCGAGACGTTCTTGTAATTATTACTTTACCCCACCTCTCCATGCCGGTACAGTAAACATAGCCTAGCTAACGTTAGCTGACTACGATTCCAGTAGTAATGTCAAAGATCCTTGCTCCTTCTCATTTATCTGGTAGTATTCTATGCACAAAATACAACCAATAGTGCGGTAAATGTTGAAACTTACTTGTGAAAAGTAACCCCCTTGACCCTATTTGCGATGGTTCGCCAATTAGAACAAGAAAATGCTCCACAGTGCTCTGGCATCTTAACTGCTGCTACGCAACGAAACTAGGAGTACGACCGGTTCAAGATGGCGGCCGTATTTCTCGTCGCCCAGCGGCCAATAGGGTATCTAGTCTCTATATGATATCTATGGTTTGAACGACCGGTTGACTTCCTGATTCTATGAAACCACTCCTTCAGAAACAAGCAATGGGCTCACATTGGTTAGTTTGGCCAGTGTGTTGTGATTGGCTAAACTGCGTGCTGCACATTGTCCGGAAACTTCACGGCCATTACCTTTACCGGCGAATGTTGCATGGGCTCCGGTCAAATGTAAATAATGGTGTCATTGCCGTATCAGTTTAAGCCAGAATCAGACCCAGAAAGCTGTAATGAAGAGAGTCAAGCAGAACTTCCGCAAGCATGGCTCTTACAAAAGTTTGTGAATGGAAGTTTGCTGTTGTGATTACATATACAGGTGCTGGTCATATAATTAGAATATCATCAAAAAGTTGATTTATTTCACTAATTCCATTCAAAAAGTGAAACTTGTATATTATATTATAACTGACAACTAAGGAAAATCCCAAATTCAGTATCTCAGAAAATTTGAATATTACTTAAGACCAATACAAAGAAAGGATTTTTAGAAATCTTGGCCAACTGAAAAGTATGAACATGAAAAGTATGAGCATGTACAGCACTCAATACTTAGTTGGGGCTCCTTTTGCCTGAATTACTGCAGCAATGCAGCGTGGCATGGAGTCGATCAGTCTGTGGCACTGCTCAGGTGTTATGAGAGCCCAGGTTGCTCTGATAGTGGCCTTCAGCTCTTCTGCATTGTTGGGTCTGGCATATCGCATCTTCCTCTTCACAATACCCCATAGATTTTCTATGGGGTTAAGGTCAGGCGAGTTTGCTGGCCAATTAAGAACAGGGATACCATGGTCCTTAAACCAGATACTGGTTGCTTTGGCACTGTGTGCAGGTGCCAAGTCCTGTTGGAAAATGAAATCTGCATCTCCATAAAGTTGGTCAGCAGCAGGAAGCATGAAATACTCAAAAACTTCCTGGTATACGGCTGCGTTGACCTTGGACCTCAGAAAACACAGTGGACCAACACCAGCAGATGACATGGCACCCCAAACCATCACTGACTGTGGAAACTTTACACTGGACCTCAAGCAACGTGGATTGTGTGCCTCTCCTCTCTGCCTCCAGACTCTGGGACCCTGATTTCCAAAGGAAATGCAAAATTTACTTTCATCAGAGAACATAAATTTGGACCACTCAGCAGCAGTCCAGTCCTTTTTGTCTTTAGCCCAGGCGAGATGCTTCTGACGCTGTCTGTTGTTCAAGAGTGCCTTGACACAAGGAATGCGACAGCTGAAGCCCATGTCTTGCATACGTCTGTGCATAGTGGTTCTTGAAGTACTGACTCCAGCTGCAGTCCACTCTTTGTGAATCTCCCCCACATTTTTGAATGGGTTTTATTTCACAATCCTCTCCAGGGTGCGGTTATCCCTATTGCTTGTACACTTTTTTCTACCACATCTTTTCCTTCCCTTCGCCTCTCTATTAATTTGCTTAGACACAGAGCCCTGTGAACAGCCAGCCTCTTTTGCAATGACCTTTTGTGATTTGCCCTCCTTGTGCAACATGTCAATGGTCTTCTTTTGGACAACTGTCAAGTCAGCAGTCTTCCCCATGATTGTGTAGCCTACAGAACTAGACTGAGAGACCATTTAACCTACCTGCACATTGCAAATCTCCTGAAAAGTATTTACCCTGTTACTTACCTTCTGTGTTCCTCCCTAGAAGTGCTCTCCTCGTCTGTGTCATCCCCCGTCTCCTGGTCCTCCCAGTCCTGGATCTACGACGCTAATTCTCATCCATCCTCCTGCAAAGCAAACCCCAAGTATCACTCTCCTTACAGATACCTCCAAGGATTCATTGTCTTATTCACTCACCTGCTATCCTCTATACTACTTGAAGTGTTCGAATAAAGTACCCTCAACCTTCCTCTTGTGTCCGGGTGTACTTCCGTAACAATATCAGTCTGTGTGTAATGAATGAATATAATATACAAGTTTCACTTTTTGAATGGAATTAGTGAAATAAATCAACTTTTTGATGATATTCTAATTATATGACCAGCACCTGTAATTTTTTGAAGTTCGTACATACACGTTTGTCTTATACACACAAAATAGCATCGAACTAACTGACTACTAACCAAACAGCATTGGCTTGTGTTTACATTCTTGATCAAATCGAAATATTATGTCATTAACTATGTGGAAAATACTTTTACAAAATTAGTACATAATTACAAATTCGGGTCCAAAATGTTTGTACGCGTTTGTCATAGGCACACGAAATAGCATTTAACTAACTGGCTACTAAAGCCAGCGTTGGCATTTGTTTACGTCCTCGATAAAACTAAAACACATCTGAAATTATACATGCAAATACATTTAAAATTATGAAATATTACTTACAGGTTGTGGCCCAACAACTGCTGCCTCTGGTTTTAAAGTTGGAACTGCTCCATGTTTTAGTAATAGTTTCTCTGTGAATCCGGCATTGAACTCGTGTAGATTCTGGAAGCTGTCTTCCGTAAAATGCGCAGCACAGAGAGCTAAATTAGGATTGTAATTGTCAGGAACATAATGAAACATAAATTTTAACCATTGTTGATGAACTACAGCATCCATAGGAAGCCCGAACACAGAAGACCTGACAGCTGGGTGAAAATAACACCGTTTCGACGGCATGGGTACAACTCTCCATTATAACTCTTCCTCTTTGACAAAGCCGCAGAACATGGCCTTGCCCACTTTTTTGCATTTTCCAGAGGGAGGGGTTGATGCAAATTTATGGGTTTGTTACGTATGCAACCCAGGAAGGGTTCTCGTTGTAGTCCCATATGAGTCGTTTTTGTAGGCATTAAACTTCCTGATTTTTAAAAGACGATATCTCCGCTTACGTTGAACTTTCAGCGCAGCAACTTTGCAGATACTGTTCATGCACCAACAGCAACATTACTCACTATTTAAAATGAAAAAAGTGAAATCGCAGTAAACCACCCCTTTAAATATAAATATGTTAATATATAATAATAATTTAGACACATTTTTAGACATTTATTTTTATAACACTATTTGTAAAAATATAAAGGTAACATAAAACCTCTAAAATATATAAATAAATGTCTCCGAAAGGAATCCTTTAGTGAAGTTTTTTGTTGCTTATAGGTATACTCATGTCATTTAGTTTTATGAAATCCTTTTTGAATTTTTTTTACATTTGGGGTTTATTGTGTTTTTATCTTTTACATGTTTAATGCAGCCAACATCACATCAGTGATTGATCGCAATCATCTGTTAGATCTGAGACTGCTGCTGTGAAATAATAATAAAATAATAGACAAATACATAGAAAAATACATTATACCTGATTAATGTTCAATTTTTAAAGCACCTCTCTTCTTTGCTTTATTTTAAGTTTAAGATTCTTTGAATAATTATTATTTTCCTTTCCTTTTGAATAAAACAAAAATAGCCTACTTTTATTTAGCAATAATGTTAAATTGATGCAATTTCTATATTTTGAATAATAATCTGTCAGGATTTTGTCAATCAATCCTGTAAAAATATCACAGAAAAACTTTAAGCAGCACAATTGTTTCCATTGACAGTATACATTGAAGGATCAAAATTGTAATGATATTTCACAATATTAACCAGAATATTAATATTAATATTAATATTAATATTAATACACTGTCACGAATCCAGTCTGCACTTCCATTCACCCTCCACCAGAGGTCACTCGCTCACCACATGGACTTCACACCACACATCTCAATGGACTGCATTTCCCATCAGCCATCTCACCAATCACACGCACACAGCTGTCACCAATCACTCATTGCACCAATCACACGCACATCTGATCCCACGCATTACTGATCACACAGGCTTTATAAGCCTTGGACTTTCTCTGCCTCTCTGTATTGTTCGCGTTTACTGTATCTGTGACTATGCCTAAGAATAAATGCCTGCACATGGATCCGCACGCCTCTCGTCTCGTCAGCCATGTTACATACACAATATTAATAAATAGCCTAAATAAATAACATTTTATATAAATATAATTCACCTATTTTTTTTGTTGTGTCCTCGTCGTTGAGAAAACCTATTTCTAAGAAAAAAGCTTATTTTACGATGGTCAGTGAATTATGTGTACCAAACAAGCAAAGAAGAATTAAATATAGGGGTGTGCGATATAGACAGAAATGATATCTTGGATTTTATCCATAACGATAATCGAACTATATTTTTCTGAGTGCGTTGTGCTGCAGGGCTACCGTTGACAGCTGACTTCAAATGTTTTTGATATTATTCTTCATGTTCTGCATGGTCAGTGATCGAAATTAAAATTTTCCAACAAAAGTTATTTTTACCCTTTATGGGCATTTTTACTTTTATAAAGTATTTTTCTAGAAGTGTGCATTATCTTTTGCATCAAATTCTTATATTTAATGAATAAATTGAATTAGAATAATAAGACATTTTTGGCTGTTACCAAACCAATAAAATCTTTATAAACAAAATTCAAATCCTTTAAATTTTAAGGTATTCAGGACAGCTCAACATAAAAATCAGAGAATATAAGCAGCTATAGTAGGACAAAGTTGTACATACGCTATGATTTCTGTGAGTCAATTCGCTGAGTTTCGGTTCATCATTGTGAAGCGCTCCGGCAGATAGTGCATCCTCTGTTTTCCTATTTATTTTATAAAAGCAAAATGTTTTGTTGATATTGTGAATGCACACGACACAAATAAAAGTAGACAGTTCCGAATGATGTATTACTCTTACCTTTATGAGCAAAAAGTATGGCATATTTTAAGCTGTTTCTACTATAAGAAAAATAAAATGCAAGTGATCCTGCTGGTGCCTCCATGTCCTGCAGAGCGCACTTCAGCTTCCACTCTCCGCACAAACTGTTGGATATGCATCTAACAGCGCACATTTATATAGGTTAAACATTTAAACAAGTAACATTGTGATATGCTTGAATTATTTTATAGATTTTATTTTAGGCTAGTCGTGATGATTTGAGAAGGCTAAACTGATCAAACATAGGCTTTTATCATCTTACTGTCTGCCGCTGGCCGCTTTGTCGTTAATGTAAAAAATAAATAAAAAACCTTACATTTAATGAACAAAGAATTCTCCAAATGTTTTTCTAAACATAATTATGTGTTCATTACTTACAAAACTGAACTGTTTAAATAACAGCTGTATAAGCTGTGTTGGGAGAAGGGGAAATATAGAGGCTAATATAGATCTCTTCGATAGTAAGTGTGTATTAACAAACTAATTTATAAAGAATTTAAACATAGCTACAGGAAATTATCAGTGCTATTTTCTGAGAGATGTTGAACCCTCAGTAAGAGATAAATATTTTACCTTTTATCTTACAGTTGCTCCAAAGGTTAAGGAGACACATTACAAAATTATGTTTGGGATTTACCCTGTTAGGGATTTTATACAGAAAATATTTAAATTTTAAGTGGACCCATGTGTTTTTTTTTATTATTATTATTTTCCTGAAACACTTGATCATCTATTCTTTTACTGAGATCTTACTACTAAATTCTGATTTGATATTCATAGTTGTCACATAGCTGCAGACCAGGGAGACGCGGAGACGAGTAACTTCATGATGAAGACTTTATTGACCAGTGGGGATTTCTTTAAGCTCAGCTTCCCCTATAATGTCAAAAAATTATTGGTCAAATATGTACTATTGTGTTAACATTTTATTGACTAAAAATGCATTAGAACTCATTCATCTCGAAGACGAGTTCATTCAGAATCAGCTACATATAGCGTGAGTGCATTTCCCCGTTGAAGCCAAGCGTCCATTGACTTCAATGGGGCTGCTTTGAACAGTTTTTTTCAGTGCCTCGAAACTAGACGGTCATTTGATAAATGCTGCGATTATGTGCCGCCCACGGACGCTCAGCGTCTCTGGGGGTGAATGGAGGAGTGGGCTGGCCTGGACACTGAGCTTCTGCGTGATGATTGGAGGGTCTGCATCTCTTTTTGATTGACAGTGATTTTGTACAATAAAAAGTCGCTTATGCTGAAGCTATTCGAGGTCAGTGTTGCCAATTTAACGACTTTTCAGACCACTTTAGCGACTTTATTTTTTTTAAAAAGCGCCTAGCAACAAATCTAGCGACTTTTGGACAAACCTTAGCAACTTTCCAAATGTCGCCAGTACTGTCCAGTACAGTTATACACCTCTCCCTCTGTCTGCTCTGATCAGTGAGCGCTGGCTCCAGCTGAGAGGAGGAGGACATTCCAGTGACCACACGGCAGCTGACATAGATGTGAATGAGCTGCGCATGTGCACACGGTGTTGCCACGGACCAATCACTTGCCAGCTTCTCCTTTGTTTGAAATAAAACTATTTAATTTGACCGGTTTTTCTTCTTTGTCTTTTTTTTTTGTTAATTCTTCTCATACACTTATATTACTCGCTGTCACATTTCAAGCTCAGTCCCATCGCGGATTTTGCAAGTGCAACCTATTTTTTGGTATTTGCTTGGTGAAATTGCTAGCCAATTTTCATCATACATTTCATACAATTATACACCACATTCCTTTTTCAGTTTAACCTAATTCCCACATTTCCTCCGTTGAGTTTAATATATATTATTTTGGTAACACTTTATTTTGATGGTCCCTTTTGAACATTCTGTTAGCACTAAGTAATGTTGCAACTACATGTCAACAAACTCTCATAAGAGTATTAGTAGACTGTCTGCTTCATATCTACTAACTGCTTATTGTGTTGGTCTCCCAACAGATATTCTACTGACTATAAGTAACTTTGCATAAATGTGTCAACTTAATCTAACCCTAACCCTACCAGGCAACTTAATACACTACTAACAATCTAATGAGAGTTAGTAGAAATGTAGGTGCAACATTACTTATAATAAATAGAATGTGTTAAAGGGACCATCAAAATAAAGTGAAACCATTATTTTTTTTAGATCGTTTGTTCATTAATTCATTCATTACAGTAGGCTAGGCTAGCATCGTAGGGGTGAACTAGCCATCAAACAGCACACGATGGCAGACAGTGCTAATATTGTTGACCTGATTTTGGCGAAGCCATTTGAAAGTCTTCCTTACGTGGAGAAACTTAGAATTAAACAGCAGGGCAGATCAACACCTAAGATTGATTTAGTGCAAAAGATAGGGAAAAGTAACAGGTCTTTTCAGCTCTCCTGGGGCCTGTACCATGAAGCCGGATTAGCTGGCTAGCCAGGTAAGTTTCAGTTTAGTTTGCCCCAACTCTGGGTTTTAGGTACCATGAAGGTAGCTCGGCTTTAAGCGTTGTTTGTCGCCATGGTATCTTATGCTGCACGGCTAACCTGCTCCGGGGCAGGTTATGTTCTGGATTTGAGATCTCAGACTGAAATTCGACCAATCAGCTGTGATCAAAGAAACATATAGGTGACGTCACATATCCCAGTGTCGGTTGCAATGGCTTCACCTTTTCTACCAAATCCTGTGGACATCTCCGCACAAATTGTTAGACGAGCACTTCGTAGAGAAAGAGTTTTTAGGGACAGACAAAATCCCCTAGCTTTTCCTGATACTTACTTGTATGAAAGATACAGATTCTCCGCGGAAGGAATATCTTATATTTGCGAACTTCTTGAGCCGCACATATCAAATGTGACACGTCGAAGTCATGCTCTTACTGTACCGCAAATGGTATGCATTGCGTTGCGTTTTTTTGCAAGCGGTACGTACTTGTATGCGGTCGGTGATGCAGAGAATCTTGGGAAAAACACAGTTTGTCGAACCATTCGCAAGGTGGTCCTCGCACTGCAGGGGTACATGAATAGCTTCATAGTGTTCCCCGGACATATATCGACCATGTCCATAAAAGAGGGCTTTTATAAAATTGCCGGTAAGATTGATAGGGTGACACTGCATGAACAGATTTACTTTTAGACATTCACTTTTTTTCTCCCCAGAAAGCAGATTTAACTTAGAACACTTAAATTATACAATACAGTACAAGTTCTTATTCTAAATCTTTTAACAAATATATTAATCTTATGATAGGATTCCCTAGAGTCATAGGAGCAATAGACTGCACACATGTTGCAGTCTCCACAGCTCTTGGAGAACATGAGGCAGATTATGTGAATAGAAAGTCCTTTCACAGCCTCAATGTTCAGGTAGGTGTACTATAGATTCAAGATGACTTATTTTCAGTGAGATGAATCATTAACACATGACAATGATCTACTGTACATTTCATCTGCAGATAACTTGTGATCATGAATGCATGATCACAAGCTTGGATGCCAAATGGCCTGGCTCAGTGCATGACTCACGAATTTTCCGTGAGTCTGTGTTGTGTCAGCGCTTTGAGGAAGGCAAGTTACAGTGCAAAACACTTTAAAGTGTTCATTTTAATTGACAAAGCAAAACTTATACAATTTTCCCCTTTTCTGTTCTGTGACAGGGCTTTTTGATGGCCTGTTGGTAGGAGACAGGGGTTATGCATGCCAGAGATTTTTACTAACCCCCTATCCTGACCCTCAGACAAGGCCACAAAACCGGTTCAATGTGGCCCTCAGTAAAACCAGGGTCAAGATTGAGATGACCTTTGGCATCCTAAAGGCACGTTTCAACTGCCTTCGGCGGTTAAGGGTGTCACCAGAGCGGGCATCACAGATAGTGGCTGCATGTGCCATTCTGCACAATATAGCCACTATCAGAAAGGAGCAAGCACCACCACTAAACCAGCTTCTCCCCGATGAAATTGACCCAATCACACTTGACCACCCAGCTGGCACAGCTGTCAGAGATGCAATCACCATACAATATTTTACTTAATAAAAGTAAATTGAAACTGCAGATAGGTCTCAAATGGTTTTATTGTTGATGTGGCTAGGGAGGGAGAAAGAGAGAAAGATGCATTAATAAGTATTGAGTGTTCATACTAATGTGTTGCCTGTTTTAGTAAGTTCACATACTGAGATCTGTTTTTCCATCTGTTTGATCTCCAATTTAATTTGGAGGCTCCTCAGCTCACAGTCCAGCTCCTTTAGAGTGCAGTCCAATTCTAGGCTCCTTTTGTAAAGGGCCCTGACAGAGTCAGTTTCCACCTGAAACATAATTCCACCACAAACAATCATTACAAGTCTTAAGGTAAATCAAATGACAAAAGGCATGACTTAATACAGGCACAGGACTGGCTGTAATTTATGTCAAGGGTTTAAAGCAGTACCTTGTTCACATTCCTTCTGAAGCCCATTGAGGTAGAGGTGTCAGTTTGTGGGGCAGGTTGTGAAAAATCCTACAATAAAAGATAAGGGCTAGTCACATTTGTGTGACATTAAAATGTGTGCCATTAAAAAAAAAAAGAAAAAAAAAAAAAAATGCATTCACCTCAGCAATGGTTTCAGAACACACAAGAGAGGGTGTCTTCGTCATTTGCTTCACCCTAATAAATAAAAGTAGGCCAATGTAAAGCGTAACTGTTGTAAAGCATATTCATAGTGTTCTGTCGGTTTCAAGCTCACCTCTGTGTGGGAGACTGTGTGAACGTGTGCTGGCTTCAACAGGGACACTGTATTTTCCTCTACTGCAGAACATACAGTCAGCCACATGTACAACTTTTAAAAGGTAGTAATGCATTGCACACATACCCAGTGTCACTTGCTTAGAGGAGCCAGCACCAGGGTCAGATTGTACAGCACCTGTAATACCATCCATAATCGGCCGCCCCTTATTGCTACTCAGAGCCAGCTCCTCTGCTACAGTGTATTCTGAGGTGGCCCTCCCCCAGTTTTCCGAATGTCACTTTTTTCTGTTTGCTGCAAAAAAGTTTTTGTGAAAATGTTCACGAAAATAATAAAAGGTTATGGTAAATACTCACCACTTTGAATGATATTTTTATATTTTGTCTTTATCTGCTGCCAAGAACGTTTGTAGTTGGGGTTGCATCTAAAAATCAATGAATAACCTATTAATCTATATGACGTAGGCCTAATATACAGTCACATTTTTATACACAAATACGTTTATACATACAGTATACGTATACACACACACACACATTTTAATTTAAGCATTAATACATTTTTAAAATAAAACTAACTGTTAACATACGTCTAATGCACAATGAAGTAACTTGAAGAACTAACGGAATTAACATTAGATTAATAAATGCTGAAAAACTATCGTTCATTGTTAATTCATGTTAGCTAATGCATTACGTTCTCTAAACAAATACAACCTTATTGTAAAGGCATCATATACACGCGCGCACACACATACATCATTTTTAATTAATATTGAATGTATATTTGTTTAACTTACGCATTAACGCAATCAGCGATCTTTTTCCAACATTCTTCTCTTGCTTTGGCAGCAGATACAGTATTACTGCGTGCTTGAAACACATGTTTATATTCTTCATACTTCTGAATAATTATTTCTTGCTCCTCCGCAGAAAAATATACAGCTCTCGCTCTATCCATATTGAACGCGATTGGCTGTTCGGTGCCGACGTCACTCTTTTATGTGCACGCGCCCGTGGAGTAATCATAGCTTAAGGATCAAAGCCCGAGTTGACAGAGAAAGTTGATGAGCTGCTTCATGGTACCAATTAAGCCTGATTGCATCGGTTTGGTTTTGTCAACTCAAAACTAATCCTGTAACCCCGAGTTTGTTTAGCCACCATCATGGTACAGGCCCCTGGTATGACAAAGTTAGCTGGCTAACTGGAAGTGCTGTGACAAATAAAATGTACTGCTGGCCATGCCTCTTGATGAAACCATCTCACAGATGTGTTGTTTGGTCAAAGGTGGGGTATGGAGATCTGTCTAACTTTAACAGGGCATGTAAAAGGCATGAAAAGAGCAATGAACATGTGATTGCATGTGCAAGATTAAGTTGCATGGGCAGGATCAGGGTTGAGCATGCAATCAATGAAGGTGCTCGCATTCAAGTGGCTAAACATAATGAAACAGTCAAACAAAACAGGGCCTTCCTAAACCACCTTATTGATGTGACATCCTTGCTTGGCCGTTAGGAGCTGTCATTTAGGGGACATGATGAGAGTAGTGAATCATCCAACAAGGTGAATTACAGGGAGTTCACAGAAACATTAGCTAAATATGACTCTGTCCTGTCCACACAATTGGAGTCCTCAACTGTGTTTTCTGGTATGTCCCATACTATTCAAAATGACTTGATCTCTGCTCTCGCAGCCACCATTTCTGATCAGATCAGAGATGAAATTCAGGATGCTCCCTTTTTTGGATGGCAGGTGGATGAAACAACTGATATATTCTGCCTTGCCCAACTCTCTGTCATTGTTCGCTATGTGTATAGTGCAGGTAAAATTCAGGAGCGTTTTATTGGATTTTTTTATGTTTCTGGGGGGCGAGATGCTCAGTCCGTTTTTGATTTATTAAATGAGAACATGCAGGGCTACAATTTTAAGGATAAGCTTGTGGCACAGACCTATGATGGGGCTGCTGTCATGGCTTCAGCTCTCAATGGTCTACAGGCCAAAGTGAAAGCAATAGCCCCCAGTGCAATGTTTGTGCATTGCTATGCACACAGACTGAATCTGGTGCTGTCACAGGGGGCTAAATGCTTGCCTGAGTCCAGAATTTTTTTTTTGCATTACTCTCTGGGTTTGCCACATTTTTTTCAAAATCCACAAAGAGGACGTCTTTTCTTGAGTCTGCAGGCTGTTCAAGGTTGCCCAGAAACGCTACTACTCGATGGAATTTCACATCACGGATAGTGAGCACTGTGGCAAACAATTATGATGGCCTCCTGCAGACATTTGATAACATCATTGCAGATATGACAATGGATGATGGATTCACTGGATTGTGCCAAAGGCTTTGTGAGGAAACTGGAGGATTTTGAGTTTGTGTTCATGTTGTACACATATGAACAAATCTTCTCTGAGACTGATGTGGTCTTTGATATTGTCCAGCAGAGGACCATGGATGTTCTTTACTGCAAGAAAAGAATTGAGTCTCTTCTTGCATTTGTCAAAGAGAAGAGGTCAGAGGGGGCTTTCCAAGCTGTTTATGCCAAAGCAGCAGGTCTCACATCAGACCCACGAGATGAGCCCATGAGAAAGCGCCATCTGACCCAATTGCAGGAACCCCAAGAGCGCTACAGAAATCTGTACATGGCCATCCTTGATAACATCTTGGAGCAGATTCCTCGACGTTTTTCAAATTTGGTAAGTATGCTCTTCTTAGAATTAGTCAATTCAGGGAAATTTGATGACATGAGACAAGTATTTCCAGAGGAGGCCTTCCAAAGTGTCCTGAAAAGTTATGGCCATCACCTTGATTCAGAGAGACTGAGGTCTGAATTTCAAGTCCTGTATTCAGATCAGGACTTGCAGGGTAACAGGGGAAAGCTGTGTGATTACATGGTGTTCCTTAAAGACATGGAGTTGGACAGTGCAATGCCTCATCTTTACAAACTGTTCTCATTAGTGGCAACAATTGGAGCTACATCTGCAGGTGTAGAAAGGAGCTTCTCCTGTTTAAAGCGGCTCAAGTCCCACACCCGTAACACAATGGGCCAAGGCCGTTTAAGCAGCCTAGCTCTGCTGGCCATTGAGAGGACACTGGTCAAATCACTGGAAAAGACACCTAGTTGGTACGACAGGGTCACGGAGCATTTTCTTGAAAAGGAACGTAGAGCAGAATTTATGTACAAATAAATTGACAATTTTTATGATGTAGGCCGAAAATGAGCTTCCCCTCTTTGAAAGACCAGCACCCGCCCCTATTATATACTATAACCATAGAACATGAACGAATCACACAACTATAGACATTCAACACCAAACACTGAGGTGAGGGAACACAGGACTTAAGAACACTGGGGGAAACGAGATAATTAATAACACAGGGCTGGGGACTAATTAACTAATGATGACAAACTAGGACACAGACAGGAAATCCAAATAAGGACACGAGAGGAGGGGAAAACACAAGACGCGGAGACCCAAGCTGTGTCTGAAATCGCTCACTCGTTCACTCATTCACTAATCCCTATATAGTGTAAGGCAGTTGAGTGCACTATATTAGAACGGAGTGAACGAAATGAAGTGAACGGATTCGGATGGTGACGTTTACACTGCGCGTGAGACTTGGCTGTTGCAAAAACATCTTAGATGTACTTTTATATTTCATGTACCTCATTTTAGAAAATAATATTAATAGCAATAACACTTAAAATGACTATTGTAATCAGCTTTGTGGTTTCATTGATGGTATATTATTCATTTGTTCTGTAATATGGTCATAATCATTAAATACTATTAAAATATTGTCAACAAAAATAAACTCACATTAGCACATATTAATAATTGTATGTACTTATTGTTTGTAGTATCTTGAAAATCTCCCGAGCAGCGTTTTTGCACTCAAATAAGATGGCCGTAGAGCGCCCTCAGGCGACCGTTAATTTGACATCAGAATGAATACACTACCAACGAACATTTTTAAAAATCCACCAAATTCATAATTTTTGCAAATTAAACTGCATCTCTTGTTCAAACTCGCTCGCTCCCGCTTGCTCTAACAGCTCGTCGGTTCTCCGCATTGGATTGTGGGAAATAGTGCTTCAGCGAGTGTACATCAGTTGTACACTCGAAATCAGAAAGCATTGTGGGTAAAAACTAGTGAACGAGTGTAGGCAATGAAGTCGTTCACTCAGAATTCAGACAGCACTACAAAATGGCTGACACCCGATATAGTGCACTATATAGTGGATAGGGAGCGGTTTCGGACACAGCTCCAGTCTGACAATAGTTGGTTATCAGTAAAAATAGGCTTGTTTGAGATGCGCCTCGCCTCGCCTGAAATGTAGGCGAGAGCAGGCGGCTGCAGTGAGGGGAGGAGTGAAATAAGCGTAGGACAGTTCTGAGCTCTCGAAGTGGAACAGATACCTACGAGATCAAAGGTAGATATTGCGTTATTCTCACTCATATGCCGTGCTACTGATAAACATGATATAATTTCAGTTCTGTTGCTTTTATATGAATATAAATATGATGAACAAGACAAGTGCTTGCTATTTAATTCCATACGAAAGGCGTATTTATCATACATTTTTTTATTTTAATTTAAACATTTAAACATGTATTTTAGATTTTTATAGAAAATTTGACCACAATCACATATCTCACACAGAGATCGCCCTGTCATAGTGTTTGGGAATATTCATGCACAATTTAAATACATAATAGCATGGAATCAGATTTAAAAAATAAAACATTTTAGAAGAGAAGGCAGCATCACGGTTGTCTGAACCAATGAGCATCAAGCTGTGTCGTCAGTGTGTTTCCCATCAGTGGAGACATATGCTGCTTCCCAATGTGCATACTTATACTACGCCCTTAAAGTATGTACTCTTTTGGTGAAGAAAAAGTACACACTTTTGAGTGTGTAGTAGAAGAGTAGGCAAGCTTTGGGACATACTATCACGTCACACAACTGCGTCTTTAATGGACCGCTCTGTCGCACCTGTTACACGCACCCTGTCACTGTAAACTACTGTCAATCATCCTGTCACATTAAAATCCTCCACATTTCATTTCATTTAACTTCCTACCGTATTGGAGAAAAAAGAAGTAGCTCGTTGATCTTCCAGTCGCGGGTCTTTCATGCGGAGAACTCTGCTATTTTCTGCATTATGATGCATTTAAAAGTTAATGACCAAATAGATGTTTATAAAAGTTCACATTGCTGTTGCAGATGAAATATAACACGGATAACAATAAATAAATAGTTTTTACCAGTTTAAATGTTGATTATTAGTAACTTAGACCCCTTTTTGTAAACCTCTCTACATAAAGATCGATCACGCGCATCCTCCACATTTGTAGTTTTTCTAACGCTTTTTATTCGTGTTTGTAGTTCTGGACCGAATCCTTCGCCAAAGCGCAATGGATTGTGGTCAATTTTAGCCATTAGAGTGTGCACGGATCCACACTTCAAAAATCGACCTGAAATAGTAGACCATCCGGGGACTTTTGGCATACTCTTTTCAGCATACTATGCTTTGGGACACACTTATTGCAGTCTCACATACTATTTAGGATGGATAGTATGAACATTGGGACGCAGGGATAGACATAATATACGTAGACGCCTCATAGACTGGCGCTGCCTATTGTAGCTGACGTACATCGCGGCCGCCATTTTGGAAGGGTCTCCAATGCGCCCCTCCTGCATTTATTTCTAATGAGGAATGTGTATCACCAACTACAATAATCATAACTCCCCTAATTTTTACCGGATTTTGAATGAATGAATGAATGAATGATGCATTTATATAGCGCTTTATTGTGTATTGCTGTACTCCCAAAGCGCTTTACAATCATGTGGGGGGGTCTCTCCTCAACCACCACCAGTGTGCAGCATCCACTTGGATGATGCGACGGCAGCCACAGGACAACAGCGCCAGTGTGCTCACCACACACCAGCTACAGGTGGAGAGGAGAGAATATTTGTGTGCATTTTCACACGGTTTGGTTTGTTACAAACTGCAGAGATTTAGTTATGATACAGGACGCTGTCACACATGGAAAAATACGTGCTTTCATGCTAAAAGACTTTGTATTATGCTCTTTAACAAAGACATATGGCATATTGATAAATGAATGAATTTTATATTTTAATAAAGAAACAAGTTTGACTTCATTTGAATTTATTTCTCTCTCTCTCTCTCTCTCTCTCTCTCTCTCACGCACACACTCAAACACACACACACACACACACACACACACACACACACGTGAAAAGAACTAATAGTGGAAACAACTTACGCCATAATGTTTGCTCATAAATGTAGGAGTACATCATTCGGAACTGTAAAGGGTCTACTTTTATTTGTGTGCATTCACAATATAAAAAAAACGTTGTGCTTTTATTAAAATAAACAGGAAAACAGATGCGCTTGCCGTCTCGTCTTGAATAGGAGCGCTTCACAATGATGAGCTGAAACTCAACGAATTGAGTCACAAATATGATAAATATATCTATAGAAAGCTTTAAATGACTTTAAAACGAAATAATTCAAATCGAAAACAAAAACTGTTTCATTATGTAATCCGTAAAGATGCATTTCTCTCTAAAGGCACATTCAATGAGGAGATGGCGAGTCATTTTTCATCACCATCTAAAATATAAAAATAAGGAAAAGCCTAAAACAGGCCCGATTATATTTTTTCTGATTTTTACGTTGCTCTGCTCTTAATTCCTTAACATTTAAAGGGTTTTCTGCAACGTAATTTTGTCTGCATGATATGTGAATTATTTATTAGCCTATTTTTAATCCATGCAGCAAAATGCTTTAAAAACAGCTGTAAAAATTACTTTATTGCATTCCAGATGATTTTAAAGAACTTTTCATTATAAATTTTACGGGTAGCTTGAATGTAAAACATTGTCACGACTTTCGTTGTATTCCCATTTGTAAAATAGGCTACAAATTCATTGTGGTAGTCTAACCTGACCTGATTATAAGCAGAAATGGACTTTGGCATGCAAAAGACTGATACGTTCATTATTAATGGCATGGCTGGTTCAGTCGACAGAAATACGGCTATAATCTGCTGCTGAAATGTTTGCGGGGCAAATCTCAGGTCAGTCTGAGCGCTCATACGCACAGTGCGTCCAGCCGTACACCTGCAGGCGCCACTGACCACAAATGACACAAGCATGAAATGATGGTTCTCAATTCCGAACTGGGTTTCTGCAATGTGCTCCCCGAGTAAGAACACATCCTCTGAAAGTTGAAGAACAGAAAAAAAACAGCAAGAGATAATGAGAGAGAGTACCAGTTCCTGCTGTAATAATGTTACATGTAAGTAACGTTAGTTACGATGACATAATATTATAAATGGTAAAATAACCTAAATTATTGTTCAATCTTACTTGTGAAAGGTAATCCCACGCGATCTGGTATCTGCGCGGGTTATTGCAACAGTAAACTGCACAAAATACGGGCATAAATTGCTCGCTCTCCGTTGACTCCACACTGTAAAAAAAAATCCTGTAAAAAAACGGCAAAAAGTCTGGCAGCAGAGTTTCCAGACGGATTCCGTTAAATTACAGAAAATATCCATTTCACAAAAATACATGCAAAAACGGTAAAAATACAGAATAGACTTTACAGTCAAAATGAATTAAATTACAGTATTTTACTGTTGATAATATGTTTTTAAACTATGGAAAAACTGACAAATTACATCAAATTACAAAGAAAAACAACTGACTTTCAGGTTAATCTCTGTAAATTTGGGGTTTTAATTTATTATTTTATAAAACTGCTCTGTCCATCTACAGTAATTTACTTTTAAATTAAAGTTTTTCCATGTACAATAACTAAGAAATATCTTTAAAACTTGCAATATGCACAAAAAAAGTTTGTATATTTACAGGAATAATCCTTCCTTTTACATAAGCAATCTCACAATTTCAACCAATCTCTGTTAATTAAAAGGTATTTAGCAGTTATTTTATGAAATGGCTGTCTACCTACAATAATTTTCTGTTAAAATAAAATTAAAATTAGCTACAATAACTAAGAAATATAGTATAAAAATGTAGTAAGTACAGAATACAAATGTCACGGATCCGCCCACTACTCCTTCCACACCAACCACCTGCACCCGCTCACAATCACCAGAATACTGATTACCACCTGTCATCACTTACCAGCCACTATATCAGTCACTCACCACATTCCCTCGTTGGCTGGTCTCGAGGTCGCAAGCTGGTAACTTACTACTCACCTCAGGATATTCCAGGATTCTCTGTGCCGTAAGCCTTCTTACCGACCTGTTCCAAAGAAGAGGATTAACCAGGGTGTTGGACTTTCAGTTGATGTTTGCCGATCTCTCGGATCGATGTTTGTTTGATATCCTTGAGATTGATTTAAGTTTGAAAGAAGGAATTAAAGTGAAAACAGTACTTCTACTCACCTTGTGTCTGCCTCTCCGTCCACACCTGACAACAAATACCTGTAGATACACATTTTAATCGTTCATTTCCCATAAGTATTATAGTTTAAAATGTTTGTTGGACAGAGAAACAAGCATAGTACTTAGAAATACATAAAAATAGCAACATTACCAGCCAATTTCTGTAAAATTGATCTATTCTGTACTTATGCCTAATTTTAAAGGAACCTGCACATTTACGTCAAGTTACACGAATAATAAAATGATAGGAAATACATACTTAATACATCATTTAGAACATTCAAAAATACCTACATTAAAAGGAAATTGCTGTATACATTTATACATTTACAATTACATTTTATCCAACGCAACATACAAAGTCCCTTTTTTTTTCTTTTTTTTTTATAAACAAAGAGTTAGTATTAATGGGTCAAGTGTTCATGAAAAGATGCATTTTTAGCCATTTCTTGAAAATGGGTGGAGTTAGGCAGTTTATGTCAACAGCAGGGAACAGTCAAAGTAAAGGTCCATGAAAGTGATTTTGTGTCTATGGGATGGCACCACAAGGCGTGAGTCACTTGCAAAACGCAAGCTTCTGGAGGACACAGGTCTGAAGTAGTGAGTTTATGTATAGGGGTGCAGAGCCAATGGTTGTTCTGCAGACAAACATCGGTGCCTTCAATTTGATGGGAGCGGCAATTGGCAGCCAGTGCAAACTGATGAAGAGAGGTGTGACGTGTGCTCTATTCGGCTAGTTAAAGATCACTTTTGCTGCAGCATCCCGGATCAGCTGCAGAGGTCTGACAGTGCATGCTGGAAGGCCTGCAAAGAGAACATTACAACAGTCCAGTCTGGATAGAACAAAAGCTTGGACAAGGAGTTGTGTAGCATGCTCCAAAAGGAAGGGCCTGATCTTCCTAATGTTGTACAAGATATATCCACAGGATCAGGCAGTGCAATGTGGTTGGTGAAGTTTATACGTGTTGGGTAGGCTGCAAACATGAGCAGTTTGACATGGTTGAGTTGAAGGTCATTCATCATCCAGCAGGCTGAGATGCAAGCAGCAACCGTCGGAACATCCAGCTGGAATGAAAGGTAAAGATGCGTGTCATTAGGATAGCAATACTGTTGTCAATAGTACAGACTTTGGTATCAAGTCAGTGAAATGCTGGGATGCCAGGGGAAATGCTGGTATCGTCACATTTTTAAAATTTCAGTACCGACTTGGCACCAAAGTTAGTACTTTTGACAAAACTAGATCGCAGTGATGTGAAAAGCCATATTACTGAATGACAGACCCATAGTTATGTCATGTACATGGAGAGGAGAAGTGTTCCAAGCACTAAGCCCTGAGGTACCCCAGAAGCTAGATGTTACGAATTGGACACCTCACCCCTCCACAACACCCTGAAGGACCTACCTGTGAGGGAAGACTTGAACCACTGGAGTGCAGTTCCTTAGACACCCTTACATGTTTTCATGATTTCTAGAAACCAGAACTTGTCCAAGCACCTTGGTTTAACTAAAAACTTTTGCTTCCGTTTAAAATGACAATGACTGTTGGCATAGTGCCAAAGATTTCACACATTACATAATGAAGATTTCTTTAAAAGTGCTTCTCCTCATACAATAAAATTCACAGACATCTTTTCATGCAGCTGATTTACACTGATTTTGGTTTTAAATGGTCCTTGGTTTGTTTATTCACCCCTTACCACATAGGAACTGAAAATTATACAGAAACAAGAACCGCTTGCACAACCCCCCAAAAAAACTGCTGCATGAAAAGAAAATAAAGAATATGTTGCATTATCATATGGCATGAGAACACTTGTCCATGCTGATTTTAGGTAAAAATAAATAAATTAAAAGTTCACTGTTTCACACCTGGATTGCCATGCTCATCTGCTGTAGCTCTCCAGTCTTTCCACCCGACCTGAAACCACAATTTAAAAAATAATAATAATAATAAATATTCAAATACTTTTTATTACATTCACACATCACAGTATATGTTCTACTGAGACAATGGTCTTGAAGCTGAGAAGTAAAGGCTAACAGTGATGTCTTGGTCTGCCATGTGGTAGCTAAATCTATATAAACATTTAGAGAAACTTATATTATTTACTTTGACTTAGCTGCATCATATTACTACATAGGGGCTTAACTGTCCATTCATCTGGATAGGTGCAATTTTTATGACTAACGATCCAATATGTAATGACAATTTAACATCAGACATTAGCCACGTTCAGCGTTTCAAAATGTCCCGCCATTTAATAGTTTCAAAACTTGGCGGGTAAGTTACTGCCATATGAGCAAAGAATTCATGCACTTGAACGGACTTTAATATGAATAACAATTTTACAAAAGCTTGTTTTGAGGTCAGCAGATCTTTCTTGCATTAAAACAAATTTGAAAGACGCGTGCTGCACACTAAGTATTTGTAGTATGAAAGACTTACCTCAGTCGGTGATCGGTTGGCAAGATGTCCGCTGTGGTATCATCAAAATGTGCTGTAGTTATCGAAAAACAGTCTCAGTGAAAGAGCGCGATATTTTCTCACACAGCTCCTAATGGATAGCCTGAAATTAATTCAAATCATCCGCGCGCCCTTCCGTTACTGTCGATGAGTAGAGCAGCTCTGCAGCTTGCATTGTGGGCGGGACTAAACGGAAAAGTTTTGGCGGCCGATTTTAAACTGCGTCATCACTTGTGCCCACACACCATAAAAAAATCTTTATTTGAGTAGGCAACATTATATTACTGCTTAGAATATTCCATAATTTATTGAATATATATTTGAAAATAATGTAAATGATTTCAAGTAAATAGGCAAGGGTACACTGTAACCTCACTGTTCATTTTTAATGCAGTGATTTATAATAAAGAATGCCCATAGATGCTGCTGCAATACTATACTTTTTGGCATGAAACTTAAAAAAAATCAAATGTTTCCCGAAGCATCAAAATAAAATTCTGTCGAAATAATTGGACAGTACACAGTGACTGACTGTTGATTTGTGGGTATACCTTTTTTCCTATTTTTACAGGAAAAATCTGTAAAGATTATATAACATTATGTAAAATTACACATTACTCTGTAAAAATACAGAAAATGTCTTTTTAAAAGCGAAAAATTGTTGTAATACCAAAATACAAGTAATTATCTGTAAATATAATGGTAGAACTTTAAAATTCAGCAAATATCTGTAAAATAACAGGTATTATATTGTATAATGGAAAAACAGGAAAATTATGTAAAAAAATACAGACCATTAACTGTAAAATTACATTTATTTTTAACAGTGCACTGCTAGCGTAGAGTGAGGAGACCCAAGCAATATGTTTTACGTTCCAGCATGTCATGAGGCGTCTACGTATATTATGTCTATGGGTGGAGAGCAACTGCGCGCGACTGCTCAATCCGACACAGCCGCCTCGCTGTCGCGAGAGTTTTTTGGCACACGTCAGTGTGACATCAGAGCAAGGCACACGTAACTCGGACACTTTTCTAACCGGCATGCATCTCGCGGTGATCACCGGTGATCTGAAACAACCCTGCTAGTTTTCACGAGACATCACACCCTTATAGGAACGCAGTTTGCATAATAATGTAGTAAAATGCAGATATTAAAAGGCGAGAGTGTTCACCTTATTGATGATGTATATTTTGTACAGGCAAGAGGATGAAGCCAGAATATAAGCGCAGTTTATAAAACAAAGTTTTACATTAAATGGCTTCCCATAGAAAACCATTAGAAGGAAAACACTGAACCGTTAAGCGGACTGTGTTCGTATTCTGGCCTCATCTGCTTGCCTGTGTAAACTATGCATCATTAATGTAGTGATTACTGAATTTGATCTTTTAATATTACTGTTTTAAATATATTAAGGCACTTTAATTGTTTTTACAACGTTTTGTCGCACTGTTTATGATTGAAATATTGCCACGGATGCTTAATATGGATTGCAAAAGGCCAAAACTTGCATTTTGTTCAGAAATACCTTTGTTTTATTCTTTTGAGAGGTGATTAAATATTTGCGGCTGGGAAACAGATGAAAAATTGACAGACTTGTGTTGCAGTTCTATGGGTTCTATGTGTTTTTTCCAAATAAAAGCCAAATGTTAACCATAAGTTAACATTCCATGGTGTGCCATAACCAAGCCATATGGCTCTCATTTGTGTGCTGTCATCTGGACCATATACCTCAAAACATATTGTCATCCAAAAGAAAATTCCCTCCAATTCTAAAGCTATGGCAAAACATATATGGGGAAAGTTTGGCCCATATGTGCTCAGCCATGCCATACCTAGACCAAATGTGACAGCTATCAGCCACATTTGGCCCAAACGTTCTTGCTTTCTGGGGTCGGTGTACATCTCTTTTCTAACAGCGTGAATGTGTATGTTGCCCCCTTGGACAAGGATCAGGACTACCACTTGATTTTTCTGTAGATTTATTTGCCCCAGCTTTTTTTTCTTTTTTTTCTGTGACAGATTCGGGGCCGAACTTCAACAATGACAAAACACACTCGTAACCACTCTTCCTCGTTTTCCGCTCCCCCCCCTAATCTCTCCTCCCACAGCGCCCCTAGCTGTGAATGTATTGCTGTAAATGAACTACAATAACAATTTGCACACTGTTGTGAACTTTTATCTTCTACGAAGCAGAGACCAGGGGCCTGTACCATGATGGTGGCTAAACAAACTCGGGGTTACAGGATTAGTTTTGAGTTGACAAAACCAAACCGATGCAATCAGGCTTAATTGGTACCATGAAGCAGCTCATCAACTTTCTCTGTCAACTCGGGCTTTGATCCTTAAGCTATGATTACTCCACGGGCGCGTGCACATAAAAGAGTGACGTCGGCACCGAACAACCAATCGCGTTCAATATGGATAGAGCGAGAGCTGTATATTTTTCTGCGGAGGAGCAAGAAATAATTATTCATAAGTATGAAGAATATAAACATGTGTTTCAAGCACGCAGTAATACTGTATCTGCTGCCAAAGCAAGAGAAGAATGTTGGAAAAAGATCGCTGATTGCGTTAATGCGTAAGTTAAACAAATATACATTCAATATTAATTAAAAATGATGTATGTGTGTGCGCGCGTGTATATGATGCCTTTACAATAAGGTTGTATTTGTTTAGAGAACGTAATGCATTAGCTCACATGAATTGACAATGAACGATAGTTTTTCAGCATTTATTAATCTAATGTTAATTCCGTTAGTTCTTCAAGTTACTCATGTTACTTCATTGTGCATTAGACGTATGTTAACAGTTAGTTTTATTTTAAAAATGTATTAATGCTTAAATTAAAATGTGTGTGTGTGTGTATACGTATACTGTATGTATAAACGTATTTGTGTATAAAAATGTGACTGTATATTAGGCCTACGTCATATAGATTAATAGGTTATTCATTGATTTTTAGATGCAACCCCAACTACAAACGTTCTTGGCAGCAGATAAAGACAAAATATAAAAATATCATTCAAAGTGGTGAGTATTTACCATAACCTTTTATTATTTTCGCGAACATTTTCACAAAAACTTTTTTGCAGCAAACAGAAAAAAGTGTGACATTCGGAAAACTGGGGGGAGGGCCACCTCCCCCAGAATACACTGTAGCAGAGGAGCTGGCTCTGAGTAGCAATAAGGGGCGGCCGATTATGGATGGTATAACAGGTGCTGTACAATCTGACCCTGGTGCTGGCTCCTCTAAGCAAGTGACACTGGGTATGTGTGCAATGCATTACTACCTTTTAAAAGTTGTACATGTGGCTGACTGTATGTTCTGCAGTAGAGGAAAATACAGTGTCCCTGTTGAAGCCGGCACACGTTCACACAGTCTCCCACACAGAGGTGAGCTTGAAACCGACAGAACACTATGAATATGCTTTACAACAGTTACGCTTTACATTGGCCTACTTTTATTTATTAGGGTGAAGCAAATGACGAAGACACCCTCTCTGTGTGTTCTGAAACCATTGCTGAGGTGAATGCATTTTTTTTTTTTTTTTTTTTTTTTTTAATGGCACACATTTTAATGTCACACAAATGTGACTAGCCCTTATCTTTTATTGTAGGATTTTTCACAACCTGCCCCACAAACTGACGCCTCTACCTCAATGGGCTTCAGAAGGAATGTGAACAAGGTACTGCTTTAAACCCTTGACATAAATTACAGCCAGTCCTGTGCCTGTATTAAGTCATGCCTTTTGTCATTTGATTTACCTTAAGACTTGTAATGATTGTTTGTGGTGGAATTATGTTTCAGGTGGAAACTGACTCTGTCAGGGCCCTTTACAAAAGGAGCCTAGAATTGGACTGCACTCTAAAGGAGCTGGACTGTGAGCTGAGGAGCCTCCAAATTAAAAAAAATTAAATTGGAGATCAAACAGATGGAAAAACAGATCTCAGTATGTGAACTTACTAAAACAGGCAACACATTAGTATGAACACTTAATACTTATTAATGCATCTTTCCCTCTTTCTCCCTCCCTAGCCACATCAACAATAAAACCATTTGAGACCTATCTGCAGTTTCAATTTACTTTTATTAAGTAAAATATTGTATGGTGATTGCATCTCTGACAGCTGTGCCAGCTGGGTGGTCAAGTGTGATTGGGTCAATTTCATCGGGGAGAAGCTGGTTTAGTGGTGGTGCTTGCTCCTTTCTGATAGTGGCTATATTGTGCAGAATGGCACATGCAGCCACTATCTGTGATGCCCGCTCTGGTGACACCCTTAACCGCCGAAGGCAGTTGAAACGTGCCTTTAGGATGCCAAAGGTCATCTCGATCTTGACCCTGGTTTTACTGAGGGCCACATTGAACCGGTTTTGTGGCCTTGTCTGAGGGTCAGGATAGGGGGTTAGTAAAAATCTCTGGCATGCATAACCCCTGTCTCCTACCAACAGGCCATCAAAAAGCCCTGTCACAGAACAGAAAAGGGGAAAATTGTATAAGTTTTGCTTTGTCAATTAAAAAGAACACTTTAAAGTGTTTTGTACTGTAACTTGCCTTCCTCAAAGCGCTGACACAACACAGACTCACGGAAAATTCGTAAGTCATGCACTGAGCCAGGCCATTTGGCATCCAAGCTTGTGATCATGCATTCATGATCACAAGTTATCTGCAGATGAAATGTACAGTAGATCATTGTCATGTGTTAATGATTCATCTCACTGAAAATAAGTCATCTTGAATCTATAGTACACCTACCTGAACATTGAGGCTGTGAAAGGACTTTCTATTCACATAATCTGCCTCATGTTCTCCAAGAGCTGTGGAGTTTGCAACATGTGTGCAGTCTATTGCTCCTATGACTCTAGGGAATCCTATCATAAGATTAATATATTTGTTAAAAGATTTAGAATAAGAACATGTACTGTATTGTATAATTTGAGTGTTCTAAGTGAAATCTGCTTTCTGGGGAGAAAAAAAGTGAATGTCTAAAAGTAAATCTGTTCATGTAGTGTCACCCTATCAATCTTACCGGCAATTTTATAAAAGCCCTCTTTTATGGACATGGTCGATAAATGTCCAGGGAACACTATGAAGCTATTCATGTACCCCTGCAGTGCGAGGACTACCTTGCGAATGGTTCGACAAACCGTGTTTTTCCCAAGATTCTCTGCATCACCGACCGCATACAAGTACGTACCGCTTGCAAAAAAACGCAACGCAATGCATACCATTTGCGGTACAGTAAGAGCATGACTTCGACGTGTCACATTTGATATGTGCGGCTCAAGAAGTTCGCAAATATAAGAGATTCCTTCCGCGGAGAATCTGTATCTTTCATACAAGTAAGTATCAGGAAAAGCTAGGGGATTTTGTCTGTCCCTAAAAACTCTTTCTCTACGAAGTGCTCGTCTAACAATTTGTGCGGAGATGTCCACAGGATTTGGTAGAAAAGGTGAAGCCATTGCAACCGACACTGGGATATGTGACATCACCTATATGTTTCTTTGATCACAGCTGATTGGTCGAATTTCAGTCTGAGATCTCAAATCCAGAACATAACCTGCCCCGGAGCAGGTTAGCCGTGCAGCATAAGATACCATGGCGACAAACAACGCTTAAAGCCGAGCTACCTTCATGGTACCTAAAACCCAGAGTTGGGGCAAACTAAACTGAAACTTACCTGGCTAGCCAGCTAATCCGGCTTCATGGTACAGGCCCCAGGAGACGTTGGGATATCTTTCATACAGAAGTTACTCTTTATTTTGAGAACTCGCTGCGCGTCGCTGTAGTCATCCAAGTCTAACTAAAGCAGAGATACATTGTAGTTTAAATACATTTAGGGGGCAGTGCTTAGGAATGGAAACAAAGCACCTGGGTGACGACTTTAAACAAAGCATGCAAATGAGAGAGGATTTGATTCGATCAAGAGAAAACCGGTTTGGCAGGTTATCTGGCTTGCTCAAAAGAGAAAGACAGACCCAATCAGCATAACACTTGATTGCATTGATAATCCAATCAGTCTAACGATTCAACGTCTGGGCCAGGGGCTCCGAAAGCCATTTGCAGAACAAAAGATTCGAGTCTCAGTGATCTGACTCATTTAACTTACAATAAGAGAATAGGAACTGGCAGGGACCTTTTGTTTACCAACTGTGTTTAACAGAATCGTTCATCTGATGTCATCATCTTCACCATAAATGTTAAATGCAATGTATATAACTTCTTCAGTTTGTACACTATTACATTGGAATCTAAATTAAACATTTAAATAAATTTGTAATCCCACAATTCCCCCTTTGAGAGTTCTAATAACTCTCACAAAATACAAATTCAGACACTTTAAAGTTCATTCTTGTAACTTGTGATCATTACAGGCTCATAGCACTTTTTTTGTGTTGATTGTCTGTAGTGATGAACAGCATGCTGACACAGAAACAAACATGCAGCTCCATGAAGTTCTTAATAGTTTTTTCTGGTTGGAACTGTCATTTCTCGTGATGGGCGTGAGTCATTTGTTGCATGAAACACTTGATACTAACAGGTTTCCGAACCATGAAGAATTATCTTCAGCCATCAGGTGTAATTTTGCTGAAAGATCAAGAATGTCTTGATCATGTTGCTGGATGACTGAAGTTCTCGTATGTGATTCTCTGCGTTGTGTATTTTTTTTTTTTTGTTCTGTCTTCCGTGACAGTTGGCTCGGTAGTGGGTCTTGGTGTTGGCTTCATACACAGGTGAGGGGTTTGGCGCGTATGGGTCTTGGGACAGCCATCAAGTGGTATCTGCACATAGTAAGAAAGAAAACAAAAAACAGAGCAGTATTTGTTCTAAAGACTGCAAACATTAGGGTTGTATCCTTTGTTCAATCTGAGTCTGCTATTGTTGTTCCTTCTTTCCCTATTTCTTAATTCATGAGACACCTAAAGAACAGTGAGGTAAGGATGGACTAGTAGATGGGGAAGGGCCTATGAGGGTATCTTCACCGCAGGGTTGGCCCCCGAAGCCTGTTCCATTTGGTTCTTCCCTGGGGCTCCTCACTGGTCCGTGTGTCCTATCCTATCCCTGTAGGTGGTGTGCAAACTTTAGTGTGTGACATCTCCATCCTCTAATGGAACATCAGTCATAACAAACATCATAAACCAGAGAGGATAGGTGAGTGAATGGAGTGTGCTGTAGTATAGCTTTGAAGGCTGTGAGTGTACTTAACTAGCATTCTCTCAGTGGAAGGAAGTGACAGTAACCTTCCTATAGTTTTATTTACAAAGAATCTTTCAGCTTTGTTGTACATTACTAGGGAAATTATGCACTCACAGCCCTAACAGTTAACACCTGAGCAAACTGCTCCAACAGTTCGGTGAAGCGGGGAGGGGCTGCTTCAGAGTGCTAAGTAGACTCAGTAGGAGCTGAGTAAAGCTGTTAATTTCTCCTAAAGTTGAATTTACAGGCACATCAATTACTGATTGGAGAGCTACATCTCTTTCAAAGAATGCTTGTAAATCAGGGTAAATGTTATCCGGCTGATTAACTTCCACATTAGTTTTTGCTGCAGCTTTGTTGCTGTTCAATTTCTTAGTCAAAGAGGATACTCTAGCTCGAAGCTCATTGTTCTGTTTCTCTAGCTCTGAGTTACGCTGAGACTGTTGTGTAGCTAGTGCTAAACCAAATTCTCTGTGGCAGCAGATAATGCCTTTCACATTGTTCTTGCGAATACATGCTCCTAATACCTTTTTACACTCATCTACAGACAAGTCTTGTCTGGATGGATCTCATATTTCTGAGTTAGTTCTTGTCTAACTTTCTCAGTGACTATTAGGTTCATGTGTTCCCCTAACAGTGTTTTGAATTCACTATCTGACCACAATGGAGTCACAAGACCACCCTTTTCTGTTGTTGTAATCAGCCTAGCATTCCTTCTAACCATTTTGTGAGTTTCTTTGTTACCACACAATCAAAAACACTAAAACTTCTCTGATCAATAGAGGGTACGCTTGTTAACACAGATCAACTATTCCTAACCTTGCCTGGCAAAGCAGAGGATAACACAGTTTACTAGCATTTTACGCTAAACTTCCCTGCCGAAAACAAAGGGTAACACAATATTAGCACCTGATGCTAATCTTCTCTGCCTGAAAAACAGAGGGTAACACAATATTAGCACGTGATGCTAATCTTCCCCGCCTGGAAAACAGAGGGTAACACAATATTATCATGTGATGCTAATCTTCTCTGCCTGAAAAACAGAGGATAACCAATATTAGCATGTGATGCTAATCTTCCCTGCCTGAAAAACAGAGGGTAACACACTATTAGCACGTGATGCTAATCTTCCCTGCCTGGACAGAGGATAACCTTCATCTCTAAAAGGACATTTTTAGAGGATAACTTAGCTAACCAAAACCCTACAGCTGTCTGTTAACTCTTCTCTGACGGCGCAGAGGATAACAAATTTGTACTGGTCTTAAAGGTTCTTTTGGATAGAGTGACACTCACCAACCCTTGGTTGTACAGAAGGATTCAGTCTGGAACGAAGTCAGATCTTTGTTGAACTTGAAGTTTTCAATTTGGATTCAGGTGAGGAGCTCTATCCGGGTCACAAGGCACCATCTGTTGTGAACTTTTATCTTCTACGAAGCAGAGATCAGGAGACGTTGGGATATCTTTCATACAGAAGTTACTCTTTATTTTGAGAACACGCTGTCATCCAAGTCTAACTAAAGCAGAGATACATTGTAGTTTAAATACATTTAGGGGGCAGTGCTTAGGAATGGAAACAAAGCACCTGGGTGACGACTTTAAACAAAGCATGCAAATGAGAGAGGATTTGATTAGATCAAGAGAAAACCGGTTTGGCATAATCAGCATAACACTTGATTGCATTGATAATCCAATCAGTCTAACGATTCAACGTCTGGGCCAGGGGCTCCGAAAGCCATTTGCAGAACAAAAGATTTGAGTCTCAGTGATCTGACTCATTTAACTTACAATAAGAGAACAGGAACTGGCAAGGACCTCTTGTTTACCAACTGTGTTTAACAGAATCGTTCATCTGATGTCATCATCTTCACCATAAATGCTAAATACAATGTATATAACTTCTTCAGTTTGTACACTATTACATTGGAATCTAAATTAAACATTTAAATAAATTTGTAATCCCCCAACACGGAGGAAAAAAATAAAACAAAAAACAAAAAAAGATAACTATAATAATTCTTTGAGGCTATTACACCCTTCCCCACTAAAAAAACAAAATGTCTCAAAACATTTTTTTCAATTTTTCCGGGTGAAACATTTAACACAACGAACTCCCACAACAGTGTAATGTACATGCTTCCTCACAGCTTAACTATATAATCCATATCCTTTGTTTCTATACCACTGTGACATTACTACAATCATCTAAATTATTTTTTCTAGATCAGACGTATGTTGAGAGGTGTCTTGTCTTTAGGTTCGCTGGTGGGCCCCCCAGAACGTCCTGTAACGACAAGTGGACCGTACCACATACACCTCAACAATGCATAAACACATTTTTTTTTATGTCACTTTAACAGCACATTAATCTCTTGGCATTTCCTGCCCCTTTCCAACTATAATTCTGCTGTAGAGCATTACTATGACTATAGCCTCATAATTCTCTTAAATCTCTTATAACTTAGCAAGACAACAACAAAAACGTTACTCTGAACTTAATTGTTTCAAACTCTGACTAATCTTATCAACGTGAAGGATACAGGTTCAGAGGATTGATGCTCAACTGGGGTTGTGCACGACAAGCTTCCCCATCAGCGTTTGCACTGACAGTGCTTAATCTCACAGGTTGGAATGACGGCTCACCCAGGGTGTCGTACGTGTAGATGTTCCTTGGGCGTCTGGTTCTAGCAGAAGTTCTTCTCCCTAGCTCCAATGTCACTTCACCATTTTCTTGTTCCCTTTCTTCCACAGGTTCCTCATCTGACTCCCCTTCGAGATCACCGGCCACTTCCTCACCAGGTTCCCCTGAGTGCTCCTCCAGAACAGATAAGTTTGTAAGTTCGTCAATTCCTCTGTTAGTGTCCAAATCCTTCGCAGAGCTTCTGCTTCTCTCTTTCATTCTAGGATAGAATTCTGCTGCACCTGGATCGAGGGTAGTTCCTGGTTTATTCACCGGAGTCCACAAGCCATACTCCTCATCGCTTGAGCTGTTGGTGTCCTCCGGGTGCGTATTCCATTGTAGCTGTGCTTCCTGTTTTGATCTGTCCCTCCGACCTCCTTTTCTTTCCAGGCGACCATTGACTGTCCTCGGCTCATCGATCAGGTAAGGGCATGGTAGGAGAAGTTTCCTGTGTAACACTCTTTCCTTCCCATTTCCATCCAATGACTCTACTCTATAAACGGGGCCATCCTCTCCTCTCCTTTCCTTTACCACATATGTTTGCTTTTCCCAGTAAGCTCGCAGTTTGCCTGGGCCGCCCCTTTCTGACAGGTTCCTCACCAGCACATGATCACCCAGCTCCAATACAGAACTCCACGCCCTCCGGTTGTAATTCCTCTGCCCCCTCGCAGCAGCTTTTTTCATGTTCTTCATTGCAATTTCATATGCTTCTTGCATGGACCTCTTCCATCTTTCAGCGTAGTCAGCATGAGACTGGTTGAAATCCGGTTGATTCATGCACCGTACAATTATAGGCATGGACCACTTTGTTCAGATGGTCTGCCCAATTTGATTTCTCTGTCTCTTCTAGTGTTCTCAACATCCCCAGCAATGTCCTATTGAACGTCTCTGCTGGGTTCGCCTGAGGGTGGTAGGGAGTTGTCCGTGAATGTCTAATCCCACAATAACAATAACTTTTCAAACATGCGGTTCTTGAACTCCCTCCCCTGGTCATGGTGGATTTTTGCCGGGAAGCCAAAGCTCATGACAAAGTTGTCAAATATCTTCCGAGCTGCTGTTTTTCCAGACTTGTTTCTGGTGGCGTATGCCTGGGCAAACTTTGAAAAATGGTCTACAACCACAAGAATATACTCTGCTCCCCCTCGACTTTTGTCTAGATGCAGGTAGTCGATTGAAATCATCTCAAATGGAGCTGTAGTTTCTATACTCTGAATTGGTGTTCTGGTGAATCGGTTTGGTTTCTTTTGTCTGAGACATCGACACACCCTCGTGATGTAATGTTTATATTCTCATTTTTGGCCAGAAGAAACGTGCACGAGCTGCTGCGACCATACGATCAGCACCGAGGTGGGCCATGTCTTCGTGTAAGTACTTGTAGACCATGTTTTTCAAGCTTTCTGGGATAACTAATTGTGTTCTGGTCGTTATTTTTCTTTGCAGGATGCCCTCCTCATCAATCTGCAGATTGTGCCACTCTTTCAGCAGTCGTCTCACAGCTTCCAGTTCCTTTAGTTTGTCTTTGTGTTTGAGGAAGAGTTGTTTCTGTTTCAGTTCGAGTACTCGACTGATGGCTGGATCACTCATCTGTGCATTCCTGATATCCTGAGATGTTAGCCGTTGACTGATTTCTGATCCCCCCTTTGGCTCCTCCGGCAAGACATCTAGGTTACAAGAGATTGCGGATATCCAATCCACTTCTCCCCGACGTTGTGCTTTCAGAGCTTCCCCGACTGATCCCAGGACTTCTGGTTCACAAACCTGAGTACACTCTCTGATTGTGACTTCAATGGGTACTGGTCTCCGAGAAAGGAAGTCTGCGTCCCGATTTGCTGTTCCTGGTCGGTACTTCAACATGAAACGGTAGTCTGCTAGCTCAGATACCCACCTCTGACCTGCCGCATTCAATTTTGTAGTTTTCATGACATACGTCAGGGGGTTATTATCACTGTAGACAGTGAAATGCGGCGCATGGAACAAGTAGTCATGGAAACGCTCTGTAATTGCCCATTTGAGCCCCAGGAACTCCAGCTTCCCGGAGTGCAGCTTGTAGTTCCTTTCGGCAGGAGTCAGTGTCCCTGACCCATAACCCACTACTCTGAGCTTGCCTTCTTGTCGTTGGTACAGTACTGCTCCCAGCCCTTCCTCGGATGCATCCATATGAAGGACAAAGGGCTTTTCAAAGTCTGGGTATTCCATAATAGGTGGGCTTGACAGCTCAGCAATCAGCCTCTCCAGTGCTTCCTGATGCATCCCTGACCACTCTACCGGCTGTGACGGGTGTGCTTGTGAGGGGAGGTTGCCACTCCTTCCTGGGACCTTCCTTCTGCCCATCCCAGGTTTTTTTTTAACAGTTCATAAAGTGGCTTGGCTATTCTGGCAAAGTCAGCAATGTATGATCTGTAATAACCTAGGAAACCCATGAGTTTCCTCACCTCACGAACAGTGCTGGGCCTTTCCCATTTTAATGCTTGCACCACCTCCATTTCTTTGAGGTTCATCCTGTACCCTTGTTCGGAGATGATGAGGCCTATGTAACATACCTCTCGCTTGAAAAATTCACACTTCTTTGGTCTGAGCTTGATACCACATTGTTTCTGTCGCTGTAGCACTCTCGCCAAGTCTTCTAGATGTTGGTCGAAGTTCTTGCTGAAAAGTAACACGTCGTCAAGGTAGGGGATGCAGATATCATCTCTCAACTCTCCTAAACACCCTTCCATTTACCTCTGGAAGGCAGCTGGTGCATTTGTGAGACCAAAGGGTATCCGCACCCACTCGTACAGCCCCCAGGGTGTTATAAAGGCAGTGTAGGCCCTGCTGTCTTCACTAATGAATCCTTGATGGTAGCCTTTTCCTTGGTCCAACACTGTGAACCACGAATTTCCCAGCAGGAAGAATCACCTCCTCATCTGTGATATTTTCTACCATCACTGTGATACTGTTGCTGTCCTTCAGAGGCACCTGGATAATCTGTTTGTTTATCTTTATCCCTGCAGGCCATGGCGCTTCTGAATTGGGCTCCAGCATTACCTGTGTTCCCAGGTCACCTGTCTTCCTCCCTTTTCCACAACTGACACTCACCCTTTCATGCCTTGGGAGGATCACAGGTCTTCGTCCCAGTCTTACAGTATGACAGTTGCTGCTGTTTTTACATTTCTTCAGGAGTGATAGTACTGCTTTTGCTTTCCTTGGGCTAACTTCTAGAGATGAACTCAGTGTGTTCACAAGAGCACTCAATGGAATCTGCTGGACTGCCTTAGATTGGACAAGTTCTTCAATCACATTAAAACCAATGATTGGTTTCTCCAACTCACTGAATGTAATGAGGATCGGTACCAGCAGATGTCGGTCCCTCCCTCCAGTCTCAGTGTTTACCCACAGACGAAACTCTACTTTCATCCAACCCTCATATGGGATGCTCATCCCATTAGCTGCAGTCAGATGGAGTTCTCTCTCCTCAAGCAGTTCTCCTACTGGTCTCACCTCTGCATCAGGTAAGTGTTCCTTCTTCCACTCTGAGCTCACAATTGAAACTTGCGACCCTGTGTCCCAGAGCACTGATGTATTAACACCTCCCAGTGAACACTGGACCTGACACCTGCGTCCCACTAAACTGGCCGTTTTCTCTTGTTTAGTTGACCCTGGCCCTCCAGGTGAGTGAGTTCTTGATAAACTTGCCATGATATCTGAGGTAATCTCAATCTTGCTTGACGTAGCGTTGAGCACCGCTCGTTTCCGACAACCTGCAGCCCAGTGCTCACTGCTGCCGCACTTGTAACAGTGTTCACACCTTTCTTCGGGGGTTGGTTTGCTCACACTGGATACAGTGTCTCCTGTTTACTCGAGCAGGTGAACACTGTCTCCGATTGGATCTCTGGTTATTGTTTCTGAGTGTTTGAGGTCGTGATGTCTGAACCAGGTTTGCCACTTGAGAAGTTAGGTTCTGAATCACTTCACAAATCACTTTGTCCCTTTCATCCAACTTCTCCATCAGGCTGTTGGGTTTAGATTTTTTCTCTTTCTTTACATTGACTCCTTTATCTTGCTCAGCATGTGTATGTTCCTCCTCACAAACTGTGGCCACCTTTGCGGTCTTGGGTCGCGTGTTTAAAAGCTTTGATTTTCTTTCAAGCTCCAGGCTGTATGACATGTTAATTTTTTTCCAAAAGCACCTCATCCTCCACCAGCGGGTTTTCCAGGTAGGGATTTAGGTCTGTCCGTATGCTGTCATCATGGAGGCCTGTCCAGACGGTCTGCAAAAACTGATTTTGAATTAGTTCTTGATTGTATTTTAATCCAGTCTTTACATTCTCAGATGCTGACAGAATTCTTTGCCTGAGATCCATGGCTCGTACCAGGAACTGAATCGATGTTTCCTTAGGCTCTTGGACTGCACGGGTGAGTGAATGATACAGTTCTGTTGCATCTTTTTCAATGAAGTGTGCTCTGAGAATTTGTTTTAGTGCAGGCAGTGTCAAATCTGTTCTACTCTCCAGGTAACTTCTCAAACTGACTCCTGGGATAATTGCTTGAATGACTGCTTCAACACTCTCTCCCTCTTCATAACCTCTATTGCATGCTCTTTGAATCTGTCTGTCTAAACTGGCAAAATTCAATTTGTCCCTCTGACCAGGTTCCCCAATTTGTCCAATTATTTTCAGTTCTTTTTTAAACACTGGATGCATAATCGGGACATATTCTCCAGACGTAGACAAACTTTGAATTTTTCTGCTTGTTTTGACATGTTCTGATTCTGTTCCAGTGATTCTCACCAGTTTTTCTGGTGCACTTTCCTTGCCGCCCACAGGCTGGCGCTCCAGGACAACTTTTTGCTGTATCTCGTCGCTTGTTTCACGCTCTACACTGGGCGAACTATAGGTCTCCTCATCATCATAATTTCTCAAACCGTCGATTTTCTCCTTTATGTCTAACAGCATAGACAATCCTTCATCTTCGAGTGAAACTACCTCATCTCCTTCCAAATACTGTAGAATGCGTCTCCTTAATGCGCGAGGTGGGTGTGTCTCCCCCTCCCCCACATTTAGCTTAAGCAGTTCACACAGTCTTGTCAGTTGCGAAACGTATAATTCGAGTAGTTTACTCTCAATTTCATCCAGTGTAGCTTCCCACAAAGGCAACATTATGACTTGTCACTGAACAGTCTCATATAACTCACTTCGCAGCCTTTTCTCTCTCCGTGGCTCGCGGTTACTATCTATTCTTCCTGAAATCCGTCACAAACCGGGCGGAAACACCAGTTTTATGTTGCCCCCTTGGACAAGGATCAGGACTACCACTTGATTTTTCTGTAGATTTATTCATAAAATGAAATCTGCATCTCCATAAAGTTGGTCAGCAGCAGGAAGCATGAAGTGCTCTAAAAAGTCCTGGTATACGGCTGCGTTGACCTTGGACCTCAGAAAACACAGTGGACCAACACCAGCAGATAACATGGTACCCCAAACCATCACTGACTGTAAACTTTACACTGGACCTCAAGCAACGTGGATTGTGTGCCTCTCCTCTCTTCCTCCAGACTCTGGGACCCTGATTTCCAAAGGAAATGCAAAATTTACTTTCATCAGAGAACATAAATTTGGACCACTCAGCAGCAGTCCAGTCCTTTTTGTCTTTAGCCCAGGCGAGATGCTTCTGACGCTGTCTGTTGTTCAAGAGTGCCTTGACACAAGGAATGCGACAGCTGAAACCCATGTCTTGCATACTTCTGTGCGTAGTGGTTCTTGAAGCACTGACTCCAGCTGCAGTCTGATCTTTGTGAATCTCTCCCATTTATCCCTATTGCTTGTACACTTTTTTCTACCACATCTTTTCCTTCCCTTCGCCTCTCTATTAATGTGCTTGGACACAGAGCTCTGTGAACAGCCAGCCTCTTTTGCAATGACCTTTTGTGTCTTGCCCTCCTTGTGCAACGTGTCAATGGTCGTCTTTTGGACAACTGTCAAGTCACCAGTCTTCCCCATGATTGTGTAGCCTACAGAACTAGACTGAGAGACCATTTAAAGGCATTTGCAGGTGTTTTGAGTTAATTAGCTGATTAGTGTGTGGCACCAGGTGTCTTCAATATTGAACCTTTTCACAATATTCTAATTTTCTGAGATACTGAATTTGGGATTTTCCTTAGTTGTCAGTTATAATCATCAAAATTAAAAGAAATAAACACTTGAAATATGTCAGACTGTGTGTAATGAATGAATATAATATACCAGTTTCACTTTTTGAATGGAATTAGTGAAATAAATCAACTTTTTGATGATATTCTAATTATATGACCAGCACCTGTAAATTACCAACAAGATCTCAAACAGAAACATACTCATACTCAGCTTGAAAATATGTTCAAAACACATAAATATATCAATCACGCATATAGTTCATGAACCTATCCAACGTATTCTGCTCGCCTTAAAACGATACAATCAAAAACCTGTCCCAAAAGACAGACAGACAGACAAAACCTCAATGATAGCTGAGATGGATCGAGAGGGAGGACAAAATAATTATCCTTCGCCATAACTGGCCCAAGTCTCAGCCAAGTTAATTACCCATAACTGGCCCTGAATTGGGCCAGTTATGGCCCATGTGTGGCCCTTGTCTGGAATCTAGACCTGGTCCACACTAGGACTGTAATTCATTGCGGTATGTGGGCCAAGCAAAAGCTGATTGTGTGGGCCAGAGCTGGGCCAGAGAAAAATTGCTATGTGGGCCGGAGCTGGGCCAGAGAAAAATTGCTATGTGGGATCTGAGGTCCTGTATGACCATAGCTGGCCCTATTCTGGTCCTATACGCTGGACCAGATGGGTTCCACGTCAGCCTCAACAAAACCATAACCAAGCCACTTGATACACACCCCTCCCAGATGAATAATCACAACATAGACAATATTCTGAACAAATATTTAATCATGTTTAATCAGCAAACCAAGTTCAATGAATCTCACACCTAACATACAGCGTTATCGTCAGTTCACACTTTCAAAAAACTATAAAAAACATGCTTATTTGTTTTGCTTGGTCAGTGTTACGGGAAGTAGACCAGACACAGAGGATGTGAAATAACACCGTGAAGTTTATTGAATTCAGCAGTCAGGTAAGTAGGGAAGAGTGTTGAGAGAATAACTGGAGTTCTTAGAACGATAAAGGATATACTGATGTTGGTCTCCGAAGACAAGCTGGGGTGACAGACGAAGCCAGGCAGACATAGGAGACACAAAGGATCACCGAGGACAAGGAACAGGGGTGTAAGTACTCTTGAGGTAAGTATCCGTACAGAATAGGAGTCCACTTCGTGTAAGCGAGATCGGACAACTGACTGATGTGAGGTGTGTGCTTAAGTAGGGCTGGCATAATTGAGTGTTGATGAGGTGCAGGTGGCTTGAGTTAAAACTCAGGTGACAGTGACCGCTGTGTGAGATTGGTGGTGGAGCCTGACTGATCTGTGACTGACAGTGTGTTCACCCTGTTGGAATATGGCAGTGTGAATTGGCTTTTAGGTGCTTTGGAAAACAAAACAAAAAAACAGAAAAAGAAATATATATTTGTTTAATGTTCACGCAATTAACACAAAATTCTTAAATAAGGTAGTTTCTCTATTTTTGCAATATTCATGTGTTCATGTCCCTGAATAATATCTGCATGAACCTAAGTCTGAAGAGTACAACCAGTAATAATAATAACTAGTAGACATCAATCCTTGTGAGTGAGAAGTTTGGTGTGGAGGCTGGATTTTGAACTGACTTCTGTCCAGGTTATCTGTCTTCACGAACTGAAATACAATTCAAACAAGCAACGTAGTGTGAGGCTCTTTCATTCACAATGCTAATTTTGGCCTCGGTGGTGAAGTGTGCAGAAAATTCTGCTGGACTGAAATTTAGTCTTTGGTGAACAGTCTTCAAGAGTGCAAATAATATTTTAAATTTTTAGAATCTTTCAGGCTCGCGTGAGGTTTCCACAAGCAACAAAGTTTGCTTGAACAAAAACTTGGTAACACTTTATTTTGATGGTCCCTTTTGAACATTCTGTTGACACTAAGTAATATTGCAACTACATGTCAACAAGCTCTCATTAGAGTATTAGTAGACTGTCTGCTTCTTATCTTCTAACTCGTTTTTGTGTTGGTCTCCCAACAGACACTCTACTGACTGTAAGTAACTTTGCAACTACATGTCAACTTGATCTAACCCTAACCCTACCAGTCAACTAATACACTACTAACACTCTAATGAGAGTCAGTAGATATGTAGGTGCAACATTACTTATAGTCAACAGAATGTTTTAAAGGGTACATCAAAATAAAGTGAAACCAAAAACTTCACTACATTTAAAGTTTAGAAAATAATATACATACAGACCGTTACAGTTTGAAGCGAGGTGCGTTCACAGTACTCTAGTTCTGTCTTACCGTTATTCATTTTAATTTCAAAGAACTTTTTTATTATCATCTTTGTATTTTTTTTAATTGTCGAATTTGGTCCTCCAAGTCACTGTTTTAAAACATTAAGCCACATTAAGCGTTTTATTATGTCCCAAAACCGTGCCTTTAAATAAGCACTGACTTATTAATTTGTTTGTGTCCAAGTTCAAAATACTATGAACTGCTCCATTGTGAACATACGAGCTATAACCACTGCAAGCTGTAAAGTAAACAGGGAGAGTTTGTCCAAACTCAAATGGTTTTGCAAGGGAACGCAAATATCTTTGCAAGAGAACGCAAAGGTTTTGCAAAGGAATGCAAAGTTTCTCGAGGGAAAACAAAAGTTTTGAGAGAGAACGCAAAACATTTGAAAAAAAAATTTTTTCCTCCCACCCTGAATTTTTTCCACTCACCCGCGAATTTTTCCCACCACAATGTCCTTTAAAGGGCTCCATAGGATTTGGTTGTGTGTTCTTGAAATCAAATCTTCAGAAAAAGTCAGTCAGTCCCATCTGCTATCTGAATATTAGTCATCAGCACCGTTCTGGAGAACGTGTGTCGTGTTAGACGGTTTGCTTCACAAGGATCGATGGGTGACGGTGGAGGCGAGGGAGCTAGGAGCCGAGGTGGAGCCACTGGGTCAACGGACCGAGGTGGAGTCCGGGCCGAGGAGGCTGGAGGCGGAGGTGAGGGATACTCCAGCCCCGGCGACGCTGGAGGATGGCAGTCCCGTGGGGCTCGCACCGCATTGATGGTGGGCTGAGGGCGAGCAAAGGGGCTGCCAGATGACAGCGGTGGAGGAGGCAGGAGCCGGTGGGAGGGCGGGCATTTGTGAGCCTCAGGGCTTTCAGGGCTAACCCTTGTAGGGCACTTCCGAGGGGCCGGCACTGGCGGGCACTTGCGAGGGGCTGGCACTGGCGGGCTTGCTATACTTGCTATACCGAGAGACGGTGAGGGGTGATCTGTTTCTCACCAGAATCCACTCCACGAAGGCGGCAAAATCCTCTCGAGGACCATCCTCGGACGACAGCGCTCTGCACGCGGTGTTCAAACTTGTGTTGTAGAATGAGCAGAGCGTGCCGTCCGGGTAGCTGGTGGCATTAGCTATCATCAGGAACAGTCTGGTGTGGTCCTCGAGAGATCTGTTCCCCTGCTCCAGCAGGAGGAGGAGGAATTTGGGCCGTACATGGGGATCCATAGAACAAAAACGGAAAGAAAAACGACTGGGAAAAAACGGGAGCAAAACGGAGGGTATAAACCCGTAGGTTACTGTATTCTGGGTCGATCTTTCTGTCACGGGTAGCACGGGAACCAGGAACAAGGAGACGAGGAATTCATAACAGGGGGTTTTAATATTCAGACAGGAACACAGATCACAGGTAGGGTAGGCACTTGAAGACTGACAAACACTAACTGAAAGGACTGGGGCTTATAAAGACAAGACAATCAAGGAACTAAGGAGACACACCTGGAATCAAATAAAACAATCAAAGGGAGACAGAAACTGGGTCACAGGGCACACATGGGGAGCAAAACACACACAAGACAGTCCAGGGGCGTGACACACGCATTCTATTTTCATTTGTCTCAGGATTCCTACATGAAAGCTAAAAAAGATGACTTTTTAAACTGTTTTTACATTTACTTAACACGTCTGTATCAAGAAGATATTTATGTCATCACAAACCATCAGACTGGGGATGATAAGATGGACTTATTGAATATTTCCATGTTTCTTATATCAGTTATTTGATAAAATCTTAGTCAAATAAACCTATATAGACCAGTTGTTTTTATTTTAATAAAATAAAACATTATACTGTGAAAAAATGCTACATTTAAACCCCACGGTTAATTTTTAAAGTGAGAAAAAGTGTAATCTGTTGTAAAGATTCTATGAGACATTTGTAGCACCTTGTTTAGGAATTACTTTTGTTGAAAACAACCTTATGACAACTAATTTTTAGTCTGATTTAGCTCTAATTTATAAATAAAATCTCTGTAACCGCCTTGCGTTCATCAGAGGATTGTTTCCCTGCTTCTAATCCTCATCATGGTTATAGGTTTGAAAGATCTAAAAATCTACATAAAGTATTTGTTAAAATGAAAGTTATAACATTGTTTAATCATACTGCTTTTCATCATCTTGTAGAGATACCCAGTGTGATTCTAAAAGTTTTTATTTGTAAAAGATTTGTATGAGACATCATAAGTCTAAATATTTAACTGCAGGGTTGTTTGTGTCAGCAAATAGACACAGGACACAGAGGTAAGTGTAATACAATCAACCGGTTTATTGAGTAGCAGCAGAGGGGAATGAGATAAGCAGAATGTCAAGGTAAATAGGCGGGTAATGGGAATGCCTTTGCCTATAGGGGCTTATCCGAGTGTGAATGTCCTTCGTCCTTTTCCAGGGGGTCCGGAGGGAACAGCGGAGCATGGCGACGGTGGAGAACAGGGATAGGAACACTGGAGCAACTGGTAAGTACACAAAAGGTATGTGGGTCAGATTAGTCAACATGGATAGTATGAGACTAGACAGTGAGATAACTGGAGGAGTGCAGGGATATAGTGGGATTGGGATCTGGCGAGTGTCGTTAGTGGAGACTGTGGTGACTGGTGACTCTGACAGTACTCCCTTCTCCAGGGGCGGCTCCTGACGCCCTATTACGGCGACAGGGGTGGCCACGGGGTGTGGGACATTCAGGGTGGTTCAGGTGAAACTCGGCCAGGAGAGCAGGATCAAGCACATCGTCCCGGTCCACCCAGGACCTTTCCTCTGGCCCGTACCCCTCCCAGTCAATCAGATATTCCAGGTGACCACCCTGTCACCGAGAGTCCAGGATATCCTGCACCCTGTAGACTTGGGGCTCCTCAATGATTTCGGGAGGAGGAGGTACAACAGGCTCGTCGGGTTCTGTGACAGAGGGAGAGATGGGCTTGAGGAGTGAGACATGGAATGATGGCTGAATACCATACCGTGCAGGGAGTTGGAGATGGAAGGTGATCTCTGCCTTTATCTGCCTTTCTATGGTAAAGGGACCGATATAGCGGGGACTCCGCTTATGGCAAGGCAGGCGGAGACGCAGATCCCAGGTGGAGAGCCAGACCTTATCTCCAGGATGATAGACGGGGGTAGAAGACCGGCGGGCATCTGCATAGGTCTTGTGTCTCCGCACTGCCTGCTGGAGTTGGACATGAACTGAGTCCCAAACACTCTCGTTCGGAACCAGTGGTCGACAGCTGGAACGTCAGAGGGCTCCTATGTCCAGGGAAACAGAGGGGGTTGGTTGCAGAGTATGCACTGGCAAGGGGTGAGGCCGGTGGTGGTTTGCTTGAGGGAATTTTGTGCATACTCAGCCCACGGGAGGAAGCGGTTCCAGTCGTGCTGGTTGTCATGACAGTAGGCCTGGAGATATCTCCCAATCTCCTGAATCTTCCACTCAGTCTGGATGTTAGTCTGGGGGTGATACCCTGAGGAGAGACTGACAGTGACATCGAGGAGTTTGAAGAAAGCCTTCCAGACACGGAAGACAAACTGTGGACCACGGTCAGAGACGATATCTTCCGGGATGCCGAAGGTGCGGAAGAGATTATGGAAGAGGGCCTCTGCTATTTCGAGGGCGGTGGGTAAACCCCGGAGGGGAATTAACTTGCAGGCTTTGGAAAATCTATCAACTGCGATGAGTATGCAGGTATAACCTTCTGACTTGGGGAGATCTGTGACGAAGCCGACTCCGGGACGACGTGGAATGGGTAATGGTACTAATTTTCCAGTGAGTAAGTGATGTGGAATTTTGGTGATGGTGCAGACTGAGCATCCACTAACGTACTGGGAGACATCCCGGGCCATACTGGGCCACCAGTACTGAGGTTGGAGGAGCGACAGAGTACGCTGGCTGCCAGGGTGTCCAGAGCCCAGGGAAGCATGCAGGGAGCCCAGAAGGGAAGTCCTCAAGGAGGTGGGCACGTAGGTTTTGCCCTCTGGTGATGGAGGCGATGCGGATCTGTTCATCCAGGGCCCACCGGATGGGGCTCACAAGGAAGGATGGAGGGAGTATGGGTTCAGGTGTGGAGGGTTCATCGGGGGCATGGATGTGTGAGAGGGAATCTGCCTTGACATTCTTATCTCCGGGGCGATACTTGATGGAAAACTGGAACCGGGTGAAGAAGAGGGCCCAGCGAGCCTGCCGGGCATTTAACCTCTTGGCGCTTCGGAGATATTTCAGGTTTTTGTGGTCAGTGATGACCGTAAAGGGGTGTTGAGCTCCTTACAGCCAGTGTCTCCATTCCTCCAGTGCCAGTTTAATGGCGAGCAGCTCCCGATTTCCAATAATGTAGTTCCGCTCCGCTGGGGAAAGCTTCCTGGAGAAGTGCATGCAAGGGTGGAGTCAGGGAGGCTCTCCGTGGTATTAGGACAGCACTGCTCCCACACCGGTGGTGGAGGCATCCACTTCCACTTTGAATGGGAGTTGGGGTTCGGGATGTGAGAGGAAGGGAGCAGTGCAGAAGGCCTCCTGGAGCTTCTTGTAGGCAGCTTGAGCTTCGGAGTTCCAGGACAGAGACTTGGGTTTCTGACAGAGCATGGAAGTGAGGGGGGCTGAGAGGAAACTGAAGTTCAGAATGAACCTCCAGTAGAAATTGGTGAAGGCGAGGAATCGTTGAAGTTCCTTTACTGACTGAGGCTGGGGCCAGTCCCGGATGGCTTGGACCTTCCCCTGGTCCATCTGGATCCAATCTGCACTGAGGATGTAGCCGAGGAACTGGACCGTGGGGCAGTGAAACTCACACTTCTCGAGCTTCAGGTAGAGGTGGTGTTTCCTGAGTTGGCGTAGGACCTGCATCACGTGATGGCGATGTTCGGCCAGGTTCCGAGAGTAGATTAGGATATCATCTATGTACACAATGACAAACCGGTGGAGGAACTCCCGGAACAACTCGTTCATAAATCCCTGGAAGACAGACGGAGAGTTGGAAAGGCCATACGGCATGACCCGATATTCATAGTGGCCTGATGGGGTAATGAACGCTGTCTTCCACTCATCGCCCTCCCAGATACGAACGAGGTTATAGGTGCTTCAAGGGTGGCCGGGACCAGGGGAAGAGGATAAGGGAGCTTGACCATGTGATCATTGAGGGTCCGGTAGTCAATGCAGGGCCACAAGCCTCCGTCCTTCTTGCCCATGAAGAGGCAGCTTCAGGCCGCAGGAGGGGTGGAAGGATGAATGAACTGTTGTTGGAGAGCCTCCTTGATGTAATCCTCCATCGCCTTGCGCTCCGGGTTGGACAGGGGATATACTCTACCCTTGGGGAATATAGCTCCAGGCAGCAGGTCAATGGCACAATCCCATGGCTGGTGTGGTGGTAACTTCGTGGCTGCCTGTTTGCTGAACACATCCTGGAACGCTATGTAGTCAGATGGGATCGTCAAAAAGGTTCGGGGCTCTCCACTAGGGTGGAAGAGACTTGGAGCTTTGGGCTACTAACCAGGGGTACATGGACGTTGGAGAGACAGTCTTGGATGCAGGTTTTATTCCATCGGAGAATCTCACTGGTATCCCATCTGACTTCGGGGGAATATTGAGATATATACCAGGGGGTCCGGAGGGAACAGTGGAGCGTGGAGACGGTGGAGAACTGGAGAACAGGGATAGGAACACTGGAGTAACTGGTAAGTACACAAAAGGTAAGTGGGTCAGGTTAGTCAACATGGATAGTATGAGACCAGACAGTGAGAGAACTGGAGGAGTGCAGGGATATAGTGCTGTTGATGAGTGCTGACAGGTGGCAGTGATTAGAAAGCAGGGGATTGGGATCTGGTGAGTGTCATTAGTGGAGACTGCAGTGACTTTTGTTGAGGCTTGAAAATGTGTGAATAAAAATGATAAATGTAACTAAAATGAACTGTAACACTTTATTTTAGGGTGTCTTAACTAGCTGCTTATTAGCATGCATATTACAAGAATATTAACCAGTTATTAGTACTAATTAAGCACATATTAACCTAACCCTAACCCTTATTCTACATCCCAAATCCTACCCAATACCTAAACTTCACAACTACCTTACTAACTATTAATAAGCAGAAAATTAGGAGTTTATTGAGGGAAAAGTCACAGTTAATAGTTAATAAGTGTTCCCTATTCTAAAGTGTTACCCAACATTTTCCTACATCTTATTAAAAACAATCACCTTGACCCTCCCTATTTATTTAAGTTTGTTGTTATCGACCTCTTTATCTATCACATCTCATCCTGAACATCAGTTTGAAGCCACATTCGAGGTAGGAGTTCACAGTCAGTGAACTCCTACCTAAACCTTTTACAGAGTTCATGAATCGCAGGTGCCCGTCATAAAATGTTTAACACGGATATCCTTTGATCAATGAACAATAACACCAAAGTTTACGATGCCCGACCCCCTCAAGAAACTCCTTAGATTGCAAATGATTCACAACCCCCAGAAACTTTAGATGTTTTACATCTTTTGATATACATTACGCTGATATAGACGCACCAGTAATGACGTGCTCCAGCCACGCAGTGCCATTCTCATTTCGTCGCACTGTGTGAGATGAAATATTTACATTTCATGCAATGTTGTAAAAAGTTTAGGCGTCTAATTATGGCGGAAAATCCAAAGACCCTCAAAACATATGATTTAATACCAGTTTGCTTGCACATATGCGTGTATGCATTTTAAAGGAACACTCCACTTTTTTTGGAAATAGGCTCATTCTCCAACTCCTCCCAGAGTTAAAGGGGTCATATAATGCCATTTTTGTACAAGCTAATATGATTCTTTAGGGTCTAAATTGAAAGTTTGTAATATACTTTAATTAAAAATTCTCATTAGTATTGTAAGAAAACACTCATTTTACCTGCTCAAAAACAGCTCTGTTTTCAGCACACCGTTTTAGTGCGTGTGTTTTTAAATGCTAGTGAGCTTTGCTCGCCCCGCCCCTCTATTCTGTGGGGCGTTTTTGACACAACACACGTGGAGTGTTGCCTTGACAACAGTTGAGGGTATATTTTGAAGAATGGCGGTAAATATGTGATCAGATAACATAACTTATTCTGGCATAATATTGAAAAACATCAATTAGAGTATTTATAGTCTTGGATCATATGCATTTGCAGGATGTAAACAGTATTTTGCAGGTATTGTGTTACCATTAATTTTCATGCAGTTATAACTGTTTTTTATTTATTTAAATTTTTTACATTACTTCTTAACAGACACCGTTATAAACCATCTACAAAAGTAAGCTTAGTGTAGTGTTATCATGTTAACTTTAATACCTGTGTACACAGTTTGTAATAACACAATAACCATAACGTTTTGTTCATTATAAACGTGGGATTATTAATTATATTGAGAACGTCGTAAATAGAAAACATGCATGTACCCTGAATGTAAACATTAGCCACATACATCGTGAAGCGTGCTAGCGATTTGCAAAGATTAATATAAAGATTAATATAAAGGTTAATTAAACGTTACACTCACTTCTTCTGGAGGTTCAGCAGGAACACGAATAGTTGGTACCGATTCTTTTTTCAGGAGCAGCTTCTTAGCAAAACCAGCTTTATACTGACCTTCATTTATAAAGCAGTCTGGTGAAAAATGATTCGCGGTTTGGACTTAGGAACATCAAAATGACTGCTGTGTTCATTATTGCACCCGAGAACAGAACACCACAATCGCTTAGATGCCATTCTGCTCATAGACAGCTCCAGCGTATATCAACAATGATGCGCGGACTATGATTGACAGCTCGCTCACGAGCAAGGGCGGGTCTGTGTTGAAACACTGCTGTCAATCAACCATCGTGGTAGGGGCGTCCGACCGTGTGGCGTCACACGGTCGAACGGCTTGATTTGAGACAGGGTAAAACAAATAAGGAGATTAAAAAAAAACACTGGATGGATTTTTATCATTTTATGATGGTTGTGTACAGGCACTGCTAACACACATTTCAGTACAATCAACTTGTAAAAGTGCATGTACCATTATATGACCCCTTTAATAAGTTGAGTTTTACCATTTTTGAATCCATTCAGCCGATCTCCGGGTCTGGCGATAGCACTTTTAGCATAGCTTAGCATAGATCATTGAATCCGATTATGACCAGTAGCATCGCGTTCAAAAATGACCAAAGAGTTTTGATATTTGTCCTATTTAAAACTTGACTCTTCTGTAGTTATATCGTGTACTAAGACCGGCAGAAAATGAAAAGTTGCGATTTTCTAGGCTGATATGATTAGGAACTACTCTCATTCCGGCGTAATAATCAAGGAACTTTGCTGCCATAACATGGCCGCAGCAGGCGTAGTGATATTACGCAGCGCCTGAAAGTAGTCCCCAGCTAGGTAACTACTAGTTATAATATAGCTGGGGACTACTTTCAGGCGCTGCGTAATATCACTGCGCCTGCTGCGGCCATGTTACGGCAGCAAAGTTCCTTGATTATTATGCCGGAATGAGAGTAGTTCCTAATTTAAATGTATGTTCGATGTTTTTTCTTGATATGTGTGTGAAAAACTTTAATAAAAACTTCCCTTGATCCCATTTAACACCAATACAACGTTTCACAATTTAAAGTTTAAAAGCACATAGTTTTTTAACAGTTTTCCACGGCCCACACATTCTCAAACAATAAGAGAACTGTCAAATTCCTTTCAATCGCTGGGATGGATAAACACATAGCCCACTTAGACGGGTGGGGGTGGACACGAACAGGTGTCCAGTAATGGGTGGGAGGGAGGGTTGGGGGTGGAATTTTTATGACACCCCTCATCAATCAAATTTTGGACACATAGTATACAATGATCTCTCTCCTGTAAATAGATAACTTCATGTACGGCAGTTAATTTCTTCATATAAGATCGAAGTTCCATTTGCAATTGCTCTAGAGGAGGTAATTTGTAGGGACCTCTACAAATCGACTTGTAAACATTTCATGCAGTATTAAGTGCGTGTTTCTGTTAGTTTGCATCACGTTATCATATCCACATAATCCATTACCAAATGCTTGAATGGTCCTTCTGGTACTGGTATATGAGCTATTGGTGTCATTGTTCCTTTCCTCACATTGTTTTTGGCACAAACTTCACATGTGGCCAGAAATACATCTAACATTGCATGTAAATAAGGAGACCAATATCCTTGCTGTTTAATTTTTCCTTATCACTTCCCCCTTGCACAATGGTCAAAACCATGCACATTTGAAATGAGAATATTCAAAAGTGAAGTTGGGGCAACAATTTGCCCTTCATGTGTATGCCACATATCTTGCTTGCGTGTCTTTTTTGGCTCCCCTTTGGTGCCACATTGTGTGCTCATAAGGGCCCGCTTGTTGTTGAATTCAAATAATATCGTCCATATTGAAGTTGAGGTTCTATAAGTACTACAGGTGCTAATACTGCTACCTGACATCCTGAGGCTTTTTTAGCTTCCAAATCTGCTGCATTTTTTCCCTTAATGACAAAATCATTTCTTTTTTTATGAGCCTTACACTTGATTATTGCTAGTCTTTTTGGTAGCATCATAGCAGAAATTAATTGACCTATTTGTTCAGCATGTTGGATGGTAGTCCCATTGTTCTTTTTAAAACCTCTTTGCTTCCATACTGCTCCAAATAAATGACATAAGAGAGAGATCCCAGGATACCTTGTGTCAAAAAGTTTGATTTATTGCCCCTCATAAAGATAAGACCCCCACCCCTCCCTCCCACCCAAACTGGACACCCAAACTGGACACCTGTTTTGTCCACCCCCCCACCCATCTGTTTTTACTGTCCAGTGATCCTAAGGTATTTATGAATGTTTTGGGAAATGTGTTTTTTGTGCGGGCCATTGAAGACAGTTATGTGTTTAAACTTTAAATTGTGAAACTGTGTTAAACGGGACAAAGGGAAGTTTTTATTGGAGTTTTTCACTTACACACATCAACAAAAAACATCAAACATATACGTAAAATGAGCGATGACTTGCTAGTGTTGTTGTAACGAGCTCTAACTAGTTTAAAAACGTTTTAAGTTAAATAAAAAGAAGTAGAAGTGTGCGTGTTTGTTTATTTAAAACAAACAAAGCATCTGACACGTTAGTTAAAACAATAGCTTAATATTACAAGTTAAAGAAAATAGAGTTGACTCATCTTACCGTCTTCTAAAGCAAAAAGCATCAGAAGCGAACGTTAAGATACTTTACAACGTTCTAACATTAGAGATTAAAAGGTAGCTTTTGACTCATCTTCTAAAACAAAAAAGCATCAGAAGCGAACGTTAAGATACAACGTTCTAACATTACAAGTTAAAGAAAATAGAGCTGACTCATCTTACCGTCTTCTAAAACAAAAAAGAATCTGACACGTTCGTTAAGTAAAAAGTCAAAATCTTGTTACAAAAATTAAACAAAAGAAAAAGAGCAGACAATCTTACGCAGCCCGTCCGTCAGATAACCGCACACTAGCGCGTCAAAACTCAGAATGCGCTTACGCCGCTGAATCCAGACCACGCCTACTGCCAGCCCCTAACAGCAGGTGTACTGACGGCTTCAGTTGTAATGTTGTGTTTAAAAAAGGAGTGTTGAGGGTAGCCTATCTTCACCTTCACAAAATACAGACGAGGTTTTGCGAATTGGAAAAAAAAAAAAACAGAAAATTGTTCTACAACAATGGCTGAAAGATCGTTACCTAAAACTCCAGAGAAGACCGTTGAGGGTGCTATGGGTGATCTTACTCTAGCGCCTAGGAAGATGAAACATGGACCGTGTTTGGTCAATTTCCTCCACGAGTCTATGGATAATGTCAAGTACGATCTTCATTTATCCGGTAATCGTGTATGCAGTTACAACTTTGACAAGACCAACAGAGAGGTCAGACTGCGTACCGTGGACAATGATGAAAGGTTCAAGTATGACACGTGCGAAGATCCTGAATTGTTTTTCACTGTAAAAGACTGGTGTTTATTTTACAATTATGTCTGGCGTGATCTAAAAGACGGTTGCGACGACCCGCTATTCATAGGGGAGTGGAACGGTATTACGCCTGGAATGAGATACATAGTGCTGGGGGACCATGTTAACAAGTACGCTGATGATTACGTTTATATACTTTGTAGCGACCACACTGAAGGCCTACCTGAGCGCGCATGGCCGATATCTGAAGAGGATCATCTCAAATACTATAGAATTAAATTCTTGTTTCAATGGAAAGATGTCCCTGCGTTAGAAGACATATTTGAGAAGATTGACAAAATGTTTAAATGGTGCGAGGCATTTGACAGATACAACAACATAAAAGTGAAATTGTTTCATCCCGAATGGTGCGTGACCAGTCGGAGAGGCGTTCACGTAGCTCCGCCTACATTCTATTATCATTAAATACAGAGCGACAGGGGTCTCAGAGGAAATAGACTTTGAAACGCTAACACCTGCAACATGACCCAAGAAAATACTTCAACGCCTCTTAGCGATGTATGCGACGAGGTTGCATCCGCGGAGGGATCGTCTACGGACAACATTACCTGGCTGAACAAATTTTGTACAGAGCTCGGATACCATAACCTCGCTTTCCTGGCAAAGCATGCACCGTCTCAACCTGCAGCACCTGACGCCGCAACCTCCGATTCCGTCTTGGATACGGTCGACGGATGCATCGGCGTGACCGCCCATAAAATTATTAAGGCTGTTGTCGGAATCATTCTGGAACACCTGGTCGACAGGCAGCTTAAAAAAAATTGCTATGGCTGTTCGGTCGATCATCTGTCGCAAACACAACATTCGTGTCTCTATGAGGCTCCGGCGTACTATTTTCTCGGATGTTTTGAAGAACTGAGGGGTAAAGTGTGTAAATCCGATCTAAAGTTCATTCTGGCCAGAACCTTGAAACTGTTCGGTTTATCACCGCACCTCCAGAGGATTCAGGGCGTTGTCGATGCCGTTCTGTGCGAACTCAGAGATGAGATGTACATAGTGGGCGGATTGGCAGAACTCAGGACGAAACTTGTGGATGAAAACTGTGAACAGGCTGTTTTTGACGCCGTCGACAGCTGGAAGAAAAGCGCACCTGCGGATTCTGACTAACCTGGGGGAAGATGGGAAACCTCTACAGCACGCCCTGTCTGGCAAAACTCTTATTTAAACAACGAATTAAGAGAGAAATAATACATTTATTGTATAAGACCATTGATGATAATAATGATTGTTATGTGAATAATGAACGTTTAATGAAAATAAAAAATCAAATGACTGTTATACGAGGGATGTCGAATGAGTGGAAACTTATGACAAGGCGATGCATCGCAAAGGGGTATGATCCCTGTATGACCGTTAAAAACATTCTCGAAATCATGTCTGAATCTGAAGAAAGTCTTAAAATAGGTAACATTTTATGTCTTTGTACTTATGTAACTGATGTGTGTATGATCTTGTTGTCAAGAAATGAATCGACGGATGTGTGTAAAATTATTGACACATTAGTTGAACATATGACGGTGAAAAATATTGTATCGTGTATGAAGTTCCTTCAATATATAGATAACGTATAACCAATCATATTTAATGTTTGACCCCCCCTCCCTTCTACAATGATTGTAAATAAAAACCTACTTGACACTATTCGTTCTGTCATTATTTTTTGAAAAAACAGTGGAGTAAGATGTCCGAATTAATGAAAAAAACATACTACAATCCTTCAAACCCGGGGTCTTTGGGGGGTAAAAAACGGTTAAAACGCGCAGTGTTACAGGAATACGGCGTAACTCTGAATGATAGAGAGGTTACGGACTGGCTAGCCGCTCAAGACGCATATACCTTACACAGAACCGCGCCTGTGAAATACATGCGTAATAGGGTCGTGGTGTTTGGGAAAGACGTACAGTTTCAAGCAGATCTGGTCGACATGTCTGCTTATTCGAAAGAAAACGATGATATAAAATTTTTACTGACTTGTATCGACGTTTTCAGCAAGTACGCATGGGCACGCCCGCTGAAGAATAAGACGGGAAAGGAGGTTACGAAAGCGTTCGAATCTATACTCAAAGAAAACCGTGTGCCTCAAAAATTACAGACTGATAAAGGTACTGAATTTTTTAACAAACATTTCCAGCAACTGATGAAAAAGTATAACATACATCATTTTGCTACGGCAAGCGATGTAAAAGCATCGGTGGTGGAGCGCTTTAATCGCACGCTTCGTGACAGAATGTCGCGATTTTTAACAGCCATCAATTCAAAGCGTTATTACGATATCTTACAAGACCTTATAGATGGGTATAATGCCAGCTATCACAAAAGCATTAAAATGCGACCCCTGGATGTTCATAAAGAAAACGAAGCGGATGTGTTTAATAATCTGTATGGAAGGATGCGTAAAGGTGCACCTGTCTTTAGGTATAAAATTGGCGATGTGGTTAGGGTGTCTAAAGTCAGGCATGTATTTTCTAAGGGGTACGAGCAGAATTACACAGAAGAGTTTTTCACTATAGCGGCCTGCATACCACGGACCCCGCCAGTGTACAGGTTACAAGACTACGACGGGGATATTATCGAAGGTTGTTTTTATGAAAAAGAATTACAAAAAATTATTGTGAATCAAGATAAGTCGTTTAAAATAGAGAAGATTTTAGATCGTAAAAAGAGAGGAAAAAAAACGTTCTGTCTCGTGAAATGGTGGGGCTGGCCGACTAAATTTACGTCATGGTTGCCAGAAAGCTCCATCTTGGACTTACAGAACCGTTTAAAATGACGACGAGGTAATCTTAAATATCATTCGCAATAATCTACGTCATGGCCGAGGGCGGTTTTTACGTTACGCTTCCTTGCAACGCGTCGATGAATGTATATCCTGACAACTGTATTTCTAATTACAAAACAAGACTCACCAGAAGTATGAACCTCAAAGGCCAGTGGGAGGTAGGCCTGATCGAATTTTATTATCCAATTTCCTGGTATACATTTAACGAGGAGGATGCGGCGTTTATTATTAACACGACCCCCACCATACTGAGTTATGATGAGAAACGTTACGAAGAGGATGCGGGTGTGATTATCTATATTAAAGAAAAAAATCTTCAAAACGTATCTAAAGTATGTAATACGTTAAAAGTGGGATATTACGAGGATGTACTGTTTCTGGTTAGAGAAATAAATACGAATCTACCTCCTAGAGTGACCCTCGGTTACGATCATGTCAAAAACAGGATATTTCTAAAAGCACCGACGAACACATCTTTGATATTTTACGGGAAGTTGGCCATTATTTTAGGTTTAAAACCGGGCGTGCCTCTAGGATCTGTAAATCAGCCTCGTAAAGACCATCCTGATGACGCACCTGTCGTGACGCACGCCCCACATCAGGCAGACATAAGAGGGGGTTTTTACAGTATGTACATATACACGGACATGATTGAATATCAATCAGTCGGCGATTCGTATGTACCGTTACTGAGAACTGTACATATAGAGGGAACGTCTAACGACATAGTCAGTGTTAGATTCGATAAGCCGCATTACGCGCCTGTGAATAAATCTGATATTACAGACATATGCATCGAAATCAAAGACGATCAGAACAAACACGTACGTTTCACTTACGGTAAAGTTGTGGTTAAACTACACTTCAGACCAGTGAAGTAGTTTTTGGTTTGTTTTGTTTTTTTGTTTTAACAAAACTATCGCACGAGTATGGACCCCGAACGCTACGTCGCTTACTACCGAAACCAAGCGGGTAACGGGTTACCCGGCTATGCTGGCGGTCCTGTTATGTACGGGGGCGGTATAGGAGGTATTTTCAAAGCGCTTTTCAGAACTGCTCTACCTCTGTTGAAAAGAGGTTTTAGTATAGCAAAACCACATCTAAAAGCCGCTGCGAGAAATATAGCTAGCGACGTCGTAACCACCGCCCTATCGAGATCGTATAACGATAATAATAACAATGGTCAAAACGGTAACGGGTTAATGGTTATGTCGCGCGGGTCTTTTAAACCGCCCGGAGTGCGAGCGCGTAGGGGGAGTGGCCGCGTGAAGAAAGCTAAACGTACTAGTAAGAAGCGTACACTCGCAAAACGCTCACGACGCTCTCGTGCGAAACATGTAAAGAAATCTGTCCGTGTCAAAAGACCGCTGAACACTATTTTCTAAACATGTCACTGTTCCACAATATGTCAGAGGAGTGTATTAAATCCGAGTTAGATTTATTTACCGTTCCTATGACCCAGACGTCTATTGAAAAAAACACCTACGTGGAAATACCGCCTTTATCTGCAATAACGGATTCATCGCCGTTAGAATTTTTTATTGCAGGGACGGGTGAAGATTACATCGATCTTAATAACACACTGTTATACACGCGGGTCAAAATAACCAGGCCGGACGGTACCGATATAGCAGACGGCGCACCTGTCGGTTTAATAAATTACCCCGGAGCGTGTATATTCTCGCAGGTGGATGTGTCTCTAGGCGATCGCTTAATAACACAGAGTTCTAGTACGTACCCTTATAGATGCTTGATCGAGGCTCTGATCAATTTCGGAAAAGATACCCTCGAAAGTGTCTTTTCAGCCGGATTGTTTTACAAAGACACGCCGGGTCACATGGACGCCACAGATCCCGCAGGTGAAAACACAGGATTAATGAAGCGCGCAGCGTTTACCAATGCTAGTAATGTCGTAGAATTACTAGCACCCATCTATAGCGATATATTCTTTCAGGAGAAGTTAATGTTGAATGGTATAGACCTGCGAATACGGATGACAAGAGGTAAAGACGAGTTTTGTTTGATGCGAGATGACCTGAACGCTTATAAACTCAATATTGTATCCGCGTCTCTTTTTGTGAAAAAAGTTTCGGTTTCACCGGGCGTACGGCTAGGACACGCGCAAGCGCTTCTATCCACCACAGCTAAATACCCCATAGAACGCGTGTGTCTGAAGAATTTCTCTATACCGGTAGGATCTCGCGTGTCTAATCAAGAAAATCTTTTTTTGGGGACTTTACCAAAATCTATAATTTTAGCAATGACAGAAAATACGGCTTTTTCAGGCGCGTACGATAAAAACCCCTTTGCTTTTAAACATTTTAACCTGGAATTTCTGGCTTTATATCGTGACGGAACACAAATCCCGTCCAAACCCCTTCAGCCTGAATATGAGAACGGATCCGCCGTGAGGGACTTTTATCAACTCGTATTATCTACCGGAAGACATCTTAAAAATCAGCCTCTGGCAATAGATCGCCAGGATTTTCTCAACGGATACACCCTCTACGGATTTAATTTATCGCCCGATGAAGATTGTTCGAATCACGTATCATTAATTAGATCGGGAAACATTAGACTGGAAGCGCGATTCAGACAACCTCTCGTGCAATCCGTAACCATTATCGTATACGCGATTTTTGATTCAATCGTTGAAATATCCAATCGAAGACAGGTGCTGGTCGATTATTACTGACCGAGAAGGCGAAATGAATACCGTCCAACTAACGGCCATTATGGATAAAATTACGCACAACACGTATTTTTTAGGAGTGCTTCCGTGCGATTACCTACCCAAAACCCCGTTAAAGAATTTACCGGCCATGCTCATTTTTAATACGGATCCTTCCACAGAATCGGGTCAACACTGGGCAGCCATCTACATAAACAACGACGGCGTTAGTTGTTTTTTCGACAGCTTTGGTGGAAACCCTAAAGATCCGCGTTTTCCGAAGACTGTCCAAGATTTTTTAAAAAACAATTCTATTCGCGTGCAATACTCTAACAAACAGGTTCAAGACTTCGCATCAGATGCATGCGGCCAACATTGTGTGTTTTTTCTGTATCACATGTCAAAAGGTTACGGTTATGAAAATATTGTTAAAATGTATTATGATGATCTAATTAAAAATGATGACATGGTTGTTCGATTTGTAAAGAGATTGAAACCTCGTCTCTGTGATACATTTAATTGTATTCACTGCGTGCAGATCTGTAAAGTTCTATTACATGTTTAATAAATAAAAGATGTAATCTCAAATGTGTGTACTTTATAAATAAAAGAAGTTGGGTAATCAGTTATATCTTTTTTTCTTTTTCTTTATTAATATAATGTTGATATTTCAACACATTTTAATACAAATATTTCAAACATGGTTACAAATATATTTACAAACAGTAACTTAAAAAGTTAACCACGCGCTAGCATCAAGAGTCGGTGAATTAAACACATCTCCTGCTGGGGTACTAAGCCTCGACTTGCTCGTAAGCTTTTTACCGCGTCGTTGTTTCAACGGGGTCGTCATCTTTGGCGACATCTGCTGGATGTGTCCGGGTGATTTCCCTTTAAGGGTTTCGACCGACCGTTTAACTTGCGGATTGCTTATAGTTGAAAATGGTATATTTAAAACGGCAAAAGCATCTAGAAATCCGGTCCATCCGCGAGGCCTGTATTCATCGCGGACGGTATGAGGAGCTGTTATGCTTTTAACCAAATCCATCACATGCGAACCGGCGATTACGCGTCCTTTAAACACAAACTCTCCAGAATCTGTCCATGAACACAACTGCTTAGCATTAGACATTTTATTCAAAATGAATTTGACGTTTTTTAATCGCCTTTGCGGTACGTTGTTTAAGATCTCGTTGACTATGTGATCCTCTTCATCGTCGTTATTAGACGGTGGGTCATGTGAGTTAGCAGGTGTACTAGCAGGTGCGTCGTTGTGAACGTTATCCTGTCTCGGGAGCGTGAGAGTTAAATTACCGCTCTCCAAATCGCCCTGTTTTACTATAGTTAAAAACCTCTGCAAGACGTTGGAATAAAGTTTAGCTTTCCCGTGCGAATCTAAATCAGACCTCTGTAATATATTTCTTATAGCACCATCCAAATCATTCTCCACAACTTGTTGAATTGTCTCGCGAACGTTCCCGGCTCTTAATTTATTCAGCTGATTCTGCGGAATTACATAATGCTTTTCAGCATATTCCATTCCTATTGTTGTCTGGATGTTATTAAACTAGTGATAAAAGGTATGGCGACACTTAACAGAGGAACGAGGAATCCTCCTCTTTGATTAATCAGACGTTTTTTCTCTCGACGGTGATCTTTTTACTAGCCGCGTATTTGATTTCTTCTTTTTTCTTTTTTAATCTTCGGAACTGTGCACTGTTTAGAGGTATGGTACCGCGGAGCACGTTAAGAGCTATTTCGCATAAGGATAGAATCAGTTGATCCGATGCCGACTGTAAAATGACACGCCGCTGCTTCGGCGAAGCCTTATATAACAGTTTTAAAAGAGGTAGGTTTTTACAAAGCCTATCGCTCATTTTTCTTATTTTCATCAAAGTTTACCACGTTCTTTTCTGTACGTACACCACCTGATGATCTGAAAACAGATCCGATCTGAGACGAAAACGTTCGGGCGTTTTAGCTTTAAAGTCAATCAGCAGAAATCCGTAAGGCTTATTGGTTGCATCCTGATAAAATTCCATGAAATATTTAGTGTCCCCTGGAAAAATTTGTCGTCCTAAAACCATTATTTGCATAGAGTCTCTGGGACTCTTGTACAAAATAATATAATGAGTATTCAGCGTAATAGTTCTACTGGTTTTACCTTGAAAAAACAGATTCTGAGTTATCAATATAATGGAAAATGATTTATGATGAACATATTTCGTGAAGGCGTGCGAGAGTTCATCGTTCGAATATGCTAATTCCATTAAATCATCGCAAATCAAAATAGATTTCTTATTAGGAGGCAATAAATTTTCATCCGTTAAAGATTTTGGTATGCCTTCAATAAATTTAATATCAAACAATGACAAGAGTTCATCATACAATGGTTGCCAACAGCTGTATAAAAAAACAATATTATCAATTTTTACATTGATCAGCTTATCTGCGTTACACAACAGATTTTTCACAAAGACAGTCTTCCCGCTTCCGGAAGGCCCGGAGACCACGGCGGAGAACGGGAAATTAAAACGAAAGTCAAAACCTTCTTCAACATACACATCATCTGGTCTGGACATATTGTTAATAACCGTAAGGTAAAGTGGAGCAGTCAGGCAAAAGAATCCGTTTGTCATAAACCACTTTGAATCTTTTCAAAAGTGATCTGTTATGTAGTGTGAACTTCTTTTTATTCCGTACAATGGTCTCTGTACGGGTGAGTAGATGGGACGTGTCACGTGATGCTACATATCCCTGTACCAGAGAGATCATACTTTCTAAGGTAACGATTTGCGCATTCGAAGAATGGAGCGTGATCCCTTTCGCTTTAAGGGTGACTTTATTTTTTGCAGTTTTAAAGCCGTACGATTTAGGACCGGTTGATGCGAATTCTGTGATGTTATCGTCTATGTCGAGTTCGTTCGTCAGTTCGCCTAGGTACGAACCTGTTTGAGGCATCCATTCGCCTTCTTTTGACGAAAAGATAACACTGTCTGTATCTACGTAAAAAACGCGCGGGCCTAATCTGTCCATAAGGTCGTATAATTCCAACCGTCCGTAAGCCGTGGTGAATGAGGCGATAAACACATTAACATCGCATGCGGGGGCGGGGTCGTCTTCAGCATAGCACCACTGTACTAGGGCTACAGAGTCTGATACGAATGAGAAGTGTTTAATTACATGGTAGTTTCCAAAAATGTGACGGGCGAAATCTTCAGGATCTGTCAAAAGTTCGGTTTTAAGGTAAATTACATCTAAGTCCGAATCTCCCCCAAAGGGCGTTCAATAAAAATTTATTTATAGATCTACGCGCCGGATTGAGAGTTATTTTGTCTATGTCAAGATGAACACCCTCCTTCTCAAAATAATCTTCAACGTAAGACTGTTTTTCAGCATCTGTCACTACGTGCGGGGGGAAACCTGAAGCCTCTTGCTTGAATTTGAGAAACGTCTTAACATATTCGGTGAATAATGTGTCTGACGTCTGTGGGAAGTGCCAGACTTCCACGATTCTGACAACTGTATAACCTTTAACTAGTGCGTGTGAGAGTTCCACAGACGTCCAAACCCCTGAAATAGCTCTTTCTTCGTCGCTATGGTTACAATGCGTTTGTAGTTGTTGCTCTGCGCAGGTACGACACAGAGCGAACAATAACTTCCCCTGCGGCGATTTGAAAGGGATGAGCGGATGAAGCAGTTTACGCGGTGGCAGCACCGTGCATTTAATAAGTCCAAAGTAAGACTCGACCTGTTCAAAATCTTTTAAAATTATTTCAGGATGCCCGATGGGGTAAGTTTTACGTGACTGTACGAAAGGGTACAACGACGTAAAGTCATTATATGATACGCGTTCGCCCTCTGTAACTTTATGGTAAAGCTTCAGTGCATTCGTTCGACCACCGAAAAGCGACGCCCTGGGATTCAGACGTTCAGGTGCCGCGTAATTACTCATAAAAGTCCTAACATCAGGATCGTTTTGTTTGGCATTCTCCCACTGACATTCCCAAATAGTAATTACTTTGAGGTTGTAAGTTTTACGCAGAACTTCCAGCTTATTATCAGACTGTCTTCTGAGCAGACCGAAAGGTGTTTTTGACACAGGATTTAATTCGTTAGGATTAAAACGACAGCAATGTCCGTGCCAGAAACACCCCAGGAATTCCAAAGCCATTCTATCGCCGTTAAACTCATAATATCCATCCACGTGATAAGATCCGAATTTGACTTCTCCGTGATTTAATGCATGATGCACGTCAACGTTTTTGGTCGCTTTAATATATTCCAACCACTGGATGGACGGGGTAGAATAAGCTTTGTACTGATCAAGATAGGCGTTTTTATGCGTCAGGGCTATTGTGTCTTTGGATAAAAAAAGTGTTTTAAACACCTTCATAGCGCACCCCGCGAGCGTTACACATCCGAAGGGGTCCACGTTTGTACACGCTATAAACTCGTTTCTGTATTTCATACAACCCTCACGTAACAAAACAACGTCGTTCTTGCAATACATCGCCAGTTGTGTTTTGAAATTAAACACCTGTCCTACTACGCTCTCGTACCACGTATCAAATTTGACCTGATCAGATTCGGACATTGTATTGTATCCATAATCTTCTTTAGATGGATAGGGTCCGACGTAATTTGCATTTTGCAAACGATTAAAACGATGGGGGAAGAATCCTTTTTCGTCGGCGTTTAGGTTTAAAGCGGAGGGCATTTTTGATAATTTCATAGGTAAGAAGCTGTAACTGTCTATGTATCTCTGTTTAAATACATGATCGTACATATATATACGAGTCTGCATCCTTGGAGTATAATTTTTGGTGCCAAACCTTGACTTGTGAAATACTCGAGCAATATATAAGAGTCAAAACCTGAAGCGTTGTGTGCTATAAATATAAAGTCTGTAAATTTTGGACGTCTGAAATGTTTGACCATTTTGTCTACGCAATCAACGCCTTCGGCTGTAAACTCTTCACCGTCTTGCGAAATGGCGCACACGTAATTTGCAGTATGTCTTGAATCTTCGTGCATCGTCTCAAAATCGAAATAAATATATTTTTCGCTATGCACTTCAGGTTTTACGGGCTGAATATAACAGCTGTGATGGCCTTCATCTACCAGTATGTCGTTGCAATGCGGACATTTGGTCGGGGGACACTTGTGCGGTGATAGTTTATCATCCGTCCATTTCGCTCTATACTGTCTGCAGCATCTGCCGCAAAATTTTACGAGATCGCAGCGTGACCTCACCCCTTCACTTTGCGGTTGTTTATGCGTTTCGTAACAGAAGTCAGATCTGCAATATCTAGCGCAGTCCTCACATTGCGTCCATTTCTTAGGATGTGTGTGACACTGAGGTGTATTACACACATTGCATGTAAATTTGCAATAATGTAAACTACGATCGTTAAAGCCTTGATAGCAGTACTCACAAACGTAGCCGTACCCTAAGAAACCCTTCAGATTTTTTATCATATAATAATGCTCAGCATGCAGATATAAATGTACGGTGTTCGGGTGTGTTTCATCTGTATTTTTATACACTTCCAATTTACCTGAACACGTTCTGTGAAAGATGACTATTTTTAGGTCTAGGGCTGTTTCGAATTTAGATACGTCGTGAAACGCTATTTTATCTTGAGGATGATAACCCTGTTCTGTGTGTATGTTGTTGGCTATTCTGACCAATTCCTGATCGGGGCAATGAGGGTTTAAAAAACGCGCCAGGCATATGCTGAAACACATGTTGTCTGTTATATTTTTTGCGACGAAAAGATGCATCTTATTTTTTTGGATTATCATATTGTGCGCTAGGTCGGCTAACTTTCTACGACCTCCGCCTTGTCTATTACGTACCACAGACACGCATAAATGTAACACAGAATCGCACCCCACATCCGCGTTGCTTTGAACCGTTCGTTCGATTTGATCGATAAACGTATTAACGTCGTGATTATTATCTGGCATTAGAACCGCATTAATGTCTGTGGGGAGACTCTCACCTTGCAGCGACACGTTCATAAAACCGGATTCGCCTGCCAACAAACGTGAAAAATCTACGATCTCATTCAAAATATCTTGCAAAAAGATATTATATGCTGCATAATCATCTGCGGCGATTTCGCGGAAATTTAAAGTTCTGCGAATTTCTAAACCATTAAATCTCGATCTTGGGGTAATTGTAAAATCGCTCACACGACCACCTTCATTTATTAGCCTATCTATAAAATTTTGGCTGAGACCCATATTTGGTGCTGAAGGATCGTAGCTTGAGGCGTCATCGTTAGATGAACCCGCACCAATCTGACCGTCATTTATAGTTACATCCAGCCATTCATACTGTTCATCTACCAGTTCGTGCAATCTTTCGGTCATGTTAAGCGAATCTGGTTGTAACATCTGTAATTGATTATTAATGAGCTCGTGTAACAGATCGGTGTTATTTTGAGAATCGTGTCTAGGTCTTAATGATCTCTGATCATCTTCTGGCACATGTCCATGCAAATCGTCGTGACATCTTTTACCACTCATTTTGAAAATTTATTTTGAAAATCAGAAATACAAAATAGTTCAACCTTAAAGACAAACGGATGTAGCGCCTTGAAAACACCACAACGGTTCACAACGTAACATGTCCAGATATAACAAAAACAAACACTTACGGTATAAATTCAAAATAATCATTTTACCATCAGTGAGTAAAATTGAACCAGAAACTAATAGGAGATACAATCAACGGTGAGAAGTTACATATCAACACGTATATGATTTACTAATGTGAATAAATCAATAATACCTTGCTGTCAATGATAAACATTAATAACAGTATGAAAATTCAATATAGGTAACATACAAAATAATGTAAGGAAAATAATGAAAGGAAAATAATGAAAGGAAAATAACGTAAGGAAAAATCAGCTATTCAATTCATTGTACATTATCTCCTCGGTATCATACGTTAGGTAACATACAAAATAACGTAAGGAAAATAATGAAAGGAAAATAATGAAAGGAAAATAACATAAGGAAAAATCAGCTATTCAATTCATTGTACATTATCTCCTCGGTATCATACGTTAGGTAACATACAAAATAACGTAAGGAAAATAATGTAAGGAAAATAATGAAAGGAAAATAATGAAAGGAAAAATCAGCTATTCAATTCATTGTACATTATCTCCTCGGTATCATACGTTCATGCAAATCTACCAACATTCTTTGTAGCAGATTCAAACGCTCGGACATCAAAGATAAAGCATTTACCGCCAATCTCAGTTCGGTCCGGTTTTCCCGAATTTCCTCCGGTACTCCGATCATACTCTGGCGAAATTGCGTGAATTCGTTATATAACTCTTCGTGACAATTTCTCCAAAACTCCGCTGCATGTCGTAAGGCTTCGGTGTGTTGTTGTTGACAGGATATGACATTTCTTAAAATCGAAATAACGTCACCTTGCGCGTTAGCTGCAATCTCTTCGACTTGACGGTAAGTTAACGGTTGTCCGGCCAGATCAAAAAGTCTTTCGAAGTAACGATTAACACGGTTCAACGCTTCGCGATCAAGCCTTCTATTTAAATCACGGTCGCTAATCAGCTCCCGAGGTATTTCACGTAGTAATTCCGCATCCTCCTCCTCCTCCTCCTCCGCCTCCTCTTCTTCTTCTTCTTCACTCTCCGTATCAGTGAAGGAGACCTGATCCCACGCGTGGACCAGCGAATCAGACCAAGTTGTTAGCCCTCGTTGGTCGTGATCTTGTTCTGTAAAAAGAATAACAATAACCACTTTATTAATTTATTAAATAAAAGTCGAACATAAAATATGATAATGCGATTTTCTGTTTTAATACGCACCGTTGTTCTCTGAAGTCCTTAAACGACTGGTGGACGGCGAGTCGCTCGTTTCCTGTTCGGGCAGCCTCACGCGTTTTACGGCCTGTCCGCAACCGTACATTCGCTGCGTGGAGGGGACGATTACGTCTGTGTGCACGTTTGCACGGACGTTAGGCGTGTGAAGTTGTTCATCCGAACATTCCGTGTGGGAGGGGGTGGTCGTTGTGACATTGGCTGACTCGTGACGTAACTCGACCTCCACAATCTCCCTCTGCACATCCTCTGCAGTTATTGTTACAAGGTTGTTGTCATCATTGTGCACACCTGTCAAATTTAGTAAATACTGTTTATGAGGTTCGGTGTTTTTAACACGTTAAGAAAAACAAAACAAAACTAATATCAACTTACCGTTAAGACCGTTGTCGTCCTCGCAAACAGTTAGTTGGGCTTCATCAACTGAATAAATGATAATCATCATCATTATTATTAATAATAATAACATTATTAAACCGTACGATGGAAAAAAAGAGTAAAGACTTACATATCTCCTCGAGGATGTGTTCTAAATCTTCGTCAAACACAAGATTATCAAAAGTAGCTGGAAATAATAACGTCATGTTAAACAAATATTCACGTTAAAATATTTAAACATCTCCTATGACCAAAACATACTCACCATCGTAATTGTCAGCCATCGTTCCGACGTTTGTTGAGGTGTAACGGCGGCGTAAGAGAAGTTAGAGTTTTACAGTTAATGAGGATGTTATAACTTGTGCTTTTTAACGCATCACTTCGGGGGGACGTCTCTTGAAAATACGTCGTAAATCCGATAACAGCCGGCAGGGGGTGACCTAATACCACGAATCTTTAGTAAGGTACATGACACAACGTTAATTTGTGAAATAGTATGGTCAAATATTACGAAATTCGTGTTTAAACATAATGACTAACATTCTATAAATATTGCGATTATTCGTACATGCATACATAAAGGAACGCTTTTATTATTTACATTTAAACACCGGTTTCGCATCTGTTTACATAATTTACCTGACGGTATGATATAGATTTACGCTACATTATTTAAAACAGAAAGTCTGGATACATTTTATATTTAGACTCCTACTTATCGCTTGCGACCGCCATATATTTATTCGGATTCTGACTTTCCCTTATTCTCATCAAACCCATCCCGCGCAATTCATCAGACGCATGTTGGTTAGCCGGCTGCATCTTCATCACTTTACTTAACACAGTTGGAGGTGTTTCATCCCGTCGGTGAAACATCTTTTAGATTTTCTTTTTTTCTTTTACAACTTAATTGCTGCGATGTTAGCATATCCCTCGCATGTAGATGCATATCGTCCCTTATCTATGCGCGTTTGAACGCCGCGGGTGATTTTAACAGACGAAAAGTCAAAGTTCGGGATATCTGTTTATTGACCTGGCGTGATGTGAACCATCTGTTCAAACGATCGTTTGAAATAGGTCTTATATATTTCTTACGAAGGTAAAGTTTTTGCGTTATATGTATAGACCTACATCATAATATGTTTTAAGCGCTACAATGATCAAAGATCGTATAAAGAAATAACAAAATATGTGAAATTAAGTAAATTAAACGTCATTTTCCTACAACATAGACCATCTTATTAAAACAACCATCTTTGGAGATCCTCTATTTATTTAAACTTTATCACCTTCTTTATCTACCTCATTACATCCCGAACATCGGTTTGAAGACGTATTCGAATAGATTATAATTCGTTATAAATACTAATTTCTCAACTTTACCTAACTTTTAAGTTAACCAGCTATGTGTCATATAAAATCTTCAAAAGGGACATACATCCTTTGACCGGACAGTGAACTTTAAGTCTAAACTTTTGACAAAGTTCATACAAGCAGGCGCATGCCATAAATGGTTAACGTGTAAGTCGTTTGATCAATGAACGGCGAAGGCAAAGTTTACGATGCCAGACCCCCTCAAAAACTCGTTAGATTGCAAATGAGTTGCGTCTCCAGAAATACCTTCAGATGTTTTACAACGACCCTCTTGATCTGATACGGTCGCGTCGTTAATCATACGTCCAGACACAAAGTGTCGTTCTCATTTCGTTGCACTGCGTGAGACGATATATTTACATTTCGCGCGATAATGTAAAACGTTTAGGCGTCTAATTACTTCTGAAAAATCCAAAGGTGTCCAAAACGTTTGCTTTCATTCCGGTTTCCGCTCACATGCGCGTGTATGCGTTTTAACTATAGCTTCAGAAGTTTTAAGATTGACAAAATCAAAGAGTAAATAAAGATATTATACTACTAAAATAAAATAAAACAAGACAAACAACATTTTCGTGCGGCTTCAGAGGTGATTTTTATAAGAAAAAGCTGTGTAACCTCATTTTAAAAGTGAAAAAGTCTGGGTAATGTAACGCGTCAGAAGTCTTAAACTTGACAAAAAATAGAAGAGTAAATAAAGGTATTGCTAAATTAAGTGCGAATGACTAAACTACAATAAATAAAATAAATAAGCAGTAAATAAAATAAATAAGCAACGTTTCCCCGGCGGCTTAGGTACTGTTTGTTTAAAAGGAAAAAACTAGACTAACCTAATTTTAAGGTAAAAAGCTTTAGGATGAGTGCCAAATTGTTTCATTAATTAAGAAATGTTAAAGATTTATTAAAATAACGTTCGTTCTAATGTTAAAACATTACTTTAATTCTTTTAAATCTTTGCCCTGGTCTCTCCTCACGCTGTTAGGGGCCGGCAGTAGGCGTGGTCTGGATTCAGCGGCGTAAGCGCATTCTGAGTTTTGACGCGCTAGTGTGCGGTTATCTGACGGACGGGCTGCGTAAGATTGTCTGCTCTTTTTCTTTTGTTTAATTTTTGTAACAAGATTTTGACTTTTTACTTAACGAACGTGTCAGATTCTTTTTTGTTTTAGAAGACGGTAAGATGAGTCAGCTCTATTTTCTTTAACTTGTAATGTTAGAACGTTGTATCTTAACGTTCGCTTCTGATGCTTTTTTGTTTTAGAAGATGAGTCAAAAGCTACCTTTTAATCTCTAATGTTAGAACGTTGTAAAGTATCTTAACGTTCGCTTCTGATGCTTTTTGCTTTAGAAGACGGTAAGATGAGTCAACTCTATTTTCTTTAACTTGTAATATTAAGCTATTGTTTTAACTAACGTGTCAGATGCTTTGTTTGTTTTAAATAAACAAACACGCACACTTCTACTTCTTTTTATTTAACTTAAAACGTTTTTAAACTAGTTAGAGCTCGTTACAACAACACTAGCAAGTCGTCGCTCATTTTACGTATATGTTTGATGTTTTTTGTTGATGTGTGTAAGTGAAAAACTCCAATAAAAACTTCCCTTTGTCCCGTTTAACACAGTTTCACAATTTAAAGTTTAAACACATAACTGTCTTCAATGGCCCGCACAAAAAACACATTTCCCAAAACATTCATAAATACCTTAGGATCACTGGACAGTAAAAACAGATGGGTGGGGGGGTGGACAAAACAGGTGTCCAGTTTGGGTGTCCAGTTTGGGTGGGAGGGAGGGGTGGGGGTCTTATCTTTATGAGGGGCAATAAATCAAACTTTTTGACACAAGGTATCCTGGGATCTCTCTGACATACACTATGAGCATATTTTGAATCAGTGAAAATATCGGCTGTTTATCCCTTTGCCAGTTGACATGCAGCTGTGAGAGCTTTTAAATCTGCTAATTGAGCAGAACATGGCTGTACACAATGTTGTGATATCACAGGCACAAATTCTTCCTTGTCCTTTTTCACTACTGAATATCCTGTATGATTTCCTACATGATCTCTAAAGCTAGAACCATCTACAAAGCAAGTGACTTCTGCCTCAAATATTTCCAAATAAAATGCTATTCTCTCTGTAATCATTCTTTCCATTATCTTTCCTATATGTGAGGTCAATGCTATTGGCTGATGATTCTTCGGATTTGACGGGTCCTTTCCAGGTTTCCAAATAGGAATAATCACTGACTCTTTCCATCCAGTAGTTTCCACCCAAACTTCATTATAAAAGCCTAATAGTTTTATAGATGCCAAAACACCCAAATGTTTTAACATTATGCAGCAGATTTCATCCTTTCCAGGAGATGTTATTCCAGCTCTTGCTATTGCCCTCTTCATTTCTTCCATAGTGAACAGTGCATCCCTTGTACTATTAGTTTCCTTCCGCTTATCAATCCTTCCAGAATAAACTGATTCTGTTAATTCCCTTCCTCTCTTTCCCTTCTCAGTTAGATTATTTGAGCTATGGATTTCAATGAGTGCCTTTGCTATCATTTCTGCCTTTTCTTCATCAGATGCTGCTGCCTTTTCCCTCACCTTCATAAGAGGGTATTTCCATTCTCTCCTGATTCCTCTCATGCTTTTAATCATGTCCCATACCTCTCCCACAGGTGTTGATCTACCTATTTTATTACAAAACTTCTGCCAACTTTGTCTTTTTGCATTCCGTATAATTTTCCTAACCTTTGCTTGCATTTGCTCATATTTAATTAAATTTTGAAAATTATGAGTTCTTCTTAAAATTCTTACAGCTTTATTTCTTTCTTTAACCTGAGGAGCTTTCGGCGGGCACAGTTCTCAAGAGGAATACTTCAGCTGCAAAAAGGTAAGTTATTTAATGTTCAATCTCGTGTTGTTTGATGTTTTAAATGTCAGAAGAGTATAGTTTTTAGATGGTTTCTATTAGGAGGTTTGCGATGATAGAACGTCAGAAAAACCATTCGGTCCTGGATATATTGAGTGTTGAAGAGTAAAGTTAGGCCTAACTCGTTAGAAAAACAATATGAAATTTTTTTATATAAAAAACTGATGAGCTGTATCCAGTGCACGATAATGTTAGCTAATTAAATTTGAATGAGTTAAATTCTATTTTGTTTGCTAGAATTCATTCGATCGTCTTTTTCAATGAGTGATTGCTATTGAATCATAGGAGTCGGACTGCGCTGGTGGCGCCATTAGGTGTGTTCGACTTGAAGCACGGTTACAGATGGCGATCAACAAGAGTAGCCGCATGCAGTCAGGGGCGGAGTTGAAACAGACACTTCAAGCCGGACACTTTCTGCTCCCGTTAGTGACGCTCACGCGGTGCTTGCATACTCTATCACAGATGAAGGGAAAAGTAAATACACAGACATTTCAGAAATGTTTTCATGAGCAACATAAACTTTTTATATACTGCTTAATACAGTGCCATCTGTTCAAGAATAAAGTTCAACATAATCATATACTATTTAAATACTAATAAAGTGGGGGTACATATGCTTTTATCAGTGTTTTTGATAAACAGAACTCAATATAACATTGCGACTACAGTAAAAAAGCTTTTACTGTTGGAAAAAAAAAAACAGATTTGTGAGGACTATTGGAATTGAAAAGGTTAGAATAAACCTGAAACACACGTGATCATTGTCATGCGGTGAATCTGGCCAATCATGAAACAGCCATGTCGTCATCAGCGCTCCTGCAGTCGCTCTGGAGAAACTGCACCAGCTGAGTCAGCAGGCTGCTTTTGAAATGCTCTCGTGGAATTTCGATGCCACACGTGACAGTCATGTGGTGTCGGCGCCGTCTCAAGACGGACAAATTTTCTAACCGGCATGCACTGCTTCAAGTCAAAATTTGATCGATCTGCGCAGCATTGCGTTAAGTCAAACGCACCTATTAATATCTATACGGGTGGCTCTCTGATTTGATTCACTTCACCATTCAATTGAGTCATTTGTTTGTGAATCAAACTGAGCACGCTGTTGTAGCATTACGCCTGCTAATATAATTCAATCTGAAATTAATAATAATATTTATTTTGTGGTAACTGCCATGTGGGACACAGAAAAACACTATAGATACGTAAGAGAAAGCCGTAAAATGTAAGTTCATTATCTTTTGTGCTTGAATGGAGGCCTAATCTGTCTGCTGCACTAGAGCAGGTTAAATTTTTAGAGTGAGTGAAAACTTTTGAAGTATATATATATAATATATATATATTGTGGCGGGGGTGAGGAATCACACACGACAAACAAGCTTAAAAGTCAAAGCAAAAACCCCGGAGGGTGGCTTTTATTTGTGAGAATATGTGAGTCTGAGGTGAGGTGCTCCGTGCTGTGCTCCAACTTCGTCCTCTGGTGTCCTAGACGTGTCGATATGGTGAGGTGCTCCTGTGTTCGGGGAGACCGGTCACTCGCTGTCGTCTGGCAGAGGGAAAAGAGAGCAGCATTAATCAGGAGGCTTCCTGGGAACTCACCAACGTGTGTGTGTGTGGTGGCTTTTAAGGAGTGGTGGTTGATGAGTTCCAGGTGTGGCCGGTCTGCCGGTAATGCGAGGTGCAGGTGTTCCTCTTCTGTTGCCAGGGCGACGCTGATGGCGGCTTGGGACACGTGTCACACTCCCCCCCCCCCAAGCGTTGTCCTGGTCCTCCTACACAACGGGGAAGTTAGGGGTGGGTGGGAGGTGAACCCTGACAGACCTGCGAAAGCTGCCCAGCCACGGGAGAGTCCATCTGCGTTGGCGTTGGCCGTCCCCGCCCGATGTTGCACGTCAAAGTGGAAGTCCTGGAGCGCCAGGAACCACCGGGTCACCCGTGCGTTGGTCTCTTTGGCTCGGGCCATCCACTGTAAGGGAGCATGATCTGTAATTAGGATGAATTTTCGCCCGAGGAGGTAGTACCTGAGCTCCAGGACTGCCCACTTGACGGCCAGCGCTTCCTTCTCGACCGTGGCATATCGTTGTTCCGCGGGGGTCAGCTTTCGGCTGATGTAGACCACCGGGTGTTCCTCGCCGTCCAGCACCTGAGAGAGGACGGCTCCCAACCCGGTGTCGGATGCGTCCGTCTGCAAGAGGAAGGGACAGCCGAAGTCTGGGGCCCGGAGGACGGGCTCGGAGGTGAGGGCCGCTTTTATCCTCTGGAAGGCTTGGTCGGTCTCGAGACTCCAGGGAACCTTCTCTGGCTGTCCCTTCCGGATCAGGTCTGTCAGGGGAGCAGCTAAGGAGGAGAAGTTAGGGATAAAACAGCGGTAGTACCCTGCCAACCCCAAAAAGGCCCGTACCTGCGTCTTGGTGGTGGGTTGTGGTGTCGAGAGGATGGCCGCTACCTTTTTCTCCTGGGGTCTGACCATACCCCGGCCCACCTGGAAGCCCAGGTACTTTGCGTCGAAGAGGCCAAGATGGCATTTCCGGGGGTTGGCAGTTAGTCCAGCCCGGCGAAGTTCCGTCAGCACCCTCCGCAACCGCTCCAGGTGTTCTTCCAAGGTTTCGGCGTGTATCACGACGTCGTCTAGATAGGCCGCCGCATAGGCCTGGTGGGGCCGCAACAGGACGTCCATTAACCGTTGGAAAGTAGCTGGTGCCCCGTGCAGGCCGAAGGCGAGAACCCGGTACTGCCAGTGGCCGCTAGGGGTTGAAAAGGCGGTCTTCGGATTTGCACTCTCGGTCAGCGGCACCTGCCAATATCCTTTGGTGAGATCAAGCGTGGATATGAACCGGGCCCTCCCCAGGCGGTCTATCAGCTCGTCCACTCGGGGCATCGGGTATCCGTCAAACTCGGAGATCTCATTCAGCCGACGGAAGTCATTACAGAAGCGGAGGGTGCCGTCCGGCTTCGGGACCATGACGATCGGGCTGGACCAGGGGCTGCGAGATGGTTCAATTACCCCTAACTTCAACATCTCCTGTATTTCTTCCTCGATGGCGTGTCGCCGAGCCTCCGGGATCCGGTAGGGCCGCTGCCTGACGATGGTGCCTGATGGGACGCGGATGTCATGGTGGAGGACGTTGGTCCGCCCGGGCAGGTGGGAGAACACATCGGAGAACTGACTGACAAGATGTTGTAGCTCCGTCTTCTGGGCAGCCGAGAGGTGTGGGTTGACATCAACAACCACGGGGTCTGAGGTGGCAAGGGCCGACAGCTGTGTCCAGGACCCGACCCACCGTTTCAGGAGATTGATGTGATAGAGCTGTTCTTCCCGTCGGCGTCCGGGCTGGCGGACTCGTTAGGTAACCAGTCCGACCTTCTCGATTACGGTGTACGGCCCTTGCCAGGTGGCCAGGAACTTGCAAGCAGCTGTGGGGACCAGAACCATCACGTGGTCTCCTGGCTGGAACTCCCGTGGTTGGGCTGCCCGGTTGTAGTGACGTTGCTGGGCCTGCTGCGCCTTGGTGAGGTGTTCCCGGACTAACGGCATCACTCTGTCAATCCTCTCCCTCATCTCCCGGATGTGCTCGACCGTGGAGCGATAGGCTGCTGGTTGTTGTTCCCATGCTTCCCTAGCTACGTCCAGGAGTCCCCGAGGTTGACGGCCGAAGAGCAGTTCAAAGGGGGAAAGCCCGTAGAGGCCTGGGGTACCTCCCGGATCCCAAAGAGCACATAGGGAAGCATCCGGTCCCAGTCCCGTTTATCCTCGGCAGCCACGCGGCGGAGCATTTGTTTCAGCGTTTGATTAAACCGCTCCACCAATCCATCCATCTGCGGGTGATATACTGAGGTTCGGAGTTGTTTCACCCGTAGGAGGCGACAGAGATCCGCCATTAGCCGGGACATGAACGGCGTGCCCTGGTCAGTCAGTATCTCCGCTGGGATGCCGACTCGGCTACATAGGAGGAACAGCTCCTGAGCGACGGCCTTGGATGTGGCCTTACGGAGAGGGATCGCTTCCGGGTACCGGGTGGCGTAGTCGACGATCACCAGGATGTGTTCGTGGCCACGGGCGGACTTCGGCAGCGGCCCTATTAGATCCATCCCGATGCGCTCGAAGGGCACCTCGATGATGGGCAGTGGAATCAGCGGGCTGGGGGGAGGAGTTTTTGGTGAGGTCCGTTGGCAGGTCGGGCATGCCTGACAGAAGCGTTTCACTTCGGCCTCCAGGCCTGGCCAGTGGAAACGGTCTCGGATGCGCTGGACGGTGTTGTGAACGCCAAGGTGTCCCGCCATCGGGTGAGCGTGAGCCAGTTCCATCACGATCCTGGTTTTGTTACGCGGGACGACCAATAATGTTTTTTCCTCCCCCCTCCGCTGTGCGACACAGTAAAGTAGGCCATTCTGGACCACAAAGTGGGGAATCGGATGGGGTGCTGGCAGGACTTCCTTCCCCTCGATCACCTGCACTTGTGTCCAGCAGTGCTTGAGGCGGTCGTCCCCGTGTTGCTCTTTTGCGAACGTGCCCCCTCCCGATATCTGTTGAAACACATCATAATACAAGTTAGTATTTTGGGAGGGGGACTCACCATCTCTGGCGCTGTCGGAGGCCAGCAACACGGGGCGTCGGCGGGGGCCTCGTCTTGGTCTCCTTCGACGGCGGTTCCCGGCAGGGCTGGCAGGCTGGCTAGCGGTGGCGAGAAGGCGATCAAATCCGGGCCAGTCTGTACCGATGAGAACGGGCACGGGCAGTCCTTTCACTATACCAGCTTCGACCGGCCAGGTCCCGGGAGCTGCCGTGATGTTTACCCGCCGCGCAGGCACCTGTCTCGTGTCCCCATGGACGCAGTGGAGAGGAGGGCCTTTGACTCGGCCCGGGGTGGAAGGACGGCTGGGTGGATGAGGCTGACTGTGCTGCCAGAGTCGAGGAGGGCCGGAAACGGTTTCCCATTTACTTTCACCTCCGTCCGTGGGGAGCCGTGGGCCGGTTTTTGGTGTAGCGTGCAGCCTGCCAGCCAAGCCCGATTTGGAGAGCGAGGTGGTTCGGTAGGCATGGGCTCATCCTGGGGGCCAGGAACCGCTGGCCTATTTACTGGTCGCGGGGTGCCCTCCGGCGCGCGTCGCTCCTGGACCACCCTCCGGGGAAAAGGCGGCCCTCGCTCCCCAACTTCCCGGTGCCGGGTGGCATCCGCCAGCTCGATGGCCTCCACGAGTTCCCCGACGGTCACTGGGTTCCGCATGCCAGCTGCTTGTCTAAGGGAGGGAGGAAGGGCCCTGAGAAGCTTATCCACCACCACGCGTTCCGCCACTTGGTTGGCGGTGGGGTTCCCGGCGAGTAGCCAGTGTCGCGCCAAGCGCATGAGTTCTGCCGCCTGGGCGCGGGCCGGCGACCGGACCTTGAACTCCCAATCGTGGAACAACTGGGCGGCACATATGGGCGAGAGACCCACCCGGGCCAGGATCTCCTTTCGAAGCTCTTCGTACGAGTCGCCTTTTTCCGGGGTCAGCGCGAAGTAGGCGCGTTGCGTCTCCCCGGTTAGCAGGGGGGCGATAATTGGAGCCCATTCCTCCGGCGGCCAATCTTCTCGGAGCGCGATGGCTTCGAACATCTGGAGAAAGTGTTCGACATCGTCGTGGGGGGTCATTTTTGGCAGCAGCTGTGTAGCGTGGGTCAGGCAGCGGGATTCGCTGGGCAGCGGCGAAACGGAGCTCGGCCAAATCCCGTTCTGTCTCACTTTGCCGGGAGGCCACATGCTCCATGATCTGTTGCTGGCGGATGCTCACCTCCGTCAGGTGTTTCAACAGCTCTTCCATGAGGGCGCGGGGAGGGGGAGCGGCCGCCTAAAACACAAAAACAAAAAAAAGGAGAAACAAAAGAAACGACTTTTAGTCCATATGCTGGGTGGGGTGTGTCGGTGATTCCTCAAACTCCTGCCCGCATTCTCCACCAGTGTGGCGGGGGTGAGGAATCACACACGACAAACAAGCTTAAAAGTCAAAGCAAAAACCCCGGAGGGTGGCTTTTATTTGTGAGAATATGTGAGTCTGAGGTGAGGTGCTCCGTGCTGTGCTCCAACTTCGTCCTCTGGTGTCCTAGACGTGTCGATATGGTGAGGTGCTCCTGTGTTCGGGGAGACCGGTCACTCGCTGTCGTCTGGCAGAGGGAAAAGAGAGCAGCATTAATCAGGAGGCTTCCTGGGAACTCACCAACGTGTGTGTGTGTGGTGGCTTTTAAGGAGTGGTGGTTGATGAGTTCCAGGTGTGGCCGGTCTGCCGGTAATGCGAGGTGCAGGTGTTCCTCTTCTGTTGCTAGGGCGACGCTGATGGCGGCTCGGGACACGTGTCACAATATATATATATATATATATATATATATATATATATATATAATGTGATTAAAATCATACTTATTTTACTGTGGTAGGGATTATTATGAGCAAACAAACTTAAATTTAATCTGAACACTGTAATCTGACATCTTTTTTTTTTTTTTTTTTACAGAAATTCTGAGCTGCTGCATGTACTTATGCATGAACATTCATCAAACATACTGGGTGCGGATTCTGGGTCTGGTCCTAATGATTGTAAAAAAAACAAAAAAAAAACTGTAATGCTTAAGATTTAATAATTACCTTACAGTATATATTTATACATAGGTAACCCTAGGTAACAGTAATCAACTGATCCAGTCAGCATCCAGACCAGACGGTGGACCTGCACCCAGGAACAACCACAACACATCCCTGAATGTCAGCGGAGACCATGTCAACTAGAAGACAGATCCCCTGTGAAGACCTCATTGATAGTCCCAGCACAGATCCTCAGCAAAGGCTACGAGAACCAGACAAGCTCTCTGCATAGGCCCTTTTTACCAGCTTCACCTGCTGGTGTGATGTTTCTTCAAGCAGAAGAAGTTGGATGAAATATTCTGAATGATATCAATCCACAACCTGACCTGTGATGCAGCCTGGAATAAATCACACCACGTTGATTCGTTTGGCCAGAGGAAAACTGGTTTCTTGACTGAGCCTGGTCTTGTTTGGGTTCCTTGTCACTGTTGCCTTTTGTCTTGCTTAGTTGAAGACACCTAATATTCAGCAATATTATTGACTTGACTGCACTGAGGCCATTTGATAAGAACTGAACTGAATTATGACACAATATTTTTTTTATATACAGCATCTCACAAAAGTGAGTACACCCCTCGCAAGGCAGTTGTCATCTTGGCGGTGTTTGGGGTCGTTATCATGTTGGAAAACTGCCGTTCAACCCAGTTTCCGAAGGGAGGGCATCATATTCTGCCTCATAATGTCACAGTACATATTGGAATCCATGTTTCCCTCAATGAATCTCAGCTCCCCAGTACCAGCAGCACTCATGCAGCCCCAGACCATGAAGCTACCACCACCATGCTTGACTGTAGGCAAGACACAATTTTCTTGGTACTCCTCACCAGGGTGTCACCACACACGCTGGACACCACCTGAGCCTCATCAGATCAGCCTCATCTGTCTTAGTCTCATCAGACCACAGGACATGGTTCTAGTAATTCATGCTCTTGGACAGGTTGTCTTCAGCAAACTGTTTGCAGGCTTTTTGTAAGCTGGGATGACGGCCATGCAAGCCGACTTGTTGCAGTGTGCGGTGTATGGTTTTGTTTCTGGATGTTTTTTGGTCATTTTTAGCATTATGTTGACAGCTTAATTAGCCACCAGTGTCAGACTATTAATAGCTAGCGATATCGCTAGTAAGCAGTGAATGCTGCGACTTTATAAGAAATCAAAGTTTAAATGAATTCTTACTAAGTTTTAACTTATATTGTAGTTTATATCATAAACTAAATTGTGTGCACAATATGTACAGTGAGCACTTTGACAAGACAGTGTCAGACTGTCAGGATAGGGATGGAGCTAAAGCATCTCTCTTTAATTTCACTACTCATTTACAAAGAGTAAGTTTATCATCACTAGATTATAAGGATTCCATAGCTTATCATAAAACTGTGGACTGATTATATAATTTTTATTTTATTTTTTTAGCCAACTGCAAACAGGACAAAGCAAGCCTTAAGGAAAGCTAAAGAAAGCATGTTCCCTGCATTTCCAAGAGACTAGGCTATACTTCCACAGCCAAATGTTGTATTTGTACTAGTTAAAACCCAGAACAGCCCTGAATGAATGGCCAGAATGACCCTAATCATATTCAAACCACTCTCTCTCCCCGGAACAGACTTCCAGGAACATTTTTTAACTTTTGTAAGGGTAGCTTTTATAACAATATAATTACCTTATTAAATGTTTCTGTCGTTTTTGTCAAATTTTTAAAAATAACCAGTTTCTTCAGTCAATCACAATACTATAGACTGCATTTAAAATTATTTACACAGGCTGTTTAATGTTGATCATGTACTGTATGTGCATTTACACAAAAACTGCATAATGTAAATAGCCTAGAAATGAGAAACACAGGAACTCCTTAGTGAGTGAAGCTGCTGTAGGGGAATTTACAGTAAAGACCCTCGGACCAGGTGTGTTGAATGAAGACCAGAAGTCAAGAGATTCGATCAAAAATGAAGAAAATTTACTGAAGATAGTTTGCAGTTTCATCAGCAGAAGTCAGCTTCAAGACTCACAATCGAGTTCGTAGGCCGCTCCGCGTACAAGTCAAAAACACCAGCAATTAAACCCAAACAGAGGTTGCTAATTGCGTCAATGCATATGTCATCAAAATTCTGATAGGTTCCAAATCCTAGATAAACTTAGACAATCTCCATGTCACGAATCTGGTCTGCACTCCTGTTCACTCACCACTAGAGGTCACCCGCTCACCACATGGACTGTCACACCACACATCACATGGACTCCAATTCCCATCATCCAACACTGATCACAGCTGTCACCAATCACTCATTGCACCAATCACGCACACCTGATCACACAGCTCCCACAATCACACACGCTTTATCAGCCTTGGACATTCTCTCCCTGGTCGCCGAGTATTGTATGCATCTTCGCTACCTTTCAGAGCCCGTTAGTTTTCCTTGCCTTGCCTAGCCTTGTTATTTAATCGTGTTTTCCCCTGCCTGGACTATTGCTAACGTTTTGACTACCTCTCCTGTCTCGCCCCTCTGGATACTGTTCGCAGATCATCGACCCACGCTTACCACTGTTTACTCTTTGTCTTGTCCCTGCCATACCTGTTTGCTATTGTTTGACCCTGCCTGTACGACCACGTCTCTGCCATAAAAGCCTGCACATGGATCCGTACACCTCTTGTCTCGTCAGCCACGTTACAGAATACTCGGCCACACGAGGATCCAGCGGCTTTCATGAACGATACTGGCCGGGTATGTACACTGCAGAACTATTATTAGCCCTCAAGCAGGGTATGCGATCACTTGAGGACTTTATCCTGGAATATCTCGACATTGCTAATAATTGTGATTTTCCAGATGATGTCTTGATCGACTTTTTTTGTGGCAGCATTAATCAGCCACTAAAGACTAGGCTTATTTGTGAGGGTCCACGCTCCTCACTCAGTCAGTTTTTGGACTATGCTTTATTGTGTGTTGGCTCTCCATTTACAGTGGGTGTTGCGGAGGAGGAAAATAACACCGCGATTGTGACTAAAATGGCAGCGACACCAGAACCCGTTCACAAAATGGCGGCCACAACAACACCCCGTCATGTCATTGCTGCCATTCATGAGCCAAATCAAGTCACAGTTGATGTTAAAGAGCCCAGTCAAGTCTCAGTTGATCTTCATGAGTCAAACTCAGTCAAAGCTGATCGTCACAAGCAAAGCCAAGTCACCGTTGATCGTCACAAATCAAGTCAAGTCAAAGCTGATCTTCGCAAGCTAAGTCAAGTCAAAGCTGATCTTCGCAAGCTAAGTCAAGTCACCGCTGATCTTCACAAATCAAGCCAAGTCACAGTTAATGTCAGAGAGTCAAGTCAAGCCACAGTTGATCTTAAAGAGCCAAGTCAAGCCACAGTTAATCTTCACAAATCAAGTCAAGTCAAAGCTGATCTTCACAAGCTAACCATTGATCGTCACGAATCAAGCCAAGTCACAGCTTCTCTTCGTGAGTCAAGCCAAGTCACAGCTTCTCTTCGTGAGTCAAGCCAAGTCACAGCTTCTCTTCGTGAGTCAAGCCAAGTCACAGCTTCTCTTCGTGAGTCAAGCCAAGTCACAGCTTCTCTTCGTGAGTCAAGCCAAGTCACAGCTTCTCTTCGTGAGTCAAGCCAAGTCACAGCTTCTCTTCACCAACTAAGTCAAGTCATCGTTGATTGTCAAGAACCAAGTCAAGTCACAGTTGATGTCAGAGAGTCAAGCCAAGTCACAGTTGGTCGTCCTCAACCGAGTCACATCTCCGCTGCTCGTCCAGAGTCACAGCAGCACGTCTCAGCTGCTCGTCCAGAGTCACAGCAGCACGTCTCAGCTGCTCGTCCAGAGTCACAGCAGCACGTCTCAGCTGCTCGTCCAGAGTCACAGCAGCACGTCTCAGCTGCTCGTCCAGAGTCACAGCAGCACGTCTCAGCTGCTCGTCCAGAGTCATATAGCTTTCACTGTTATGCTGATGATACTCAGCTCTATATTTCTTCGCGGCCCGGTGAAACATACCAAATTGAGAAACTAACGGAATGCATAGTCGATATAAAAAACTGGATGACGAGTAATTTTTTACTGCTAAATTCTGAAAAAACAGAGGTGTTAGTTATCGGACCTAAAAACCCCACATGTAACAACCTAGAACATTATCTAACACTTGATGGCTGCTCTGTCAATTCTTCTTCATCAGTCAGGAACCTAGGTGTGCTGTTCGATAGCAATCTTTCATTTGAAAGCCATGTTTCTAGCATCTGTAAAACTGCGTTTTTTCATCTCAAAAACATATCTAAATTACGACCTATGCTCTCAACGTCAAATGCAGAAATGTTAGTTCATGCGTTTATGACCTCAAGGCTAGACTACTGTAATGTTTTATTGGGTGGTTGTTCTGCACGCTTGATCAACAAACTACAGTTAGTCCAAAATGCAGCAGCTAGAGTCCTTACTAGAACCAGGAAATATGATCATATTAGCCCGGTCCTGTCAACACTGCACTGGCTCCCTATCAAACATCGGATAGATTTTAAAATCTTGTTAATTACTTATAAAGCCCTGAATGGTTTAGCTCCTCAGTACTTGAGCGAGCTCTTATCGCATTATAGTCCTCCACGTCCGCTGCGTTCTCAAAACTCTGGCCGTTTGATAATACCTAGAATATCAAAAACGACTGCGGGCGGCAGATCCTTTTCCTATTTAGCACCCAAACTCTGGAACAATCTACCTAACACTGTTCGGGAGGCAGACACACTCTGTCAGTTTAAATCTAGATTAAAGACCCATCTCTTTACCCTGGCGTACACATAACACACTAATACGCTTCTATTATTCAAATCCGTTAAAGGATTGTTAGGCTGCATTAATTAGATCAACCGGAACCGGGAACACTTCCCACAACACACGGTGTACTCGTTACATCGTAAGTAGAATGGCATCTACGCTAATATCTGTCTGTTTCTTTCCTATGATCAGATGGCGGATCAGCACCAAGAGATGATGTCTGCAGCCCTGATCGTCAGCGGAGACCAGGACACCCAGATGACCCCCAGAGACCTCGATTAAAATACATTAAAACTAAAAAAATATAACTAAAAATATAATAAAATACCTAACTACATAATACTACTATCGTTAGAACCTGAAACTTTTGAACTGTGGGTGTCGTCTGGTCAGAGGAGAACTGGCCCCCGACTGAGCCTGGTTTCTCCCAAGGTTTTTTTTTCTCCATTCTGTCACAGAGGGAGTTTTGGTTCCTTGCCGCTGTCGCCTCTGGCTTGCTCAGTTGGGGACACCTAATTTCTAGCGATTATCGCCGATTTGATTGCTCATATACTACTTAAACTAAACTGAGCTAGACAATGACATCTCTGAATTCAATAATGAAATGCCTTTGACTGAAAATTGAATGTTTAATCTTATTATATATTACTGACACTCTGTCCTCCAATTTGATACTGTTAAGTGCTTTGACACAATCTGTATTGGTAAAAGCGCTATATAAATAAAGGTGACTTATGACTTATGACAGCAGCACGTCTCAGCTGCTCGTCCAGAGTCACAGCAGCACGTCTCAGCTGCTCGTCCAGAATCACTTCACATCACAGCGAATCTCCTAAGGTCAAGTCACGTCTCAGCTGCTCGTCCAGAGTCACAGCAGCGCGTCTCAGCTGCTCGTCCAGAGTCACAGCAGCACGTCACAGCTGACCGTCCAGAGTCACTTCACGTCTCAGCTGATCTCCGAGTGTATCGTCACATTACAGCTAGTCATCCAGAGTCACAGCCCGTCACGGCTGATCATCCAGAGTCACAGCCCGTCACGGCTGATCATCCAGAGTCACAGCCCGTCACGGCTGATCATCCAGAGTCACAGCCCGTCACGGCTGATCATCCAGAGTCACAGCCCGTCACGGCTGATCATCCAGAGTCACAGCCCGTCACGGCTGATCATCCAGAGTCACAGCCCGTCACGGCTGATCATCCAGAGTCACAGCCCGTCACGGCTGATCATCCAGAGTCACAGCCCGTCACGGCTGTCCGTCCAGAGTCACTGCAGCACGTCACGGCTGTCCGTCCAGAGTCACAGCGTCACGTCTCCGCTGACCTTCCAGAGTCACAGCGTCACGTCTCCGCTGACCTTCCAGAGTCACAGCGTCACGTCTCCGCTGACCTTCCAGAGTCACAGCGTCACGTCTCCGCTGACCTTCCAGAGTCACAGCGTCACGTCTCCGCTGACCTTCCAGAGTCACAGCGTCACGTCTCCGCTGACCTTCCAGAGTCACAGCGTCACGTCTCCGCTGACCTTCCAGAGTCACAGCGTCACGTCTCCGCTGACCTTCCAGAGTCGGGTTACGTCTCCGCTGACACGCCCAGATCATCAAGGTCAGTCTTTCATTATCCCAGTCTGATATCCAGTGTGAGGGATTCACCGCTGGTGTCTGCACGCACAGCTGGTATCCCCAAACCCACTCACTCTAGCCCTCCTGTTCCTGAACTGATTCCCCTGTCTGAAATGCTTCCCCTGATGGGGATCGCATTTTGGTGTGTTTGGGCTGCATACACCACCACAGAACTCCCAGAGGTGGCGGCGTCCACTATGTTGTCTCTAGAGGTGGCGGCTGACGCTGCAGAACCTCCTGAGGTAGTGGCGCTCACTGCCGTGTTCCCTGAGGTGATGATGCCCGCTGCAGTTTCTCCAGGGGTGGCGGTACATGCTGCAGAACCTCCCGAAGCGGCGGTGCTCACTTCAGCTCCTCGTATGGTGGTGGCGCTCAACAATGAACTCTCATTCTGTTGTGTTGTGGTCAAAAAGACCATTACTAAACTCTCCCTGTGTCCTCAGATTACCGCTGTAGAACTTCCAGAGGTGGCAGTAACCGCTGCAGAACCTCCGGAGGTGTCAGTGGTATCCACTCACCAACTCTCGTCTTGCTCTGTCACGGCTATGGAGGCCGTCAATGAACTCTCGTTCTGTCCTGTCACGGCTATGGAGGCCGTCAATGAACACTCGTTCTGTCCTGTCACGGCTATGGAGACCGTCAGTGAACTCTCGTTCTGTCCTGTCACGGCTATGGAGGCCGTCAATGAACTCTCGTTCTGTCCTGTCACGGCTATGAACGCCGTCAATGAACTTTCTGTGTTCCCTGCCTCAGTCCTTGTGTCTGTGCATGTTCTGTCTCCTCCTTGTGTCTCCGTTCTCCCCAGGTCCCAGGCTCTGCTGTGTGTTCCTGATCCGTCCTGGTGGGCTCAAGTCCCGTCTGGTCCGCCCTGGTGGGCTCAAGTCCCGTCTGGTCCGCCCTGGTGGGCTCGTGTTCCGTTGGCTCCGTCCTGGTGGGCCTCAGTCCCGCCTACTCCGCCCTGGTGGGCTCCAGTTCCGTCCACTCTGCCCTGGCTTCCTGCTCTGCCGGCTTTACCTCGGTCCCAGATCACTCCGCTTCCACAAGGACCTGGCCCTCCATCCCTCCCCCTGTTCCGCCTCCGCTCCACCTCCCTCCTGGATTATAGACTGTGTGGAGCGTCTGGAAGCCGCTCTTAGGGGGGGGGCTCTGTCACGAATCTGGTCTGGTCCCGTTCACTCACCACTAGAGGTCACCCGCTCACCACATGGACTGTCACACCACACATCACATGGACTCCAATTCCCATCATCCAACACTGATCACAGCTGTCACCAATCACTCATTGCACCAATCACGCACACCTGATCACACAGCTCCCACAATCACACACGCTTTATCAGCCTTGGACATTCTCTCCCTGGTCGCCGAGTATTGTATGCATCTTCGCTACCTTTCAGAGCCTGTTAGTTTTCCTTGCCTTGCCTAGTCTTGTTATTTAATCGTGTTTTCCCCTGCCTGGACTATTGCTAACGTTTTGACTACCTCTCCTGTCTCGCCCCTCTGGATACTGTTCGCAGATCATCGACCCACGCTTACCACTGTTTACTCTTTGTCTTGTCCCTGCCATACCTGTTTGCTATTGTTTGACCCTGCCTGTACGACCACGTCTCTGCCATAAAAGCCTGCACATGGATCCGTACGCCTCTTGTCTCGTCAGCCACGTTACACTCCACATATGAACGTAAATGCTTCAAACATATCTCCATCAGATTGGGCAGACGTCAGCGATCAGGGATCATACAAGAAAGGTGTCTTCCGGACACCTATTTTTGGTCAAGATGGCGGCAGCTGACAGAGAAAGTCTTCTAACACACAGAGAGAGAGCTACCAGCACACATACATACACACAGAGCACTTATCAGAACTTCAATGCCGCCTTGACTTCGTTACACACACACTATGAAGTCATCATCTTAGAGAGTAGAAGTACAGCATAAAGCAGGATTCTTTAATATCTCATAAGCGCACATAAGTTTACACATTTCACTCTTGCCATAACTTGATTAATAGTCAAACAAGAAATAATATAATTATTTTCAATATGAAGGATAGGGCAGCTCGGCATCCACTCCTTCACTGCAATATCATGACAAAATGATTGTTTATTATTGCTCTTTATGTTGTAATAATGATTATTAATTTTGATTTATAGAAAGGGTTTTTTTTTTGGGGGGGGGGGCAACATGTCATATTCTGGTCTGTGTTAAACATAACTATACTTTGACATTTTGTTGTACAATGTAAACTGCACACATTCACACCCCAAACATGTAGTAAGTAACATACATTGAAGAATAAATGACTGTTTCAAAATTTGTGTTTTCTGCATGGGTGTGTGTAATTTGCATTGTAGAGCAAAATGTCAAGTTTTGTCAAGTTGTTTACATTATTTTACTCATTCGTTGAAAAACCTCATTAGAAAATATAGGAATATCTTGAGGAAAGCAGTGGAGAATTAGTCTTGATTAGTCAGTTTCCTTGATTATTACGCTGGAATGAGAGTATAGTTCCTAGCCAAATCGGACTAGAAAATCGCAACTTTTCATTTTCCGCCGGTCTTAGTACACGATATAACTACAGAAGAGTCAAGTTTTAATTAGGAAAACTATCGAAACTCTTTGGTCCTTTTTGAACGCGATGCTACTGGTCTAATCGGATTCAGTGATCTATGCTAAGCTATGCTAAAAGTGCTATCGCCAGATCCAGAGATCGGCTGAATGGATTCAAAAACGGTAAAACTCAACTTATTAACTCTGGGGGAGTTGGAGAATGAGCCTATTTCCAAAAAAAGTGGAGTGTTCCTTTAACATAGTCATAGTTAAACGTATAACTGTAAAATAAACTATATACAATAATATGAAAATTATATCTATAATAGTATGAAATGTTTTAATAAGTCATGACATTTGTTTGTAATGTTATGTTATATTTATTGTTCATTGGCCACTGCTTATGCTGAGACTATGCGGTCAGTTAAGCAAGAACGTAGTACATCTCTATTCTCGCAAGGATGCTGTTCTGTGTTCTCGAGTCCTTCCGAGTTCACTCTTCCAAGGAAGCCTTGCAAGACTGGTCTCCATGAGAACACAAGTCTGTTCTCTGAGTTCTTGGAATTGAGAAACAGTCTTGTTCTGAAGAGCATTTTTGAAGCCAAAAGTGGGCAGAGCCGACCGCCGCCATCTTCCCAGCGGTTCACCGGCGTTTTGCTCATCGTTATTCCAGCGGACCACCAGCGGACCACCAGCGGCAGCCACCGCTTTTCCGACAGCGGTCCGCTGACGAGCCGCTGGTTTATAATTACTGTTTGTTGGCGGTCCACGGTCGGTCTGTGGTCCATAATCAGTTCGATTACGCTAACCATAATATCCTTGCACACAATAATGGATCAAAAATGTACAATGACAATTTATTTCCAGTGAACAGATTAAACATACAAATGCATACAGTATATTTATCAGATGGTTTTATCCAATGTGACTTTCAAATAGAAGCATTCAATTCACATATGTCCATACAAAAGTCAACCACAAAATTAACCATGGTTTAACTATGATTGTTGTAGTAAATTCACAGTAACTACCATAACCATGGTCTTACTACAGCATAGTAGTTAACCTATAGTAACTACAAACTTCACCATGGTTTCAAAAACTATGGTTACCACTGAAGGAGTGGATGCCGAGCTGCCCTATCCTTCATATTGATATTAATTATATTATTTCTTGTTTGACTATTAATCAAGTTATGGCAAGAGTGAAATGTGTAACCTTATGTGCGCTTATGAGATATTAAATGAATGAATGAAGCATTTTTATATAGCGCTTTATTGTGTATTGCTATACACCCAAAGCGCTTTACAATCATATATAGGGGGTCACTCCTCAACCACCACCAGTGTGCAGCATCCACTTGGATGATGCGACGGCAGCCACAGGACAACGGCGCCAGTGCGCTCACCACACACCAGCTACAGGTGGAGAGGAGAGAGAGATAGAGCCAATCAAGTGCATGGGGATTATTAGGAGGCCATGATAGACCGGGGCCAGTGGGGCAATTGGGCCAGGACACCGGGATTACACCCCTACTCTTTTACGATGAGTGTCCTGGGATTTTTAGTGACCACAGAGAGTCACTAAAAGAATCCTGCTTTATGATGTACTTCTAATCTCTAAGATGATGACTTCATAGTGTGTGTGTAACGAACCATACTGATAAAATTCTAGCTAGGGCTAGGCAACCTTGAAGTTCTGATAAGTGCTCTATGTGTATGTATGTGTGCTGGTAGCTCTCTCTCTCTGTGTTAGAAGACTGTCTCTGTCAGCTACTGCCATCCTGACCAAAAATAGGTGTCCCCCTTGTCAAAAAATCCTATTGGAATTTCAGTTTATCCTTTAGGATCTTATTGGATTCTTAGAATCCTATTGGACATTCCCATTGATTTTAATGGAATTTCACTTTCTCCTATAGGATCTTATTGGATTCTTAGAATCCTATTGGACATTCCCATTGATTTTAATGGAATTTCACTTTGTCCTATAGGATTTTATTTGATCCTTATCCTATTGGACATTCTGATTTATTTTAATGGCATTTTAATTTTTCCTGTAGGATCTTTTATTGATTTGTATCATTTTGGACACTGATTTTTAAATGGAAATTCACTTTGTCCTGTAAGATCTTACAGTGCCTTGCAAAAGTATTCACACCCCTTAATTTTTTTCACGTTTTATGTTGCTGCCTTATGTTAAACTGCTTTAAATTACTTTTTTCCACATCAATCTACACTCCATACACTATAATGGTAAAGCAAAAAAAAAAGGTTTTTAACATCTTTGTAAATTTATTAAAAATAAAAAACTTAAATGATTCCATTGCATAAGTACTCATACCCTTATCTGGGACAGTTGAAATTTAGCTTAGGAGCATTCATATTGCTTGTAGGTGTTACTAGACTTTGAGTGAAGGTAACCTGTGTCAAATTCAATTGAATGGGTATGATTTGGAAAGGCACACACGTCTTAATAAAAGGTCCAACAGCTGATAATGCATATTAGAGCAAAAACCAAGCCCTGGGGTTAAAAGAGCAGTATGTAGAGCTCAGAAACAGGTTTGTGCCAAGCCACACATCTGGGGAAGAGTTCAGAAAAAAATTCTGCTTCATTGAAGGTTCACAAAAGCATGTAGTCTCTGTTACCCTTAATGGAATAAGTTTGAAACAACCAGGATTCTTCCTAGAGCTGGACTCCTGGCCAAACTGAGCAACTGATGGAGAAGGGCCTTGGTTAGAGTGGTGACGAAAAACCTGATGGTCACTCTATTGGAGCTCCATGATCATATGTGGAGACAGGAGAAATCTACAGAGGGACAAACATCACTGCAACACTCCACCGATCTGGGCTTTATGGCGGTGTGGCTAAACTCAATCCTCTCCTCAGTGAAGACAAAAGAAAAAAAAAAAAGCACCTAAAGGACCCTCAGACTGTGAAAAATAATATTATCTGGTCTGATGAACCTCAATTCTAAGCATCATGTTTGAAGGAAACCATGCTCTGCTCATCACCTGCAGAGTACCGTCCCAAAAGTAAAGTGTGGTGGTAGCAGTCTCATGCTGTGGGTCTGTTTTTCAGCAGCAGGGACTTGTCAGAATAGAAGAAAAGCTCAATGCACCAAAATATAAAGAAAACTCAGTCCAGAGCATTCAGAACCTCAGACGGGCAGAAGGTTCACCTTCCAACAGGACAGTGACCCCAAGCACACAGCAAGAGTCGCTTAGACTGCTCTGTGAATGTCCTTGAGTGGCCCAACCACAGCCTGGGCTTGAACCCAATCAAATATTTCTGGAGAAACCTGAAAATGTGCGTCTGCTCCCATCCAACCTGACAGAGCTTGAGACATGAAGAGGTGAGGAGACAAATGGCAGATAATTGCCAAATGTTGATGAGCAAAGCTTGTCGCATCAAACAAAAAAGACTTGAGGCTGTAAAGGTACTTCAGCTAAATATTTAGTTAAGGGTATGAATACTTATGCAATGTACTTATTTGAGTTTTTTTTTATTTTTAATCAATTTATGAAGTTGTGACAATTCGGTTTTTGCTTTGTCAATATGGTGTATGGAGTATATATTGATGTGGGGGGAAAAAGTAATTTAAAGCAGTTTAGCACAAGGCAGCAACATTAAAAAAAGGGGTATTAATACATTCTCAAGGCACTGTATTTGATTCTGTTAATTAATTACTTTTTAAAAGTAACACTGCATGTGTGTACTTGTAACCCTCAATAAAAATGCAGCCTATCTGAATACACACAAACATAACTGAAATTCATAATATTAGAGTAAGGCAAAGATAATAAGTATGACATTTCATAATGTCTGAATAAGTTACAATGCATTACATGTTAGTAGGAATTCATAGAAACACAAACATCTATATATGGTATTGTCCTGACGCTTCCCCTTTAAGAAATCTGAGAGTAGTGCGCGTGCAACTGTAGCGCGCATACTTTGAACAGTAACGGTCAAAGAGGAGAAGAAGCTGAGAAATTGAGTGATTAACGTTGTTTAACTTGTTAAAATGTATTTAAAGATGCTAAAAAGGAAGAAATAGTAATACTTATCTGATCTGCATCCTAAACGAACAGTTTTGGGTTAACAATATCTGTCGGTGAGTTGTTGAGCTGGTTTTATTGTATGTGATTAGCAAAGGAGTCCACCCTTACATAGCAAAAGATATTGTTAAACAACTGATATTAATTAAATATTAATGTATGCTGTTTATAATAAAATGTCATTATATAAAACACTGGAGTAGTGAGTACAAAATGTATGTTCAGCCACCATTTTGAGCTGTTTTGAATAACGTTGTGCTTTACGGTTTTGTATAGCGCTATTTTAATTATTTGCATTGATGGATTAATAAGATGTTCTTATGGCCTGTTGTCCAGGTCAGGTTTTATGTTCCAGTTAAAAAGTTTGACATTGGACAACGATTCTCCCGTGATATGTGTGCTGTGTGTACATGGAGAAGACATGCACGACAAGCCGGTGTCAGCTACAGGACCTGCTGCGTTGCCTGGTAACCAATTGACCATATGCACAGAGCGCTCTTTTGAACTAACGCATAGTTTTAGTTTAGTTTATTCTTGCACAAGAGTAAAATAGATACAAATATATATGTGTGTGTGTGTGTGTGTGTGTGTATATATATATATATATACATACATATATATACACAATCCATATACTGTGCAAGGAGAGGCAGAAAACCCAAAGGGCTTATTTAGAGCCTCCACCTAAACAATGAAGAAACGAAACAAAAACAGACTTATAAAACTAAAAGAAAAACTTTGATTACAGTAATTAATTTATGTTGTAATTAATTACAACATATGTCGAAAAAATAAATAATAAAACCCATAAATAATATACTCAAAAAAACAACCCATATGGTACATAAAAAAAAAAAAAAAAAGACAAGATAGATTATTGCATTTAAAATGATAGAAGTAGAAGCCAGCTCGTAAACTTCAGGTAAAGCTGATTTAATGTTGTGGTTTATATAGGTAGAGACTCTTGTGACCCTTATAAACCTCTCCTGCCTCGTGCTTGTCAGAAATCGAGAAAAAAATTATAATAATTGCAACATGGTAAATAATGATAGCATAATCAACAATGTCTTTAACATTAGAGATGCTATCTCCCAAATGAAAAGTGAAAGTGAAATGACATACGGCCAAGTATGGTGACCCATACTCTGAATTTGTGCTCTGCATTTAACCCATCCAACATGCACACACACAGCAGTGAACACACACCCGGAGCAGTGGGCAGCCCTTTATGCTGCGGCACCCGGGGAGCAGTTGGGGGTTCGGTGCCTTGCTCAAGGGCACCTCAGTCGTGGTATTGAGGTGGAGAGAGAGCGCTGGACATTCACTCCCCCACCTACAATCCCTGCCAGCCCGAGACTCGAACTCGCAACCTTTAGATTACGAGTCCAACTCTCTAACCATTAGGCCACGACTTCCTCATGATGGTGTTATTGGTATTATTGGTATTATTGATAATCAATAACTTCCTTCAATAATGACCTTCATAGTCATGAACACATTTTAAAAACTTATAATATTTGCCTTCTCAACTCTGGCTGTGCAGTAAAATTCACTTTATAGATATACTTTTCATTCATGAAGATGACATGAAAGAAATGTGTCTCCTAGCGAAAAACAAAGACTTTTAAGATGAAAATGTTATTAAATTATCATTATAACTAGTAGATGGCAGCAGAGGATCACTCATTAGCTCAGCTGCCATTTCAACTCCAAATTTGTGTGCTTTTATTGTACTGAAGTATAAAGTATAGCAAGTGCAGGAATCACAAAGTCTCATGTCATTTTATAAATAAATAAATATGCCCCGACACCAACAGCGTATAAGGAGAATTATTTAAACTAGTTAACTACAAATGAAATAAGTTCATTATTAATGGTATAACAATTAAATAATGCATTAAATATTTTGAAATCTTTTTAGATTTAATTTAGTAACTACATTTATTAAGTTTTATCTTTAACTGTAAAAGCTGCTAAATATATTCAGTCAACACAGACTTGTTACTGTTGTAGTTTTGCTACTCTAAATTTAGTCTGAATCACTTAATGCACAGCAATATTTTGACATTGGCTTGTCTTCCATTATCAATGTCAATCATAGCAATGAGTCCCTGAACAATTTAGCAGATTTACCCACGTAATATTTAACACCCGCGTTTGTCATTCCTGAAATGGTATACGTGGACGTTTGGTCCTCTTGGATAAACAAAAATTTTCTTCAAATTGTGAATGGATTTTGTACAGAAACTAAGCAAAGGGCGCTCCTCTTACAGCACAGTACAATTGACTGGAAATGACTGAGCTGGCTTATCTAAAACAAGGAAGTAATTGTGCATATGGTCAATTGACAGAGCATTAGTGATTGCTTTGAAATATATTGGATACAGTATTTTTCATACTTTCCCCGGTTTTCCTTTAACTGAATTGGTGTTTTTTTTCTCTCTCTCTCTTTTTACATTAAACACAAACTGAACTTTATTACATTTATCGCATGAAATGAACAGTATTATACACCTCAAAGGGAAATTAAACTGATTTACGATATCAAATTCTACTTACTGTTTGATGTTTTATTGCTCTGTGTTGTGATGTGATTGTATTTGCTAGTATTATTTTTATTGTTCTTGTTGTTACAGTAAAGTGTTATTTTTTTATATTCAACTTCTGGTCTCCTGGTATAAGCTTCATATTTTTCTCCCCAAATCTTTTAGAGAACTGGTCTAGTGGCAATACTGTCTCTCTCTCTCTCTCTCTCTCTCTCTCTCTCTCTGTCTGTCTGTCTGTCTGTCTGTCTGTCTGTCTGTCTGTCTGTCTGTGTGTGTGTGTGTGTGTGTGTGTGTGTGTGTGTGTGTGTGTGTGTGTGTGTGTGTGTGTGTGTGTGTGTGTGTGTGTGTGTGTGTGTGTGTGTGTGTGAGTGTGTGTGTGTGTGTGTGTGTGTGTGTGTGTGTGTGTGTGTGTGTGTGTGTGATCAATCATCAGTGCCTTAGAATTTTTACATTACATTCTACATCAGGGTGAATTTAAGCAAACTGCAAGTACAGTGTAAGTACTACAAATACAGTGAAAAAGTGCACCTTTAGAATATTAAAAAAAAATCCTATAGGATTAAAATCCTATAGGAACGGTTCCTATAGGATATTTATGTCTTGTCCTATAGGACTATTCCTATCGGAATCCTATAGGAATGGTTCCAAAATACGATAGAAATTCCTATTGGAATCCTATACAATCGTCCTATTGGAATCCTATAGGAAGACACCTATCTTGTATGATCCCTGATCGCTGACGTCTGCCCAATCTGATGGAGATATGTTTGAAGTGTCTGTAGTTACAGCAGTGCTGCCGTGCAAGGACAAACACTAACAACGTTTTTGGTCGAAAATGAGTTATCGATCATTTGGGACATTCAAGAACTCCTTCATCACGTGTTTAAGTATCATAGAGAAAAGCCCCGGAGAAACCGAGGCAGAACACAGTATAACATCAGTTACAGCTCTTTGACTTTGTTTTTGAACGCTCAAATTAAGTTACGGTGCTCTGCATTTGTTTGCATTCGTTTGTCAATACTGTGTCACCCTGGAGTTATATGGTATTCTGCCTTTGTTTTACTGTCCAAGTCTGCCGCGTTTAAATTACAGTGTGATCTGTCGGCACTTCATTAGACAAACAAATTAGATCGCCATCTAACAAACTGTTCCATAAAACAAAGCACTGTATGCAAGCAACGACTAGATAACTTGGTAACAATAATTAATCGTAAATCAATCAATCAATCAATCAAAACTTTGATTAAGGACACACTTGGTCCAGACAAAGACACATCAATAACAACATACAAATAAACACACAAGGACAGTATCCAAAATATCACATATTTACATGTGTACTAAAACGAAAATGATTCCACATATTTGAAAAAAACCTGACTGAACTTAGTGCCAAGTTCGTCGGTATTAAAATTATACTATTTACAGATCCTGATAATTTACACATAGGCTACATATGTACATGACATCACAGCAGTGCAGGTAGGCACACCAGCACTAACATCTGGCTTGCACTGCTCCATCGTGGCACCTTGCAGCAATCGCAAACCATCATTACAAGCTACATTAAGTCTCTGCATGCTGTGCTTTCTATAATGCCACCATAAATGGGCAGTACATAGGGGTACAGTATGCTTTAAAAAGTGTTGTCTTCACAGATTCTGAGCACATACCAAATTTGCGAATCAACATATTGGCCTGGGCATACAGTGTATAACACTGTCTATACACATCCCTATCATCAGACAGGTCATCAATTATATAATGCCCTAAGCCTCATTACAAACTTTAAGGACATTCCCAGACAAAGAAAAGTCAGGAAATGTCAGTTTCCTGTCCTCCCTATTCCTAACACACTCCCAAATAATCTGTAAAGTGTTTATTTATTTATTTTTTATAATGCAGATTATTCACTCAGTGCCAGCTGTCAGTCTGGGGCTGCACACTTCTGTACGTGAGGACTCAAATACCGTGTGATAGCGTAATCGCACATAAAATCAATAACTGTTCGCTATTAAATCCGTTTTTTTCAATTTCTTGTAAGTAGATAAAATCCATAGATGTTATAGTCTAGCCAATGATCACTAGATTTTATACAGATGTTATTCTGTAAATGGTGATCAGCAGGGGCGCCGTTAGGGGGGATGCAGAGTATGCCAGGCATATGGGCCCAGACCGCTAGGGGGCCCCAAATTACGACTTTGGTTATTTTTTTTATTTGAGCGCGTCTTCTAGCACTTTAAAGGATAGATACACCTTAGCTGTGTCCGAAACCGCTCCCTATCCACTATATAGTGCACTATATCGGGTATCAGCCATTTTGTAGTGCTGTCTGAATTCTGAGTGAACGACTTCATTCCCTACATTCGTTCACTACTTTTTACCCACAATGCATTCTGATTTCGAGTGTACAACCGATGTACACTCGCTGAAGCACTATTTCCCACAATCCAATGCGGAGAACCGACGAGCTGTTAGAGAGAGCGGGAGCGAGCGAGTTTGAACGAGAGATGCCGTTTAATTTGCAAAAATGATGAATTTGTTGGATTTTTAAAAATGTTCGTTGGTAGTGTATTCATTCTGATGTCAAATTAACGGTCGCCTGAGGCGCTCTACTGCCATCTTATTTGAGTGCAAAAACACTGCTCGGGAGAGTTTCAAGATACTACAAACAATAAATACATACAATTATTAATATGTGCTAATGTGAGTTTATTTTTATTGACAATATTTTAATTGTATTTAATGATTATGACCATATTACAGAACAAATGAATAATATACCATCAATGAAACCACAAAGCTGATTACAATAGTCATTTTAAGTGTTATTGCTACTAATATTATTTTCTAAAATGAGGTACATGAAATATAAAAGTACATCTAAAATGTTTTTGCAACAGCCAAGTCTCACGCGCAGTGTAAACGTCACCGTCCGAATCCGTTCACTTCATTTCGTTCACTCCTTTCTAATATAGTGCACTCAACTGCCTTACACTATATAGGGATTAGTGAATGAGTGAACGAGTGAGCGATTTCGGACACAGCTCTTGCCAATTTGCCTTTTTTTTTTTTTTTTTGTATAGCTGTTCATAATATTTTTTTATTAAATGTGACCAAATTTCATTGTGAATGAATGACATTCTTGAACTGACGGCATGAAGCGCGCTGTCATACGGAAGCAAACATGGAGGCCACTGAATTTTAATAGGTTTACCCTAATTTTACACGTTTACCCTTTCATTTATAAGCTGATGTGCCATTAAAGCAAATTCGCGAGTAGGCTATAAGGAGGACGAAGATGAGGAGAAAGAGAGCAAAGTTTTTCAATATTTACAGTACGACCCCTTATGTTTAGCTTGTAGAGCTGTCACTGTAATACACCGTAAAACAACACCACTGCCTCTCCCTGACTCCCTTCTGCAACTTTGTCATGTTTAGCCTGTTTCCAAAGAACTATTGATACGTAAAATCTTTGAAGTGACTCCCGACAGCGTGGAATACAAAAGTATGTAAAAAAACATTCTTGGCAGCCTCAAAAACAATTTATTATCTGACAATTTAAAATCCTCAACAAGGCAGCCCAAACAATGTAACAGGCAACGTGATGTCTGGCCCTCCCATCCCCAAAAGTTCGTTAGAGTTTTCCCTATTTTCCTCGCTTTTATTCGCTTTAAATGCATGTGTACATTTTACTTTCACTTTCAAATTAGCGGCAATTCGGCTTCAATTGAATGAATTGACAACAAAACAAGTACGACAAACTCACTTAGGCTATATTAAATGTAAAATGTTTACACAAAATGTTTAATATATTAACAAAGCGAATACAAACACCATGCTATCAGGCCTAATATAAAATAAATACATATAAAACACTGAAAATCAGCAAACATTAGTAACAAATTTATTTGGTGGAACCAAATAAATAAGAAACGAATGTTAAAAAAAGCTTCCAAAATCATCTTAGATAAACGGCGAAAGTCAAAAGGCCTTCCAAAGTCTAGAATATATTTAAAGCATGTGCTTTTATACTTCGTTTCGAAACTAAATCTTTCTCAGCTCACTCATCAGCTCGACTCACTCTCCTAACGTGATAAAAGAAATCCGACTCCTGCAGCTGATCTGAGATGCGACTGTTGTTTGGCACACTGCATTGTTCAAAGTAAAAACAAAAAAATAAAAACAAAACTTTATTATGTTAGATTTAATAATTTAAAAAAAATGGTAAAAAAAAAACAAGGATATTTCTCTGGCATTTCGTTCTTTTTGCTGTATCGAAAGCTTAGGCTGCCGAACGTGACACCACTGTGAGTCCTGTCGAAACGAACTCCCTGCTCTTGACTGAATAACTTATGATTAATCTACAGCCTACTCCATTTATACAGCGTAGAATATGCAATGTTATTTTACATTTTATTATTTATTTTCTGTACTTGGAACACCTACAAATCTGAAAACCCAAAACATCCTTTATGTGTATCTTTGTTCTATTTATTTATTTGTGCTATTGCTTGTAATTTGTTCATTTGTTCTTCTTAATTTACTGACTGTTCTCTTGTCTTTAATAATATTTGAACTTTATATTTGTTAGTAGTTTTTGCTGTGTTATTGAAATTGGAATCGTGAATTGTAAAATTTAACTGGTAGGCTATAGGCCTATAATTTTGGTGTTATTTGCTTATTTATTATAATACAAGATAACGGGTCAAAAACAATTATAACTTTTTTTACAACAAAGTTAGGCTACTTGAAATAAAATATTTCAATGTTACTTGAAATAATACAAATATTAACAGATAAATTATTTAAATTTTGTATACTTATTCTGTTTCTTTCAATTTCTTATTAAGCGTTAAAAGAAAAAAAAAAATCATCTGGAAGAAGGGGGCCCAAATTTCTGTCTTGCATACCCCCCTTAAAACTCTTCATGGCGCCCCTGGTGATCAGCACCCTATATAATGTGGAAGTTTCTGCCTTTTGTCTTGGCGTGACATCTCACTGCAGACAGTGCAAAAGCAGAGCACATATCAATATAGCGGAAAAAAAATCAAGTTTAAGATCATTTTCATTAAAACATCTAATTGCCAGTCATTTTCATTAAAACATCTAATTGCCCGATTATCAGTGTCCTACCTATAATTTTTTTTTTTTTTTCTGTACAAATAAAAATTTTTAAAGCCATTTTTTCTAAGTTTCACACTCTAGCGAGTTTCACACTCTGGAGCAGAGCGGCAGTCAACCTGGCCACGCCCTTAATTATGCAGAAATTTAAGGCTTAATATGATTTAAACCGATGAGTTCTAAAAAAATAATAATAATCACCCCCTCACAGTTATCACAAAGGGCAAAATTAGCTATATAGACCAAAACCAATTTTTGTACCAGGCTGTAAATATATATATTTTTTCTGCTGTAAAGTTGGGCATTTTAACATGGGACGTCTATGGGACTGACTCTCTTTTGGAGCCAGTCTCTAGCGGCCTGTCGATGAATTGCAGTTTTATTCACTTCCGTGTTGGTTTCAAGAGAAGGAGCGGGAGGTTGCCGCTTGCTCTAGCCTAGCACACATTTTAAAAGAAGAATGGGTGGCGATAGTGCACCAGTAAGCTGGATGCCAACGGCCGTAGAAGAAGAATAATTTTAACACGCTCGCTGAATAGGCATAACAGTTTCTACGGTCTAAATTGCGTGAAAACAATACCTCTCATCTCATGCGACGTTAATTTGGAGAATATATGATGTTGCTCTCTTTTCACGTACACCTGCCAACTGCTAGCGATTGAACCCTTCAGGAAAATGTTCCTTTACTACATCAAAAGGCGTCTCCAGCTTTTAGGGGAAAAGCTCCCTCTGCATCAGCGGAATATATCTAAGTACAATGCTCGTGATGACAGCTGTGATAAAACTAGTCTTCTGATGCAACTTTGCGCTGACCGTTATTACATTTCTCCTGAAGCTTTCCACACTAGAACCTGTACATATGGACCTTTAGGAACAGGACTGAAGAAAAACATTATTGAACAGTGGACCTCAGCAATACGTTCAAGAGCATATGTGTTTGGGATCACTACTTCAGTGCAAAGTAGAATGTGTGAGGAATCTGTCAGGATTGTTAATGTAGAGACTCTTAAAGAAATCCTCAACCAAGAAAGTTTAACTGAAAAAGAAGCATCTCAAAAGATTCAAACACTTATGAAAGACAGTGTGTCTGTTCGGACGAGTCTCCTGCAGGGTGAGTGCAAACCATTCTCCACTATTCTTGTGTTTATAGTTACAGTACGCATACCACACCATACTAAAAAAAAAAAAAAAAGAAATTCTGAGATTTATTTATTTATTTGTCCCTCAAGGTGCTTTGCAGCAGTATATTCAGGCTTTGGAGCTTGTGAATAGGGCATTGCCTTTTGGATTGTCAGAGATAGGTCTGTGCCATCATTCTGATAGTCAGCACAGACATTCATCTGGATGGTGAGTCTTTTGTTTTATCAGTTGTGTTATATTAATGTGTGACTTTTTACAGGACCCAATCTAATGTCCAAGATGAAATCATGTAAATTGGTAATTATCCAATTGCTTTGCCTCTCATTTGACTGAAAATGTAACCTTTTCATTAATCTCTATTAGCTCAATTGAGGTAACCGAGTCATCTTTAGTTTGGTTCTGTTCTCCTCGGACTTCTTCACAGTGGATGGACTACTGGGCTCATCAAAGACTGCAGTGGTGGAGGAAGGTATGGCAGCATGAACAAGGGTGAAATGCGCACTGACAACTAGAGTGCCATGCCACTAACCTAACAAAATAAAATGCACTTTATGTAACATTTCCGTTAACTGAATTAAATTCGGGTTACGACCTTTTATAGTGTACTATTTTATATTGTGTATAACTTGTGAAAACGACTGTTATACATCTGTTGTAAGAACTGAACATGTATGCAGCAAAATATTACAAATTTTAGAACTAGCGAAATGATACAGCTATAGGATCATTCCGGCTCAAATGTTTGATTTTGCTAAAAAATTTTCAGAAGAAAGATAAACATGTTTAGTGTTTAGTAACATGCTGTATATACACATACATGTATAGCATGTTGTTACCGTGTTGCCTAATAAGTGTCAGCTGAAACTAGATCCATCTCTAGTTTCAACATTATTTGTTCTTCAGACAGTCCTCTTTAGATAGGTAAAGATAAGTAGTATCATATTTTTGCAAATTGACCCACATTTGGTTTTTGACCACTGAAAATGTGTACAGTTTAATGATTTACCCCAGGAGCCATATTGAAATCCCAATATCTCTGGAACCAAACCATACAGGGCCTTAAAAATGAAGACGTCAAAAGAAAAGTTTAAGACCCAAAATCTAAAATGGCGTTAAGATATCTTTAATACTTTTTGAGTTACAGGCCTGCAAACTTTGGAGAAAAAACTTGAAAATTGCTCTTTCCCCATTTTTGACATTTAATATTTTGGCTTTCATCACTATACATGCTTGTCTTTCTTCAGAAAAAAATATTAGCAAAATCAAAAATTTGAGCTGGGGAAGTTTCTGAAACTTGGTTTATTTGACACTGAATGAACCTATAATGTAATAACCGTCTGATTCAAGATAAGATATAGATTTGAACAAAATATACATAACCTTTTTATAATAAACTAAACAAATTAATCTGGACAATAGCAAATTGACTAAAAACATGCCAAGGTCCAAGCCAAACATAACCAAATGCCCACTAAATTCAGCCTGTGTAGGGTTCTTTTTAGATTTGGACAATGCAATGCAAACTGTTTATTGACATCCTGATGCAATACAAACCATTAACCACTTTAGACTTTATGGCCAACAAAGAAAGTGCAGATAGTATGTTTTTCATTTGTTCTCAGCTAATTCGATTTACATTTAATTAACTTTATTTATTTATTTTTTAGATATTTTACTGCCTTCAAAGAAAGACAAGTATGTCTTTTCAGAAACAGGTCCTGTTCCCAGTAAACATCTGTTTAGTAGCTACATATGAAGGTTTCATTATATCTAAGTGTGTTTTTTACACATTTAAGCTGAATAATGGCGCACACAACAGACAAATAATATTAAAAGATTGTGATATCGGTTGAAGAGATTTAAAGTGTCAAGAAACCCCTCTGTTTCAGCACTGGTCATTCACACCTTAGATCTGAAAAAGACTCCGGAAATGGGCGTGTAAAACTGTGGAAAAGTGGGAGTGTAGAGGGTGGGAAGAGGGGAGAAAACAACCAATAAAACACAGACCTACAGCACCCTTATTAGCGCATATTTCATTTGAAGACATGATATGTACGTGTATATGGTGCTGGTTCATGTTTGGAGCACGAGAGAATATAAAACATGAATGAAACACATTTGCCCCGGTCCGGATATGAGCTATGATCCACGCAGCGAATGTTGTTAAACTCGTCACAGCGTTCTGCGCAGAAACCACTCTCTCATGCACGCTCCACGTGTTGTTACATAATAAATATTGTTACGGTTATGTTTACAGAGATGAACTGACAGCGCAGAAGCTCATTAGATTTAAATTCTTCACATGCATAATACAGCTCAGTGATTGGATCATAAGAGTTCATTCTTATGAATAATACTGAGAAAAGTAGTGGATGCATGAATTGGTACAGCCATAGGGAAATGCAAACACTGAGGGGAAAAAGCAGTGCTATCTTATACATAATACAGCAGATATTTTTTATGCATACTACAGCGCAGTGATTGAATTGAACAAGCTCTTTCTCATGAATAAATGCAGAAAAACGCTCAGAAACGAGTGACATAGAAACGGCCCTCTGCCGCCCCTGCAGCCTATCTATAACACACTCCGAGGGCCGGCTCTACGTCACATCCCATTACGTAATCTCGACTTTGCTTTTCAACCCAGAAGAACAAAATTGCTCAGAAAATAAATAAAAAAATAACCAATTTCCACTTATTGATAACATTTATGAGTGCTATTAGTGTTTTCACTGAAATGCAGTCTGTACATATCTGTTCACATCTGCAAAAATGTGTTCTGGGGTTTTATGACCTTTTAAAGCAGAGGTGTAAAGAGTACCTGAAAACCATACATAAGTAAAAGAACTGATACCTTACAGTAAAAGTTACTTGCAAGTTACAAGTCACCAATTCCAAAACAACTTATGTATGTGTGTGTGTGTGTATGTGTATATATATATAGGGATGGGAATAGCAGGGTACCTCACGATACGATATAATCACGATACATGGCTCACGATAACGATAATATCACGATACAGCAATTCTGCAATAATCGATATATTTCAAGAAAATCCCATAATGATACATCACGATATCTAAACAAAATGCCTGTAAAAAGGTTAAGTGCAAGTTTTCTTTCTTTATTCAAGTCCAAACTGGCAAAAAAAGTTCTGTAAATCAATTTTAACATGTTGAGTAGGCTAAATTAATCATTTTATTCTTGGACTTATTAAAAGCTTACACTTTTCTTTTTCTCTGTGTGTAAACAAACATTTAACTGCTTATCAAACAGGGAAAAAAAATAGATAGATCGATATAATATAAACCTGGTACATTTCAAAATTTACCTGGAGTGCTTTCTCAACCTTTCTGCTCCTCTCATCATAAAAACGGAGACCCACATGAAGAAATAGCCGTTCACATCGCTCAGGTTCGTTATTTCAAATGTAGACACGCGGCAAGCACACACACTGCACAATTCTGCGCCGCATTGTGGCTCTGACAAGGTTTTGTTTCGTCCTCCATGCCATGTGCAGATATATGTTTCTGCCGGTCGGTGCCCACTGTTCACACAGCATAACGCGCACTTGTAATATCTGAGAGAGAGGAGGAGAGCATTTGTTCACATAAAACTGGACGCACCGGCGGCGCTCTCTCTCACTCATATAGTGAGGGAAATCCACCCGCGATCCGAGCGGAAAGGTTAGGCTACTCATGAACTGATTATGCGCTCTGCAATAATAACGTAATCGGTGCCTATGGTCCACAATGATAGCTGTTCCGGGGCAGTTTTTTTAGAGCAGAGTGCTTTTGGAAAGCTGGAAATGGTGCGGCCACAATTTCCACGCATTTTTAGACACTGTGAACAGGAAAATCTATTTAGAGTATTAATTAAAATATCGATATTTGGCGCCAGATATCGATTCTCGTATCGCATGGCAAAGGATTGTGATATATCGCCATATCGATTTATTGTCCCACCCCTTATATAATATATATATATTTTTTTTTTAATTAAATAAAATTAAAAAGTCAAAGCTTTCCTACACTGGATGCGCTAGTTTTGGCCTCATTGCCAGCTGCAGTCATGTCCTTATATAAAAACACCTGTGATTCACAACTACTTGCTAAGGAACTCGCATTCATGTAAAGTAACATTGTTGACAAGTTTGGGTGAGTAAACGCACAAGATATAGTAATTTCGGTGCGCTGTAGTAGGCAGTATTATGTCTTTTGTAGCAATAAAATAAACTGCTGCAGAAAAGACATGCCATGCAAAATGTAATGTGTAAGTGCAACACTCATTTCAAATGTAGTGGAGTAAAGAGTACAGATACTCATTCAAAAATGTAGTGAAGTAGAGAGTAAAAGTTATAATATCTTTGATACTCAATAAATCTATAAAGGGTAACACTTTACAATAAAGCTGTATTAGTTAACGTTAGTTAATGCATTAGTTAACATGAACTAACAATGAGCAACTCCACTGTTCAGGATTACTTATTTACTAATGCATCTCTTTACATTAACAGATTAACTAGTTAACGTTGTGGTTAATGCATTAGATAAATTATCGTGATATTAGCAAAATAATCTGCCAGTGGGGTAAGAAAAATAATCGTTTTCTGTTTGACATAAGATTATTTTTCTTAACCCATTGGCAGATTATTTTGCTTGTTTCAAGCAAAAACTCACTTAATTTTGACATGTTTTTTTCTGAAAACAAGACAATAATTTTTACTTGTCTAGAAAATCCTTCTTGATTTAAGAATTTTTAGATATTTTGGCTGGAAACAGGACTAAAAATCTAAGTAAGAAAAGCATTTTTTTGCAGTGTGGAAGCTAATGGGGATCCAAATAAACAATAAACAGAGCAAGTAGCAGGGTCAATATGAACATCACTGCACCATTTCACAAACGCTCCCCATTTCAGATCATACAAACGCCTCGTAGAGGGTGTCCGCACCTCCGAGAGCATGTCGAGCACACGAGAATGCAGGGCACTCAGCTCTTCTGATATCCCCGAAGCAGCCACACATGAAGGCTCCACAACTCCGGGTTCGGGTGCCAGACCGAGCCGCTCACCTGAGATAGCAGATCCTTCCTGATGGGGATCGGCCAGGGCGGTGCCACCAGCAGCTTTGTCAGGTCCGGGAACCAAGGCTGGTTCGGCCAGTTCGGGGTGATGAGTATCACTGAAACCCCCTCCTCCCTGATCTTGCATAACACCAGTGGAAATATCTTGATCGGAGGAAACACATACAGCCTGGCTTCTGGCCAGTGGGATGTCAGAGCATCCCCCTTCAGCGGGGAGTGAGACAGGGAGAAGAACAGCGGGCAGTGCACATTCTTGCTTGTGGCGAACAGATCCACCTCCGCTCTCCCATAGTGAGTGCAAATCATCCGAACCAGCTCGCCACTCTCCTTGGGGAATCTCCTTCCGAAAACATGTCCGCCCCGCGGTTCAGGAGACCGAGGATGTGCGCCGCTCTGATGGAGAAAAAGTGATGGTCCGCCCATAGCAGGAGATTCGCTGCCTGCTCGTATATAGCCTTGGATCGTACGCCTCCTTGGTGATTTATGTACGAGAAAACAGACATGTTGACGGTGCGAATCAGTACATGCCGCTGTTCCAGCTGTGGCCGAAAATCCTTTAGAGCTAAGAACACTGCTTCTAGCTCCAAGCGGTTTATGTGCCACCAGCTCTGAGGTTCTGACCACAGCCCCGAAGCCGGCATGCCCTCGCACACTGCTCCTCAGCCGCGAGTTGAAGCGTCCGTCATGACCACGACACGTGACGTTACCAAGCCCAGGGGAACTCCCCGGCTGAAGAGATCCGAGTTGCGCCACGGCCTCAGAGCTTCGATGTAGCCGCAGGAGACCGCGATGCTCAGACGGCCTGAAGCCCACGCCATCCAAGGGACTCTATTTCAGCCATAACTGCAGCGGGTGCATGTGTAGTAAACCTAAATTACATACCGCTTAAGCAGACGCCATGAGACCCAGCAGCCTCTAAAACCCCTTCAAGTGAACAGAGCTGCCCAGTCTGAAATGGCACAGGCAAGACAAAATGGCCGCCAAGCGCTCCTGAGAGAGGCGGGCTCGCATCTCCACTGAGTCGAAGCACACCCCCAGATATGTTATAGACTAACTCAGGACGAGAATGCTCTTCTGCATGTTGACACATAGCCCTAGGGTCTAGTGCTGCATTCATGCACTTCAAAAAAGTGCGTGGGGCCAAAGCCAGCCCGAACGGGAGAACAGAGTATTGGTATGCTGTGCCCTCGAAGGCAAACCTCAGAAAGCGTCTGTGATGCAGTGCTATCTGAATGTGAAGTGTTTTGCGAGTGATGCGCGACTATAACCTGTGTGGGCAGGAGCTTTACACTGCTCTGAGGCAGGGCAAGTGGTGCCACATTGACTGAGTGTGAGGAGGACAGAGCTCTTTTTGTGAGAATGTGTATGTATTTTTATTGAACATCAAACACACAAACATTTGAACTTTTGGCGCTTGGGAGCTGGGCCACTCACGCACTTTCCTTCTCTCTTCAGACCATCAGGACGACGGCTTAGCAACCGGCGGTGGGCGAGACTCATGTTGCGGGCTCCTCTGCTGGCCATGGCGCTTCCTCCCAGGACCCCATGCCTTCATCCAAACGTCCGGCTCCTGGCGAGGAGCAGTAGCAGTCACCGCCGCGGTCACTGGCCTGGGGTTATCCGTCCGTTGGGAAAAGCCAGGTGCCTGACGAGGACCTGGATCTTGCCGTCTGCTGCTGGAAAGCGCGCCTCGGCATGACATGACTCATGGCTTTGGCATGCTTTTGAGCCTCCTCGAAGCACTCAGTGGACTCCACGGCGTCACCAGAGGCTGGAGGGAGTCACAGGAGTGTTCAGAAGCACCAGGGTTAGCCATAGGTGCCTCTGAAGGACAACCCTCATGGCCTTACCAACGGCCTAGGCCGCTCGCTTCATCGCCATCAGCGCGAAGTCTGTCACTGCGCACAGATCCTTAACAGCCTCCGCAGTGAGGACTCCGCCCTCCGCCGCCTGCAGGAGCTTCGCCTGAAAAACCTGCAGCATCGCCATGGCGTGATGGTGAGGCGACTTCCGTGCTGCAGAGGCATACGCTTTATTAGCGAGGTGGGCGGTGGTCCTGCATGGCTTCGAGGGGAGGCTTATGTCCAAGCCTAGGTGCGCAGCGACGGTCTCCTCGACGGGGGGAGAACGCACGTACCCGTGGGCCTCCGCCCGATCCACGTGAGAAAAGATGGGCTGTGTGGCAGAGTGGACACACGCCGATTGGTGCGCAGACCACGTTTTCACCAGCTGCTCGTGTCCGTCGAGAAAGAAGGGGGCCGACGCCCTTGAGTCAGCTTTCCGTGTGGACCTGAAATACCAGGAGTCGAGCTGTCTCCTGGCAGACTCTACTGGAGGACTCCAGGTAAGCTCCAACTCCTGGACAGCCTTCGACAGAACCCTCATGAGCTCCTCTTGGAGGTCTGGGGATCCCAAGCTGTCCGTCTGATCAGGCTCCGATCCCACCCAATCCTCCCTCTCTGAGGCCGAAATGGACATCGAGTCATCCCCCTCCTCCTGGCCAAAGGATATCACAAACTCCTCGATGTTGGAAGGAGGGCGGAAGCAGTCATCGGGGAAGGAAACCGGGGAATGGGGCGGCCGCTGGGGTTGGCGGAGCGGCAAGACGATGCTCGGGGAAGGAAACCGGGGAATCCAGGAGAGGGAGGGATAGGCCGAGTAGGCCGCGAATCATATCGCGATTTATGCATTGTGTGTGTTAGCTGCTAAACAAACTTATGTGTATATAGTGTGTGTAGTATAATTAAGTAAAGCTTATTAAATAAAGCTATTTACAGGCATAGTTCATTGTTAGTTCATGTTAACTATTGCATGAACTAATGAGCAAAGATTAAGTAATGCTGAACAGATACGTTGTTCATTTTTAGTTCATGTTGACTAATATATTAATCAGCATTAACTAATTAAGTTGTTAATGTTTCTGTGTGAGTTTGTTGTGTTCGGAACAACTTTAAAGTCTGGTAGTGTATGATCTTCAGTCGCGTAGTGTATGATGCCCAGTTTTCCTTTGTCACTATTTACAAAATCGGTAAGTGTATGATGCCTAGTGTTTTAAAAATCTGTTCAGATTTTAAAAGTCGTGTAGTGTATTCCAGGCTTTAGTTTCAAAAATGTCAATAAGCCTACATTTTATTGCTGTTTTTCATGTTAAATGTGAAGAATGACAGGTTGGATGCCACAGACTGTTTTTTTGGCAGAGTGTAGGTGGAATTTTCACATTAACTTCATGCAATATAACATGATTTTATTATCGTAATTTTGACTTTATTCTTAAAATATTAAGACGTTAATATTGTATAGTCATTTTTCAACATGGCACTAAAATGCCGCTGTAGGCTATATTTGTACTGCATGCAAACACAATCTTGGCACAAAAGTCCAAAAAAAACAAACAAATAAAAAAGTAAAAAAATAGTAAGGAGATATTTGAATTATTGGTCCCACTTTATATTAGGTGGCCTTAACTACTATGTACTTACGTCAAAAAATAAGTACAATGTACTAGGCATGGAGCGGTATGAGATTCTGACGTATGATAACCTTATTGAAAAATATCACTGTTTCACGGTATTGCGATTATAGCTCTAAAATATGTTATAATAGGCAGACAGACACGCAGATTTCATTTGTGTGTGTTCGCCTGTTCGGGAAGTTGCAGTGACAGATACAGTGGCATTACAGATAAAGTTTGAATGGAGTAAAGCATGTGTTTATATTAAGAAAGTGTAGACTATAATCTGGCCAAAGAAGAACTTTTGTGTTTTAATTAAATGTTCATTTAAAAGCAGCCTATTATCATTGTATTAGCCTGTTACCGTTACCCCTTACGGCTCCAATGACGTTTTGTTCCGTATGTACAGTATGTAATGGCAAAGTGATTATATTTAGTTTTTTTTTTTTAATAATTCAAGTTTTTATTGTTTTCATCCGGTTCATGACAATATCATACAAAACACGAATTACAGATTTATACAAATACTGTATGTAAGGCCAAAATATACAGTGGTTGAAAATGACAAGGATAGATAGAATACTAAATAAGGAAAAATAATAACCGGGAATACACACAGGGACCCCTACTTTGTTCTTATTATGTAGTTTATAAAGCAAACATTAATTTATTGCATTCTAGATGATTTAAAAAAAAAAATTAACTATAAATTTTAAGGGTAGCTTGAATGTAAAACATTGTCATGAATTCGTTGTATTCCCATACAAGGCCCTAATTTACTGCTGAAATGTTTGCGGGGCAAATCTCAGGTCAGTCTGAGCGCTCATGGTACGCACCGTGCGTACAGCCGTACACCTGCAGGCGCCACTGTCTATGGGTATAAACACAAGCATTGACATGACTAGAGCGACCGTGATCAGCTCCGGTGGCCATGTCGGAGCCGTAATGCGCGGAAGATGTGGTGCGCAGATCAGCTCTCAGATCACTGAATGTGCTGTTAAAAATGAACCATCCATTCATCATATCATCGTGCAAAAATAAGAATTAGGTCGGTTATTTATATCAGGGAAAAATTTAGGTGCGGGTGGGTGGCAGGCGGGCGGATAATTTATTTGAAGCAGTGTATTCGGGTGACGTTTGAGGTCATCCGCGCATCTCTACTACACAGATATATCGTTTGTGTATGACTTGGAAGTATTTATTTAGCGATCGCCGCCAAAACGTCATCTGTATGGAACATCGTTGTGTACGTTATCCGAAAAATTACCATACGGCAGACTTCGTCTTTTTCAACGGGGGAAAAAGTTCCAGGGATTCACCTCCTTTGGCCATCATCCTACACACAGGTTACTCTCACTGATAGGGATGTGCCTGAATAGCGAACCCGTATTCGGAAAGGCACGGAAAACGAATAATGCGTTCTACGGAGCCACAAAAGGGACATGGCTAGCCGCTTTGCAGATCCTTATCTTGTGAATTGTGTCGTAAGTAGTGCCGCTCCGTAGTACATGGCTGTGTGTGATCGCGAATTTTCAAAAGTGAAACTAAAAAGCAAACGCACATTCATAAGTGATTTCGGTCCCACTTTATATTAGGTGGCCTTAACTACTATGTACTTACACTTAAATTAATCATTTGATACAATGCACTTATTGTGTACATACATGTTTTTACATTGTACTTATATTTTTAAAAATACCTACATGTACTTACATCTGTAATTAATTTCTGTAATTACATTTATAATTACACTGTTAACCCATCCCTTACACCTTAACCCACCCTTAAACCTACCCAGACCACCAAACCTGTCCCTAACCTTACCCATATCTCACCTCAATAGCAGCAATAGTGTTTTGCAATACAATATGAACACAATAAGTACATTGTACTTATTTTTTGATGTAAGTACATAGTAGTTAAGGCCACCTAATATAAAGTGTAACCGTGATTTCAATGTCCCGCGTATTAATAACGGCTCCCTGAAAGCACTGAAATATATTGTTCTTGTATATCTCGTATTTATTCCCTTTACGGTTGCCGTAGTACACATCATTACCTTTCCGAATACCGTGTTCGGATTTTGCACATCCCTACTCACTGACTACTGCTCGCACCAACCGGAGGGGGAGGGGCTGTGTGACTCGTTACGCTCTTCACTGCTCACAACTAAAGCCTAGTTCACACTACACGACTTTACACGTCGGCAGATCGCTGTGCTGTTCAGACTACATGACTTGATTGTCTGTCTTTAAGTCGTTGTGGTGTTCACACTACGTGACTCTGTGTAAATGATTTGCAACCAGGGGTTACACACTACACGAGCTGACAACAACTGTCACCCAACAACTCAATTCGGTCCCTAAACCACGTTTTGTCATGAAAACACGTGAGAATTGAGCGTTCGCAAAGAGCTTGATTGACATGCCATCTGACCAATCAGAAGGCGTATATTATGTGCAGCCGCTGAGGCCAGTCTTCATAGAAATACATGTTAAAACAAGGTAAAAAAGATCAACTTAATCAACCTGATCTCACAGAATTCCGTGTAATGTTCACGGACTTAATTAACCTCCGAATCTGTGGTGGCATCACGGAATCGCCGAAAATTCCGTGATGGGCTCACAGAAGGCATCAGCCATGGTCCATGCACGGATTCACTGGTTCAACGTAAAAAGAGTGACTCGGATGCAGTTATACTTTCACTGGAGTACCTGACAGCCCCTACCCTAAACCTACCCAGTTCTGAACAATAATGATGACGATAAATTTCCCAGTATCGCGTCGGCATATTGATGCTAAGGGTTTCCGTGCGTGGAGCACGGCTGATGCCTGTCACTGACTTACATTGGTATCACTTCTGTGAGCCCATCACGGATTTTTTTCTGTGAGCCCATCACGGAATTTTTGGCGATTCCATGATGCCACCACAGATTCGGAGGTTAATTAAGTCCGTGAACATTACACGGAATTCTGTGAGATCACGTTGACTGAATTGAAACTTTTTCAATATAACTAAATATAAATATGTACGGAGGGTTAAGCTGTGCTGTTGTTGGCTGCCATGGTAACGTCAATAAGCTAAGGTATTCCTTTAAAGTCTACTTGTTTTGCATGCCAGAAAATCTGTCATGTCCGGCGCTGTATGCATGGATGCAGCGCTTAAGTTAAAATACTGAGTGAGAAATAATCAAATAATATGTTTAAATGTGTGCTCTTATCATTCTGTGGACAAAATCCCATGAACTTCGCCCCGAATGGGAGCTTTATATTCACATGTGCGTTTCATATCAGAAGGAACCTGCTCTGTCTTCTCTGTTGGTGTGTTGTCAGGTTCCTCTTTGATCTGCGATGTATTTTTCACTGCATGAGAACATGTGTGTAGTGTGAGAGCTGCATTTTTTGTCGGTCATGGCAACAGTAACTAGGGTGGATGGATTGCCTTGCTTTTTCATTGGCTGTAGCTCGTCACGACACCTGACACCACGTGATTTTGAGACGGCTGACCGGTCCAGATATTTGGCATGCTAGATATTTGTTAGGCGTCGGCGAGGTGGGATACAGGTAAGGTTAGGTTATACGATATGTATTGCGATTTTTTTTTTTTTTTTTTTTTTTTTTTTTTTTTTTTTTTAAGAATTTCGATTCTACAAGTATTGCAATTTGATATTGCTATGTATTTTTTTAACTGTAGACCATGGGAAAAATTTGAATGATACACTTAATATACAGACTGTCACTATTGTGATTCGATATTACAATTTATTGTGATTTTTGTTCGCTTATTAAAGACTAGACAATGGAAAATAGTTAATTATTCTTTACCTTTATTTATATAGCGCTTTTACCAATACAGATTGTGTCAAAGCACTTAACAGTATCAAATTGGAGGACAGAGTGTCAGTAATGTATAATGATAAGATTAAACACTCAATTTTCAGTTAAAGGCATTTCATTATTGAATTCAGAGATGTCATTGTCTTGCTCAGTTTAGTTAAAATAGTATCTGTGCAATCAAATTGGCGATAATCGCAAGAAATTTGGTGTCCCCAACTGAGCAAGCCAGAGGCGACAGCGGCAAGGAACCAAAACTCCCTCTGTGACAGAATGGAGAAAAAAACCTTGGGAGAAACCAGGCTCAGTCGGAGGGCCAGTTCTCCTCTGACCAGACGAAAACCACTGTTCAAAATTTTCAAGTTCTAACAATAGTAGTATTATGTAGTTAGGCATTTTATTATATTTTTAGTTATATTTTTTTGTTTTATTGTATTTTAATCGAGGTCTCTGGGGGTCATCTGGGTGTCCTGGTCTCCGCTGACGATCAGGGCTGCAGACATCATCTCTTGGTGCTGATCCACCATCTGATCATAGGAAAGAAACAGACAAATATTAGCGTAGATGCCATTCTGCTTACGATGTAACGAGTACATCGTGTGTTATGGGAAGTGTTCCCGGTTCCGGTTGATCTAATTAATGCAGCCTAACAATCCTTTCAATAATAGAAGGATTTCAATAATAGAAGCGTAATAGTGTGTTATGTGTACGCCAGGATAAAGAGATGGGTCTTTAATCTAGATTTAAACTGACAGAGTGTGTCTGCCTCCCGAACAGTGTTAGGTAGATTGTTCCAGAGTTTGGGTGCTAAATAGGAAAAGGATCTGCCGCCCACAGTCGATTTTGATATTCTCGGTATTATCAAACGGCCATTATACCCTTAAGAGACTGCATATGGTGAGTCATATTAAAGGGGTGGTTTACTGTGATTTCAATTTTTACATTTTAAATAGTGAGTAATGTTGCTGTTGGTGCATGAACAGTATCTGCAAAGTTGCTGCACTGAAAGTTCAATGTAAGCGGAGATAATGTCTTTTAAAAATCAGGAAGTTTAATGCCTACAAAAACGACTCATATGGGACTACAACGAGATACTTCCCGGGTTGCATACGTAACAAACCCATAAATTTGCATTAACCCCTCCCTCCAGAACATGCAAAAAAAGTGAGCAAGGCCATGTTCTGCGGCTTTGTCGAAGAGGAAGAGTTATAGTGGAGAGTTGTAGCCATGCCGTCGAAATGGTGTTATTTTCACCCAGCTGTCAGGTCTTCTGTGTTCGGGCTTCCTACGGATGCTGTAGTTCGTCAACAATGGTTAAAATTTATGTTTGATTATGTTCCTGACAATTACAATCCTAATTTAGCTCTCTGTGCTGCGCATTTTACGGAAGACAGCTTTCACAATCTACACGAGTTCAATGCCGGATTCACACAGAAACTATTACTAAAACATGGAGCAGTTCCAAATTTAAAACCAAAGGCAGCAGTTGTTGGGCCACAACTTGTAAGTAAGATTTCATAATTTTAAATGAATTTGCATGTATAATGTCAGACGTAATATTTTAGTTTGATCAAGGACATAAACAAATGCCAACGCTGGCTTTAGTAGCCAGTTAGTTAAATGCTATTTCATGTGTCTATGACAAACGCGTACAAACATTTTGGACCTGAATTTGCAATTATGTACTAATTTTGTAAATGTATTTTCCACATACTTTATGAAGTAATATTTCTATTTGATCAAGAACGTAAACAGAAGCCAACGCTGTTTGGTCAGTAGCCAGTTAGTTCGATGCTATTTTGTGTGTATAAGACAAACGTGTACAAACTTCAAAAAATTATATGTAATCACAACAGCAAACTTCCATTCAGAAACGTTTGTAAGAGCCGTGCTTGCGGAAGTTCTGCTCGACTCTCTTCATTACCACTTTCTGGGTGTGATTCTGACTCAAACTGATACGGCAATGACACCATTATTTACATTTGACCAAAGCACATGCAACTGTTGCCCGTAAAGGTAATGGCCGTGAAGTTTCCGGACAATGTGCAGTATGCAGTTTAGCCAATCACAACACACCTGCCAAAAACTAACCAATCTGAGCCCATTGCTCATTTCTGAGGGAGTGGTTTCATAGAATCAGGAAGTCAACCGGTCATTCAAATGACAGAGGAGAAAGCGGCTTACAATAAAGGTGAAATATATGAAAAATAAGGCGTTTTTTAACAAATGAAACACGAAGACATGTTATATTGCACCCCATAAACACAATCAAGTAAAGAAAAAAGCAGTAAACCACCCCTTTAACAAAAACAATGCATCACATCTTTCTAAACTTTTATTTCAGAAGCATACACATACACAGTGTATATTTAAAGTACCTTGAACCATGAAACTTCAAAGTACCAAAACCCTGAACTTGCACATGAATATAATATTTTCAACAAAACAAATGTTAAACAAAATGAGCAGAAAAAAATACTTTCTGAAATAAAAAAGTGCTATGTTACTTTGCATAGCCTACCGTTTTAGTCATGTTTAGTCATGTTTTCCTGGCAGTTGAGATTCAAAACATGAAGGTGAAGAAAGAATTCTGGAAGAGGTTTGATCCTCTGCCTCCGTCATGGTTTTGCTTTCTCGCTTTGCTTGCTCCAAGTCGAACACACCTATGCATTTTGCCCTCTGGTGGAATTTCAAAGCACTAACTTCTCCCCACCACCTTTTGGGAAAAAATTAAATAATGAAATAAAAATAGTTTCTGAGGTAAACCAATCGATTTTTAAATCGTTTTAAAAAGAATCATGATAGGTAGGTGAATTGTTTTTTTTTTTTTTTTTGGTCCCACCCCTAGTATTTACACAGTTTAAAAGAAGGATCTGCAATTTCTCGCACTGTCTAATGCAATACTGTAGTAGAGAGCTGTATGCTTATAATAATGAACAGTATCAGTCTTTTAAGTAAAATTAATGAAATCATTACTGCTCTGATGTTTGGTGAAGTATGCATATTGATGCTTTATTTTTTGTTAATTTAGCAACTGTATTAAATAAATACATTGGGATGTGTTAATTTCTTTTTTTAAACTGTCAAAAAGAAAGCAGATCTAGTAGTTTTAAGGCCTTTTGGTAGATAGAAATACCATCCTTCCACACAATTCAAAATTCCTCTACACTGTAAAAATTAAATAGTTGAGAAATACTGTATATATTTAGCAAGGATGCTTTAAATTGATCAAAAGGGATGATACAGACATTTATAATGTTACAAAAGATTTCTATTTCAGATAAATGCTGTTCTTCTAAACTTTCTATTCATCAAAGAAATCTGAAAAAAATCTACTCCGCTGTTTTCAACATAATAGTAATAAAATGTTTTTTGAACAGCAAATCAGAATAACAGAATGATTTCTAAAGGGTCTTGTGATTAGAGTAATGATTTATGTCATGACCCCTTTGAGGAGCATGGGTGTAGTGAAAATATGGACTTTCTTCAACTCCTTCTGCAGTTTGCTTTAGGTCCTTCTGACTTCAGTATGTGCAATGTGATGGATGAGGAACTGAAAGAAGGAACATCCCGTGGTATTAAAGTCCTCTATAAGTTCCCCTGGGGCTCAGAGACCCTGGAGACAGTCTGGAGCCTGGGGGACACACTACTGCTGAAGACTCACAAAGGAGCTTGCACGAAACTACAGGTCAGAGCAAACTGTGTTTGTTTAAGGTGTATTTTAGTTTGTCAAATCAATTTTACTAACTTTGCATATATATATATATATATATATATATATATAAGTGCTGTCAAACGATTAATTGCGATTAATCGCATCCAAAATAAAAGTTTGTTTACATAATATATGTATGTGTGCTGTGTATATTTATTATGTATATTTAAAATACACGCATGTAAATATTTCAGATTTTTTTTTTGTTAGATATTAAATATATTTATTTATAATATAAATTATATGAATATAAATATAGATGTAAATATTTTAAAAATATATATACTGTATGTAATAAATATACACAGAACACACATTATGCAAACAAAAAGGCATGTCAGGGCATGTCAGTTTTGACATGCCCTGATATTTGTGATTTTTTTCAGCTGCTTATAAACATTTTAATGGCTAAAGTCTAAAAACAATGTATTCAGTTCAAACGGCTACAAAAATATGTGAGCAGCATGTATGAAGGTGATTGTGTTTTTGAGAAAACAACTTTTATGCGTGGTTAGAGAAAAACTAAAATTTTAAAGTAACTGAAATAAGGCCATAAAACACATTCAGAACATTTTTATCCACTATCCTGGATAATGCTGTGAGAAGACAAAGACCCGTGTAATGAGCTGCATAATGAGCCATTGAGTTAGGTATGTGACTGAAAGGGAATTGCTACAAGAAAGAATGTGAGGAAAAAAATGTGTGTGTGTGTATAGGTATGTATGTATGTATGTATGTATGTGCGTGTATGTATATATATATATATTAAAAATACGGTACATGTATTCGTACCGAACTGTCTCGGTTCGGTGCATGAGACCTTACGATGAATACAGGCAATTCACCCCCAATCCAGAAGGGGGCGCCCGCAGTAATGCAGTGCTGTTTGATAACCGCCAGCAGAAGAACAGCGAATGCCATGAGTTGCGCACTTGAAAACAAAGCCTTCTAGACAGTGACCATGTGCTGATTCTGAACGCGTCTTTCACATAGACTGACAAGGAAGTATACTTTAAAGGCTTGCGCACTCAACTGTTTGCGAAATGGAGCTTTGTGCTTGTGTATCCTACCTCTCATTCGGCACAAATCCAAATATTCCATAATATTTCCATATTTGCGATGTAACGTATCTGAATGCTAAACTATTATTTATTATGTAAATGATAGGCTTTGTACTTCAGTCGTTTTCCAGCGGTGACACAGAGGTGCGCGCTGATGTTTGGCTCACTGTATTTTATTTTGATAAAGTACCAACTGCGCTGTCAAGTTAGCAATGCTGGAACTGGTGTGTGTGTGTGTGTGTGTGTGTGTGTGTGTGTGTGTGTGTGTGTGTGTGTTCCGGTGTGATCACTCAAACTGTTTCCTTATACCAGCAGAATCACTTATTAATAGTCACTGTATAAAGGTCTGCTTTTATTTGTGTACACTCACAATGAAAAAAAAACAGATTTTATATATATAACGTAATAATATTTAGTATTTTCACATCTAGATGGAAAAAATTGTAATTTGCACTACTGTCTGTTCAAAATAAATGAAAAGAAACTGAGCATAGCAGATTTTTTCCCCCCCTGTTGTACCGAAATCGTATCGAACCGAGGTATGTACCGAACCGTGACATCTGTGTACTGTGCCACCCCTAATATATATATAAATCACATAAAATAACTTGAGATTCACTTGCGAGTGCAGTTATATTTATATTATAACACACAAATAAACAACAGAAGAGTCAAGACATCGTGGGTGCAATATCCAAAATATCCAAAACAGTGGCAGGAAACTGGAACCCAGGAAAACAGGAGACAGCAGAAACTGCACGAGGAAACACAAAACAGACGTGAGCAACACAATGAACAGACAAAGCAAACATGGTGACAATACATACACTACCAGTCATATCTTTTTAACAGTAAAATTTGTAATGTTGTTGTTTTTTTTAAGAAGTGTCTTCAGCTCACCAAGCCTGCATTTATTTGATCCAAAGTACAGCAAAAACAGTACATTATATTTATTATAATATATAGGCCTACATATTTTTACTATTCAAAATAAATAAAGCACCCCCCCCCCAACTAAAATTAATAAATAAATAAATTAGTGAGCATGTTGATAGGCTTATCAGGATCAACTATGTTATTACAATGGCAATCACCAATATTGCCCACGTGCTTTTATAACATAGATGTACACATGCTTTGCATGTATTATCCTCACAGCATGTTCTTCCAAAAACGAAAAGTATCTGAGATGAATGTGTTGCTGCTTTGTTTACGGTGATGGCCACAAAAGTGAGTACACCCCTAAGTGAAAATGTCCAAATTGGGCCCAAAGTGTCAATATTTTGTGTGGCCACCATTATTTTCCAGCACTGCATTGACCCTCTTGGGCATGGAGTTCACCAGAGCTTCACAGGTTGCCACTGGAGTCCTCTTCCACTCCTCCATGACGACATCACAGAGCTGGTGGATGTTAGAGACCTTGCACTCTTCTACCTTCCGTTTGAGGATGCCCCACAGATGCTCAATGGGGTTTAGGTCTGGAGACATGCTTGGTCAGTCCTTCACCTTTACCCTCAGCTTCTTTAGCAAGGCAGTGGTCGTCTTGCAGGTGTGTTTGGGGTCGTTATCATGTTGGAATACTACTCTGTGGCCCAGTCTCCGAAGGGAGGGGATCATGCTCTGCTTCAGTATGTCACAGTACACGTTGGCATTCATGGTTCCCTGAATGAACTGTTGCTCCCCAGTACCAGCAGCACTCATGCAGCCCCTGACCATGACACTCCCACCACCATGCTTGACTGTTGGCAAGACACACTTTTCTTTGTACTTCTCACCTGGTTCCCGCCACACACGCTTGACACCATCTGAACCAAATAAGTTTATCGTGGTCTCATCAGACCACAGGACATGGTTCCAGTAATCCATGTCCTTAGTCTGCTTGTCTTCAGAAAAATGTTTGCGGGCTTTCTTGTGCATCATCTTTAGAAGAGGCTTCCTTCTGGGACGACAGTCATGCATACCAATTTGATGCAGTCTGCGGCATATGGTCTGAGCACTGACAGGCTGACATTCATGGCCCGACCCCTTCAACCTCTGCAGCAATGCTAGCAGCACTCATACGTCTATTTCCCCTCACTGCTGTGATTGGTCAGATGGCACAGTCCTTTGTGATTGGTCTACCGCGTACAGCGCGAATGACAGCCCATGGACGGACGTTATGCAGATGTGTTACTTCGTGACGTACAGCCGTAACAGAATAAGATTAGAATTCCTGATGACTCGTTTAGGCGATTGCGAGCCAACTTTTTGTTTTTGATACAATAACTTTATTTATCGTGCACTGTCGGCTTCACAACTTTGCAGATAGTTTGTTCACATACAGCTACATGACACACAGCATGAAAGATAATATTCGAAAAGACATAATAGGGCCACTTTAAATAAATATATGCAAAGTGTCAGTAGTAAATGCTGCTCAATCTCTGCAAGCGCTGTGAGTTGCTTTTAACATCCATCTGAAAAAGCAACACGTGTCAAACATCCTTCCAAAATTAACAAGAAGCATTATAAACATGTTATACAAAAAAAAAATTGGTAACACTTTATTTCGATAGTCCACTTTAGACATTCTACTAACAGTAAGTAACTCTGCAACTACATGTCAACTAGCAGTCATTAGAGTATTAGTAGACTGACAGCTTAATATCTTCTAACACTTTATTTTCATGGGTCCACAACATACTGAGTATAAGAAACTATGCAAGTACATGTCAACTTATTCTACTAACCCTAAACCTACCCTACTGAGAGTCAGCAGACATGTAGTTGCTAATTAATGTGAATTAGTTGACATGTAGTTGACATGTAGTTACAAAGTTACTTATAGTTAGTAGAATGTCTAAAGTGGACTATCGAAATAAAGTGTAACCAAAAAATTGTATTCACTCACAGCAATAGCTAGATACTTTTGTCCATATAAGGGATTTCCTGGAACATCATGAGCTTTATTATGTCTGTGATGCATATCTGGAGTTTCTGTGTAAAGGCGCCCTCTAACGTCCATTATGAATTAAACAGACATTATATGCGTTTAGTGCTCAGTAATGCTCACTCAGTCCTATTTTTGGCATAAACATAAAATCATTCTTCTCTCTAAAGAAATGTAGAAAAGTACAGGTGCTGGTCATATAATTAGAATATCGTCAAAAAGTTGATTTATTTCACTAATTCCACTAAAAAAGTGAAACTTGTATATTATATTCATTCATTACACACAGACTGATATATTTCAAATATTTATGTCTTTTAATTTTGATGATTAGAGCTTACAGCTCATGAAAGTCAAAAATCAGTATCTCAAAATATTAGAATATTTATATTTGAGTTTCAATAAATGACCATCCCTACAGTACAAATTCCGGGTATCTCTTGTTCTTTGAAACCATAATAATGGAGAAGACTGCTGACTTGATAATGATCCAGAAGATGAACATTGACGCCCTCCACAAACAGGGTAAGTCACAGAGGGTCATTAATGAAAGGTGTGGCTGTTTACAGAGTGCTGTATCAAAGCATATTAAATGCAAAGTTGACTGGAAGGAATAATTTGGGTAGGAAAAGGTGCACATGCAACAGGGATGACTGCAAGCTTGAGAATACTGTCAAGCAAAGCTGATTCAAACACTTGTGAGAGCTTCACAAGGAGTGGAATGAAGCTGGAGTCAGTGCATCAAGAGTCGCCACGCTCAGACGTCTTCAGGAAAAGGGCTACCAAGCCACTTCTCAACCAGAGACAACGTCAGAAGCGTCTTACCTGGGCTGTGGAGAAAAAGAACTGGACTGTTGCTCAGTGGTCCAAAGTAGAGGGTGACATGGGAGTGCATTTTGAAACCTCTCACGTCCCACTCCCACAAAAAAAAAATACCATCCCGTCCCAATCCCACGAAAAAACTGGGGGGAAAATCCCGTCCCGCCCACTCCCGGAAGAATCCCTCCCATTCCCGTTTTTTTATTTTTTATTTTTGGCCGAAATCTGTCAGTTACAGTAAAAATATAGTACAGATCACAGCGTTGAATAAAAACCCAAAATGTAGTTTTTTTGTTATTATATTGAACTGAAAACCAGTTTATGCACAGTGTAGGCCACATTGCACACATTAAATTTAATGTAAATCATCCATGCTAACACACACGTTTTCTATTTGAATTTAGTTTTTTTGTTTTTTTTTTTCATTTGAAAGTAGACATTTCACTCTCTATAGATATATTTTTCAAAGACAGAGTTTCAAAGTTTCTCACTCAGAGACCTAAAGCGCACCCTGATTGCTTTAAAGGGCAAGGTTTCATTGTTATTCTGAGTGTACACAAATAAACGAGTCTTTACAGATTCGAAAGATGTATTAGGCTACTTTTATAATAAATACTTATTAATAAATTACTTATTAATAAATAATTAAAATGTCTTCGTATCTGTATGACCAAAAATGACGGAGATTTTAAGAGCAAGTGAGCGCACCGGCGCCTGTCCTGCAGCGAGCGCGCTATTCAGCTTCCACTCTCCACACAAAACACTTCAATTGCGCACATTTCTCTAGGTTAACATCATATTGAGCGGCCATGTAAAGTTGCTACTACATACATCAGATGAAAAGCCATATTTGAGGTCGATGAATGATAGTGTGTATTACCACATAGACATGGGCGGCGCTAGGGAGGGGCTAGCAGGTGCTCCAGCACACCCAAGAAAAACCAAAGCACCCCCATTAAAAAATGAAATAAAATAAAAACATTTGACTCATGCAATGCAATAGGCTACGTGACTTGATTTGTAGTCGCACGTAATGTCAGCATTTTATTTTAAAAATGGATCTGTTCAGTTGTGCCAAGTAGGCCTGCCCCCGACTAAAGATTTTTCTAGTCAACTAGTTGCACATTTATATTAAATTGATTTGTATAATAACCTAACCCATCCTTTAATATAGGTTTTGGCCATATTTACTCTTAATTGCCCAGCTCCCCCTGTCATTGATCTAGCCCCCCCCTCAGCACCTGCGTTCTAAATTCTCTGGCGCCGCCCCTGCACATAGACCAGCCGTTAACGATATGTCCGTCACGGACTGCATCATTCACGCAGTCACACCAAAGCAAACGGGAGGAGAGCGAGACAGGGCAACTAGAACTGAGTTCAGAATTAAAATATACAGTTTATAGTTTATTTATATAAAAGGCATATTTGTGTATAAAGTTGGGTACCATTACTATTCCCGGTCCCGCCCACTCCCGATGACATTTTTTCCTGTACCGTCCCAATCACGTGATTCGTAGCGATTTTGTTTCCCATCCCGCGGGATTCCCGTGACCCGTGGGAATCCCGAAAAAATGTCAGCCTCTAGTCCAAAGTCCTCGTTTCAGATGAAAGTAAATTTTGCATTTCATTTGGAAATCAAGGTCGCAGAGTCTGGAGGAAGAGTGGAGAGGCACAGAATCCATGTTGCTTGAAGTCCAGTGTTAAGTTTCCACAGTCTGTGATGATTTGGGCTGCCATGTCATCTGCTGGTGTTGGTCCACTGTGTTTTCTGAAGTCCACAGTCAATGCAGCCATCTACTGGGAAATTTTAGAGCACTTCATGCTTCCTTCTGCTGACAAGCTTTATGGAGATGCTGATTTCATTTTCCAGCAGGACTTGGCACCTGCACACAGTGCCAAAGCAACCAGTATCTGGTTTAAGGACCATGGTATCCCTGTTCTTAATTGGCCAGCAACTCGCCTGACCTTAACCCCATAGAGAATCTATAGGATATTGTGAAGAGGAAGATGCGATATGCCAGACCCAACAATGCAGAAGAGCTGAAGGCCACTATCAGAGCAACCTGGGCTCTCGTAACACCTGAGCAGTGCCACAGACTGATCGACTCCATGCCACGCCGCATTGCTGCAGTAATTCAGGCAAAAGGAGCCCCAACTAAGTATTGAGTGCTGTACATGCTCATACTTTTCGTGTTCATACTTTTCAGTTGGCCAAGATTTCTAAAAATCCTTTCTTTGTATTGGTCTTAAGTAATATTCTAATTTTCTGAGATACTGAATTTGGGATTTTCCTTAGTTGTCAGTTATAATCATCAAAATTAAAATAAATAAACATTTGAAATATATCAGTCTGTGTGTAATGAATGAAAATAATATACAAGTTTCACTTTTTGAGTGGAATTAGTGAAATAAATCAACTTTTTGACGATATTCTAATTATATGACCAGCACCTGTAAACATGATAATCAATGTTTTTCTCCAGTGCATAAAAGTGAGCCAGCAGCCATATCATCCTGCAGCCCAAGACTGGTTGCCCACTGAAGCTAAGCAGGGTTGAGCCTGGTTAATACCTGAATGGGGAAAACCAGGTGCTGTTGGAAGAGGTGTTATTAAGACCAGCAGGGGATGCTCACCCTGTGGTCTATGTGGGTCTTAACGCCCCAGTATAGTGATGGGGACACTATTCTGTCAAAAAGAACTTTTGGATCTTTTGGATGACACGTTAAACCGAGGTCCTAACTCTCTGTGGTCATTAAAATCACAAATTCACCCATTGGCATCTGACCATCATCATGGCCATCATCCCCATATTCTGACTGGCTTCATCACTTTGTCTCCAATAAGCTGGTGTATGGTGGGAGTTCTGGCGCAATATGGCTGCCGTCGCATCATCCAAGTGGATGTTGCACACTGGGGGTGGTTGAGGAGATTCCCCCTTCTGTGTAAAGCACTTTGAGTGCCCAGAAAAGCACTATATAAATGTAAGGAATTATCATCATTAAAGTATACAGGAGATGTTTTCCATATCTAATTATTAGAGATGCACCGATTGCAATTTTCTTGGCTGATTCTGATTTCCAATTTTTTTTTTTTTGTTTGACCTGCCAATAAAGATTTTTGCCGATTCTGAATTTCTTTCTAAAAACTATAATTGACAGCATATCCAAAAAAAAAAAAAAACTATACTTTTTTTTTAATGGAAAAAAATTATTTACATAATAAAACATGATTAAACATTACAATTCCCCCAATCTGGGCTAAGTTACAGATGTTCTCTCACTTAAACATCTCTCAAAATAAAGTGCTCTGTGATGATAGAAATAACAATTAACTGGAAAGTGTAATTTCCCATCATGTTTCTTAAATTGTCATTTTTTCACTAACCTTATTAAATGTCATCTTTCACATCAAATTTTTGCATTGTTTCAATTAATTCAGCTAGGATAATAAGAAACTGTAGAGCTGTTACAATTCAAATGAAATCAGTATCAACAAACTCCATCTTTCCACTGCAGGAAACACAGAAGCTGCATCTGAAGTGGCATTAGATGTATTTGCACTCCAAAATTTTGAATGCATAAAGAATTTTGTAAGATTAATTTTTGAAATATACAAATAAGAAATGTTGGGAAAAATACAATAATAATTTAAAAAAAGAAACCAAACCAGAAAGTGGCGGCCAAATGACTGTTTGAATGAGTGAGTCATTTAGTCCTTCATTTAACAGATTTGTTGATGCATTCAGAAATGAGGCAAGCGACTACTGTCTTTATGAACGGGCTACTAAATCATTGAATCATTTGATTCTTTCTTTTTTTTTTTTTTTTTTTTTTTCTTCAAAAATCGCATTTTAAATCGCAATTTTAACCAGAAAAATCACAATTATTTATTTATATATATATATATATATATATATAAATGTTATATTATATGTGTGTGTATGTATATTTTATATATATATATATATATATATATATATATATATATATATATATATATATATATATATATATATAAATGTTATATTATATGTGTGTATATGTGTGTGTATGTATATTATATATATATATATATAATATGTTATATTATATGTGTGTATATATATGTGTGTGTGTGAAATCATTATTTAACAACTCTCTGTTGAAGAACACTATGATTTATGATCATGTAACTTTCAGTGCAGAGATGGAAGAAAGTCTGTAGTTCCTCATGTCATCTCTGTCAGTGCAAATGTGGATCGAGGGATGCTGGCTTACCTATTTAACTCATTTCAATTGCTGAAGAAAACTGACAACAAACAAAAGATTCATCAAAGGATGGTAAGCTCATGTTTTTCTTTCCGTTTTTTTAATTAAAGTGCCACTATTATGCCATTTTAAAGGTTCATAATTTTGTTTTGGAGGTCTCCCACAATAGGTTTGCATGCATCTAAGGTAAAAAAAAAAAAAACACTTTAATTTTCTCATAATATACATTACAAATCACTTAATTTCTCAAACAGTCCAAAACGATTAATTCAAATCGTCAGTTTCTCTAAACCTTTCCTTACTACAAACCTACGGCACGTCCTGATATTGCCGAGTTAGATGTGTTCCTGGGTCAACATATTTTGTTGACCCTGGAACAACATTTTAATCCAAAAATATAATCTTAACCATATTCCTACACCTAAACATAACCTTACCCATGAGTAATCACTAAAATCAGAGGAACTGATAGATGAATTACACTGATGTGCAAGCACCAAACACTGATTGTAATCCTAAACTTCACAAAAATTATAAACTGGTTCTTGAAATCTGATTGGTTAATCACAATGTTGTTCAGGGTCAACAAAGATGTTGACCCAGGAACACGTCGCACTCGGCAATATCAGGTTGTGCGAACCTACGTATGCTGCTCTAATTGGTCAGATGTTTAGTCTGATTATGAAACATTGGAAGAACTAAATTATCAACCTGAAACTCCATCATATCAAGCACGAATTGAGCAGAGCTTTTCACAGTGGTAAGTTTTACTTAGTTTGTGGTACGTTATGAGATGTTATAGCTATACTGCATCAGCATTAGCAAGTGCATGTATTAGTTAGGGCTGATAATTTAACACGTTAATTAGATTAATTAATTACTGTGAAAAATAACGCATTAAAATTATTAACTTATTTAATGCAGTTGCCCCGCCCCAGACCTTTGTGGGTCATCTGACATTTCATACAGTTGATTGATGACAAATATGAACATAGTTAGAATGTCTCTAAAATTAAAAATATGGGCTGCAAAAATGCCCTTTTGAGTTTCTCATATTTACATCATATAGTTAAGCAATATCACACGAGCAATAGGCTAAGTGCAATATCACACGAGTGCAAATGTGATATTGATTTTATACAAAAGTTCAGAAAAAAGTTAATATTTTTATTTTAGACACAATGTTGTCTTTTTTGCTCAATTTTGCTAACGAAAATATGAAGAAAAAGCAAAACTGTTCGTCTCCGAGCAACACACAGTGGCATTTCATTTCTTAATGTACGTTTTGAACGAATTGGGTGAACCATTTGGCGTGTTGAATCATTAGCCATTGGATTTGAAGAAGCGCTGCACAGACCGATCGGTGTATGACATCAAAGTACCGCAAGAGAGATTCAAAAGCATAAGGAGCCGTCTGCTCTCTACAGCTCTTGCGGTACTTTGATGTCTCACACCGATCGGTCTGATGGTGATGATCCGCTTCGTCAAACAAGCTTAATGATTCAATGGACCATTCATAAAGAACCATTTACTTCACTCCTGAATGAATCAGCCATTTGAACGAATCAAATGAATGAATAAATGACTCGATAATAATAAAATTAATAAAATAAATTATTAAAGGTATAGTTCACCCACCCAAAAATGACAATTGTCATCATTTACTCACCCTCATGGTCCAAAAGAGTATATGTAATACATTTTATCAAACAAAATATTTCTTGCTGAGGCTACTATTTGTAATGTCTGTTTGATGCTTTACACAACAATGACTTTAAATGATCTTTTGAGAGTAATTTCTCACCCAAATTTGATGTGCGATTAATTTGCGTTTAATTAATCGTTACTTGTAATTAATTAGATGATCATTTTAATCGCTTACCAGCCCTAGTATTAATATATTTAGCTGCCTGTGTGGGAACTGTATCAGAAAGTCATAGCTAAATAGTAAACACTTTCCCCAACAATAATGGCACATATGTTAGCCAAGCTATAACGTGAATAACAGATGTAACATTACAGTTTGTAGATCAAAATCTTGCTCCATTCTCTATCATTACTTATAGTAAGAATGATATACAGTCTGCATTGACACAATTTTAGGTAATAGTGGGTCCACAGCTGATAAGCTGATCTGTTTCATAAAGACAGTTAACCGTGTGAAGCAGACATCAGCAAAATGTTTTTGTTTTTTTTTACCACTGACTCTTCACATCCTCATCCTTTAGACATGTGAACAAGGTGAATTTGCTTTTGCACCACAGAAAACAGCATCGTCTTGACTTAATGTTGACAACACAAACTACCTAGGGTGGGTTAAAGTAGATGTTGTTTGCGGACAGCCAATGAAAACCACAGGCTGACATTATGCAAATTTGTTACCGATCTACACTACCAGACAAAAGTTTTTGAACAGTAAGATTTTTAAAGGGATAGTTCACCCAAAAATGAAAAGTTGATGTTTATCTGCTTAACCCCAGGGCATCCAAGATGTAGGTGACTTTGTTTCTTCACTAGAACACAAATGAAGATTTTTAACTCAAACCGTTGCAGTCTGTCAGTCATATAATGCCCATCAACGGGCACACAATCTTTGGGAGGAAAAAAAAAACATTCACACACAAATTAAAATTAAACCTTGTGGCTCGTGACGATACATTGATGTCCTAAGACATGAAATGATCGGTTTGTGCGAGAAACTGAACAGTATTTCTATCATTTTTTACCTCTGATAAACCTCAATGTCTGACTGTCACAACATCCAGAGTGTGACGCGTCAACCTGATCTGGCACATAGATATACATTAGTGATGCGCGGATGGCGGTTACATCCGCGGGCGCTGCGGATAATCCGCGGGTCGGGTGGGTCGGGTAATAAAATATTGCATTTTGATTATTTGCGGGTGGGTCGATAAGATAAATCATTAATCATGCAAATATTAACTACATTTTCTAAAATATGAACGTGTTTTAAACAGGATACAGAAATTGAATAAACTGTAAATCAACATTAAAGTTATTCAACAAAACATTTAGTCAAGAGTAGTGACGGATTTCTTCTGTCTTTTTGTTGTTTGATTAACATTAATGACAAACGGCACACCCTTGTCAAAAAATCCTATAGGATTCCAATAGGACAATTGTATAGGATTCCAATAGGAATTTCTATCATATTTTGGAACCATTCCTATAGGATTCCGATAGGAATAGTCCTATAGGACAAGACATAAATATCCTGTAGGAACCGTTCCTATAGGATTTTAATGGGATTTTAATCCTATAGGATTTTTTTTTTAATATTCTAAAGGTGCACTTTTCCACTGTATTTGTAGTACTTACACTGTACTTGCAGTTTGCTTAAATTCACCCTGATGTAAGGCAAGTGTCACGGTGCACACAGCAGGGAGGAACGAGGAACACGGACACGAGGAGTAACTTCAAAATAATCGTCTTTAATGGTGACATCAGGACAGGGCAAGACAAGGCAAGGTTGACACAGACAGGAACACCGGGGAATAGCGAGTAGACCAGACAAACACTAACTGAACAGGCAGGAACTAATATACACATGACAATCAATGATAATTAGACAAAACACGGCTGGACAACACTTAACTAATAATCACACTAAACAAGGACAGGAACAAGACCAAATATGGACACAAGAGGCGGGAACACAAGACACACACGACAGAGGACTGACGGCAAGGCAAGGCAAGTTTATTTATATAGCACATTTCATACACAGTGGTAATTCAAGGTGCTTTACATAAAAGGAAGTCAAATAGTCATTAAAAAATAATAATCACAACAATAAAAACAAGGAATTTAAAAACCAACATTCTCAAGCTTTGTTCAAACTCTTCCACACTAAGTGGAAAAACCTTCCAAAACACCTAACTATTCCACTACTTCACCCCCTACTTACTTTGACCATCTTAAAGCAAACCAACACACTTGTCTTTCTTTGCCCACATTCTCTTTACCATCACAGTACTTACTTCAGCCTTGTTTAAACTTTTAAAATGATATGATTGATTTAAGAAATTAAAAATAATAATAAAAACAAAGTGATTTAAAAATTGATTTTAAAAGAATTTAAAACATTTAAGAATAGAAAGTGATTATACATAGTGCAATCAGTTCGGACGTAGCACAGTGCTCATTCAACTAAAGAGATGAGTTTTGAGTCTGGATTTAAAATTGGCTAATGTTTTAGCACTTCCGATCTCTTCTGGAAGCTGGTTCCAACTGCAGGCGGCATAATAGCTAAAAGCGGACTCCCCTTGTTTTGTGTAAACCCTTGGTATTTCTAACTGACTCGATCCTAATGATCTGAGTGGTCTGTTTATATTCAGTGAGCATATCTCCAATGTATTTAGGTCCTAGGCCATTTAGAGATTTATAAACGAGTAAAAGTACTTTAAAATCAATCCTAAATGTAACTGGAAGCCAGTGTAAGGACCTGAGGACTGGTGTAATATGCTCAAATTTTCTGGTTCTAGTCAGAATCCTGGCAGCAGCGTTTTGGATGAGCTGCAGCTGTCTAATGGTCTTCTTCGGAAGGCCGGTGAGGAGACCATTACAATAATCCACCCTGCTGGTGATGAAGGCATGAACAAGTTTCTCCAAGTCTTGACTGGAAACAAAACATCTAATTCTTGCAATGTTTTTGAGATGATAGTAAGCTGATTTAGTTACTGCTTTGACATGGCTACTAAAACTAAGGTCTGACTCCAGAAACACCCCAAGATTTTTGACTTGGTTTTTAGTTGTTTGACCCCTAGAGTCAAGGTATGCATTCACCTTGATAACTTCATCTTTGTTTCCAAATGCAATGACTTCAGTTTTCTCCTTATTTAACTGAAGAAAGTTCTGGGACATCCAACAGTTTATTTCATCAATGCATTGGCAGAGGGAGTCAATGGGGCTGTAGTCATTTGGAGATAAGGCTAGGTAAATCTGCATATCATCAGCATAGCTGTGATAGGCAATTTGGTTCTTTCTCATTATTTGACTTAGTGGGAGCATATACAGGCTAAACAAGAGTGGTGCAAGAATTGAGCCTTGTGGGACTCCGCATGTCATGGATGTCCACTTAGACTTATGCTCTCCTATACTCACATAATAACCTCTCCCTTCTAAGTATGACCAGAACCATTTGAGTACCATCCCAGAAAGCCCGACCCAGTTTTCCAGTCTCTCTAGAAGTATGTTATGATCAACAGTGTCAAACGCAGCACTAAGATCTAGTAGTACCAGAACTGATATTTTGCCTGAATCAGAATTGAAGCGAATATCATTTATTATCTTAATGAGTGCTGTCTCTGTGCTATGATGTGCTCGGAAACCAGATTGAAAATTGTCCAGGTATCCATTTAAGTTTAAGTGGTTGTTCAGCTGATTAAAAACTACCTTTTCAATAATCTTACCTATGAACGGAAGATTTGATATTGGTCTATAGTTGTTCAGCATTGTGTTATCAAGATTGCGCTTTTTCAGAAGGGGCTTAACAACTGCGGTTTTCAGGGAGTTTGGGAAAGTCCCAGAAAGAAGTGAAGCATTCACCACTTCTAAGAGATCTGCTTCTAAACAGTGAAGCACACTTTTGAAAAAAGATGTGGGAAGTGTGTCAAGATAGCAGGTTGATGATTTAAGGTGCTGTACTATTTCTTTCAAAATTTTGCAATCAGTTTCTTCAAAAACAGACATAGTCACTTCTTTTTGAAATTGCGGTCGAATCTGTGTGACCTGTGCAAAAGTAGATATGCCAATCTCCTTTCTGATATTATTGATATTCTCAGAAAAGAAGGAAGAAAACTCATTGCATTTACTGTCGGAGAGCATTTCACTGGGAATCTGACTTGGGGGGTTTGTCAGTCTCTCCACAGTAGCAAAAAGAGTGCGAGAGTTGTTTAACCCTCTGGGGTCCGAGGTCATTTTGGGGCCCTTGAGATGTTTTGACATGCCCTGATATTTGTGCTTTTTTCAGCTACTTAAAACATACTATTGACCAACATGTAATTTTTTTTTGTATTCAGCACAAACTGTGCTACAATAATATGTGACCAAGATGGATGTACATGTTTGCATTTTTTAGAAAAAAAATATTATGCGTGGTTAGTACGTTTTGGGAAAAAAATGTAGCTGAAATAAGGCCTTAAAACCCACACTAAATAGTCCTGAATAAGACTTTTGAGTAATTAGTCTTGTAGGCTAGAATATTTACTTCAAAATTATGTGAAAATCATTCTGCTTACTCATTCACAGAAAACAATATATTGATTTAAAATTTTCAAGACATGTTTTGTGATCGAGGGTCTATATGCGAGGGAGTGGTAATGGCCATGAATATTAAGTGAGTCTCACCTGAGAGACAAAGGGCCCTCCCCTATGGGGCCCTAATGGCCCATCAGTGTGACTGTGACTGTGAGGCAGGTAAGAGAGAATGTGAGGAGATTGAAGAAAAGGGTTTTTTAAATTATTTGTGTTTTATTTACAACACAGTATAATCAAAACATACATAATGAAGGTCAAAGACACATTATTGTGCACACTGATCTAACCACAGAGATGTGAACTGACAACAGATTCTGTTCAACAAGTGAAACAAGTAAATCATACCTGATATTTACGTGTTTTATTTAAGTGTTTCTACTTCTTTCCATGGATTCAAGAAGAAAAAAACATAATCAGTAGAAAAGGAGCTTGTTTTAACATAGAATATCAGTGTAGTTGAACATCTGATGTTGGTGCAGCGCTCTCAGAGGAAAACAGTTTGAAAAGACATCAGGATTCATCTGGTGCTGGTATCTGATTCAATAAAATACAAACAAAAAAACATTTGTTAATATCAGGAACCATCTGTATGTATATGTATATATATATATATATATATATATATATATATATAGGTTTTGTAGCCATCGACTCACACATGCTTTGTACTATCATAAAAAAAGAGAAAGAAATCTTATATCTGAGAAACTAATTATTATTGTTTAGCACGTTATTAAAATCTATTTCTGAACAGAGTAGGCTATTAATAATAAACATGTACTAAACATACTTAGACTCGTAGCATTCATCATGTTACAGTGTACACTCATATTACTTTTATTGTTTTATATAGAGCATGAAAACATCATCGTGCCGTAAGAAATTTAAATACAATGAATTGCCCCTCATATTAAAAATGTTTTACACGATTTCAAACATTGTAGTCAGGAATTATAGTTTGGGAAAAACCCAACTATGATTTTGTAGTCATATAGTCTAGTATGTATGATTTTATAGTAGCCTATGACATGACTCTCATGACACAGACACAAGCATGCTTTGTACAATAAAAGGATGTACTTTGTACTATAAAAAATGATATTTTATATCTGAGAAACTAATTATTATTGTTTAGCACGCTATTAAAATATATTTGTGAACAGAGTATTAATAATAAACTTGGTCTAAACATTCTTAGACGCGTAGCATTCATCATGTTGTCGTTTGGGAAAAACCCAACAAACTGTTTAAATCTGTTCAAGTTTATGACACAATAACACGGTAACTAATGCAAAAAAAGAAACATAACTTACTCATCAGATCGATCTCCTCTTCTGGATGAAATCGTGTTCTTCTTTCTAGGGAAATCCTTTATTTACTCAGCGTGAACAGTAACAGTAGCCGCGATGAGGACCTCCGCTCTTTGTTTTGGGCGTTTACACGCGCGCACGCACCACGTGGCTATTTACATATGAACGGCGCGAGCAGCGCGTGGGCGTGAACTCATTAGAGATAATGAGTCAGACGGGAAAGATTGAACATCGTGTTGGTTTCATACGGATTACTTCATCACAGAATGTTTGTTTTCTGTTGCTTCAGGCTTTCTATAGATATAACTCCCATGTCTCTGTGTTGAGTATTCGCTGAGTTACAGTTCATTTTAGTGACGCGTTTCTCAAAACAGTTTGTGGAGACGGAGAAGACAGAGAGCACACCCTGTTTATTTTCTTATTTCTCCAAAAGCACAAAGTTGTGTTGTTATTGTGAGTGTACTCAAAAAAAAGTAGACACTTAACAGTTTCGATTGATGTATAACACTTATTTGTGTGACCAAAATCAACAGAGTATTTTTAGTGTCTTTTGCACTGATCTTAAAAAAAACGAGTTGGTCTCGCCGGCGATACAGCCAACCCCAGAGAGTTAAGTTACTGTTTATAAGGTTTGAGAAGAAGGTCTGTCTAGCTGTGGCTAGTTCCACATTGAAAGCATGAAGGCTGTCTTTATAGATGCTGTAGTGAATTTCAAGTTTTGTCTTCCGCCACATCCGCTCAGCTTTTCTGCATTGTCTTTTCATACTCTGAACTGCTGTTGATTTTCTCCATGGTGATTTTTGTCTGCCATTTTTCTTGCAGACCCTTGTCGGAGCAATATCATCAATAACATTCTTAACTTTTGAGTTAAAAGAATCCAGGAGAAGATCAACAGAGTCTGCAGGAATGCTTGGTGTTAAAGATATAGCCTTCATAAATAGCGCACTAGTGTTCTCGTTAATGCATCTCTTTCTGACAGAGACAGATCTAGATTCAGTGGTAACAGAGATCAATATATCAAAGAAAATACAGAAGTGATCAGATGCAACATCCTTAACAACAATGGATGAAATGTTTAGACCTCTACTGATGAGTAAATCTAGAGTGTGTCCACGATTGTGTGTGGGTTCATGCACATGCTGGGTCAGATCAAAAGTGTTAAGGACAGTTATAATTTCTTTTGCAGTTTTGATTTCTACATTATCTATGTGAATATTAAAATCCCCTGCAATAGTAAAACAGTCAAACTCTGAGGAAATCATTGATAACAGTTCTGTGAACTCTTCAACAAAGGCTGAAGAGTATCTTGGAGGCCTGTAAATAACGATAAACAATGCGTGGAGCACCTTTCAGCACAATACCTAGATATTCAAAGGACAAATACTGACCAAATGACGCTTGCATTGATAAACATCTTTAAATAGAGCAGCTACACCTCCACCTCTCCTAACAGTCCTGCAGACACTTGTAAAGTAAAAGTTAGGAGGGGCTGTTTCATTGAGGACTGTTGCACTGCAGCTGTCTTCAAGCCATGTTTCATTTAGAAACATAAAATCCAGGTTGTTTGTGGTTATAAGATCATTGATCAGAACTGATTTATTTTTTAGTGAACGAATGTTTAAAAATGCTAACTTGATGGAATTACATTTTGTCTCTTCAGCAATCTCAGATTGACGCATTATAGGCCGCAGATTAGATGGGTCAGCCGTACGGCTTGAGAAAGCCTTAGACTTTCTATCACGTGATAAAACAGAAATATAGAAGGCTACAGGCACACTGGGTTCCCACTTGTTCTGTAAACATTTGTGAGTGTTGCTGCTAATATAGCGGGGACCCGACACATATTACTGAGAGCTGTTATCAGTTTTTGGTTCACCTACAGTCGATGGAGGAGGGTTTGGGCCCTGGCGTTGTGGCAGCGGTTGGAGAGCTCTCACAGGAGGAGGGAGAGAGATCTGGGCCTGCAGTCTTTGGTGGTTGTGGGGCCCGCCGTTTTTTAGTTGATATCTGGGGGCTTGCAGCGAACGAGTGGGAGAGTTTGGTCCCAGCATACACCAGTTCCTCCATTTTCTGTGAGAAGCTTAGAAGTGGAGATTCTGGAGAGAGGGATAGTGTGTCTGGTGAGATGGGCTCTGGCTCTGGTGTTTCCGGTGGCTGTGAAATGCTGTCCTGGCTTCCCTGGCTGTTTTCCAGATAGTTGTCCTTGGGTGCTGAGTCTTGGAGCTGTTGTAGTACGTCACAGTCTGTCTGTGAAGAGCTCGTTGGGCAGGGCTCAGCCGGGATAGTTTCCATGAGGAAAGTTTGTTTTGGCTGCGTGGTGTTATCAGTGTCCTTGTGGAATGTGTCAACCACAAGATGACTTCAAGTCCTGTGGTCACTCATACTCTGTCCAGGTGTGTGTGCCATTGAGGCCGAGTGGATTGGCACACACCACTGAAGGATGATGGAGGGAGAAATAGATATTGTCCTTTAGGACTCTTGCACCAAGTTTGTTTGGGTGGAAGCCGTCCAGTCTAAACAGTTGTTTATGGCCCCAGAAAATATTGAAGTTGTCGATGAAGTTGACTCCTTTTGTACGGCAGGTTCTTTGTAGCCATGTATTCAGCCCAAGCAGCCGTGAAAACATGTTAGTTCCTCTTGCTGGGAGTGGTCCACTGATGAACGAGTGAACTTCAAGTCTTTGAAGTGTTTCAAAGAGTTCACTGAAATCCTTTTTAAGCAGTTCTGACTGCTCTTTCCGAATATCGTTCTTCCCCACATGGATGATGATTCGATTTGCAGTCTTGTGCTTCATCAGAATGTTCTGAAGTTCCTTGTTCACATCAGAGACAGTTGCTTGAGGAAAGCAGCATGTCGTTGTAGTCCTGCTACTGATGTTTCTGATAATAGAGTCGCCCACTATCAGAGTCCTGGGGTCGGCTGCGCTCTGAGCTGAGTGCCGCTGTCTGCTCGACCTCGAGCGCCTGTTAGTAGCGATGTTAGCTGCTGGCTGATACGATCCATGTTTTGTCACATTTGGGGATTCCTCACCCACATTCATTAATGCTTCAAATCGGTTCTCAAGATGTATAGGGGGTTGTAGAATGCCAGTGCTTACAAGTCTTGTCATAGCCGTATCCGGGGTAGAGGATGCTACGGCGGCAATACGAGATACTCGTGACGATCTGATGTCTCGAGTGCCTTTGGGTCTCGCTCCCTGTTTGTGCCATCGATTAGTTTGTCGATCAGCTTGTTCTTCTACACTTTGTATAAACTGTTGAGATTCACTAGATTCACAGGACTCACCGGCTGTATGCTGAGGGGGTCCGTGATGGCGATCTGCTGTGTGTTCCACCTGTTTTGGAAGTCCAGCAAGTAACTTTGTTTCAAGAACCGCAATCCTTTGTAGAAGTCTGTGGCAGTTCATGCAGCAAGTAGATTCCACAAGGGGCATTTTCTTTCCCATCTGTTTGAATGTAGGCAGCTGTGTTTTCCCGTCTCCGGAATGTAAACTGCTGGCAGTGAGAGGCAAAGAGTCTCCTTTTTCTAAAAACTGTGTTGTTTGAGCACTGTGCTGATATGCTGAAGTTAAAATCTTAGAGAAATCTGAGAAAAGTGCATAAATAGGGAGCGAAGCGCAGAGCAATAAGCAGGAGCGTCCGAACAGTATCGAAGCCGGAAGCAAAATAACCCATGTAGAATGTAATATAAAAATTCTAAGGCACTGATAATTGATTGACACACACACACACACACACACACACACACACATACAGTACTGCCACTAGACCAGTTCTAGACTCTAAAAGAATTGGGGAGAAAGATATGAAGCTTATACCAGGAGACCAGAAGTTGAATATAAAAAATAACACTTTACTGTAACAACAACAATAACAATAATAATAATAATAGCAAATACAATCACATCACAACACAGAGCAATAAAACATCAAACAGTAAGTAGAATTTGATATCGTAAATCAGTTTAATTTCCCTTTGAGGTGTATAAAACTGTTCATTTCATGCGATAAATGTAATAAAGTTCAGTTTGTGTTTAATGTAAAAAGAGAGAGAGAGAGAGAAAAAACACCAATTCAGTTAAGGGAAAACCGGGGAAAGTATGAAAAATACTGTCTCCAATATATTTCAAAGCAATCACTAATGCTCTGTCAATTGACCATATGCACAATTACTTCCTGGTTTTATATGAGCCAGCTCAGTCATTTCCAGTCAATTGTACTGTGCTGTAAGAGGCGCACCCTTTGCTTAGTTTCTGTACAAAATCCATTCACAATTCGAAGAGAATTTTTGTTTATCCAAGAGGACCAAACGTCCACATATACCATTTCAGGAATGACAAACGCGGCTGTTAAATATTACGCGGGTAAATCTGCTAAATTGTTCAGGAACTCATTGCTATGATTGCCATTGATAATGGAAGACAAACCAATGTCAAAATATCGCTGTGCATTAAGTGATTCAGACTAAATTTAGAGTAGCAAAACTACAACAGTAACAAGTCTGTGTTGACTGAATATATTTAGCAGCTTTTACAGTTAAAGATAAAACTAAATAAATGTAGTTACTAAATTAAATCTAAAAATATTTCAAAATATTTAATGCATTATTTAATTGTTATACCATTTAATAATGAGCTTATTTAATTTGTTGTTAACTAGTTTAAATAATTCTCCCTTATACGCTGTTGGTGTCGGGGCATATTTATTTATTTATTATGATTCCTGCACTTGCTATACTTTATACTTCAGTATAGGGTTGCACGATACACCGGTACTACGGTAGTATCGCGATATTAAAGCTTAAAAATACCCGCGGTGCCATTGCATTTTTTAAACGGTAGTATTGTCTATATGGTGCCGTCCATCCATATGCACGGCAAGAACACTGTTGAAAACATTCATTTGAACATGCATGCCAGTAGAAAATTACAAGTTGATTGCCAAATGTCTTTCTGCTGTGTTCTGTGTATATGTGTTATATGGTATTGAGTGTTCCCCGATGCTTCAGTTCAAGTCGCACTTGCACGTCGTTGTTCATGCTGCAGTTTATCAGATGAAAGGGTCTGATTCAGACCATCTTATGTCATTTTAAAAAACAGCAGCATCACTTATTCAACATCATAATATCTTACAAGAAAGTATTCTCGCAGTTTTGACCACTTCTAGAACAGGTGTAATAGTTCGTTTCTGGAAGCATCTTTGCGATCACGAATGAAAATCCATTCATCAGCATAGCTGTCACGAATCTGGTGTGCACTTCCGGTCACTCGCCACTAGAGGTCACCCGCTCACCACATGGACATTCACACCACACTTCTCATGGACTCCAATTCCCATCATCCCACTCTGATCACAGCTGTCACTAATATCTCATTGCACCAATCACTTGCACACCTGATCACACAGCATCACCAATCTGCACACAGTATTTAACCCCGGACATTCTCTTCCTCTGGGCCGAGTATTGTATGCATCTTTGCTACCCTACAGAGCCCCGTTAGTTTTCCTTGCCTTGCCTAGCCTAGCCTTTGTTGTTTTATCGTGTTTTCCCCTGCCTGGACCATCGCTAATGTTTTGACTACCTCTCCTGTCTCGCCCCTCTGGATACTGTTCGCAGATCGTCGACCCACGCTTGCCCTAGTTTTACTCTTTGTCTTGTCCCTGTTATACCTGTTTGCCATTGTTTGACCCTGCCTGTACGACCACGTCCCTGCTTTAATAAAGCCTGCAAATGGATCCGCACGCCTCTCGTCTCGTCAGCCCCGTTACAATACCGGCTTTGCACTTGTTTCTTATCAGTCATTATATATATATATATATATATATATACATTTATAATGTTATGTTTTAATATACATGCTGCTAACTCGGAAATTTCAAGATACGCGAACAAAAAAAATGCTCCTGACAGTTCGGCAATAAGACACGAGCTAGATTGCTGTTTTTGTTTCGTTTGTGTTCGAATCCAAATCCGCGTTGGTTTGGGCAAATCACTGATTCACTGAGCCATTCATAAAAACAGTCATTTGATTCACTCCTGAAGGATTCAGCTGTTTTGAAAGAATCGTTTGAATGACTCAGTGATTCAATCATGAACTTCTGCCACCTGCTGGCCGTTTTTAAGTTTCCCATCTAAAAGTAGGCATATTACACTATTTTTCAACATATTTCTATATTCAGAATTTAGTACTTAAAAACTAATCTCTTAACATTATGTATGCAATTATATAAATACTAAATCTAAATGTATAAATGCCACATCTAAATGTCACTTCATGCAGCTTCTGTGCAGTGCTAAGATGTGTTTTGTTTAGATCATTTCATGGATAACAATAGCCAGTCATTCATTCACACTAATTAAGTATTCGGAGAATAATATTGTCTGTTTTCACTTACATCTATTTATTTATTAAATTTTGATTCATTTTGTAGAATTGAATTTTAAATTAACACAATACTGCATGGTATCGTGATACTACTTGGTATCTTGATACTTCAGCTGGCATAGTATCGTAAGACATTTTTATGGTATCGTGACAACCCTACTTTGGTACAATAAAAGCACACAAATTTGGAGTTGAAATGGCAGCTGAGCTAATGAGTGATCCTCTGCTGCCATCTACTAGTTATAATGATAATTTAATAACATTTTCATCTTAAAAGTCTTTGTTTTTCGCTAGGAGACACGTTTCTTTCATGTCATCTTCATGAATGAAAAGTATATCTATAAAGTGAATTTTACTGCACAGCCAGAGTTGAGAAGGCAAATATTATAAGTTTTTAAAATATGTTCATGACTATGAAGGTAAGTTATTGATTATCAATAATACCATCATGATGTCATTTGGGAGATAGCATCTCTAATGTTAAAGACATCATCTATCATTGTTGTTATGCTATCATTATTTACCATGTTGCAATTATTATAATTTTTTTCTCGATTTCTGACAAGCACGAGGCAGGAGAGGTTTATAAGGGTCTCAAGAGTCTCTACCTATATAAACCACAACATTAAATCAGCTTTACCTGAAGTTTACGAGCTGGCTTGTTATAAAAGATGTATAAAGGATCATTTTAAATGCAATAATCTATCTTGTCTTTTTAAAATTTATTTTATGCACCATATGGGTTGTTTTTTTTGAGTATATTATTTATGGGTTTTATTATTTATTTTTTTGACATATGTTGTAATTAATTACAACATAAATTAATTACTGTAATCAAAGTTTTTCTTTTAGTTTTATAAGTCTGTTTTTGTTTCGTTTCTTCATTGTTTAGGTGGAGGCTCTAAATAAGCCCTTTGGGTTTTCTGCCTCTCCTTGCACAGTATATGGATTGTGTATATATATGTATGTGTATATATATATATATATATATATATATATATACACACACACACACACACACACACACACACACACACACACACACACACACACACACACATATATATATATATTTGTATCTATTTTACTCTTGTGCAAGAATAAACTAAACTAAAACTATGCGTTAGTTCAAAAGAGCGCTCTGTGCATATGGTCAATTGGTTACCAGGCAACGCAGCAGGTCCTGTAGCTGACACCGGCTTGTCATGCATGTCTTCTCCATGTACACACAGCACACATATCACGGGAGAATCGTTGTCCAATGTCAAACTTTTTAACTGGAACATAAAACCTGACCTGGACAACAGGCCATAAGAACATCTTATTAATCCATCAATGCAAATAATTAAAATAGCGCTATACAAAACCGTAAAGCACAACGTTATTCAAAACAGCTCAAAATGGTGGCTGAACATACATTTTGTACTCACTACTCCAGTGTTTTATATAATGACATTTTATTATAAACTGCATACATTAATATTTAATTAATATCAGTTGTTTAACAATATCTTTTGCTATGTAACGACGGACTTCTTTGCTAATCACATACAATAAAACCAGCTCAACAACTCACCAACAGATATTGTTAACCCAAAACTGTTCGTTTAGGATGCAGATCAGATAAGTATTACTATTTCTTCCTTTTTAGCATCTTTAAATACATTTTAACAAGTTAAACAACGTTAATCACTCGATTTCTCAGCTTCTTCTCTTTGACCGTTACTGTTCAAAGTATGCGCGCTACAGTTGCACGCGCACTACACTCAGATTTCTTAAAGGGGATGCGTCAGGACAATACCATATATAGATGTTTGTGTTTCTATGAATTCCTACTAACATGTAATGCATTGTAACTTATTCAGACATTATGAAATGTCATACTTATTATCTTTGCCTTACTGTAATATTATGAATTTCAGTTATATTTGTGTGTATTCAGATAGGCTGCATTTTTATTGAGGGTTACAAGTACACACATGCAGTGTTACTTTTAAAAAGTAATTAATTAACAGAATCAAATACAGTGCCTTGAGAATGTATTAATACCCCTTTTTTTAATGTTGCTGCCTTGTGCTAAACTGCTTTAAATTACTTTTTCCCCCCACATCAATATATACTCCATACACCATATTGACAAAGCAAAAACCGAATTGTCACAACTTCGTAAATTGATTAAAAATAAAAAAACTCAAGTACATTGCATAAGTATTCATACCCTTAACTTAATATTTAGCTGAAGTACCTTTACAGCCTCAAGTCTTTTTTTGTTTGATGCGACAAGCTTTGCTCATCAACATTTGGCAATTATCTGCCATTTGTCTCCTCACCTCTTCATGTCTCAAGCTCTGTCAGGTTGGATGGGAGCAGACGCACAATTTCAGGTTTCTCCAGAAATATTTGATTGGGTTCAATCCCAGGCTGTGGTTGGGCCACTCAGGGACATTCACAGAGCTGTATAAGCCACTCTTGCTGTGTGCTTAGGGTCATTGTGCTGTTGGAAGGTGAACCTTCTGCCCGTCTGAGGTTCTGAATGCTCTGGACTGGGTTCTCTCTATATTTTGGTGCATTGAGCTTTTCTTCTACTCTGAGTCCCTCAGTCCCTGCTGCTGAAAAACAGACCCACAGCATGAGACTGCTACCACCACACTTTACTTTTGGGACCGTACTCTGCAGGTGATGAGCAGAGCATGGTTTCCTTCAAACATGATGCTTAGAATTGAGGTTCATCAGACCAGATAATATTATTTTTCACAGTCTGAGGGTCCTTTAGGTGCTTTTTTTTTCTTTTGTCTTCACTGAGGAGAGGATTGAGTTTGGCCACACCGCCATAAAGCCCAGATCGGTAGAGTGTTGCAGTGATGTTTGTCCCTCTGTAGATTTCTCCTGTCTCCACATATGATCATGGAGCTCAAATAGAGTGACCATCAGGTTTTTCGGCACCACTCTAACCAAAGCATTATCAGCTGTTGGACCTTTTATTAAGACGTGTGTGCCTTTCCAAATCATACCCATTCAATTGAATTTGACACAGGTTACCTTCACTCAAAGTCTAGTAACACCTACAAGCAATATGAATGCTCCTGAGCTAAATTTCAACTGTCCCAGATAAGGGTATGAGTACTTATGCAATGGAATCATTTGTTTTCTTTATTTTTAATAAATTTGCAAAGATGTTAAAAACCTTTTTTTTTTTTTTTGCTTTACCATTATAGTGTATGGAGTGTAGATTGATGTGGGAAAAAAGTAATTTAAAGCAGTTTAACATAAGGCAGCAACATAAAACGTGAAAAAAATTAAGGAGTATGAATACTTTCGCAAGGCACTGTAAGATCTTACAGGACAAAGTGAATTTCCATTTAAAAATCACAGTGTCCAAAATGATACAAATCAATAAAAGATCCTACAGGAAAAAAATAAAATGCCATTAAAATAAATCGGAATGTCCAATAGGATTCTAAGGATCAAATAAAATCCTATAGGACAAAGTGAAATTCCATTAAAAATCAATGGGAATGTCCAATAGGATTCTAAGAATCCAATAAGATCCTAAAGGATAAACTGAAATTCCAATAGGATTTTTTGACAAGGGCAGCTTTATTAGGCTGCTGTCACGACCTATTTCACGGATCCAATACTTATACATATGCGTTTTCTTTGGCAAATTAAGATAAAACCTACATTATGAGGATACTCGCCAGGACGACCATTTTGACATTATTTTGTGTGTATTTGGCCACTTAAGCGCAACAAGCTTTGTTTGTTTGTTCGCAGCGCGCGCTTTGGATGTGACTGCAGCGCACAGAAAAGCGCCTCTGGAGCGCACGAGTACTGAAAGACTTAAAAAGACGTGCAAATAATAAATTTCTGTGATGATGCAACAATGACCGATTAGGCAATTGACAATTCTGTCAACTGAACCGAAACGAAAGTCTTGTATCGCAGCGTGCAGCAGCACTAGATGCGCCGATGTGAAGAGAAGGTCAAAGAGAGAAGACGTGGTAGGTTAGCGTGAGTGATTCAGCTGTACCACGTCTTCTCTCTTTGAATAAATATATTGAATAAATATTTTGCAGGAATTTCCCTCATAAAGTCGAAAGCTGCGGGAATATATGCGCAATCCCACACAGAAGTTCAGGACCTGATTAAGCATAATTCTACTGTACATAGAATTGTGAAACATGACTTTTCCAAAACTTTCTGGGCTTATTTATTTTTCCAAAATTTTACAGGCCTGGAAATAGCTGTTTTAAAAATCCATGACTTTTCCAGGTTTTTCATGACTGTATGAACCCTGAATGTGACGATCGGGTGCGGTTATCTAAATCAGACAAAAATATATGTGCGGGCGTTTGGCGGGTGGATAATTTATTTGAAACTGCGGATTCGGGTGACGTTTTAGCTCATCTGCGCATCACTAATATACATAGATGCCTCATTAGCGATGGTTTCAATGGGCCGCGATACGTAAGGCTCTATGTTCCAGAGCCGTTGACGCTTTCACATGCCGGATGTTGTGGATGAGCTCAGGATGGTTGGACATTGCGTTGTATCAGAGGTAAAAAATTATATAAATACTGTTCAGTTTCTCGCACAAACCGATCGTTTTGTGTCTTAGGACATCAATGTATCGTCACGAGCAGGTTTAATTTGGATTTGTGTTTGCATGTTTTTTTTTTCTCTCAAAGACTGTGTGCCCATTGACTGGCATTATAGGACTAACAGACTGCAATGGTTTGAGTTAAAAATCTTTGTTTGTGTTCTACTGAAGAAACACAGTCACCTACATCTTGGATGCCCTGGGGGTAAGCAGATAAACATCAAATTTTCATTTTTGGGTGAACTATCCCTTTAATGGTTTTTAAAGAAATGTGTTCTGCCCACCAAGCCTGCATTAATTTAACCCTCAATCATCCTTCAGGACAAATTTGGGCAAAATCATTGTGTTTTGTTTTTTAAAAATAGTTTCATTAATATGAGCATTTCAAGACTTGGCTACTTTTCGTAAGTTTGCCACCTGAACACACACACAAAAAAGAGTTGATTCAACAAAGTTAAGTGGTTGAACAAAAAAAAAAAAACTCCTTAATTTGACATTCGTGCCCTAAAATGGGCACCCATAGGAAATAAATGGGAAATACCAAAATTCAAATCCTTTTTTTTTTATTTGTCCAATAAAAATTAATAAATCTAACATAATGCAGATGAAACATACACAGAAATTAAGGTTTAAGCCTATAAAACATTCTCAATGTGTCAAACACTCACACACACACACACACACACACAAAAACATTTAGTACTACAGCCATTTTATACCATCATTTTTTTTATTTGTCCAATAAATCCAACACAATGCAGATCATACACACACATAAATGAGGGGGTGAGCCTATACAACTTTCTCAATGTGTCAAACAATCTCTCACACATGCACACACAAAAGCCATTGAAAACTACTGCCAACTAGTGGCTATTGATATTTTTATACCATCATAAGCCACCAAATTTTTGGGTTTTGGCTGTCTGAACTAGAGACCTGCACTCCCGCGGGAGTACCACGGGATCCAACGCAACAGGGAACGGTGCGGGACAACTATTGATGGGTGAGTGTGGGTGTGGGCGGGTAGAGACTCGTGTGTGCAGGATGCGGTAGAATAAAATGAATCGCAGGACTCCCGCAAAATAGAAATATCTAAACATGAAATGTCTAAAAACATAAATTGTTATTTATCTTTTGCACAAAAGCAAAAAGAACAACTAATATTTACATTAAAATGATTAACATGCGCAAGCTAGGCAGAGATTCTATTTATAACACGTGTTTAAAGCATTGTGTAATGTAGCCAATCACAGACTCAGCTGTTAATTTCTGGAACGCAATGGCCAATCAGAGGTGATTAAGTTAGAATCCACTCACAGCAGTACTGAAATTTGCATGCTCACGAATCCTCTCATTTTAACAGATGAAGTGTAGACACTGTGACAGATTCATTGTGCATATGCTTTATGAGATCGCAATGAACTGAGATGTCAGCTTTTAGTGATAATAAAGGGAGCGTTGTTTGCTGGCATTCTGCCATACCAAACCATGCATGCAGCAGCCCATGCTTGCTTTTCTATTAAAAATAACAATGGTTTGTGAATGTTGATGCTATAGCCTAAATAACTAATATTTTATCTGGAGCATTTATGCTGGGATGTTGTGGAGCTTAAGAGATGTTACAGAACCATTTCATGTAAATTTAGATGTACTGAAGAAATCTATATAGATTACTTTTATGCGGGCGGGACAAAACATAATTGTCGCAGGTGGGAGTGGGACAAGGTAAAATAATTTTCTGCGGGAGTGGGCGGGCGTGGGACAGAATGTTGCGGGAGTGGGACTGAAAAATCCGTCCCGCGCAGGTCTTTAGTCTGAACTTACTGGAATTATTATTTTTTTTACTGAAGTAAAATAAATATTAAATATAACATAACATAAAAATAAGCATATTTTACATTTAAAAATATGGTACTTTTTTAGAGGTAAATAAATTTTAAAAAACCCACCAAATATCACAAAAAATTGCATAAATTGATAGATTTTATTTTATCGAAGAAGGTGATATGACATTTATTATAAAAACAAATTGGGATCACACCTGAGTGTTAAGAGTGGCGCACAAGTAGGCAACAGAAGTGGGTCCAAATGCAGTTTAAGATCCTTTAATGATAATCCACAGATAAATAGCTCTGAAATACATGACTGAACCAAGACGGGGTCGCCAGAAACACAGGAGGTAACAATTAGCAACAACTCACACAGACAATAGCAAACCAGGGCTTGATATACACAAACACAAGACCAAGCAGGAAATGGAACACAGCTGAACCAGATAAACACTAATGAAAACACAGCATGATGGGAAATGGAGTCCATGACCAGAACAACAGGCAGAAACACAAAACAGAAACGCCCTCTAATGCCTCACAGTGGTGCAGGCAACTGGGCGTGACATAGCCCCCCCTCAAAAGGGCGGATTCCAGACGCCCTACACTATCAAAGTCCAGGAGGGCGGTGGTACAGAGGCGGACACAGGGGGAGGGAAGGAGGGCCAGGACCGTGGAGAGGTACGGGAAGCAGAGACTGAACAGAGGGTGAAGACCATGGATGAGTCCGCAGAGCAGAGGGTCGAGACCACAGTAAAGCCAGGGGTGGAGCTGACTGGACTGACGGTGGTGGCCATGGTGGAGTCAGTGAAGCAGAGGGCAGAGACCAGATTGAGGCCAAAAGTAGAACTGATGGAGCTGTCTGACCAGAAGATGGTGTAGATGAGACAGATGGTGGTCTGGGCGGAGCTGATGGAGCACATGGTGGCTTAGGTGGGTCCAGTTGGATCGGTGGCCAGAGAGTAACTGGGTCTGAATTGAGTTCAGCGACCGGCCCTGGTTTGGAAAAGTCTTGGACTGAACTTGGCTTAGGACCAGAGACTTGAACTAGGCTTGGCTCCAGAATGGATTCTTGAACTGGACGTGGCTCAGGAACAGAGACTTGAACTGGACTTGGCTCCAGAATAGATTCTCGGCCTGGATTTGGCTCAGGAACAGAGACCTGAACTAGGCTTGGCTCCAGAATAGATTCTCGGCCTGGATTTGGCTCAGGAACAGAGACTTGAACTAGGCTTGGCTCCAGAATAGATTCTCGGCCTGAATTTGGCTCAGGAACAGAGACTTGAACTAGACTTGGCTCCAGAATGGATTCTCGGCCTGGATTTGGCTCCGGAGTAAGAGTAAGGTGTACCGCCCAGACACACAACATAGCCACTGCCACGACTGGAAGCACTGCGGACAGAGGAACCACCTCTATAAGCTCTACTGCTGAAGGCCTTAAGATGCCAGCTGCTCTCACCGACCTCAATGGTAGGTCCACCAAACTGGAAGTTAACCTCAAACGCCCAGAGAAAGCCTTATTGTCTCCAAATGCAACACTCCTGACGACCGGGAACTCTGATTTGGTGTCCATGATGACCGGAAACTCTGGGGTGTCGTCCATGGTGGCTGAAGACATTATCATGGCTTTCATAATGGCTGGAGGCTCTGGTGTGGCGAACCGGACAGGGCAAACAGCAACTCTGGCCAATGAGGTGGCAGATGAAGCAGCTCTGGCAGGAGTTGACTCTGGCTCTAACATGACAGCTATCTTGGGAGCTGACTCTGGCTGTGGCATGGGAATGGTGACAGACACTGGACTTGCAATCATCAGTGTGTGGCATGGTGGCAATACTGTTCGGCCAGACTCCATGGCCACTGGAGCCCACAGCCTACTAAACAGAAACGCCCTCTAATGCCTCACAGTGGTGCAGGCAACTGGGCGTGACACTGAGACCTTAGTGCCCAAATTTGTCCACGAAGGACGGATTATGGGCTGTTATACGAAGGATGCTTGAGGGTTAATCCAAAGTATAGCGAAAACTGTAAAATATTGAAGGTTTTTTTACTATTTAAAAAAACTGTTTTCTATTTAAATATATTTTAAAGTGTAATTTATTTCTGTGATTTAAATTTATTTCTGTGAATTTTTAGTGTCATTACTCCAGTCACAAGACCCTTTAGAAATCATTCTGTTATTCTGATTTGCTGCTCAAAAAACATTTATTATTATTATTATTATTATTATTATTATTATTATTATGTTGAAATAATGATGAATAGAAAGTTCAGAAGAACAACATTTAACTGAAATAGAAATCTTTTGTAACATTATAAATGTCTGTATCATCAATTTTGATCAATTTAAAGCATCCTTGCTAAATAAAAGTATTAATTTGTATAATTTCTTATATATATAATTAGGGGTGTAATGGTACGCGTACCGATCCGAAACGGTTCACATGGTAAATTCCAAATGGAAGTGATCATCCTTTTCTCCTTGTTGTGAGTACTTTGGAATGAACAGGGCACGTGCGTGCCATTATGTAGTTGTTTGGAATGCACTTCGTAAAAAAAATTAGCTTTGATCACAGGAATAAATTACATTTTAAAATATATTCAAACAGAAAAAGAGTCATTGTAAATAGTAAAAGATATTTAAAAATTGTACTGTTTTTGCTGTACTTTGGATTAAATAAATGCAGGCTTGGTGAGCAGAAGAGACTTCTTTAAAAAAAACATTAAAAATCTTACTGTTCAAAAACTTTTGACTGGTAGTGTATGTGGATAAGTTACGGAAGTTACTTTATTTATCATGCACTTTTATGGAGCTTAAAATATGACAAAACTATTTGAATTTGTATTGTGACAAGTGTCATTTAACAAAACTGGGTAGTATGTTGCATTTACCAGTTCTAAATTAGATTTTCTAAAGAAGTTCAAAATTTTTAGAACAATTTTTAACCTGAATATTGAACATTTGAAATTTAACACAACTGAATTTTTTTATGGTTTTTTTAGACATGTTTTTATAGCCATGTATTTTCAAACAGTTGATTTTTTTTTTTTTTTTTTTTTTTTTTTTTTTAGATTGCAAATATCCAGTTTTTAAAAATACAGCTTCAAGTTTTCAAGGTGAAGAGGAAATTTGAAACATCAAATTCAGTATTCTAAAATTCAAAACACAGAAATTCAAATCGTACAGAAAGTAGGTCAGCGGTCATCCACAGGGAAGAGTATATGATCTCCGAAAAGGCAAACAAACCATTTTGGCCAATTACAGAGCTGAGTAGTTTTCTGGCATGAGCGTGCGGTTTGAGGTCACTATTCTGTTCTACTTGACCATGAATCGTCCAGAGGTAAGTGATTCTTAAACATTTATGGTTTATATTTATGTTAGGTTAGCATCCTCAGCATGTGAAACATTTGTCTAAGCCAGTGGTTCGCAAACTTTTTTACTTCAACCCTTCTCTCCAAATCAATAATGCAAACATACTTTGTCACTGCAGATATTTTTTACAACTTAAAGTATGTAAAGCTAACTTTTAACAAATGAGCGCAAGTCAACCTGTCAAACCAAACAAGACCAGAGGGAGATGCCAAAGGACTGCATATAATCTACTATACGGATAATTTCAGAATGTCATCAGTGAACAGGTCCTCTGTCAGAACAATTTTGCAGCGTTTGATGCCCATTAGGGATATGCAAATTTTCATGTTGCGATTAATTGCTAATGCTTTTATCACGATACATGATATCACACTATTGAAATTTAGTTGCAAAAAAGTGTTGTCATAATACAGTATAACAGGTTTAATAACTTTTCTTATAACAAAAATAATACAATAAAGCAATACACAAAATGTATAAAGTTAAATATTTTACACAGATTAAAGTGCAAAAGTATGATAAAGACCAATAGGTATCACTTTACAATAGGCTGAAGTTGGTCCTCGTCGGCTTTATTTCGGCCGATTCGACATGTTGAATCGGCGTCGGAGCTCGTCGGTCAGTCGGGCCATTTGATCATGCCTGTTCAGCTGGTGAACCAGTGCGCGAGAAAGGCGCAGAACGGACGTGCTATTTGGCTGTCTAGCGTCGGCTTGGTGTGTCAGGGCAACTTTGAACCCAGACGCTGCCGATGTGAGCCGACCCCACAGTCTGCTTTCGTCGCCACTAGTTTGTCGGCGTCGGCTTGGTGTGTACCGGGCTTAAGATTAATGAATGTTTAGAAGAATTTTTCATTGGCAGTTTGTTAACTAATGAATTAACTGTCAACTAATGAAGCCCTAATGTAAAGTGTGACCGAACAATAAAGATAACACTTTCAAACAATATCAGGCATGTTGTAGTTCAGATTAAAATGTACTAAGTTTGAAAATAAATAGTCTTTTAAGTCTAAATATTTAAGTATTTGGCGCTGTGATGAACACCATAGCGAATACAAAAATCTGAATGGCTATTTCAATCAAACTTATTTTAAATAAGTTTCAGAAACAGAAAGTAGCAGCTGCTTTGTTTGGGGTTTCCGGGTAATGGCTTCATTTCTGCTGTGCAGCGCCATCTGCTGTCAGAGAGTGAATATGTGCGCTTTCATCCAGAGAGTCTCTCATGCGTTCCGCTATGCGCTTCTTATACGTCCTTGTTTACATCAGAGTGCGCTTGCTTCTTTGGCTACATTTACACTTGGCATTAACATGTGACCTGTATCCAGATGTTGTCCACATACACATTAAAAAGATGTGTAAACGTGCTACTGATCGGAATGTTATCAGGCAAAACCTGCCCCCTCTCTTGCGAACTGTCAGAAGAGGGACGGAGAACACCAGGCTATGGAGCGCGACTGAAAATGGTTTATTAAGACATGTATAGCTTAATATAACGTAAATGATGTGTCTTATTTAAATATGTAGTAGAAAACCCATGAAAATGTATGTTATTTTAAAAACATCAACATCGTTTTTGGACAATGGGGAGCGCCATTATTTTACGTGCACAGTACATTCTGCGTCGATGACGTCAAATGGTTGCACTCAGTGAACTATTGGCGCTTTTTACTGCAACACAACTCAGAATACACAACTCAGAAAATAAAATACTGATACGATACCACATTGTGTGGCTTTTGGTTGTAATTTTCAGTCAAAGAGCAACAAGAGAAGCAATGTAAGACTTCACTGCTTTCCTATCGATAAGAAGAGGAAAAAAGAATAGAAAGATGCCTGTGGACAAATAAAACTTCCTAAAGACCTGCTTCTTTTTTCTCTCCACTTTAGCCCGGATGCCTTTTGAGTCTTTTAGTAGACCACAGCTACTGAAAGAGCTTACAAACGGCTGAGACAAGAAAAACTAGATGCCATCCTATGCCGACGCTAATCATGACGCGCAGCCGCTAGATCCAAATATCCAAAATGCGAAACCACCCCAAAAAAAAATTGGTGACACTGACACATCGACAATGCGCGCGCACACACACACACTTAAAATTATATGAAAAACAGATGATTGAAATAAATGATAAACTCTAAAGACTCCAACTTTTCTCTTTGTATCATCTTGTTCAGGTTTGATTCTAATCATAGTGTAACATTATTGAAAAACTGATTTTTTTTTTCTTCAGTTCTAAAAATGCAAAACTTTGACAAAAGTAATTTTTATTATAATTGTGATTTCATAATATGTAGATATGAATCCAACTGAAAAAAAAAAACTTGGTCAAATAGCAAATAGTGGAGGTCTCCTTATATATATATATATATATATATAGGTTTTTATACAAAAAAAAACAGCTTTTTAATAATTTTTAACTTATTTATATAATTTTTAAAAACTACACAAATGTGGAGTAAAAACATTAATAAACAGAGTAAAATTACATTTGTTTAAAAAAAAAAAAAAATTGTTACAAAATTACATTTTGACCCCAAAGACCATAAGTGCACAAGCCAAAACGAAGATATCCTACTCACAATTAATAAAAGTTTTATTACACATCTCATCCAACGCTTCTGTTGCCAATTCCAAAACGTCATTTTAGACCTAGTAATGGAGGCTTGAGCCATTGATAGCAGACTAATAACAGTTAATAACAAAGTTATTTGAAAGAGATCAATAAGCATAATAACCTCTATAAGCATTAATAGCCTCTCTGAGTCTGTGCGTCTCTCAACAGTGTGCGGCAGCAGCATAGTGAAACTTTAAGTTCATTTTCTTCAAGAGCAGCGTCACTGTTACCTGGCTTGTGAGAAATGTCATGTAGTTTTTAAGTTAAACTATTTTACTTATAAAAATCATGAGAGTAGAGCTAACAACAATAGCGCAATGTTTCCGTGTGTGCAAACTGTATGTGTGTGCGTCTGTAAGGGAGAGAGAGCAGGAGAAATAGAGTGTGCTTTCCGTACGTAATAAAATGTAATTTTGTGGCAAAAAGATGGAAATAATCTGTCGTTTTTATCCTATTGTTTACTGTATTTATTTGTTTGGCCAGTGTCATTGTGGGTTTTGGTTATTTTGCTGTTTTAGGCTGTAAGGACCTTTTAAAATAACTTAAATGATTTGGCGAATTGATATGGACATGTAATGTGGTCAAGACCTGCCTGGAATTATGTTTGCCTTCCGTTTACCTAAAAATAATTGCACGCCTTAGATTATTTGTCAGCCAATCAGATTCAAGCATTTAACGGCCCCATAGTAAACAAATATTTGTTTTAATGTCTAAGATATTGAGCGGAAATTAATGGTATACTGTTATTGTGCCTGCAAGTTACAGGTATATCTAAATGATTATTCACAATGCCTTCAGCTCAAAACACAGTTTACAAAAATCAGCGAGTGACCTTACATCCGACTTCGATCTGTGTGGATCCTGATCCTGGAATAAATTAAGCAGAATTACATCAATAACTGAGTGATGTATGATGCTTACACAGTGTCTAGACCAGATGCGAGCGGTGCGGCATGTCGGGACAAAAGACAGTAGACCTTATTGATTATAATCAGTACTGTCTACATTGAATGTGAAATTTCCAATAGCAAACGGATTCCCCGATCTATTTCTGACGTAGTCCAAGCTCCTTGCAACGGCTGCTTTTGTCGTTTTGGCTACTTTAAGTTTTGGCTACTTTAAAACAAATACAAAAAAAACAATTAGATAAATGTTTCACGCGCGGAGAACCCTAACCTAACATATAAATATAAACCATTAATGTTTAAGAATCACTTGCCTTTGGGTGATTCCTGATCAGGTAGAACTAAATGGTGACCTCTTAAACCGCACTCTCATGCCAGAAATCTACTGCAGTTCTGTAATTGGCCAAAATCCTTCGTTCAACTTTTCGGAAATCATCTACTCTTCCCTGTGGATGACCTCTGACCTACTTTCTGTACGATTGGAATTTCTGCGTTTTGAATTTTAAAACATTGAATTTGATGTTCCGAATTTTCTCTTCATCTTGAAAACTTGAAGCTGTATTTTTAAAAAATAGATATTTGCAGTCTAAGAATTCAGAACAAAAAAATCAGCTGTTTGAAAGTATATAAAACTCTGCTGTAAAAAAATTGGTCCCACTTTATATTAGGTGGCCTTAACTACTATGTACTTACATTTAAATTAATCATTTGATACAATGCACTTATTGTGTACATACATGTTTTTACATTGTACTTATATTTTTAAAAATACCTATATGTACTTACATCTGTAATTAATTTCTGTAATTACATTTATAATTACACTGTTAACCTATCCCTTACACCTTAACCCACCCTTAAACCTACCCATACCACCAAACCTGTCCCTAACCTTACCCGTATCCCTCCTCAATAGCAGCAGAAGTGTTTTGCAATACAATATGACCACAATAAGTACATTGTACTTATTTTTTGATGTAAGTACATAGTAGTTAAGGCCACCTAATATAAAGTGTAACCAAAAATTTAATTGTTAAATTTCAAATGTTCAATATTCAAGCTAAAAAATCTAATTCAGAACTGTTAAATGCCACATTATTCAGTTTTGTTAAATGACACTTGTCAATAATTCAAATTTACACAATTCAAATTCAAATAGTTTTGCCATATTTTAAGCTCCATATATTTTGAGCTTTAAAACTTTGAAAAAAGATTCACAAACAGCGATATAATACTGCATGAAAGGTAATATTTGAAAAAGCATAATAGGGGAACATTATTAACTGGTTTGAAAAATGATACTTAAGAAATTATTTCTAATAAAAAAAGATGGAAACTGACCAGAGTATTCTATGCTTTGTTCAGGTTTTGAAGTTGCATCCCACTTTAACTCCTGTGAAAGTAGCCTTGGATATGGGACGAGGCTCCAGTTCCGAGCTTAGACAGGTAAAAAGGGACAAACATAGAATTATTATAGTTAATGTTATAATTACCATCCAAAAGTTTAGAGTCAGTATTTAGTAAGTTGTTGTGTTTTTAAGACATTGTTTATTTCAAAGAGTGACATAATTGATCAAAGGTGACAGTAAAGACTTTGGTCCCACTTTATATTAGGTGGCCTTAACTACTATGTACTTGCATTTAAATTAATCATTTGGTACAATGCACTTATTGCGTACATACATGATTTTAAGTTGTACTTACAGGTGCTGGTCATGTAATTAGAATATCATCAAAAAGTTGATTTATTTCACTAATTCCATTCAAAAAGTGAAACTTGTATATTATATTCATTCATTACACACAGACTGATATATTCAAAATCAAATGTTTATTTCTTTTAATTCTGATAGTGGCCTTCAGTTCATCTGCATTGTTGGGTCTGGTGTCTCTCATCTTCCTCTTGACAATACCCCATAGATTATCTATGGTGTTCAGGTCAGGCGAATTTGCTGGCCAGTCAAGCACAGTAACACTATGGTCATTGAACCAGCTTTTGGTACCTTTGGCAGTGTGGGCAGGTGCCAAGTCCTGCTGGAAATTGAAATCAGCATCTCCATAAAGCTTGTCAACAGAAGGAAGCATGAAGTGCTCTAAAATTTCCTGGTAGATGGCTGCGTTGACTGTGGACATTAGAAAACACTGTGGACCAACACCAGCAGATGACATGGCAGCCCAAATCATCACAGACTGTGGAAACTTCACACTGAACTTAGAGCAACATGGATTCTGTGCCTCTCCATTCTTCCTTCAGACTCTGGGACCTTGATTTCTAAATGAAATGTAAAATTTACTTTCATCTGAAAAGAGGACTTTGGACCACTGAGCAACAGTCCAGTTCTTTTTCTCCACAGCCCAGGTAAGACGCTTCTGACGTTGTCTCTGGTTCAGAAGTGGCTTGGTAGCCCTTTTCCTGAAGACGTCACAAGTGTTTGAATCAGCTTTGCTTGACAGTATTCTCAAGCTTGCGGTCATCCCTGTTGCTTGTGCATCTTTTCCTACCCAAATTCTTCCTTCCAGTCAACTTTGCATTTAATATGCTTTGATACAGCACTCTGTAAACAACCACACCTTTCAGTAATGACCTTCTGTGTCTTACCCTCTTTGTGGAGGGTGTCAATGTTCGTCTTCTGGATCATTGCCAGGTCAGCAGTCTTCCTCTTTATTGTGGTTTCAAAGAACAAGAGATACTCAGAATTTATACTGCAGGGATGGTCATTTATTCAAACTCAAATGTAAATAATCTAATATTTTGAGATACTGATTTTTGACTTTCATGAGCTGTAAGCTCTAATCATCAAAATTAAAAGAAATAAGCATTTGAAATATATCAGTCTGTGTGTAATGAATGAATATAATATACAAGTTTCTCTTTTTGAATGGAATTAGTGAAATGAATCAACTTTTTGATGATATTCTAATTATATGACCAGCACCTGTAATATACAAGTTTCACTTTTTGAATGGAATTAGTGAAATAAATCAACTTTTTGATGATATTCTAATTATATGACCAGCACCTGTATATATTTAAAAAATACCTATATGTAATTACATATGTAATTAATTTCTGTAATTACATTTATAATTACACTGTTGTTGTTTTTTTTAAATGAATTTTTTTTGTTTAATTGCCCTCTTTCAGGCTGATTTTCACACAAATAAGTCCTCTGTAGTAGCTTTCTTTTGTAAAATATATATCTCAAAAAATAAAATGAACAGCAATTTACAGTACAAAAATGGCCATAAAAATTGAGAAGTCTCAAATGTTCTGCAATCACATAATTACAACATAATCAACATAATTACGCCCTAAAAATGTAGGACTGACACTTAAATCCTTTCCATTTAAATTGACCCTGAAATTTAAACTTTTAGAAATATTGATCATGACATTTGGATTTATAAGTCTAAGAAGCAAGAATGTGTAAAATCTGTAATCTGGTGATTGTAAAAAAAAAAAAAGTAAGATAACACTTTAAAATAAGGTGTCATTTGTTAACATTAGTAGGTGTTACGTCCTCTGTCGTGTGTGTCATGTGTTCCCGCCTCTTGTGTCCTTATTTGGTCTTGTTCCGGTCCTTGTTAAGTGTGATTATTAGTTAAGTGTTGTCCAGCTGTGTTTTAGTAATTATCTGTTATTGTCATGTGTATTTAGTTCCTGCCTGTTTAGTTAGCTTTTGTCTGGTCTACTCGTTATTCCCCGGTGTTCCTGTCTGTCTCAGCCTTGCCTTGTCTTGCCCTGCCTTGATGTCACCATTAAAGACTATTATTTGAAGTTTATCCTCGTGTCCGTGTTCCTCGTCCCTCCCTGCTGTGTGCACCGTAACAGTAGGGCTGCAACAAACGATTATTTTGATAATCGATTAATCTAACGATTATTAGAACGATTAATCGACTAATCATCGATTATTTTACTGATTAATCAGTAGACTTTGTTTGATTATTCAGCTTTTGCAACTAGTTAAAATATTAAGTTACACATATTCTAACATAAATAAAGGTCACTTCAGCTTTAGAAAAGCATATTATGTAATTACAATTATTATACAATTAATTGGTAACACTTTACAATAAGGTTCATTAGTTAACATTAGTTAACATGAACTAAGAATGAACAATACTTCTAGTTAATGTTAATTTCAGCATTTACTAATGCATTATTAAAATCACAAGTTGTTTTTTAACATAAATGCACTGTGAACTAACATGAACAAACAATGAACAACTGTATTTTTGTTAACCAATATTAACAAAGATTAATAGTTAAATGTAATAAATGCATTGTTCATTGATGTTAATTAATACTTTAATGTTAACAAATTATACCTTATTGTAAAGTGTTACCAATTCATTATACAAATAGATGTATTTGGCACACAAAATAAGATGACAGACAGAGACACTCTCTCACCGTTTAATTAGCTACATGAAAAAACTGAATGACACATCTTTCACATTCTGCCTAACATCTCCTTTTGTAAGTCATATAGATAAGAAACAAAATAAAGGTAAGTGATAAGACGCGTTGGATAAACTATTTGATTCACAACATAATGTCTTAAAATACCTTTGATCACTGTAAACTAAACTATCACTTTAATGAAATTATTTTTTTCCCACTAATAAAAATATTTTATCATTAGCTAGCTCCACACTGGAGAGTTGCTTTACAGAAAATCAAGTTGTAATTCTAACTGAAATCGACACTGACTCTGGGTTTTCATGTTTAATACCGTAAAGCTGCTTGAATTAAGGCTATATATTGCATAAAGTACTATATATATATAAACATGATGTGACCGGACTTTACTGTATTAACGTTACGTTACTGAACAGCAGAGCTCATGCAAACATTCACATAGTTGTAATCAGATGCATTTTTAACTGCTGCTTTCACACTGCTGCCAGATTTTGTTGTGTTTGTTTCGTTACTGAGAGGAAAGCGCGCAATACATATTTACATATTCATCAAACGCCGCTCAAGTTCTGATGCATTTTCTCTGAAGCGCTATGTCTGTCTTCTTCCCTTAAACTGCATACAGGAGAGCTGAATTACAGTCTTGCGCTGTAGCGCCACACTGGTCAAACCACAGTATTGCAGGCTCTTACATTAGGTCATATGAGATCAAACAATTACTCGACAACAAAAATATTTGTCGACAATTTTTTATTGTCGACGTTGTCGATAATGTCGACTAATCGTTGCAGCCCTAAACATTAGATCATGTATTTAACTAACATGAACAAACAATGAACAATGCATTTATTACACTATTTATTAATCTTTGTTAATGTTAAATAAAAATACAGTCGTTCATCGTTTGTTCGTTAGTTCACTGTGCATTAACAAACACAACTTGTGATTTTAATTATGCATTAGTTAAATACATTAGTTAACATGAATGTACAATACATCAAAAGTATTTATTAATCTTGGTTAATTTCATCATTTACTAATGCATTATTAAAATCACAAGTTGTGTTTGTTAATGCAAAGTGAACTAACATGAACAAACTATGAACGACTGTATTTTTATTAAAAAAGATTAATAAATTGTAATAAATGTATTGTTCATTGTTTGTTCATACATAATCTAAGTTTAACAAATGACACTTTATTGTAAAGTGGTACTCCAAAAGCAAATTATTTAAAATACATTTATTTCATACTAATGCCGAGTTCACACTGCACGATTTTAGCCCGATTTTTCACTCGCCGACAGGTTTTGATAAATCGCCGACAAGTGCCCTATATCGGAAGCAAATCGGAGCTCGTTCACGCGAGTGACAATCGCGCAGTGTGAATTATCAAAGACGCGATATGAGGGAATCGCCGACACGTCGCCGACATCCGCAAAATATTTGGCATGCTAAATATCTGGAGCTGTCTGCGATTCACAATCCTGCTGTGTGCAATGATTTCTGACTGAAAACTACATCGGGATGACCTTCAGCCAATGAGAGACAAAGATACAGGGCAGAGGGAAGTTCAGTGAGGAGTTATGGACCATATCAGTATTTTAATATGTACAATTCTATCATACAGAAACAAGCACAAACGCTTGACCAGCCGCAACATCAGCTTAACAGTTACTGCAAAATTATTATTTACCACTCTTTGCAGAACACAATCCCTGTTCCCTGCATCTCCCTCCTGCATAATCTGTGTTTCTTTTTGTAGCTGGAAATCAGCGCACAGACAATTTGCTGGTTATATTTTTTTAATATTTCCAGTCTCGCTCAAGAACAACGGTCTGACGCACACAGGTTCTCGCGTTATTTCCTTATCACTTCTCGCGTGGGTTTTGTTGTGAAACGTAGTTTGCGGATCAGACAGAGTTGTCGGCGATTCTTCCTATTGTGAAATCGTGCAATGTGAAAGCCCCTGTCGCCGATCCATCGTGCAATGTGAACACAGCAGCGACTGAAATGCTACCCCAGATAGTCACGCAGTGTGAAAACAACAGCGATCCGACGAGTTTGAAAATCGTGCAGTGTGAACTCTGCATAAGTGTAGTTCAAATCTATTAACATATAGGTGCATCTCAATAAATTAGAATGTCGTGGAAAAGTTAATTTATTTCAGTAATTCAACTCAAATTGTGCAACTCGTGTATTAAATAAATTCAATGCACACAGACTGAAGTAGTTTAAGGGTGGGTTGCACCAACAAGGATTAAATTAAGCAAAGTTTAGAGCTAATCGAGGATTTGTTGATCTGGGTTTTATTTTAAATCGAGTTGTGTTGCACCACTTAATTTTAAACTGAGATTAACAAATCGGGGATTAGAATTCTAACCTGCGATTAAAACCTCCATCTACGATCAGTTTTCTCCGCCATGATGGATTCGTCATGCAATTAATTAGCAACAATATTAATTTTCCTTATCCTCTGTCTCTAACATAAGTTGCTTTTGTCGATAAAGGAAATAAACTTGTAAAAGGACGCTATAAAATCTTTATAAAACGCTACGTAGAGAGACCGTTGATCAAACAAGCAATACAACTTTGAGGCAGTGCATACGGATTTGATCATCTTGGAAATATATATTTATTAGATCAATTAATGGAGTATAGTTTATGACAAAACAACCGAGATGACTACCTCCGCTCGTGACAGCGGAGCCCCTTCCGTTTGATTGCCGTCCAGCACGCGTGTGGAGCGGCCGTGAGAAACGAGAGGCGCGGCCGCGATCCTGTCTTCTTTTCTTTTGTCGTACGCAGAGATGCACTGAGATAAGTCACAGATTCACATCCCGGACTCGATAGCAGATGCGAGTTTATTACAGGCTGCCACGACCCTCACAATCTACAGGCTCAGTGCGCTTTAATTTTCATTTTTATTTATTATAAACACCTCTCTGAGACCTGAGGACACACCCACTGTTTCTGTCTTTGTTCAATCAGCCACATACTGTAACTGTAAGTGCACTTTATTGTACTTTAAACTTACATGTGAGGAGGTTTAAGTTAATCCTTAATTGAGATTTAAATCTGAGTTTAAAGTTGTGGAGCAACAGGATTAAAGTTAATCTATTTTAAATATACAATAAATCCAGGATCAAACTGATGGTTTAAATGTAAACCTGCTTATTTTTAAACAAGGTTTAAAGTTTGGTGCAACAGAATTATTAGATAAACCTTGATTTAATCTATATTTAAGCTTAATCCTTGTTGGTGCAACCCACCCTTAGTCTTTGGTTCTTTTAATTGTGATGATTTTTGGCTCACATTTAACAAAAACCCTTCAATTCACTATCTCAACAAATTAGAATATGGTGACATGCTAATCAACTCAAAACACCTGCAAAGGTTTCCTGGGCCTTCAAAATGGTCTCTCAGTTTGGTTCACTAGGCTACATAATCATGGGGAAGACTGCTGATCTGACAGTTGTCCAGAAGGCAATCATTGACACCCTTCACAAGGAAGGTAAGCCACAACCATTCATTGCCAAAGAAGCTGGTCTCCCAGCATGTTAACAGAAAGTTGATTGGAAGGAAAAAGTGTGGAAGAAAAAGATGCACAACCAACCGAGAGAACCGCAGCCTTATGAGGATTGTCAAGCAAAATCGATTCAAGAATTTGGGTGAACTTCACAAGGAATGGACTGAGGCTGGGGTCAAGGCATCAAGAGCCACCACACATAGACGTGTCAAGGAATTTGCTACAGTTGTCGTATCCCTCTTGTTAAGCCACTCCTGAACCACAGACAACGTCAGAGGCTTCTTACTTGGGCTAAGGAGAAGAATAACTGGACTGTTGCCCAGTGGTCCAAAGTCCTCTTTTCAGATGAGAGCAAGTTTTGTATTTCATTTGGAAACCAAGGTCCTAGAGTCTGGAGGAAGGATGGAGAAGCTCATAGCCCAAGTTGCTTGAAGTCCAGTGTTACATTTCCACAGTCTGTGATGATTTGGGGTGCAATGTCATCTGCTGGTGTTGGTCCATTGTGTTTTTTGAAAACCAAAGTCACTGCACCTGTTTACCAAGAAATTTTGGAGCACTTCATGCTTCCTTTTGCTGACCATCTTTCTGAAGATGCTGATTTCATTTTCCAGCAGGATTTGGCACCTGCCCACACTGCCAAAAGCACCAAAAGTTGGTTAAATGACCATGGTGTTGGTGTGCTTGACTGGCCAGCAAACTCACCAGACCTGAACCCCATAGAGAATCTATGGGGTATTTTCAAGAGGAAAATGAGAAACAAGAGAACAAAAAATGCAGATGAGCTGAAGGCCGCTGTCAAAGAAACCTGGGCTTGTTTTCTTATTTTTCCAAAAGCACAAAGTTGTGTTGTTATTGTGAGTGTATACAAAAAAAGTAGACACTTAAGTTTCAATTGATGTATAACACTTATTTGTGTGACCAAAATCAACAGAGTATTTTTAGTGTCTTTTGCACTGATCTTAAAAAAAAACAAGTTGGTCTAGCCGGCGAGACAGCCGACCCCAGGGAGTTAATACATGAGTTTCACAATTTGAGTTGAATTACTGAAATAAATGAACTTTTCCATGACATTCTAATTTATTGAGATGCACCTGTATTTACTGACATATTGCTTGAGACTTACTGATATAAAAATTATAATTAAACTTTATTTGGAGTACTAATTGTGTACAGTGCACATTTCTTAATATTAAGCCTAAAATGTCTTTTAATGTCACAAAAAAAGGTAAATTAAAAATTATCAGGCAACCAACTTTATAATCTGTGGACAACATGAGATGGACTGCCCCTAATACAACTGTCTCTTTTAAGGTTTGTGAGGGTTTGTTCCAAGAGTTCCTTGAAGCTGGAATTTCCACATGGCCTGGATACTTGGACACAATTTCATTATCTCTGGAGAATTTACACACAAAGTAACTGACTCTGTCCACACTTACTAAACAATACTCAGTAAAGCTTTCTGACTAAATTATGATGAAATTTTATTTATGCTGCAGGTATGATGAGATGGGTGTCCTCTTCACATTGATGGTCAGTGAGAGCACACTAAAAAGTGGCCTTCTGCTGGTCCGTAACAGAGACACCACCATCAGAGAGACTATGCACATCTCAGAAATCAAATGCTTTCTGCTCAAATACATATCTGCCTCAGAGAATTTCTGACTTTTATCATCTAAAATAAGAATATATCTTGTAAAGTATCGCAATGTGGTAATATGATAACTGTGTTGGAAGTGATGTAACCGTTACAAAATTGTCATTGTGCTTATGTAAAATAAAGTGATGTAACTTACAAAATTGTTACTCTGCTTATGTAAAATACTACTGTTGTATGCCATTCGGGGAAAAAAAACTATAAATAACATATATATATATATGTATATATACACACATACACACACACACACATACAGTGCCCTCCAAAAGTATTGGAACAGTGAAGACAAAATTATTCTGTTGGCTGTGGATTCAAGACATTTGCAAATATGATGAAAAGATGAATATGAGACAAAACTACAGAATGTCACATTTTATTATTAGCCATTTCAACACATACATGTTTTATCAAATAAAAGGAACAGCACTTTCAGAGTTCATCCCACTCATTGATGTGAGCATAAGTAGGTATAAGGCAGATATAAAATATTAAAAGCTATTATTTAGTTGCAGATCCCTTGCGCTTTATCACAGCAGTGAGTCTGTGACCCATAGACATCACCAGACTCTTGGTCTCATCCTTTGAAATACTTTTCCCATCCTTTATTCCAATTGTTGCTTGTATTGGGGAGTTTCTGCCTTTACTCTCCTCTTAAGCTGGTGAAATTCATGTTCAGTCGGATTTAAATCTGGAGATTGACTTGGGCAATCGAAGACATTCCATTTCTTTGCCCTTATAAATTTCTTGACTGAACTGGCAGGGTGTTTTGGGTCATTGTCCTGATGTAATATGAAGCACTTCCCAATGAATCTGGTGGTATTTTCTTGAATATTGGTAGGCAAGATGGTTTTGTACCCTTCCAAATTCATTCTGCTACTGTCATTATACATTAAGTCATCAGTAAAGTTGAGAGGGTCTGTTCCAGAGGCAGCCATGTATGCCCATGCCATGACACCACCTCCACCATGCTTTACAGATGAGGCTGTATGCTTGGGATCATTGCAGTTTCCTTTTTTTTCCCACATTTTTGCTTTACCATCACTTCAATAAAGGTTCATATTTGTCTCATCAGTCCATAAACACAGTTCCAACTCTTCTGGCTCACCTTTGTGCTTTTTTGCAAACTCTAATCTTGCCTAATCTAATTTTTGGACTCTAATCTAATTTTTGGAGCTGGTCAGAGGTTTGTATCTTGCTGTGTAGCATCTGTAATTCTGTGTCAAAGTCTCCTGGGAACAGTAGATTATCAGAGCATCACCCCAGCTTTCTGGAAGTTGTTGGTGATTTTACGCACACGTCTTTTAGGGTTCATTTTCACAGCTTTTTATTGGTGTTTTCCAAACTCTTGATTTCTCCATGCCCTTTGTTTTTTCTATAGCTCTAATTGACTTCCTCTTTTCTTTTAGCATCCAAATTGCTGGCTTTTCTTTCAAAGTCAGCTACCTCATCTTCATCCTGGTTTGTGTGTGTCTGAATGCAAGATTCAGAATGCAGAAGTAATGGATATAACTGATGCGACACATTCCCTGCTTTTAATATCTGAAGAATTAATGCAACAGGACACAGCTAATCACTTTGAAAGACCTGTGAGGCAACTGTTCCAATACTTATGCTCACATCAGATAGGGGGATGAAACTCTAATAGTGCTGAACTTTTTAGCTGGTAAAACATCTATGTGTTGAATCACCCAATAATAAAATGTGACATTCTGTAGTTTTGTCTCATATTGTGTCATCTTTTAATCATATTTGTAAATGTCTTTACTGTTCCAATACAGTAAAAGTATTTATACATACACACACACACACACACATATAATAGAAAATTTGTATGAAAAACGGTAGTCTAAAACATTCAGTATAAATGCACACATGCTATAGCTTAATCACAAATAAATACTATAATTATATACCATTATTCCTGTTATAAAATTCAATGTAAATATCCTACATTTCTGCCACAATGCCATATATATATATATATATATATATATATATATGAGCAATATCACATGAGTAGAAGTGCGATATTGCTGTATATCGCATGGCGGGCGAGTGCCTATGGCCAAATTACAGCCGTGCGATATACAGTCATATCGCATGTCTACGAGTGAGATATTGCATTTATTCGACAGCACGAGTGTGTAAATAAATTAGAAAGAACAACGGAGTGTGTTTAAAATCTCTTTTGTGGAGAACTACTTCCGCCACAGATTCAAATCTAAAGTTGACTTCAAGTTGATTCAAATCTAACAGCTGAGCCCGAGCATCCGTTACTAATTCCAAAATGTCACTTTAGAACTAGTAACGAAGGAACATTGAGTTGCTTCCTTGAAAGCTTATTTTTAAGCTTATTTTACTGTAGTAAAATCTTGTATTATGTAGAGTGATGTGTTATGAGAGAGAGATGGACTGAGCGAGTGATTACCTGTATCTGATACAGCATCTCAAGCTGTCGTAGACCACCACGGCGGAGCAGAAGACCACCAGAGCAGAGCAGGAACCCACAGCAGAGCCTGGGACCTAGGGAGGACGAAGACATAAGGAGAAGACAGAACATGCACAGACACAAGGACTGAGGTAGGGGACACAGGAAGTTCATTGACGGCCTCCATAGCCGTGACAGGACAGAGCGAGAGTTCATTGACGGCTTCCATAGCCGTGACAGGACAGATCGTGAATTCAGGGACAGCCCTTCTGGCTGCGACAGGACAGGACGAGAGTTCATTGACGGCCTCCATAGCCGTGACAGGACAGGACGTGAATTCAGGGACAGCCCTTCTGGCTGCGACAGGACAGGACGAGAGTTCCTTGATGGATACCGCTGACACCTCTGGAGGTTCTGCGGCGGTTGCCGCCACCTCTGGAGGTTCTACAGTGGTAAACTCAGGACACTGGGAGAGCTCATTGCTGGGTGCCACCACCATACAAGGGGTCGACGCGAGCCCCGCCGCTTCTGGAGGTTCTGCAGCGTGGACCGCCACCTCTGGAGAAGCTGCAGCGGGCGCCACCACCTCGGGCAATTCTGCGGTGGTGTACGCAGCCCAAACGCAACACAAAGTGATTCCCATCAGGGGAAGTGCCTCAGACAGGGGTATATGCAGAAGAACAGGAGGGTTAGAGTGAGTGGGTTTGGGGATACCAGCCGTGCGTGCAGACACCAGCGGTACATCCCTCAAACTAGACATCAAATTGGGATAGTGAAAGACTGACCTTGAACTGGGTGTGTCAGCCGTGACGGGCTGTGACTCTGGACGATCAGCCGTGACGGGCTGTGACTCTGGACGATCAGCCGTGACGGGCTGCTGTGACTCTGGACGATCAGCCGTGACGGGCTGCTGTGACTCTGGACGATCAGCCGTGACGGGCTGCTGTGACTCTGGACGATCAGCCGTGACGGGCTGCTGTGACTCTGGACGATCAGCCGTGACGGGCTGCTGTGACTCTGGACGATCAGCCGTGACGGGCTGCTGTGACTCTGGACGATCAGCCGTGACGGGCTGCTGTGACTCTGGACGATCAGCCGTGACGGGCTGCTGTGACTCTGGACGATCAGCCGTGACGGGCTGCTGTGACTCTGGACGATCAGCCGTGACGGGCTGCTGTGACTCTGGACGATCAGCCGTGACGGGCTGCTGTGACTCTGGACGATCAGCCGTGACGGGCTGCTGTGACTCTGGACGATCAGCCGTGACGGGCTGCTGTGACTCTGGACGAGCAGCCGTGACGGGCTGCTGTGACTCTGGACGAGCAGCCGTGACGGGCTGCTGTGACTCTGGACGAGCAGCCGTGACGGGCTGCTGTGACTCTGGACGAGCAGCCGTGACGGGCTGCTGTGACTCTGGACGAGCAGCCGTGACGGGCTGCTGTGACTCTGGACGAGCAGCCGTGACGGGCTGCTGTGACTCTGGACGAGCAGCCGTGACGGGCTGCTGTGACTCTGGACGAGCAGCCGTGACGGGCTGCTGTGACTCTGGACGAGCAGCCGTGACGGGCTGCTGTGACTCTGGACGAGCAGCCGTGACGGGCTGCTGTGACTCTGGACGAGCAGCCGTGACGTGCTGCTGTGACTCTGGACGAGCAGCCGTGACGTGCTGCTGTGACTCTGGACGAGCAGCCGAGACGTGCTGCTGTGACTCTGGACGAGCAGCCGAGACGTGCTGCTGTGACTCTGGACGAGCAGCCGAGACGTGCTGCTGTGACTCTGGACGAGCAGCCGAGACGTGCTGCTGTGACTCTGGACGAGCAGCCGAGACGTGCTGCTGTGACTCTGGACGAGCAGCCGAGACGTGCTGCTGTGACTCTGGACGAGCAGCCGAGACGTGCTGCTGTGACTCTGGACGAGCAGCCGAGACGTGCTGCTGTGACTCTGGACGAGCAGCTGTGATGTGACTTGACCTTAGGAGATCAGCTGAGATGTGAAGTGACCTTAGGAGATCAGCTGAGATGTGAAGTGACCTTAGGAGATCAGCTGAGATGTGAAGTGACCTTAGGAGATCAGCTGAGATGTGAAGTGACCTTAGGAGATCAGCTGAGATGTGAAGTGACCCTGGACGAGCAGCTGTGACGTGCTGCTGTGACTCTGGACGAGCAGCGGAGACGTGCTGCTGTGACTCTGGACGAGCTGCGGAGACGTGCTGCTGTGACTCTGGACGAGCAGCGGAGACGTGCTGCTGTGACTCTGGACGAGCAGCGGAGACGTGCTGCTGTGACTCTGGACGAGCAGCGGAGATGTGACTCGGTTGAGGATGACCAACTGTGACTTGGCTTGACACTCTGACATCAACGATGACTTGACTTAGTTGGTGAAGAGAAGCTGTGACTTGGCTTGACTCACGAAGAGAAGCTGTGACTTGGCTTGATTTGTGAAGATCAGCGGTGACTTGACTTAGCTTGCGAAGATCAGCTTTGACTTGACTTGATTTGTGAAGATTAGCTGTGTCTTGGCTTGATTTGTGAAGATCAACGGTGACTTGACTTAGCTTGCGAAGATCAGCTTTGACTTGACTTGATTTGTGAAGATTAGCTGTGTCTTGGCTTGATTTGTGAAGATCAACGGTGACTTGACTTAGCTTGCGAAGATCAGCTTTGACTTGGCTTGATTCGTGACGATCAACGGTGACTTGGCTTTGCTTGTGACGATCAGCTTTGACTGAGTTTGACTCATGAAGATCAACTGAGACTTGACTGGGCTCTTTAACATCAACTGTGACTTGATTTGGCTCATGAATGGCAGCAATGACATGACGGGGTGTTGTTGTGGCCGCCATTTTGTGAACGGGCTCTGGTGCGTCCGCCATTAACGTCATAGACGCAATGTCACGTTCCTCTTCCGCGACACCTACAGTAAACATAGAGCCAGCACACAGCAAAGCATAGTTCATAAAATCCCTTAAACTACAATTAAATTTCCCCTCAGGTAAACATGACTTAATTGGTTCGCTCAGTCCAAAACGGAAAATGTCTTTTAACACAAGCTCATCAAATGAGATCATATATGCTAGCTCACTGAATTGAGTGACGTACTCTTCAATGGACGAACTCCCCTGTCGTAGATCGAGCAACTGGTTGAATGGATCCATACCTGACCAGGGTCCATTGCTGGAAAAGCTGCTGGATCCTCGTGGGGCCGAGTATTCTGTAACGAGGCTGACGAGACGGGAGGCGTGCGGATCCATGTGCAGGCTTTTATTAGGCAGAGACGTGGTCGTACAGGCAGGGTCAAACAATGGCAAACAGGTATGGTAGAGACAAGGCAAAGAGTATCCTAGGGCAAGCAAAGGTCGACGATCGGCGAACAGAATCCAGAGGGCAAAGCAGAGAGATGATCCAGGGAACACGGGCTAGAATAAACACGGGGAAAACACAATCCAAGCTAACAGGGCTCTGTAGAGTGCTACCGCTAGGGGAGCGGTAAACGCATGCAATACTCGGCCCTGAGGGTTAGAAAGTCCAGGGTTTTTATAAGGTGTGTGCGGGGGATCAGGTGTGCGTGTGATTAGTGCCTACAGCTGTGTGTGCAATCAGTGCAATGAATGATGGGAAATGAAGTCCATTGTGAAGTGTAGTGTGAGAGTCCATGTGGTGAGCTAGTGACCTCTGGTGGTGGGTGAATGGAAGTGCAGACTGGATTCGTGACAACATGGAGGCGCCAGCAGGATCACTTGCTTTTTTTTTTCTTACAGTAGAAACAGCTTAAAATATGCCATAGTTTTTTCTTATAAAGGTAAGAGTACATCATTCGGAACTGTCTACTTTTATTTGTGTCGTGTGCATTCACATATAGTTTGATTATCGTTTTTTTCAAAACGAAAGGAAAATGAATAAGTGCTGTCCTTTTATTCTTCAAAGAATCTTAATATTATGTTTTAAACGTAAAATAAAGCAAAGAAGAGAGGCGCTTGAAAAACTGAGCATTAGGTATAATGTATTTTTCTATGTATTTGTCTATTTTTTTTATTATTATTTCACAGCAACAGTCTCAGATCTAACAGATGATTGCGATCAACGGGTTGGCCATCACTGATGTGCTGTTGGCTACATTAAAAATTTTAAAGATAAAAAAAACAATAAACCCCAAATGTAAAAAAAAAAAAAAAGGATTTCATAAAAACGAAAAAACGACATGAATATACCTATAAGCAATAGCAACACAAACTTCACTAAAGGATTCATTTCGGAGACATTTGTTATTTATATCTTAAAGACGTTTTCACCTTTAAATTTATTTCAACTTTATTTCCAGACTCAAGGTCCATTAGCAAGAAACACACAATACAACCCAAAACAATACACATTAAAAAAGACAGTTATACGTCCTCATAGAGGACTGATATCGCACATTAGTAAGCCTAGGATGACAACAACATTATAATATTATTATTTGAGTCATCCAGCCGACAAATACATTTATACATCAAATTTCTCATTAATGCAGGGAATGACTGTACTCTTGCCTTACAGAATAGATCACTTGCGCTTCATACTTTTACAAATAGTGTAATAAAAAATGTCTAAAAATATGTCTAAATTATTATTATTATATTGATATATTTATATTTAATATGCACACGATTAATGTGTATTGTACAAGTTACCCGGGGAAAAAACAGAGGCACTAAAAAATTTAAAAAAAAAATAAAAGGTCAGACGCAGACGTCACGTTACAAGTCAGGCGCAGATGTCACGTTCATTGAGAGGAGTGAATGAAGAGCAAGTAAATTGCACATTCGTTCACACACTGCACTGAGCCGTGTGAGCAGCGTGTTATGGTACGTGTTAGCGAAAAAAAAAAAAAAAAACTTCACAGCCACAAGTGAATCACGCGTGACGTCTGGCTCGACACTTCACTGCCACACGTGACTTACGTGACGTCTACGTCTCGTCTGCGCCTCGTCTGCGCCTCGTCTGCGTCTTAAATTCAATGGATTAAATAGGGAAAAAAAAAAAAGACGTCAGTGAGACGTTCAGTGAGACGAGTGCATGTTACAGCGTAATAATAAAGAACCTATCAGAACGCCATAGACGTAAACGTCACGTTCGACAGACGCAGACGTCACGTTCGGCAGACGTAGACGTCACATTCGGCAGATGTAGACGTCACGTTCAGTGAGACGAGTGCAAGTAACAGCGTAATATTAATGGACCCGGCCGAACGCCATAAAATTGCGCATTCGTTCACACACTGCACTGAGCCGTGTGAGCAGCGTGTTATGGTACGTGTTAGAGGAAAAAATAAAAAATAACTTCACAGCCACACGTGAATCACGCGTGACGTCTGGCTCGACACTTTTACTGCCACACGTGACTTACGTGACATCTACGTGACGTCTGCGCCTCGTCTGCGTCTTAAATTCAATGGATTAAATAGGGAAAAAATTTTTTTAAGACGTCAGCGAGAAGAGTGCATGTTACAGCGTAATAATAAAGAACCTATCAGAACGCCATACACATTACAGTTCTGCTGCCTGAAAGTGATGTCTGCGTCTGCTGCAAGGGTTTCCAGCACTTTCCATACACTTATTCATGCTTTATTATTCATATTCATTCTCTTTTATTGTTTTACTCCTCCTCAATTTTGTATAGTTAGCTATTAAGTGCTATTTACCTTTCTTATGTATGCTATAGCTTATTCCAAATTGTAAATACTAATTTGTACAAATGATATTAACATTTCTGTATGCCATTGTACAAAAAGACATCAAATAAAGATACATTAGTGGCAAAGAGTTTCAGACTTTGTTTATTTATTTATTTATTTATTAAGTACTTAAAGCTCTGAAACAAAGGACGGCTTACATTGTTTTTTGTTTTGTTTTGTTTTTTTACCATTTGCATGTATGAATATGATATTTTATCCAAAAATAAAACAAAGTTGACAACATTTAAAGAAGAGAATTTAAATCACATTAAAGAAAATATGTCCTGTAAAACAAATGGAGGAATTGTTTACATTTTTACTGATAACCAACTATGAATATCAAACCAGAATTTAGAAGTAACATCTCAGTAAAAAAATAGATGATCAGTGTGATCAAGTGTTTCAGAAAAAGAATAATAATAATAATAATAATAATAATAAACACATGGGTCCACTTAAAATTTAAATATTTTCTGTATAAAATCACTAACAGGGTAAATCCTAATTCTGTAATTTTTTGTTCGTTAAAGGTAAGGTTTTTTTTTTTTTACATTAACGACAAAGCGGCCAGCGGCAGACAGTAAGATGATAAAAGCCTATGTTTGATCAATTTAGCCTTCTCAAGTCATCAGGACTAGTCTAAAATAAAATCTATAAAACAGTTCAAGCATATCACAATGTTACTTGTTTAAATGTGTAACCTATATAAATGTGCGCTGTTCGACGCATATCCAGCAGTTTGTGCGGAGAGTGGAAGCTGAAGCGCGCTCTGCAGGACACGGAGGCGCCAGCAGGATCACTTGCATTTTTTTTCTTCTTACAGTAGAAATAGCTTAAAATATGCCATATATTTTGCTCATAAAGGTAAGAGTACATCATTCGGAACTATATGCTTTTATTTGTGTCGTGTGCATTCACATATAGTTTGATTATCGTTATGGATAAAATCCGAGGTATCATTTTTGTCTATATCGCACGCCCCTATATTTAATTCTTCTTTGCTTGTTTGGTACACATAATTCACTGATCATCGTAAAATAAGCTTTTATCTTAGAATAAAAGAGAAGATAATTCGTTTTTTTTTTCAAAACGAAAGGAAAATGAATAAGTGCTGTCCTTTTATTCTTCAAAGAATCTTAATATTATGTTTTAAACGTAAAATAAAGCAAAGAAGAGAGGCGCTTGAAAAACTGAGCATTAGGTATAATGTATTTTTCTATGTATTTGTCTATTTTTTTATTATTATTTCACAGCAACAGTCTCAGATCTAACAGATGATTGCGATCAACGGGTTGGCCATCACTGATATGCTGTTGGCTACATTAAAAATTTTAAAGATAAAAACACAATAAACCCCAAATGTAAAAAAAAAAAAAAAAAAAAAAAAAAAGGATTTCATAAAAACGAAAAAACGACATGAATATACCTATAAGCAATAGCAACACAAACTTCACTAAAGGATTCCTTTCGGAGACATTTGTTATTTATATGTTAAAGACGTTTTCACCTTTATATTTATTTCAACTTTATTTCCAGACTCAAGGTCCATTAGCAACAAACACACAATACAACCCAAAACAATACACATTAAAAAAAAGTAAAAAAAAAAAAAAAAAACATATACGTCCTCATAGAGGACTGATATCACACATCAGTAAGCCTAGGATGACAACAACATTATTATAATATTATTATGTGAGTCATCCAGCCGACAAATTCATTTATACATCAAATTTCTCATTAATGCAGGGAATGACTGTACTGCACTTTATACTTTTACAAATAGTGTAATAAAAATAAATGTCTAAAAATATGTCTAAATTATTATTATTATATTAATATATTAATAACACACGATTAATGTATATTGTACAAGTTAGCCGGGGAAAAGACAGATGCACTAAAAACTGAGAAAAAAAAAAAAAAGGTCAGACGCAGACGTCACGTTACAAGTCAGGCGCAAATGTCACGTTCATTGAGAGGAGTGAATGAAGAGCAAGTAAATTGCGCATTCGTTCACACACTGCACTGAGCCGTGTGAGCAGCGTGTTATGGTACGTGTTAGGGAAAAAAATAAAAAATAACTTCACAGCCACACGTGAATCACGCGTGACGTCTGGCTCGACACTTCACTGCCACACGTGACTTACGTGACGTCTACGCCTCGTCTGCGCCTCGTCTGCGTCTTAAATTCAATGGATTAAATAGGAAAAAAAAAAAAATTAAGACGTCAGTGAGACGTTCAGTGAGACGAGTGCATGTTACAGCGTAATAATAAAGAACCTATCAGAACGCCATAACTTACGTGACATCTACGTGACGTCTGCGCCTCGTCTGCGCCTCAAATTCAATGGATTAAATAGGAAAAAAAAAAAAAAAAGTTAAGACGTCAGTGAGACGTTCAGTGAGACGAGTGCATGTTACAGCGTAATAATAAAGAACCTATCAGAACGCCATAAGTATGGACACTTCACTGCCACACGTGACTTACGTGACGTCTACGCCTCGTCTGCGTCTTAAATTCAATGGATTAAATAGGAAAAAATAAAATAAAATTAAGACGTCAGTGAGACGTTCAGTGAGACGAGTGCATGTTAATAAAGAACCTATCAGAACGTTTGGTTAACGGTGAATATTGACCTATCGTGCCTCCTGTTGCTGAGCCCCGCCTTGATGTAATGATTGACAGGTAGGGGGCATGCTCTCGGAATGCATTTTCAAATCCACAACGACTTAAACTATATTCATAGCGGGGTATTTAATGAAAATGCAATTGAAACATCATATATGAAAGTGTCAATGCATTTAAGAAAAATAAAAGACATTTAAATCACCATTTTGCTACCCTTTTGCTGCACTTTTGGCTCAGAATGCATTCTTAAATTCTCACTGCATTTTGCTACAATTATCACGCGATTAATTTCATCAATTATCATGATGAAAATGCAATCCCAAGCGTCCAACCCCTAACTCTAAATGCATTTAGGAAAAACGGCATTTAAATGATAATTTTGCTACAATTTTTGCTTGGACATGTTAAACATATCTAATCAATTTGGGTAATACATTTTAATTTTAATTTTGCAACTTATAACGCTTTAAAATATGTTTTTAATTTGCATATTAAAAGTAGTGTAGAAAATGGCAAATTTAAATTCTATAATTGAAATTTAATTTTCATTTTGCAATAAATGTTGCAAATATGTATGGGAAAATGTAAATTTAAATACAGAAATACATTGCCATTTTGCATATTACATTTCAAATTGAGTTTAGCTACACATGTTTCCATACTACATAGGCTATTCAACATCCTTGTGCTTGCTTTGGAGTTTGTTTTAGGTTTAGTTACGCTCGGCAATCCCCATACGTCACTAGAGTCTCAGCCAATGAGAGCGCGATAAGGCGTTAAACCGCTGTTGCTGTTCAAGTTATTCAAACATTGTCTTCTCTGTCAGTTTCTCTTCCTCATCAGCTGAAGTGGTTCGGTTAGTAAACTGTGAATCCAAGTCTTATTGTCTTTAAGCGTAAAATCTGCTCGATGGGACCCGAAGAGAGGGGTGAGTTTGTGCTACCGAGGCTGATATGTTTGCATTAGCCGCAAGCTAACATTAGGTAGTTTGAAGAGCTACGTCATTGTTTACATGTTGTGTAGTCTAATGATGTAAATCATCTTCAAAAGAACACTTAGTTAAAATGCAGTCTGTAAACTGTAATTTAGTATTAGACCCATGGTGGGAAAGCTACTATAATTGATATCCCTTTAAATACGAAACGTTTCTTTATATTTAAAATGATTTTAAATTGTTTAACATAACATTCGTGTCTAAGTTAATAGTATAACCGAAGACTGAAACAAGCAGACTTTGCACTTCATTTCTTGAAAGTTGGTAACGTTAAAGATACTCTTTTTGTCTTAGAGGCGTAACGGCGCGCTGTAGAGCGCCAAAGATAATCGTGTGTGTGTTCATAATATCTAACGTTATCTCCAAAACTGTAAATAATCTAGGACCCTAAGTGAATTATATAATGCTGTATGCTTGGTTTCACACCATGTTTATCATTTGTGTAGTAGGTGTGAGAGAATATTTTCATTGCTGAAACCATATGTTTACATTGTCTTATGTAACGTTACTGTTTTTGTGTAGATTGGGTGGACGTGGCAAACAATGTTTTGTTGAAATGTCACATTAACCTGAGGCTGGAAAGGATGTCGGAGTGTGATGCAAATGTGTTTGTGGCTTTGTATGAGGCGATCTTGGGAGAGAAAGTACCAGGTATTCATGTTGCTTCAGCCCTATGCAAATACTGTATGTGTCTGACAGGTTTTGTGTTTTTGCTCTACAAAACAATAACGATGAACAGATTTCAGGTGCTAACGTTAGTGGTGCATTATGTAATGTTATGTATATTCGTCATGTACTCATTTCTATTTTTCTCCCTCCCAGTCATGAAGCTGTTATACAATGATAGGAAAAACTCACAGCTTTTTGAGATGTAAAAATGAATTCATGTTTAACAATGTCAGATCTTTTTCCACCTTTAATGCAGTATTGAACACAAAATTATAACAAACAAATAAAAACCTAAGATTACCTGGTTGCAGAAATGTGCATACCCTATTAACCAATCATGTTCAAACTCTAACTGAAAAGTAATAATTTTCCTCTGGTAATTTAAGTGATGCTAATTAACCTCAGATAAAAAATTAGTTTCTGTAGGATTTTCTTGACAATCTTATTGCTGAAGCTATAGCCCCGCAAAGAGCTTACAAAGAATGTGTTTGGATCTCATTGACTATGTTTGCTGGCATCAGTAATCTAATTATTTACCTTATTCTAAATAAGACAATATGTGACCCTGGACGACAAAAGTGTAAATCTTTAGAAATTGAGATTTATACATTATCTGAAAGCTGAATCAATAACCTTTCCATTGATGTGTGGTTTGTTAGGATCGGACAATATTTGGCTGAGACACAACTTTTTGAAAATCTGGAATCTGAGGGTGCAAAAAAATCTAAATATTGAGAAAAACGCCTTTTTAAATTTGTCCAAATGAAGTTCTTAGCAATGCATATTACTAACCAAAAATAAAGTTTTGATACATTTACGGTAAGAAATTGACAAAATATCTTCATGGAACATGATCTTTACTTAATATCCTAATGATTTTTGGCATAAAAGAAAAATCGATCATTTTGACCCATACAATGTATTTTTGGCTATTGCTACAAATATACCCCAACAACGTAAGACTGGTTTTGTGGTCCAGGGTCACATATAATGATTAAGGTGTTAACATGAGTGGCTTTTAGAATATTCCTTTCATGTTCCTGTTTTACGTGCTATAGTACATAGATCGATTAATGGCACACATTATTACATCCGCACACGTTATTACATTCCCACGCGACGCCATCCTACGTCCCCTACAGAATTTCACGTATAGTTCATAGAATATAACATATAGTTTGTCTTCGTTACTTATGACGCCATATACAGTTTTGGGTGTTTTACTTTTAATTTTACAAAAGCTTCAAGTGCAGTCAATTATTTGTCATGCTATACGTGCAAACAGACGACGGCGTTGTTGAAGCCATGCTCTTTTGTTTGCCGTCAAATGGTTGACCACTGCCGTGTGTGTATCCTGTTGCAAAATGTCCTACACAATGGTAATAATGTGATTTAAGTTGTGCACATGTCTGTACTGCACTTTGATAATACAACTAAAATAGGAATACTCCACATGTCTTAATTCGATTTGTATTTACTTTGAGCATGACTTTAGCCGGATTAAGGTAATCAAAAGTCTCTGTTTACATGGTAGATTCTTAATCAGAGTATTGTCTTAATCGTGTTAAAATTGGAATATCGTTGTCCATGTAAACGTACTCAGTGGATGATTTCAAGACAGACTTCGACAACATGACAAACTTTGCTGTCATCCTGCTGAAAGTTATACATTTTAAGTTGAGTGATATTTGTATCTCCCCTATTGCAATACTTAATTTTTTTTTTTTTTTTAATAGATATTTTGAGATAAAAACAAATCTGGGTCACACTAAAGGAAAGAAATGGTGGTTATTAAATTATTTCTATTTAATTTTGATACAAACAATATCAACATGTTTTTAAACAAAACAAAATACAATTTTCATCAACAAAATTCAGTCTCTTAGTCAATTAATATGTTACTGAAACTCTTCTAGCCCCCCTCGCTGCATGTACAGCACAGCTAAATATGATTGTTATTCAAAGTATATTCATTAAGATGTGAATGAATTTTTAAAAACTATATGGCTACTCTTTTAAAGGAATCTTTTTGATTCCATTTACTTTCTGCATCATTCTCTTAGGATCTCCTTCCTTCTGGTGGATCCCTGTTAATTTTCTATCTATATTTCCGCATCCTCTCTCTTCCACTAATTTCTCTCCCTCAGTTCTTTCTGTCTCAAAAACAAAGTATCACATTTTAGACTGATTTTCATCACACTTTATAACAATACAAGTTTTCTGTAAAAACATCAGAAAATAGTTTAATGTAATTATTGCATTTAAAAACACTGAAAATAATCAAAAAAGGAGTTAAACAAATCTTATTTAATTATTTATGCACATTTGCATAATTTTCCATGATTTTGTAGTTTAACATGCAGTTTTTAATTAAAAAAATATAATTTAGGGGTAACACACCAAAGGACAGCAAAATGTAACAGTTTTGTAGTGATTCCAAAAAAGTTCAATATTTGAACAATTCTGAGACAAAAATTTACCATGTGCATGTCATGGTCTTCACTGGGGGCTTCAGTAACATGACAATGAATGGGGTCCTTCAACTAGTTAAAGTTTTCTCTGGAATTGGCCGATTTAAAATCAGGATATGGTGTCACACCAGAGGACATGGTTTTCTCTCCCAAGTTCCTACGTTTTCCTACGACACTTGTACAATTATGCCAGAGGTATTTATTAACATTTTATGCATTTATTTTTCATTTATAAAAGTTGTAATTTATTGAACCATGCTTGAGATTTGGCTTAAAAACTTAAACAATCGAATAACACTGCAGCTTTTATAGAACAAAGAAATGTTTAACCATTTACTGCATTTTAAGTAACAACAAAATTAATTATATTCATTTTCATTTTGTGGGACATTGAAAATGCCATGTCACGTCAACAATCCACATATACAGTCATGTGAAAAAGTTAGGACACCCTATTGAATTACATGGTTTTCTGTATCAGGGTATAGTTTAAAAAAAAAAATAAATCTGGTCCTTGGCAGGTCTTCTATTTTTGAAAATAATGACATATTGCACTGTCATTATTTATTTATCAAAAATAATGCCAAAATTGAAAAGCCATGTGTGACAAAGTTAGGATACCCTTACAGGGCTCCAAACAAAAAAATCGAGTAAGGAGCCATTGGCTCCTATAAGAAAAAATTTAGGCGCCAAATTATTTTTATAGGTGCCACAGAATAAACGCGTTTTATTTATTTATTTATTTTTTTACATTTTGACATTTCAATCATGCAGTCATGTGTTTGTCTACTCTTTTCCTGACTTTATCAGCATTTTAATCCATCTTGTAGATGACCTGGGAACTAAGGTTCACTTAAAGTGGGAGCTAAATGTCTTTTCCAACTTGAAATATACAGTCACAAAGAATTGTTTATTATACAGAATCTGTACCAATATCATGGACCATAAGAACTTTTAAGTAATTGCAGTTTAATAAATTTAAGTTGGTCCAACTTAAAATAAAAAGTGAACAACACATTTTCAAATTGTTATTTGTCAGTGTAACTCAGAATTGTCAAGTTCACTTAATGTATTTCTTTAATTATGCATTAAGTTGGCGCTTTAGGAGCAAATATAGTGGCTTCTCTGAGATGGGTATAAACGGAGGTTGGAGCCAGCTCCAAATTGGCAGGACTTGTTAATATTCCCTACACCAAACTCATATTTATTCAATGACATCATTGCCTTTTGAAGTTTAATCCAGAGGTTCTTGTCTCTCCATCCCCAACTGTAAGACCTCTTGAAATTATAATTAAGACTTTTCTTATACCATTTAACATGTATAAAATTTACGGCCATAAAAAGTTTTAAATATGTAAATTGAGAGGTTTTTAAAGACCCACAGTATTTAAGTTTGCCCGCTGGGCAGGGCAGTGATACATTTTGGTAGCCGAACTGGAAAACGCAATAGCCCCTCTATTTTGCGAGCCATGGGTTTCCTCAATTTTTAAAGAAAAGTCAACTGATCGCTTTTTACAGTGTTAGTTTGGCCTCCTCCTCAATGCATCCTATAGAAATGTTGTCAAATCTCTCACACATTCAGTCGTTTTTTTTCATTTTTTATCATGTAGACCAGAGGTTAATATGCAAGAGTGAATAAATATAGCAAAATGCTCCTCTTTATAATTATTTTTCAAGCTGACTGATGAGCTTATGGATGGCCAGTGGTTAGGTATTGTTACGTGGCATTGTTTACAAGCTTTACAAGATTTCCAGTTTGACACAGAATGAGCGATTACATGAGACATTTCAGTAAGTGTAGGCTCTCTTATAAAGTAGCCTACCTTTTGATATCAATTCACATTCATTTCATACTATAATAGAGAAAGATATAATGGGTTCACTTGCCGCTTGAACTGAGGCGCTAAAGCGACTGCGCCTGCCGCATTAAAGAGCACCAAAACCGTATTTATGTTATGAATTTGGCAGAATGTTAAAGCTGATACTTTATTAAAAAGTAACAAAGCACAAAGCTTATTGTTATTACTGGACGGTAAGTGCGCTGCAAACACTTGCCGTCTAATATGAAGTTCACGCATTTACGTATTTACAGAACTCAGCATATAGACTAAAGATCTTGATAACAAGAAGCCATATTAGTAATGATTATAAACAAGAATTGTTAACGATATTGCCAATATCCACACAGCTAACAGCTTTACCTGTTGAAGTTTGTTCAAGTTGTGCATGAAATAGACACTGCTCTTCTGCACTTTAACTTTGCACGTCTCCGTCATTATGATCTCTCGTGCTGCACAACTGAGCTGCATTTAGCAGGCATTTCGGCAGAGATGAGGACTGTTTGAAACTCCTTTTTTCCATTAAAACTGATGCGCATCGTCTCAGTTTAATACGTGGACATAAAAGATGTGATCGCAAAACAATCAGGAAAAAAAATCCCAGCAAAAACTTCACTCGCAAATTAATATTTTTGGTCGCAAATGCGACCGTTTTAGTCGCAGTTTGGAGCCCTGCCTTACTGTTAACATAGGAATTAAGAGGGTAAGTAGCAGTCAGGTAGTGCTAATCAAATGCCTTAAGCGTTTGTCGGGGTCTTTTTCACCAGCAAATGATGTTTGCTAAATTTTAAAAAAAAGTTCTCTTTTTCCAAATGGCATGAGACTTTGTACGGTGGTCAACACTTTCTAGATCTACAAATAAAAAATAAAATTGGATTGATTTCTTTATTTTATGTTAGTGTGAAAAAAAAAAAGTTACACTTATGGTCTTAAGGCAACAAAATGTAATTTTTTAACAAAATAATAATTATTATTTTTTTTTAAACAAATGTAATTTTACACTTTCTGTAGTTTTTGGAAGACTTATGATATATTTTAAATTTATATAAATAAATTAAAAGACATTTTTATATAGGTTTTTATACAAAAAACAGCTCATATCCTGTGTGGTCAGTTCACATCAGTGATAGAAATTAATCTTCTCATATAAGTTCTGATATAAGTTTAAATTCATTTTTACCTTTTATGGCCAATGTTACCTTTAAAAAAAAGCCATTTTTTCCTAAAAGTGTGCATCTTTTGAATCAAATTGTTATATTTAATCAGTCAATTAGAATAGTAAGACATTTAGACATTTAAGACAATTAAACCAGTATCAACAAAATTAATCTTTGCAGAAGTTGCATCTGAATGTCATTTAGATGTATTTACACACTGTTTAATGTAGCTCAGATGGAGTGCTTTAACCTGCAGTTACAAACTTAATGTTTTGATATTTTAAACATAAAACATTGAATACTGATATTTGAAATTATTTTAAAATGAAAAGATACTTTCAATGTGAAATTAAAATCGCCAGCAGGGGGCAGCAAGTCACTCTTAACAAGTGAGTCATTGCGACTGAACTGAATCATTTAAACGGTTGATTCATTCAGGAACGAAACTAAACACCGTCATGTTGCTCAGAGATGTAAAACAGTGCTGTAGCTGTTTGGAATTATTTTTTTGTTGGGGGAATGGAGCAAAAACAGGCAATTTGGTGTCTAAAACATAAGTCTCTTAATATTAACTTAATGTTTATTGAACTGTTGTATAAAATCTAAATCACATTTGTAATCATGCTTATTTTTGAAGAAAAGAAAAAAACGGCACTCTTTATGTGATTTTAACCATCTGAAATATATACACAACCCCAAATCAGAAAAAGTTGGGACAGTATGGAAAACGCAAATAAAAAAAAGAAAGTAGTGATTTCTAAATTTACTTTGACTTGTATTTCATTGCAAACAATATGAACACAAAATATTTCATGTTTTGTTTGGTCAACTTCATGTCATTAGTAAATATACATCCTTTCCTGTCATTCAGACCTGCAACACATTCCAAAAAAAGTTGGGACAGTAAAGCATTTACCACTTTGTAATGTTGCCATTCCTTTTCACAACACTTAAAATATGCTTAGGGACTGAAGACACCAAGTGATGAAGTGTTTCAGGTGTAATATTGTCCCATTCTTCCTGCAAACAAGTTTTAAAGGAACACTCCACTTTTTTTGGAAATAGGCTCATTCTCCAACTCCCCCAGAGTTAATAAGTTGAGTTTTACCGTTTTTGAATCCATTCAGCTGATCTCTGGATCTGGCGATAGCACTTTTAGCATAGCTTAGCATAGATCATTGAATCCGATTAGACCAGTAGCATCGCGTTCAAAAATGACCAAAGAGTTTCGATAGTACACGATATAACTACAGAAGAGTCAAGTTTTAAATAGGAAAACTAAGACCGGCGGAAAACGAAAAGTTGCGATTTTCTAGTCCGATTTTGCTAGGAACTATACTCTCATTCCGGCGTAATAATTAAGGAACTTTGCTGCCGTAACATGGCCGCAGCAGGCGCAGTGATATTAAGCAGCGCCTGAAAGTAGTCCCCAGTGAGGTAACAAGTTGTATAATATAGCTGGGGACTACTTTCAGGCGCTGCGTAATATCACTGCACCTGCTGCCGCAGCAAAGTTCCTTGATTATTACGCCGGAATGAGAGTATAGTTCTTAATCATATCGGCCTAGAAAATCGCAACTTTTCATTTTCTGCCGGTCTTAGTACACGATATAACTACAGAAGTGTCAAGTTTTAAATAGGAAAACTAGCGGAACTCTTTGGTCATTTTTGAACGCGATGCTACTGGTCTAATCGGATTCAATGATCTATGCTAAGCTATACTAAAAGTGCTATCGCCAGATCCAGAGATCAGCTGAATGGATTCAAAAACGGTAAAACTCATACTCATACTGAATTTGGGATTTTCCTTAGTTGTCAGTTATAATCATCAAAATTAAAACAAATAAACATTTGAAATATATCAGTCTGTGTGTAATGAATGAATATAATATACACGTTTCACTTTTTGAATGGAATTAGTGAAATGAATCAACTTTTTGTTGATATTCTAATTATATGACCAGCACCTGTAACGCGAGGACCTGCGTGCGTCAGCCTGTTTTTCTCGAGCGAGACTGGAAGTATTAAAAAAATGTAGCCAACAAATTGTCTGTGCACTGATTTCAGCTACAAAAAGAAAAACAGATTATGCAGGAGGGAGATGCAGGGAACAGTGATTGTGTTTTGCAAAGAGTGGTAAATAATAATTTTGCAGTAACTGTTAAGCTGATGTTGCGGCTGGTCAAGCGTTTGTACTTGTTTCTGTATGATATAATTGTACATTTTAAAATACTGATATGGTCTTTAACTCCTCACCGAACTTCCCTCAGCCCTGTATCTTTGTCTCTCATTGGCTGAAGGTCATCGACGATGTAGTTTTCAGTCAGAAATCATTGCACACAGCAGGATTGTGAATCGCCGACAGCTCCAGATATTTAGCATGTCAAGTATTTCACATGCGTCAGCAACGTGTCGGCGATTCCCTCAGATCGCATCTTTGATAATTCACACTGTGTGATTGTCGCTCGTGTGAACGAGCTCCGATTTGCCTCCGATTTCGGCCATTTGTCGGCGATTTATCTCAACCTGTCGGCGAGTGAAAAATCGGGCTAAAATCGTGCAGTGTGAACTCAGCATTAGTGAGCACTTCTCTTTTGCCGAGATACTCCATCCACCTCACAGGCGTGGCATATCAAGATGCTGATTAGACAGAATGATTATTACACAGGTGTGCTTTAGGCTGGCCACAATAAAAGGCCACTCTAAAATGTACAGTTTTACTGTATTGGGGGGGTCCGAAAACCAATCAGTATCTGGTGTGACCACCATTTGCCTCACACAGTGCAACACATCTCCTTCGCATAGAGTTGATCAGGTTGTTGATTGTGGCCTGTGGAATGTTGGTCAACTCCTCTTCAGTGGCTGTGCGAAGTTGCTGGATATTGGCAGGTAGAGCTGCACGATTCTGGATAAATTGAGAATCAAGATTTTTTTTGTCTCAAATTCAGATCACGATTCTCCCACGATTCTGAACTAAACAAAATAGTGTGTGACAAAATATTATTGCTGCAGTCTATTTAAAAGTGTTTAATTAATTTGAATGAATTACTAAACATGTTAAAGGAACACTCCACTTTTTTTGGAAATAGGCTCATTCTCCAACTCCCCCAGAGTTAATAAGTTGAGTTTTACCGTTTTTGAATCCATTCAGCCAATCTCCGGGTCTGGCGATAGCACTTTTAGCATAGCTTAGCATAGATCATTGAATCCGATTAGACCAGTAGCATCGCGTTCAAAAATGACCAGAGTTTCGATATTTGTCCTATTTAAAACATGACTCTTCTGTAGTTATATCGTGTACTAAGACCGGCGGAAAATGAAAAGTTGCGATTGGTCTAATCGGATTCAATGATCTATGCTAAGCTATGCTAAAAGTGCTATCGCCACACCCGGAGATCGGCTGAATGGATTCAAAAATGGTAAAACTCAACTTATTAACTCTGGGGGAGTTGGAGAATGAGCCTATTTCCAAAAAAAGTGGAGTGTTCCTTTAATATATATATCTTCAACATATATTTAAATACACCAATTTTTTATATTAAAATTTTGGAAAAAATGGTTTGAATGAATGATTGATAAATACTTCATTAGTTTTTTTTTTTTTAAATTTATTAATGGATTAATCAGCTTTTTTGAACAAATCTCTTGAATGAAAGATTCAATGACAAATATATTTTAACAGTCCAGGGTTCCCACGGGTCCTTGAAATCCTTGAAAGTTTGTGAATCTGATTAAAAATTTTCAAGGCCCTGGAAAGTTTTTGAAAATAAACAAACATAGATACAGGTCCTTGAAAATTCCATATTATTCCCTCCAGTCCGCTAATGTGTTATTTCGCCAACACTTTGTGCTTACTAGCTTGCTTGATTTACATTGCACATTTATGCGTTACGTTAAGTGTTTCCCATGTGAGGTACTTTGTGTTCTTTGTTGCCATGATGTTCACACGCACACAAAACTACTAAGATGGTACCTCAACGTTTCACAGACACACCGTGAAACATTGCAAAAATAGGCTGAAACCACTGAAACGTGATGCCTGGAAAATGCAAGTTTCAAGATATTTGGCTCACCAAAGAAGATTACAAAGAATGGCTTGCCAGAGATCCAAATGATGTAATGTTGAATTGCTTTGCTTGTTAAAATAATGTAAAGCCATGAGGCAAGAAAAACTTAAAAGCATATTCATATATCTTAAAACTTCTGGTTACATGAGCCTAAGCTCTTTTCAATAAAATCCATGCAAAAGTTAATATCAGATCATTTTAGAATACAGTATAGTATGTACCAAATATTATTCAATTTTATGCAAAACAGAAATACCACAAATATTAGATTTCTGTTATGTGGCCAAAAATAAATGCCAAAAAAAAAAAAATAGCTGTTTTGCATAGTTGTGTTTGACACATGAAAACCTTTGCTCTCACTTGAAATGTGTCCCCATATTAAATCCTTGAATTTGAGGGTATTGGACCTGGAAAGTCCTTGACAGGTCCTTGAATTTGAAGTTAACTAAGGTGTGGGAACCTTGACAGTCACTAGGTGGCAAAACAATGCAATCGACACATTATTTGAAGTGCCAGTTACTTTCAAAAAGGGATTTACTCTATTTACTACATTTACATGCGCACGAATAATGTAAGGACTTAATCGAATTATGATGTTTACATGTCAAGAGAAAAGCTCTTCACTCCCGTTTACATGCAGTTTCCATTATTCTTATTATTCACGAGTTGTAGGCTACTTTTTTTTCTTTTCTTTTTTTTTTTTTTTTTTACTGCCTCACGTACCCCACTGCACAGCACAAATGATGGACTCAGAAAGAGCAGGTGTGTTACTGGCCGCTGTTTTAATTTATTTAAGTCTAATGCAAAACACTTTTATATGGTTGTATTCCATGCTTTGGCACCATAGAAATGTGACGGCAATTCGTTTGCTTACGCTGCCATCGCGTTCTGCTCGCCATTTCTGGATGAGGGTAAGGAACAGAGACTGGTGGCAGCGAGTTGTGTTTTCCCGAGAAATGCGATGCTTTCTTCCCCACCATCGTTTCTAATCTGCGTATTATTACAGGTGTAGCGTCATTCATGTCATGAACACATGCGCACTTTTGGTCAGAGCGGCAATAGGCTACTCCGATTAAGGTGTTTACATGCCTGTATATTTCTATTAAAATCAGCGTATGCCACCTATGTTAATACGGTTATGCTTGCTCCGATTATGAGCTTAATCACATTATTTAAATCGAATTATTGAGTTTACATGAGATAGTTTATATCGCAATATTGCCAAAATCTCATCGCATTAAGAGGGTGCATGTAAACGCTGTTTATATCTGAACTGCAGACTTTCATCCCAGTATTTCTGTGATGATATGAATGACTATATAAGACAGAAATAATACTGTGCAGTTGAAAAGACTGTTTGTGAAGCTGTTTCTTACCCAAACATGTTAAATGTCTGCTCTCTGTGTCAGTGGCAGGGCAAACGCAGATTTGAACATTGTATGATTTTTTTCAAAGGTTTAATAGACACGGAGAATCATTGTGGGTGTTTGAATCGAGATCGCGATCTTTTAACGATTAATCGTGCAGCTCTATTGGCAGGAACTGGAACACACTGTCATATACGCCAATCCAGACCATCCCAAACATGCTCCCAAAAAGGGTATCGGAACATCTCTAATGCTTTTAGGGTCTAGGCCAACCTGGATGTATAGCTGACAGTGAAACACATCAAAAATGGACAATAGGCTCACAGAAACACACACACACACACACACTCACACTCACACTCACTCTCTCTCTCTCTCTCTCTCTCTCTCTGTCTCTCTCTCTCTCTCTCTCTCTCTCTCTCTCTCTCTCTCTCTCAAGTTCACTTGAAGCTTATTCATTAAATTATTACCATCATTGTAGTAAGTGCAAGGTTCATTTATACACATTTAAACACAGCTTAAGATGACCAAGTGCTATAAAATAACTTTAAAATTAAATTAAAAAAGTACATCACACAAATATATTTGTCAATAATAAACTATATGGGACAAAGCACAGAATATACACTGCAAAAAATGCTTTTCTGACTTAGTTTTGTCCTGTTTTCAGTCAAAATATCTAAAAAATCTTAAATCAAGATACATTTACTAGACACATGAAATAGCATAAGAAATTATGTCTTGTTTTCTGAAAAACTTAGGACTAGTTTGCAAAAGTAGGCTTTTAACATAATTGAGAATATTTAATGAACGATTGGATTGACAGCATTAGTCCTAGAGGCAAAGTTGCTGAGAATGAGGAGATCTATCAGATTATATGAAGGCCTAGTGTTTGTGTGACTATATGAACATTTTCTACAATTTGAGGTTATTTTCTATAGAATTTTTGTGTTTTAGAGGCGTTTTTATTTGTTATAGCGCCACCTATGGCCCGATCATAAGACACATGTTTTCACCAAATTTCGTAAAGTTTCAAGTTTTTGTTTAGGTTTTATAGGCTTTGGTTGTATGTGACCACGCCCCCTTTTTAAATTAGCTACTTAAAGCTAATCAAAGGACAAAATTCAAGTCCAGAGATTATTACTGCAGTGGTTTGATCGAGATTGAGCAAAAAACCAGAGACTAGTTCGCAAAAGTAGGTTTTTAACATATTTGTGAATAATTAATGAACGACTTGATTGACAGCAATGGTTCTTGAGGCAAATTTGTTCATTATGAGGAGATCTATCAAATGATATACATATTGTGTGGATTTGTGAAACGCCACGTGATTACAGAGCCAAAAAATCTCGTTAGCGCCAACTAGTGGCTGATTTTTTTCAAAATTCTTACAGACCTTTAGGGCCATGAGTCCAACATACCCACCGACTTTCGTTCCGATCGATCTCCGTTAACCTTGTTTAATAGGTGTTTCAATTTCATTGGCCAATGGTTTTTGAGATATGCAAATGACCTCATATACACTCGTGCCCCTTTGGACCAAGACGCTGCATACCAATTTTCAAGTCGATCGGACCAACGGTTGCTTAAACACTGTTTTTAGTTTTTTTCAGTCTTATAGCGGCCCCAAGTGGCAGAGCTGCACAATTTTTTTTATTTGACCAAAGATTGAGCTCATACACATTTGTACCGAGTTTGGTGAACATATCTCATTCCGTTCCAGAGTTATGCTTCAAATAACATTTGGCTAATGTTAGCATAGATGCTTGTTGACATACTGTTTCGCGCAAAAATAAAAATTTCAACTTTATTTTGATAATTATTGATATTCAGTGTCCAGGGAATGTTTCTGAAGTGGTTTGATTCCGATCAGGTTAAAAACCTAGGACTAGTTCGCAAAAGTATTTCTCGGATATAACTCAATTTTGCGGAGAAAAAAAAAAAAAAAAACCCGTGCGTTTTAGAGAAAATATGGCTCAGTGCACTTTTCTTTGGGCTGACACAATGTATGAGCTACAGCCAAAAATGTGTAAAATTTTAGGCCGATTGGGGCAAGGCTTTGTATCTGAGTAGCGAGCAATACTACTACGATCTGACCAAGTTTCAGCTCTCTACGCCTTACGGTTTGGGCTGCATGATCAGTTTTACTGGATAAAAATAATAATAAATAAAAACCTTACAATTACAAGAGTGTTTCAGCACTTCGTGCTTGAACCCCTAACACGGAGTTAAAAAAAATAATAACAGTAAAAACAAGGAAATTATATAAAAATTGATTTAAAATGTACTTAAAACAGTTAAGAATAGAAAATGATTATACATAAAATACAGTGCAATTAGTTCGGACATAGCATAGTGCTCATTCAACAAATGCACAGCTAAACAGATGAGTTTTGATTCTGGATTTAAATGTGGCTAATATTTTAGCACATCTGATCTCTTCTGGAAGCTGGTTCCAACTGCGGGCAGCATAATAGCTAAAAGGGGATTCCCCTTGTTTTGTGTGAACCCTTGGTATTTCTAACTGACTTGATCCTAATGATCTGAGTGGTCTGTTAGGTTTATATTCAGTGAGCATATCTGCAATGTATTTAGGTCCTAGGCCATTGAGTGATTTATAAACGAGTAAAAGTACTTTAAAATCAATCCTAAATGTAAATGGAAGCCAGTGTAAGGACCTGAGGACTGGTGTGATATGCTCAGGTTTCCTGATTCTAGTCAGAATCCTGGCAGCAGGGTTCTGGATGAGCTGCAGCTGTCTAATGGTCTTCTTTGGAAGGCCGGTGAGGAGACCATTACAATAATCCACCCTGCTGGTGATGAAGGCACAAACAAGTTTCTCCAAGTCTTGACTGGAAACAAAACGTCTAATTCTTGCAGTGTTTTTGAATTGATGGTATGCTGATTTAGTTACTGCTTTGACATGACTACTAAAACTATGGTCTGTCTCCAGAATCAGCTCAAGATTTTTGACTTGATTTTTAGTTTGATCCCTAGAGTCAATGTATGCATTCACTTTGAGAACTTCATCTTTGTTTCCAAATGCAATGACTTCAGTTTTCTCCTTTTTTGACTGAAGACAGTTCTGGCACATCCAACTGTTAATTTCATCAATGCATTGGCAGAGGGAGTCAATGGGGCTGTAGTCATTTGAAGGCTAGGTAAATCTGGGTATCATCAGCATAGCTGTTATAGGCAATTTGATTCTTTCTCATTATTTGACTTAGTGGGAACATATACAGGCTAAACAAGAGCGGTGCAAGTATTTAGCCTTGTGGGACTCTGCATGTCATGGACGTCCACTTTATGAATTATTCTCTACTATATTCTTGCTCTCCTAGAAATCTAGTTTTATGCTCTCCTATACTCTCATAATAACCTCTCCCTTCTAAGTATGACCTGAACCATTTGAGTGCCATCCCAGAAAGCCCAACCCAGTTTTCCTGTCTGTCTAGAAGTATGTTATGATCGACAGTGTCAAACGCAGCACTAAGATCTAGTAGTACCAGCACTGATATTTTGCCAGAATCAGAATTAAAGCAAATATCATTTATTGTCTTAATGAGTGCTGTCTCTGTGCTGTGATGTACTCGGAAACCCTCTTGGAAATTGTCTAGGTATCCATTTGAGTTTAAGTAGTTGTTCAGCTGATTTAACACTACCTTTTCAATAATCTTACCCATGAAAGGAAGATTTGATATTGGTCTATAGTTGCTCAACATGGTGTTATCAAGATTGCGCTTTTTCAGAAGGGGCTTAACAACTGCAGTTTTCAGGGAGTTTGGAAAAAAGTCCCAGACAGATGTGAGGCGTTCACTATTTCTACACCTGTGGTGTTTGGTGTGTTGAACATGAAAAGTGACGCACAGTCTCTGTTCATCTGTTCTCTTCATAAATAAATCCTGTAGGTTTATTATTAAAAATGAAAATGTGAACAAAAATGCAAGCAATTTAATTTGTTATAATTAAATATGAAATTTAAAATGGTGGTTAATAATAGATTATGACAGAATTTTTACAATCCGGTCTGTCAAAATGACGGACAATGTTAAAGTCTAATGCAACCTATGATATTGAGGGTGTAACAGTACACGTATTTGTACTGAAAATGTTAGGTATAGGTCTTTTGGTTTGTTTTGTCACTACCGAATAATTTAATTAGAAGGGTTATATTGACCTATTAAGATTTTGCTTGCATCTAGATTGTAAACATATATTTTTACTATTTCATTAAAAACATTTTCAGAAGTAAATCCATAACAATTCAATTTTTAACAATATTTCAAGTGTAATTTATGAGATTTGTTGTATTTTGAATCCAATTTTTCTTTGTAAAAGGTAGGGATGTTAATTTTAACCGTTTAACCGTTAACCGACCGATAAGAATTTTGACCGATTAATACAATCAGTTAAACGGTTTAAAGTCACTTATTTATTTATTTATTTATTTTTTCAGTAATTTATCAAGATGTTTTAAAAGGTTTAATGCATGGTTAAAATAAGCTACGCGTATAAAAAAAGAATAAATAATAAAAAAAAACGTTTTTTAGAGAGAGAGAGAGAGAGAAAAACATGAGTCGCCTGTAAGTCGCATTTTATTATTTCATTCAGAAATAGGCTGACGCGAATTACAAATATAATAAACACTGTAAACATAGCTATGCTATTTTAGTTCCCCTCACGCCACAACAAATCCTTTCAATTAACAGTAGGCTATTTAGAAAAGAACAAGAATTAAAAATGTAAAAACCTATAGCGGCAAACCAAAACGAAACTGAAACCAATGTTGGGTCTCTCGTTCGACACAAAATCAAATGTTTCCGTATTCGTGATGTATTTGAATGCCAAAATATTATTTACCTTTTATGTATAGGCCTACTTCACTCGCGCTCCAATATCCGCGTAAAACAAAATGTTTTGCATAACTTCGCGGCGGTACGGTGATAACGCTTAACGGCACAGATTTTAATACATATTTAAACTGAGGGTTTTTTTTCTTTCTCCCCCCCCATATGTTTGATATGTTTTTTTAAATGATAATGAACAGGCTGCATTGTCAAGGTAGAATGCTAAACTGTGTGTGGCGCTGGAGAAATCACTTGATTTTTTTTTTTTTCCCCCTTCTAACAGTGGAAGCAACTACTCCTTTTAGTCATGAAGATAATCGGAATTGTAAACGGTTAGGGTTGTTTGCTGCTTTTTGCGCATGTAAAATTAATCCCCGGAAAACAAATGTTAGTATTTTTAACGGGTCACAGACACTTATTCTTTCTAATTTAATTTTAGTTCTAATTTAAAATAATCTTGTCGGTTAACGGTTAATAATTGGTTAACGAGCGTCGGTTGTCGGTTAGGAAAAATAACCGAAATGAACATCCCTAGTAAAAGGCAAAAAGTTGATCATACTGATTTCAATGTTTCGATCACCCCCAGGTAGCTGGTCCCAGTATAGGTCATAAACCCCGCCCTCTTCATGTAATCTAATGGGACGTGAGACAAATTCAATTAAATTACACTTTCAAAATTTTTTTCCAAAGATATTTTTTGTCATTTTTATGTAGTTTTTATCACGCTGATGTAAGTTCAAGTGTTCGTTTTTAAAATAAGTTTGTTTTTAGTTAGTTATGTGATGCTCTAAAAACGGGAGTGTGACACCATGATTGACAGCTGAGATTGACAGCTTCTCTGAGTGAACTGAGGTACCAGCGGACTTTTTCGGGATCTTCAGGAGGAGATTGGAGTTGTATTTACCCTATTTTAACACAAGCCTCTCAGCAGACAAAAATTGGAGCAGTCAGGCTCATTAAAACGGGGTCAGAGGCGTGTGCATGCGATCGACTCTGCGGGAGTGTGGGCGGGACGTGGTTCCACTTCGCTCTCTACTGCGCAGACTGGGTCCCGAGTTCACTACTGCGCAGACTCCTGTCCCAAATCAGCGCAATATGTCAGCGCCTTGTTGGGATGTTGGCGGCTTTTTTTTTTTCAGTGGAAGAGAGTGAAGGTGCATCATCCATCTTTTTTTTTTTTTTTTTACGGTCTATGACTAAAACTACTAAAATACAAAAAAATGCATAACTGTACTAAAATTTTGTTTATTTCACCCAAATATAAGGATTATGTTTTCCCTTTTGTCACTATCGAAACAATGATGACATGTTTCAGTTGTGGCAATTTTAGATACTTTTGAACCTAGCTCGAAGATGCTAATCAGCGCATGGTTAGCTAACACAGTTCTGAAAAGTGGTATACATATAAAAACTAAATTTTATGGAATAACTCCCAAAAATATGCTTAATTGAAGAAAAGAAATGTTGGGTAGTGACTTTCCTTAAAGTGCATATTGCAGGTTAAAGTTGAATAAATGACCTTGAATATATAACCTTGTATGAAAATACCATATGAACCATTAATGAAGGATTTGAAAATGTTTTACAAGACGTGAGGGCACAAATTTAGAAGCAAAATTTACTGTTCCCCTTCAATTCGGTCACTCTACATTGCTATGGGAAATATCTTTTCCTCGAATATTACTGAAGCCTTATTGAATCACGCCAGTAAAACTGGCCAATGACGTTCAAGCGCGCGAAATATGAGCGGGATCCCACTCTATATAAGGCAGTGCTTGTACGTCATCCATTCAGAATTTTTTCCTTCAGCAAGAAGCCTATCAACAATCTTCAACTCACCGTGATCTACACTCTGCAGCGGACACGCCTTCTCTTCCCCTGCTGTGTTCCGGTGAGCTTCGGACGGATAAGATGACCTCTCGCGATTGCCACTCCTGCGTAGAGCCAATCGAACCCTCTGATGGCCACAAATCGTGCGTCTTCTGCCTGGGTCGCGCCCACGCAGAGGCGGCGCTTGGGGGGTCGGACTGCCCCCACTGCGGAGATATGAGTCTCCGGACTCTCAGGCTCCGTGTGGCCATCGTCCAAGGCGATGAACTCGCCCAACAAGCTCTGCCGCGCTCTTCCTCTGCAGCCTCTTTTGAGCCAAGGAGTAAAGTGCCGCGAGTTACTGATGCGAATCTGTCCGGGTCGGGTGACGAGACCGCGCCGGCTCAGTGCCCACGCGCTCCTCACCCCCCTGCTGCAGGTCCCCTTCCAGTGCGCTTCATGGCCGCTAATCTCCACCCCTCCCCCAGCGCACAAGATGTGGTGTCTTTCGGAGCCACGGAGGAGGATGAGGATGATGCCAGGACAGCGCTGACCGAGTGGGGTATGTTAATCTCCCCCCTGTGGAGGAAGCCGTCGCTGCCCACCTCTGTCCTGCAGCCGTGGCAAACTGGAGGGTGCGAAACAACGCGTCTCTCCCATCTAAACCTTGCCGAGCCACCGCAAACTTCGCTGGCAAGGCTTTTTCAGCGGCGGGCCAGGCAGCTTCAACGCTGCATGTGATGGCGATACTTCAGGTGTATCAGGCCAAGCTCCTTCAGTCCCTGGATGAAGGTGGCCCGGACCCTGAAGTCTTCAAAGAGCTCCGACGCGCCACAGATCTGGCCCTCAGAGCGACGAAGGTGACAGCTCGAGCGATCGGCCGCAATATGGGTAATCTGGTGGTGCTGGATCGTCACCTGTGGCTGACTCTGACCGAGTTGAAAGACTCGGAGAAGGCGGCTCTTCTGGACGCTCCCGTGAATCCCTCAGGTCTCTTTGGAGCGGCGGTAGAGACGTTCACGGAGCGCTTCGTTGAAGCGCAGAAGCAGTCGAAGGCCATTAGCCACTTCTTACCAAAGCGCGCTGGCGCGAACACTCCTGCGCGTTCCCGCTCCTCCTCAGCGCAGCGCGCGGGAAGACCGTTCGCCCCTCCTACTGCTGTTCGGTGCGAGCATGAGCCAGCGGTGAGACCAAGACAGCCTTGGCCGAAGCGCCGCCAGGGCTCCAAGGGCCAGAAACCCCACCCTGAAAGAGACGGCAGGCCACCGGCTCCGGGATCAAAGCCGCGTTCCTGATGCTGTCTCTCGGAGGAGGAAAGCTGCATTCAGCGCCGAAGACGAGCCACTGAGAAAGTCTGCTCGCTCCGCTGTGTGTGTTCACCACGCCCCCCTGCCTGTTGTGGGCGGCAAGAACGATTGTCATGTTTGTGTTTTGACTGTTCCACAGTGCAGTGCAATAAAGTCAAAAAAATACAAAATCGCCTCAATATCTGGGCAATTTTCCCCCTCTCACTCCCCTCTCCCACATCACTCACTCTCACACTCGTGTGGTATTAAACTCCCCGCCCCCCAACGGCGAGTTATGAGAAGTCATGGCACATAAACTGTCTGGAGCTCCGTGCTGTTCACCTAGCGCTCGAGTGCTTTCTTCCAGACATTCTTCAACGTCACGTTCTCATCAGGACGGACAGCATGACAGTAGTGGCGTTTATAAATCACCAAGGCGGTGTGAACTCGCGACCGCTGCTGCAGCTGGCGAGAGACCTCCTTCTGTGGGCAGATCGACACCTCCTCTCCATCCGGGGCAGTACATGTCCCCGGACGCCTGAACTACGGCGCGGATTTACTGTCGAGAGGCGGGATAATCCACGGGGAGTGGAGATTACACCCTCTGACAGTCAATATGATTTGGAGTGTATTCGGCAGGGCGGAGGTGGATCTCTTCGCATCAGCGGAGAACACTCACTGCCCGCTGTTTTATTCACTGACACACTCTCCCCTGGGGAGACTCTAGCTCACAGCTGGCCGAAAGTACGCAAGTATGCCTTTCCTCCAGTGAAGCTTCTGCCTCGCGTGCTTTGCAAAATCAGAGAGGAAAAGGAATCTGTTCTGTTAGTGGCACCGAAATGGCCCAATCAGCCGTGGTTCCCAGAACTGGTGGAGATGCCGGTAGCCCCCCCATGGATTATCCCACTGAAGAGAGACCTCCTCTCTCAAGCACAAGGAACGATTTGGCACCCAAATCCAGAGTCATGGAGCCTTCATGTCTGGCCGCTCGATGGAGCTTGCCAGTAACAGACGCACTTCCTCAGCGGGTGTTGAACACCATCTCTGAGGCGAGGGCTCCTTCCACGAGACGTCTTTATGCACATAAATGGAGAGTTTTTTCAAGTTGGTGCGTATCGCGGGGCGAAGACCCAATCAGCTGTCCAATACCAATAATCCTTGCCTTCCTTCAAGAACGATTTGATAGTGGTCGTATGCCATCCACATTGAAAGTGTATGTGGCCGCTATAACAGCCTTTCACGCGCACGTCGAAAATCGCCCGATCGGCAGAAATGACCTGATCATACGATTTTTAAAAGGAGCAAGAAGGCTAAACCCTCCTCGCCCTTCTACTCTACCCACTTGGGACTTGGCGCTTGTGCTTGACGCTCTCACGGGACCCCCGTTCGAGCCCATACAATCAGCGAGCCTGCGAGCGCTCTCTCTCAAGACAGCGCTCCTGCTCGCGCTGGCCTCTGTTAAGCGAGTTGGAGACCTGCAGGCGCTTTCAACTGACGACTCGTGTATTGAATTCGGACCAGGTGATTGCAGACTCACCTTGAAGCCTAGAAAAGGTTATGTGCCTAAAGTGCTTTCGACTCCATTTAAAGCGCAGGTGATAACACTATCTGCTTTCCGCTCCGAAACGCCGGCCGGGACGGAGCCGCTTAATACACTCCTGCTGTGCCCTGTACGCGCGGTGCGTACTTATATCGAGCGCTCTAGACAGTTCAGACTCTCGGAGCAGCTATTTGTATGTTTTGGTGGACGTACAAAAGGATTGCCTGTGTCCAAGCAAAGGCTGTCACACTGGATCGTCGACGCAATTGCTTTGGCTTATAGCTCTAAGGGCGTGGAATGTCCTATAGGGGTTCGGGCCCACTCAACCCGCGGACTCGCGTCCTCCTGGGCCTGGGCAAATGGCATGTCTATCCAGGACATTTGTATGGCGGCAGGCTGGTCGTCACCCAGCACTTTCGCGAGGTTTTATAACCTAGATGTGTCGTCGCTTGCCTCGCATGTACTGTCAGTGCACGCGCCTACTCAACCTCAGCTATGATCTGAGATGTGTATCAGAGTGGTTTCGACTAGGTCGTATACACCCTGTATTAATGCACCATTAATTCAATGCTGTTCCCGTCAGTTATCACAGTGTTATGGTATAGTTCACCACGTCTTTAGGACTTGGTCACCATCATACCGATATGGCAGTGCATCATAACATGATTTCATTAAAACAATTACAATTAATCTATATGTGAAAGTGCCGAAGCCGCCGCCATTTCACTTTCTCTGTTTCACCGGAGTTAACTCCGCCCCTGGTGTGACGCGGCATCGTCTTGCTGCCGCGCCCCCCCCCTGACTTTTACATGGTTTCGACTAGGTCCTGTAGACCTGAGCTGTGTTTACGAAGAGCGCCAATATCATTGCCGCTCTCATTACGGCTCTGGATGTAAAACTTGACATACTTGTCGAACCAGGCTCCATCACTGTGACACGGCGGGATTTTATACGTTCCCATAGCAATGTAGAGTGACCGAATTGAAGGGGAACGCTCTCGGTTACTAACGTAACCTCGGTTCCCTGAAATGAGGGAACGAGACATTGCTGTTATTGCCGTGTCACCGAGCTCAGGATCTTAGAATGCTAAGTTGCTTCAGTCAAAGATTCTGAATGGATGACGTACAAGCACTGCCTTATATAGAGTGGGATCCCGCTCATATTTCGCGCGCTTGAACGTCATTGGCCAGTTTTACTGGCGTGATTCAATAAGGCTTCAGTAATATTCGAGGAAAATGTATTTCCCATAGCAATGTCTCGTTCCCTCAACCGAGGTTACGTTAGTAACCGAGAGCGTTTTCTTGACGGTTCTCAAAAAACACTTTTTTTTTTTTTTTTTTTAACATCGCGTTATTAGACGTCACGAGAGGGAGCCATTTGCTATGCTCTGTTGGTATTCAGTAGGAGCGGGCGTGAGTCTGTGTGTTTTCGGTAGTTATTTTTTATTTCAATTTGTCATGGTAAATTATTGTGTTTGTGGAGGTTGCACAAACTCCAGCCTGTCAGGACATCCAGTCCACAGGTTTCCTAACAAGAAAAAGGACAGTGCGATTTTCCGTGCCTGGGTGCATTCGTGCATGTGAAGAGACGGGATTTCACTAATGCATCTACTTCGAAAAAATGGGGTTGTGTGTGTAGCTTTCACTTTACACCAGAAAATTATCATCCCAGCGATATGAGTTCAAAATGGGATGCCGAAGCAAGAAGCAAGTGAGGCTCAGAGCTGATGCACACAGCACCTTCATTGGCTCCGGCATCAGTCTGTGGTTCGGCCAGATCCATCAGAGATGCAGTTCGATGAAAACGTGAACTGTGCACCGTAAATCTTGTTTTTTAAACATTTGTTGACTACCAAATCAGTGAACATAATTACTTAAATAATGAGAAGCAACGTGATGTGTATAAGTTGTTCTACAACACCAAATCAGAAAAAGTTGGGACAGTATGGAAAACGCAAATAAAAAAAGAAAGTAGTGATTTCTAAATTTACTTTGACTTATATTTTTCATTGCAGACAATATGAACACAAAATATTTCATGTTTTGTCTGGTCAACTTCATGTCATTTGTAAATATACATCCTTTCCTGTCATTCAGACCTGCAACACATTCCAAAAAAAGTTGGGACAGGAGCCATTTAGGGCTAGTAATGAGGTAAATTGGTTAAATGATGTGATTTGAAACAGGTGATGTCAACAGGTGATTGTTATTATGATTTGGTATAGGGGTGTGCGATATGACGATTTTTGATCGTGGACGATAAAAATGTCTCCTCGATCTGCTTATTTTTATATTTGTTGATTCAATTTATTGAACGCTCCTGCTAAATACACCTATTGTACCTGAAAAGAAAACACTGTTTTATTTGTATAGTATGTGTATTTGTAATGTGTATCTTTATTCTCATTTTTTAATAACAAAGATAAAATAATGACAAAGATTTTTATCTTCGCCCACTTTTGGCCTAAATATCCCCGCCATTCTTTTTTAATATTGTTGTTATCTTGAAAGGTTTTGTCTTTATAATAGGGAAATTAGTTTGGCTGTAATGCTCAGATAACTTGCAAAATAGTAAAACCAACATGACAAAGAATCGTGATAAAATCGTGAATCGTGATTTTTCTTAAAAATATCGTGATATTATATTTTTGCCATATCGCCCACCCCTAATTTGGTACAAAAGCAGCATGCAAGAATGGTCTAGTCCTTTAGGAGCAAAGATGGGCCGAGGATCGCCAGTTTGCCAACAAATACGTGAGAAAATTATTGAAATGTTTAAAAACAATGTTCCTCAAAGAAAGATAGGAAGAGATTTGGATATTTCACCTTCAACAGTGCATAACATAATTAAAAGATTCAAGGAATCTGGAGGAATTTCAGTGCGTAAAGGTCAAGGGCGCAAGCCTAAGCTGAACAACCGTGATCTCTGATCCCTCAGGCGGCACTGCATCGAGAATTGTCATTCATCTATAAGCGATATCACCACATGGGTTCAGGACTACTTTGGCAAACCTTTGTCAAGTACCACAATACGTAGTTACATCCACAAATGCCAGTTAAAACTGTACTGTGCCAAAAGGAAGCCCTATGTTAACAGTGTCCAGAAGCGCTGTCGACTTCTCTGGGCTCAGAGGCATCTAGGATGGACCATCACACAGTGGAAACGTGTACTGTGGTCAGATGAATCAGTATTTCAGGTATTTTTTTGGGAGGAATGGACGCCGTGTGCTCCGGACCAAAGAAGAAAAGGATCATCCAGACTACTACTAGCAACAAGTCCAAAAGCCAGGGTCTGTCATGGTATGGGGTTGTGTCAGTGCCCTTGGCAAAGGTAACTTGCACTTCTGTGATGGCACCATTAATGCTGAAAAGTACATAGAGATTTTGGAGCACAATATGTTGCCTTCAAGAAGACATTTTTTCCAGGGACGTCCATGCATATTTCAACAAGACAATGCAAAACCACATTCTGCACACATTACAAAGTCCTGGCTGCGGAGGAAGAGGGTACGGGTACTTGACTGGCCTACCTGCAGTCCCGACCTGTCTCCAACAGAGAATGTGTGGCGCATTTTGAAGCGCAAAATGCGACAACGAAGACCCCGTACTGTTGCCCACCTTAAGACTTGTTTGCAGGAAGAATGGGACAAAATTACACCTGAAACACTTCATCACTTGGTGTCTTCAGTCCCTAAACGTCTTTTAAGTGTTGTGAAAAGGAATGGCAACATTACAAAGTGGTAAATGCTTTACTGTCCCAACTTTTTTTGGAATGTGTTGCAGGTCTGAATGACAGGAAAGGATGTATATTTACAAATGACATGAAGTTGACCAAAAAAAACATGAAATATTTTGTGTTCATATTGTCTGCAATGATTTAGAAATCACTACTTTCTTTTTTATTTGCATTTTCCATACTGTCCCTACTTTTTCTGATTTGGGGTTGTAAAGAACTGCAGCTAGCTTGTAAGCATCGAGTTAAAAACACAAATAAATGAATAATTTAATAATTACACATGAATAATGTAAAAGACACAGACGCGTCATCAGTGTACTATAGTCGATTGCCATGTCACAAATTCTGAAGTCAACACGATGTAGATTTTAAACCCAAAAGATGAAAATAGCTCAAAAAAGCTTAAAATTAACCAGTTTTCTCCAACAGTTAAAATGATCGGATGCTAACATTGTCTTCTATGATGTGCAACACAAACACCTCTCCTAAAATCTCAGAAAAAGTAGTCTGGGGTTTCATGACCCTTTAACAACATGTTAGTGTGATTATTTTTCTTTTGGTAGTACAACCCGAATTCCGGAAATGTTGGGACGTTTTTTAAATTTGAATAAAAAGAACACTAAAAGACTTTTAAATCACATGAGCCAATATTTTTTTCACAGTAGAACATAGAGAACATAAATGTTTAAAAGGAGAAATTTTACACTTTTATCCACTAAATGAGCTAATTTCAAATTTGATGCCTGCTACAGGTCTCAAAAAAGTTGGCACGGGGGCAACAAAGGGCTGAAAAAGCAAGACATTTTGAAAATATTCAGCTAAGAGAATATCTAACAACTAATTAAGTTAACTGACATCAGGTCTGTAACATGGTTAGCTATAAAAGGTAGCTATAAAAAATACCAGCAACAGTGTGTGAAAACCTTACAGAAAAGTGTGTGAAGACTTACAGAAAACGTTTGACCTCTGTCATTGCCAACAAAGGGTATATAACCAAAGTATTGAGTTGAAATTTTGTTATTGATCAAATACTTATTTTCCACCATAATTTGCAAATAAATCCTTTAAAAATCCTACAATGTGATTTTCTGGATTTTTTTTTTCTCATTTTGTCTCTCATAGTTGAGGTATACAGTCAGGTCCATAAATATTGGGACATGGACACAATTCTAACATTTTTGGCTCTATACACCACCACAATGGATTTCAAATGAAACAAACAAGATGTGCTTAAACTGCAGACTGTCAGCTTTAATTCGAGGGTATTTACATCCAAATCAGGTGAACGGTGTAGGAATTACAACAGTTTGCAAATGTGCCTCCCACTTGTTAAGGGACCAAAAGTAATGGGACAGAATAATAAATCATAAATCAAACTTTCACTTTTTAATACTTGGTTGCAAATCCTTTGCAGTCAATTACAGCCTGAAGTCTGGAACGCATAGACATCACCAGACGCTGGGTTTCATCCCTGTTGATGCTCTGCCAGGCCTCTACTGCAACCGTCTTCAGTTCCTGCTTGTTCTTGGGGCATTTTCCCTTAATTTTGTCTTCAGCAAGTGAAATGCATGCTCAATCGGATTCAGGTCAGGTGATTGACTTGGCCATTGCATAACAGTCCACTTATTTCCCTTTGCTTTTTTGCAGTATGCTTTGGGTCATTGTCCATCTGCACAGTGAAGCGCCGTCCAATGAGTTCTGAAGCATTTGGCTGAATATGAGCAGATAATATTGCCCGAAACACTTCAGAATTCATCCTGCTGCTTTTGTCAGCAGTCACATCATCAATAAATACAAGAGAACCAGTTCCACTGGCGGCCATACATGCCCACGCCATGACACTACCACTACCATCTTCACTGATGAGGTGGTATGCTTAGGATCATGAGCAGTTCCTTTCCTTCTCCGTACTCTTCTCTTCCCATCACTCTGGTACAAGTTGATCTGTCCATAGGATGTTGTTCCAGAACTGTGAAGGCTTTTTTAGATGTTGTTTGGCAAACTCTAATCTGGCCTTCCTCACCAATGGTTTACATCTTGTGGTGAACCCTCTGTATTCACTCTGGTGAAGTCTTCTCTTAATTGTTGACTTTGACACACATACACCTACCTCATGGAGAGTGTTCTTGATCTGGCCAACTGTTGTGAAGGGTGTTTTTCAGCCTAATGATGGCTTGCTTCAATGATAGTGACAGCTCTTTGGATCTCATCTTGACAGTTGACAGCAACAGATTCCAAATGCAAATAGCACACTTGAAATGAACTCTGGACCTTTTATCTGCTCATTGTAATTGGGATAATGAGGGAATAACACACACCTGGCCATGGAACAGCTGAGAAGCCAATTGTCCCATTACTTTTGGTCTCTTAACAAGTGGGAGGCACATATGCAAACTGTTGTAGTTCCTACACCGTTTACCTGATTTGGATGTAAATACCCTCAAATTAAAGCTGACGGTCTGCAGTTAAAGCACATCTTGTTTGTTTCATTTTAAATCCATTGTGGTGGTGTATAGAGCCAAAAATGTTAGAATTGTGTTGATGTCCCAATATTTATGGGCCTGACTGTGTGTGTGTGTGTGTGTGTGTGTGTGTGTGTGTGTGTGTGTGTGTATGTGTCTATGAGTATTGATACTTACTAGTAACAGAAACTAATAAGTGTTGGTTAGGCGTGTCACACTCGTTAATATCCGTGATTACATTGCGTGATATAGCGGTTTCTCATCACCGCAGGACACACATTTTTGATTCATAGGTACTTGTGTGGTAAATGCAAGGCTATGATCACAGCTGAGGAAAGTCAGTGCTGCAGGGAGTTAGATACGTTACATACCGGGTCTTAGAGAATGTGACCCCCACACTTGATGTGCAGTGTCTGACTCTGTACCCAGGCTTTGAGGCTTGCTTTCTGAACCCGTATATATGCTACAGATAGAAATGATTGATTTAGTCAGTGTGGAAGAACTTGACTGGTCTGCAGAATGCCAGGTCCTAATCCAAGCTGAACACCTCTGGTGTGATTTTAGATGCAGATCTTGAGCCAAAAACTCTTTACCAAACACCAATGACTTGGACAGAAATGGCTTTCTGCAGACCAGTCAAGTTCTTCCACACTGACTAAGTCAATCATTTCTTTTTGAACCTTGCCTTATACACAGAGGCATTGATATGTTAGAATAGAAAAGGGTCCTGTCCAAACTGTTGCTTTAAAATTAGAAGCGCACAATTCCCTAGAATATCATTATATGCTTCAACATTAAGATTTGTACTCATGGAAATTACTAAAGTAGTCAAACCTGTTCATTAGAAGGGGGTGACCCAGTACTTTTGGCAATATAGTGTATATCAAGCAGATCTGCATTTATGGTTAATTCAATTCAGTTTTATTTATACAGCACTAAATCATAACAAATGTTATTTCATAGCACTGTTAATACCTAACTCTAAACACAACATTTCAGCTGTTTATATATATATGTAGATGTACCAAACATAAACAGAGAATCTCCCGAATCTGGGTTTGCACCCTCTTATATACAGTTTTTTCTCCTCAGGCGTGTTCAATACATTTCCTATATCATTATCATTGTTTATCTTCTTTTGGCTGTGCCTCCATCTGTTTCCTGAAGCAGATAATAGGCCCCAATTTATGTTACGTTAAAGGAGGAGACCCTATCGTGTCTCAACAGGATGTGCAGCTTTACCTTAAACCATATGTCTGCACATTCCATTCTTCTGCAGGCCTCTACACATGCAGGCAAATACAGTTTTATAATATTAGAATAACTTGATACATAAATAGCTACATTCACATTGGTTACACTTGATTCATTTATATTTTGATTAATAAAACTCTTCTACAAGTGATCAGGGAAGAGGAGCAGGTGTAGTGGAAGACAAGATGGTGCTGCGTTCTCGTAGAGCCTGTGGTGACCTGCAGTATTCCTCTCTCAGAGACTCCCTGAGGCCTGATGCATATGCTGGGAGAAGCAAGCAAACGTTTAGATCTCATTCACTGCTGACCATGCTTTTCCATTTGGCCATTAGGAGAAGAAGCTGCAGTCCAGTAGAGGTGGTTAATAACAGCTGGCCTCCACTGCTTCAGATTTTCACACGCTCTCATTACTTGCCTCCCAAAGCCTTATAAACACACCACATGACAAAAAATCTCCCGTCATGATTCATCATGTCTCCGGATGAAGCTGCTGTTTGCATCAACTCTTGAGTCTCACTAGGTTCTTGCTTCGGCATCCCATGTGGAACTCATATCGCCGGGATGATAATCCTCCGGTGGAAAGTGATCGCTAAGTTACACACACACACCTCCGCGCTTTTCAAAGCAGATGCATTAGTGAAGTCCCATCTCTTCATCTGCACAATCGCACCCAGGCCCAGAAGATACTGTCCTATTTCTTGTTAGGAAACCTGTGGACTTGATGTTCTGACAGGCTGGAGTTTGTGCAACCTCCACAAACACAATAATTTACCATGACGATGATAAATTGAAATAAACTACCGAAAACACGCTGACTCAACGACAGAGCCCGGCAGACAACTCCCTTACGTGACGTAATATGACGTGATGTTGAAAAAATAAAATAAATAATAATAATAATATATTAACAAAACCATTGTGTTATCCACCAAACTGGGCATTCTGCACAGTAGGGCTGCAACAACGAATCGATTACTAAAAGAGTTAGCAACGAATTTCATAATCGATTCGTTGTGACGCATGACGTGGAGACGTTTGATTACTAAAAAAAAAAAAAAAAAAAACTTTAGTTGCGCGCGGAGCGGAGTGAACACACTCGGCCTCTCTCGCGCACTGATGCTAGCAGAGTTTGGCGCCTCATAGACAGGGCGGAGCAAAAATAAAAAAAAAAACGAGCGAAGGTAGAGGAAAGATACATGGCGGAGGCAGAGAAATCCGTGCGACCCAAGTCATCCAAGGTGTGTGAGCATTTCACACTAAATAAACATAAAAAGTGTGTTAACTGCAAAATATGCAAAAGCGACATGGCATGGCACGGGAGCACCACGGCAATGAACCAGCACCTTCACGTCCTCATAGAAGTCGTAATTACAACTTGTAAACTGGGAGTTTTCTGAGAGCTACGGCTTGTACCACGTGACCGCTGCACCTTAGCTGAACCAGCGAAAAATGGAGGCGGTTTCAAAGAAAGCTATACTGTTCTAAGAAAGGGGAAAATAGATACATGTATAGATAGGCTACTATAATGTACTATAATATAGAAATATTACGTAAGTGTTCATACTGTTATTATTTTGTTGTTGTTTGTTTAGGTTAGCAATATTTATCGCCGTCATTAATAATAACAAACAAACGGTTTGTAATTATTGTTTGCCTGACATGGTTTCTGTGTTCTGCAGTATTTAGCAGTAGCATACAAATGTAGTGTTTTACAGCTGCCAATAACATTTTTACGCGGTTGCGGGTTCATTTTGTTGACTGTCGCTATAGAAACGGATAATCCCCAGTCAGAGGACGTGAACAGTACCGAGTTGAACATCACATGTTGTCATCTCGGAATTACGGTAATTACGACATGGCGTGAACGCAGCATAAGTCACTACAGAATCCTACTTTTGTTCCGTTTTGAAGTGAGGAACGTAATGTCCCTGGTGCTGGTGTTTACTCGTTATCCAGCTTGACAAGCATGACAAGTTAGTGTTAGCTCGTTAAAGGGACACTGCACTTTTTCTGGAAATAGGCTCATTCTCCAACTCCCCCAGAGTTAATAAGTTGAGTTTTACCGTTTTTGAATCCATTCAGCCGATCTCCGAGTCTGGCGATAGCACTTTTAGCATAGCTTAGCATAGATAATTGAATCTGATTAGACCAGTAGCATCGCGTTCAAAAATGACCAAAGAGTTTCGATATTTTTCCTATTTAAAACTTGACTCTTCTGTAGTTATATCGTGTACTAAGACCGGCAGAAAATGAAAAGTTGCGATTTTCTAGGCTGATATGATTAAGAACTATACTCTCATTCCGGCGTAATAATCAAGGAACTTTGCTGCCGTACCATGGCCGCAGCAGGTGCAGTGATATTACGCAGTGCCTGAAAGTAGTCCCCAGCTATGTACCTAGTTATAATATAGCTGGGGACTACTTTCAGGCGCTGCGTAATATCACTGCGCCATGGTACGGCAGCAAAGTTCCTTGATTATTACGCCGGAATGAGAGTACAGTTCCTAGCCAAATCTGCCTAGAAAATCGCAACTTTTCATTTTCTGCCGGTCTTAGTACACGATATAACTACAGAAGGGTCAAGTTTTAAATAGGACAAATATCGAAACTCTTTGGTCATTTTTGAACGTGATGCTACTGGTCTAATCGGATTCAATGATCTATGCTAAGCTATGCTAAAAGTGCTATTGCCAGATCCGGAGATCGGCTGAATGGATTCCAAAACGGTAAAACTCAACTTATTAACTCTGTGGGAGTTGGAGAATGAGCCTATTTCCAAAAAAAGTGGAGTGTTCCTTTAATAACAGTAGTAAAGAAGGGGTGGTATAGTTACTTTGCACTTTGCATTGCAAGACTAAAGACACGTTTTTATTCACTCGCCTTTTTTGGACCATTCATTTTTCAATCTGTTGGCATGTATAGCTACACTGCAATAAAAGCTTCTCTTACTTAGTAATTTTGTCTCGTTTCCAGTCCAAATATCTAAAAAATCTTAAATCAAGATTACTAGACAAGAAAAATGGCATGAGAAAATTAAGTGATGCTTAAAACTTCTGTTTGAGATTATATCTCATTAAGATTATTTTTCTTACCCCATTGGCAGATAATTTTGCTTGTTTTAAGCAAACAATCACTTAATTTTGAGGTGTTTTTTTCAGAAAACAAGACATAATTTCTTATGCTATTTCATGTGTCTAGTAAATGTATCTTGATTTAAGATTTTTTAGATATTTGGACTGAAAACAGGACAAAACTACTAAGTCAGAAAAGCATTTTTTGCAGTGTATATTCTGTGCTTTGTCCCATATAGGTTATTATTGACAAATATATTTGTGTGTGTTGTACTTTTTAATTTAATTTTAAAGTTCTTTTATAGCACTTGGTCATCTTAAGCTGTGTTTAAATGTGGTGTATAAATGAACCTTGCACTTACTACAATGCTGGTAATAATTTAATGAATAAGCTTCAAGTGAACTTGAGAGAGAGAGAGAGAGAGTGTGTGTGTGTGTGTGTGTGTGTGTGTGTGTGTGTGTGTGTGTGTGAGTGAGTTTGTGAGTGTGTACGTCTGCGAGTGTGTGCGTCTGCAGTGTAGTGTAGAGAAAAAGTTCTGACATTCAAACAAATGAATCTGATTTGTATTGTAATTTATTTTTTATAAATTATTTATTGTTCTGGCAGCTCAGGTGGCACTTTATTTTAAAAAAAAGTCTATATATTTGGCAGATGTAAAGCATACATGTGTATGTTTTTTGTGTTAGTCCATTTTTATTTTATTTTATTTTATTATTATTATTATAACAGCTCAGGGGTGTTCAAGGAGCAACATGTTTGTGCACTTTCTAAAGATTTTAGTTCTGTTTTTGAATAAAGTGTTGGAAATGAATGCTTTTCTTTTTTGTTTTTGTTTTTTTTTTAAAATCCGATTCATCGATTAATCGGAAAATAAATAAATAAAAAATAATTGACAGAATAATCGTTGCAGCCCTACTGCACAGACAGAATCAGTGGACTGTTTCTGCCTCAGCTTGGTTATTATAACTGAAGAGTGATTTGTAACCTGTTTGTATTATGATTGTATCATTTGTTGGGCCTTTTCTTCCACAGATTATGTAGCTGCTGAGCGTCAGGAAGATGACATCCACAATGTGCAATCTGTAATTGACTCATTGGCCTTAGACTACCTTCATATTAGTTTATCGCACATCACAGGTTAGGCATGTTTCCTTGTGTCCATATCTTTTCACATGGTCTTTAATCACTTGTCATTGGAGGAAGAATGATGCCATGTTATCTAAATAGTGTCTACTTAACTATAAGAATTTTAAATATGCCTGTTGAGAGTAGTCAGAGGCAGAGCACATGGTTTCAGTTATTAGTCAGACATAAACTGGCATTTTCTATCTCTTGTATATAACGCATGCTTTCTACCTGTAGGTGAGAATATAGTCAGAGGAGAAAAAGAATCTATCAGAAACCTGTTGGAGATTTTTGATGGTCTGCTGGACTACCTCATAGAGCGGCAGAGTGACGAAGAGCCCCAACATAAAGGTGATTTAAATCTCAATAACAGCCTTCTGTTTGCCAGTGCTCATCATTTGAACAAAAGGACTGAAATTACTAGGTGTTCCTAATTTAGAAGCTGCTGCTGATGCATCATTTTGCAACTAAACAAGTCACATTTTCTTCATGCACATATTCAGGGCTCAATGGAAAGACCAGTGCTGCCAATGCAGCATATCAGCCTCAAAAGCAAGACACAGACAAGACGCAGTGTCAGCCCTTAACCATTCAGTAAGTGCTATACACACAGATAATTGAGGGATTCACTTTCTCACAGCTGCACTTGCTGCTTTTCCAATGTCAGCCTGGTCTACCAAGCAGTCTCACCCACGCTCTCACGCACAACCACACACATACACAATGAGATCTGTTGGAGCCATTATATTGAGTTGTAATTTTTGTTTTTGGCACTAGAGTGCATTATTTTGTGTATTTAAGTAGGGTATTGATTAGTGACAGGTGGTGCAATGGAAGGTCAAACAAACTTTTTGGCCGTGCTGTGTTGAGCATACCGTGCAGGACTTGTAACTGTTTGTCTTGAAAATTATTCATTAAAAAATGCTTTTTTCACTCAAAAAATTAGGTGCCTATTCTCAGATAAATGAGGCTTATGATTAATCAGATGCAAATAGAAACACAAAACCAGTCCTAAATGAAAGAAAACAAGTTGACAAAAAGAATGAATCCAATATTTAGTGATAATATAGCATACTTACAGATTTATAAGCAGTTGTTTGGAGTCCGGTCATTTTTGACCGGGAACACAACAAGTGTGACAGGAATCCGAACACAACCAGAGGGTTAACAAAGTCAAAATCCGCAACTGCATCTCTTCATCCAGATGTTGAGAAACAGCCATGGACTGCTTTGCAAAGCAGCAAAAGAGTTACTTCACAACCTACAGCATCTCATCATTCACAGCGCAATGTATCTTCAAGATCCAGAATACCTGCTTCAGCAGATGGAAGTTTCGATTCCACACAGAATGTGCTTCAAAGGCAACAGGAAATAACAGAGTTGCTGATACAACATCAAAAATCTCAACAGTTGCCACCATGTGAGATTCCAGTGTTTGAAGGGGATCCTTTGCAGTTCAGTTTGTTCACCAAAGCTTTTAAACGTGTGGAGGAAAAAACAAATAACAAGGGAGACTGCTTGTATTTCCTTGAAAAATACACAAGAGGCGCCCAAGAGAAATTGTCCGAAGTTGTATGAATATGACTCTGAAAGAGGTTATGTTACAGCTAAAGCTATGCTTAAACAACAGTTTGGAGAAGATAATCTTGTTTCTACTGCATATATGGAGGAAGGTGCTTGGATGGCCCATGATCAAGTATGAAGATATCACCGCTCTTCAAGATTATGCACTGTTTTTACATGGGTGCTGTAATGCAATGGCAGATTTAGAGTACATGCAGGAGCTGGACATGCCAACAAACATGAAAGGAGTAATTCTAAAGCTTCTATTTAAACTAGGAGAAAAATGGAGAACAGCTGCCTGTGATCTCATGGAAAGACAGAAACAAAGAGCCAGGTTCAGTGATGTTGTCGCATTCATTGAGTACCCAGTGAAAATAGTTTCTGATCCAATATTTGGGTCCATTCAGAATGCAGAGATGAGAACAACTGGTAAACCAAAGGATGTCTACAAATGGAAGTCCCAATCCCAGTTAAAACCAAAGCTAAAACGGGATAGTTTTACTACCAATGTTACCAACATTCCGCGCATTCAAGCTGAAGTGGATTTATTGATTGGTACCAATGCCTCCAAACTACTTAAACCATGGGAAGTAGTGAATAGTCAGGGAGATGGCCCTTATGCTATTCATACCCTACTGGGGTGGGTCATAAATGGTTCTCTAGGCAGTTATCAAAGTGAACAAAATACTGCTAAAGTAAATAGGATCTTTGTTGAAACCTTGGAATTTCTATTGGAAAAGCAATACCAGCATGATTTCAATGAAAAGATGTCAGACGACAAAGAAGAAATGTCCAGAGAGGATGCAAAGTTTATGGAAATCATACTGGTGGTTTTAATTTCACATTTACAGTTTTTTTTTTATTTATTTTTATTATTACTTAATTTCAATTATCAGTATTCAATGTTTAATGTATCAAAACATTATTTATTCGTTTGTAATTGCAGATTAAATTATTCCATGTCCCTCAGAGCTGCATTAAACAGTGTGTAAATATATCTATTCCACTTCAGATGCAGCTTCTGTTTCCTCTGCATTGCAAAGATGAATTTTGTTGAAACTGATTTAATTTGTTTGGTAACAGCCCAAATGTGTTGTTATACTAATTGACTGATTAAATTTAACTAATTAAAAATTTTTACATTTAAGTTTGAAAATAATGAAAATTATATATATAATATAAATATTAGCATTTTATTTTTGTTTACTATAAAATAATTGTATTTGTATTTAATTCTAACTTTTTATTTTAAAATATAATAGTATTATCAAACTTTATTATTTTGTTCATTATTTCATTTATAAAGGAAAATCTAAATAAACTAATAAACTGTATTCTATAACTACAATAAATAATTATATTTATAACTCAATTTAACTTATTTTTTTCTCTCCGGGCAAGTAACTTTTATACTCGGACAAGTAAATTTGTCATTTACTTGTCTGAAGGACAACCACATGAGAATGCTTAATGTCAAGCCCTGAGATAGATAGATAGATAGTCTGGCGAGTAAACAAAAAATATAATATATAATGTTTGGAAAAAAGTACACTCTTAACCCTCTGGGGCCGACAAACGCGTATACGCGTTTTGAGGCAGATTTTCCTGATAAGGCCGAAATGAGCTTGAATTAGTCTGCCATATTTGATCGTACAGATAAGAGCAATACACCATTCGAATCTGTAAGGGGTCTACTTTTATTTGTATACACTCATAATAACAACTAAACTTAGTGCTTTTGAAGAATAAAGAAAACAAACAGGGTGTGCTCTCTGTCTTCTCCATCTCCGCGAACTGTTACTAAAATGAACTGTAACTCAGCAAATACTCAATACAGAGACATGGGAGTTATATCTATAGAAAGCTTGAAGTGTCTACTTTGAAATGAAGCAAGTCTTATCGAAAACAAATATTCTGTGATGGAGTAATCAGTATGAAACCAACACGATGTTCAGTCTTTCCCGTCTGACTCATTATCTCTAATGTGATCCCGCCCTCGCGCAGCTCGCGCTGTTCATATGTAAATAGCCGCGTAGGACTTGCGCACGTGCAAACGCCCAACACAAACAAAGAGCGGAGATCCTTATTGCGGCTACTGCTCATTACTTAAAGAAGACGCGCTGAGTAAAGGCAGGATTTCCCTTGAAAGAAGAACACGATTTCATCCAGTAGAGGAGATCAATCTGATGAGTAAGTAATGTTCCTTTTTTGCATTAGTTAACGTTTTATTGTGACAAACTTGAACAGATTTACTAACAGTTAGTTGGGTTTTTCCCAAACGACAACATGATGAATGCTACGCGTCTAAGAATGTTTAGACCATGTTTATTATTAATACTCTGTTCACAAATAGATTTTAATAGCGTGCTAAACAATAATAATTAGCTTCTCAGATATAAAATATCATTTTTTATAGTACAAAGTACAGGTGCTGGTCATATAATTAGAATATCAACAAAAAGTTGATTTATTTCACTAATTCCATTCAAAAAGTGAAACTTGTATATTATATTCATTCATTACACACAGACTGATATATTTCAAATGTTTATTTCTTTTAATTTTGACGATTAGAGCTTACAGCTCATGAAAGTCAAAAATCAGTATCTCAAAATATTAGAATATTACTTAAGACCAATACAAAGAAAGGGTTTTTAGAAATCTTGGCCAACTGAAAAGTATGAAAATGAAAAGCATGAGCATGTACAGCACTCAATACTTAGTTGGGGCTCCTTTTGCCTGAATTACTGCAGCAATGCGGCATGGCATGGAGTTGATCAGTCTGTGGCACTGCTCAGGTGTTACGAGAGCCCAGGTTGCTCTGATAGTGGCCTTCAGCTCATCTGCATTGTTGGGTCTGATGTATCTCATCTTCCTCTTGACAATACCCCATAGATTCTCTATGGGGTTCAGGTCAGGCGAGTTTGCTGGCCAATCAAGCACAGTAACACTATGGTCATTGAACCAGCTTTTGGTAGCTTTGGCAGTGTGGGCAGGTGCCAAGTCCTGCTGGAAAATGAAATCAGCATCTCCATAAAGCTTGTCAACAGAAGGAAGCATGAAGTGCTCTAAAATTTCCTGGTAGATGGCTGCGTTGACTGTGGACTTCAGAAAACACAATGGACCGACACCAGCAGATGACAAGGCAGCCCAAACCATCACTGACTGTGGAAACTTTACACTGGACTTCAAACAACATGGATTCTGTGCCTCTCCACTCTTCCTTCAGACTCTGGGACCTTGATTTCCAAATGAAATGTAAAATTTACTTTCATCTGAAAAGAGGACTTTGGATCACTGAGCAACAGTCCAGTTCTTTTTCTCCACAGCCCAGGTAAGATGCTTCTGACGTTGTCTCTGGTTCAGAAGTGGCTTGGGAGCCCTTTTCCTGAAGACGTCTGAGCGTGGTGACTATTGATGCACTGACTCCAGCTTCAGTTCACTCCTTTTGAAGCTCTCACAAGTGTGTGAATGAGCTTTTCTTGACTGTATTCTCAAGCTTGTATTCATCCCTGTTGCTTGTGCACCTTTTCCTACCCAAATTCTTCCTTCCAGTCAACTTTGCATTTAATATGCTTTGATACAGCACTCTGTAAACAACCACACCTTTCAGTAATGACCCTCTGTGACTTACCCTCTTTGTGGAGGGTGTCAATGTTCGTCTTCTGGATCATTGCCAAGTCAGCAGTCTTCCCCATTATCGTGGTTTCAAAGAACAAGAGATACCCAGAATTTGTACTGTAGGGATGGTCATTAATTGAAACTCAAATGTAAATATTCTGAGATACTGAATTTGGGATTTTCCTTAGTTGTCAGTTTCATTTTTGACTTTCATGAGCTGTAAGCTCTAATCATCAAAATTAAAAGAAATAAGCATTTGAAATATATATCTGTGTGTAATGAATGAATATAATATACAAGTTTCACTTTTTGAATGGAATTAGTGAAATAAATCAACTTTTTGTTGATATTCTAATTATATGACCAGCACCTGTACATCCTTTTATTGTAGTCTGGGGCTACAGAATCATCATATAGGCTACTATAAAATCATACATACTAGACTATATGACTACAAAATCATAGTTGGGTTTTTCCCAAACTATAATTCCTGACTGCAATGTTTGAAATCGTGTAAAACATTTTTAATATGAGGGGCAATTCACTGTATTTAAATTTCTTACGGCGTGATGATGTTTTCATGCTCTATATAAAACAATAAAAGTAATATGAGTGTACACTGTAATCTGATGAATGCTACGAGTCTAAGTATGTTTAGTACATGTTTATTATTAATAGCCTACTCTGTTCAGAAATAGATTTTAATAACATGCTAAACAATAATAATTAGTTTTTCAGATATAAGATTTCTTTCTCTTTTTTATGATAGTACAAAGCATGTGTGAGTCTGTGGCTACAAAACATATATATATATACATATACATATACATATACATACATATACACACACATACATACATATATGTGTATATATATATATATGTATGTATGTGTGTGTGTATATGTATGTATATATATATTTTTTTGTAATATATATATACAGATGTTCCTGATATTAACATGCTCACAAATGTTTTTTTTTTTTTTGGTTGTTTGTATTTTATTGAATCAGATACCAGCACCAGATGTATCCTGATGTCTCTTTAAGCTGTTTTCCTCTGAGAACGCTTTACCAACATCAGATGTTCAACTACACTGATATTCTATGTTAAAACAAGCTCCTTTTATACTGATTATGTTTTTTTCTTCTTGAATCCATGGAAAGAAGTAGAAACACTTAAATAACACACGTAAATATCAGGTATGATTTACTTGTTTCACTTGTTGAACAGAATCTGTTGCAGGAATGACTCAAAGTCTGTTCACATCTCTGTGGTTAGATCAGTGCATTATTATTGTGCATTATTTGCGCAATAATGTGTCTTTGACCTTCGTAATGTATGTTTTGATTATACGGTGTTGTAAATAAAATACAAATGATTAAAAAAAAACCTTTTTCTCAATCTCCTCACATTCTCTTTTACCTGTCTCACAGTCACAGTCACACTAATGGGCCATTAGAGGCCATTAGGGGAGGACCCTTTGTCTCTCAGGTGAGACTCACTTAATATCCATGGCCATTGCCACTCCCTCGCATATAGACCCTCGATGACAAAACATGTCTTTAAAGTTTTAAATCAATATATTGTTTTCTGTGAATGAGTAAGCAGAATGATTTTCACATAATTTTGAAGTAAATATTCCAGCCTACAAGACTAATTACTCAAAAGCCTTATTCAGAACTATTTACTGTGGGTTTTATGGTCTTATTTCAGCTACATTTTTTTACCAAAACCAATGATAACCACGCATAATATTTTTTTTCTAAAAAATGCAAACATGTACATCCATCTTGGTCACATATTATTGTAGCACACTTTTTGCTGAAAACAAAAAAAATTACATGTTGGTCAATAGTATGTTTTAAGTAGCTGAAATAAGCACAAATATCAGGGCATGTCAAAACAACTCAAGGGCCCCAAAATGACCTCAGACCCCAGAGGGTTAAGTGTTTCTACTTCTTTCCATGGATTCAAGAAGAAAAAACATAATCAGTAGAAAAGGAGCTTGTTTTAACATAGAATATCAGTGTAGTTGAACATCTGATGTTGGTACAGCACTCTCAGAGGAAAGCAGTTTGAAGAGACATCAGGATTCATCTGGTGCTGGTATCTGATTTAAAATACAAACAAAAAAACATTTGTGAGCATGTTAATATCAGGAACATCTGTGTATGTATATATATATATATATATATATATATATATAGGTTTTGTAGCCATAGACTCACACATGCTTTGTACTATCATAAAAAAAGAGAAAGAAATCTTATATCTCAGAAACTAATTATTGTTTAGCACATTATTAAAATCTATTTCTGAACAGAGTAGGCTATTAATAATAAACATATACTAAACATACTTAGACTCGTCGCATTCATCATGTTACAGTGTACACTCATATTACTTTTATTGTTTTATATAGAGCATGAAAACATCATCGCACCGTAAGAAATTTATCATATTAAAAATCTTTTACACGATTTCAAACATTGTAGTCAGGAATTACACTTTGGGAAAAACCCAACTATGATTTTGTAGTCATATAGTCTAGTATGTACAATTTTATAGTAGCCTATGATATGATTCTGTAGCCACAGACTCAAGCATGCTTTGTACAATAAAAGGATGTACTTTGTACTATAAAAACTGATATTTTATATCTGAGAAACTAATTATTATTGTTTAGCACGCTATTAAAATCTATTTGTGAACAGAGTATTAATAACAAACATGGTCTAAACATTCTTAGACGCGTAGCATTCATCATGTTGTCGTTTGGGAAAACCCCAGCTAACTGTTAACTGTTAGTAAATCTGTTCAAGTTTATGTCACAATAAAACATTAACTAATGCAAAAAAAAAACATGACTTACTCATCAGATTGCTTTCCTCTTCTGGATGAAATCGTGTTCATCTTTCGAGGGAAATCCTGCCTTTACTCAGCGCGAGCACTAACAGTAGCCGCGATGAATCTCCTCATCTCTTTGTTTTTGTTGGGCGTTTGCACGTGTGCACGTTCCCATGCGGCTATTTACATATGAACAGCGCGAGCTGCGCGAGGACGGGATCACATTAGAGATAATGAGTCAGACGGGAAAGACTGAACATCGTGTTGGTTTCATACTGATTACTCCATCACAGAATATTTGTTTTCGATAAGACTTGCTTCAATTCAAAGTAGACACTTCAAGCTTTCTATAGATATAACTCTCATGTCTCTGTGTTGAGTATTTGCTGAGTTACAGTTCATTTTAGTAACAGTTCGCGGAGATGGAGAAGACAGAGAGCACACCCTGTTTGTTTTCTTTATTCTTCAAAAGCACAAAGTTTAGTTCTTGTTATGAGTGTATACAAATAAAAGTAGACCCCTTGCAGATTCGAATGGTGTATTGCTCTTATCTGTACGATCAAAAATGGCAGAGAAATTCAAGCTCATTTCGGCCTTATCAGGAAAATCTGCCTCAAAATGCATATACGCCTTTGTCGACCCCAGAGGGTTAACCTGAGGTCATTTTGGGGCCCTTGAGATGTTTTGACATGCCCTGATATTTGTGCTTATTTCAGCTACTTAAAACATACTATTGACCAGCGTATTTTTTTTTGTATTCAGCACAAACTGTGCTACAATAATATGTGACCAAGTTGGATGTACATGTTTGCATTTTTTTAGAAAAAAAATATTATGCGTGGTTAGTAAGTTTTGGGGAAAAAAATGTAGCTGAAATAAGGCCTTAAAACCCACACTAAATAGTCCTGAACAAGACTTTTGAGTAATTAGTCTTGTAGGCTAGAATATTTACTTCAAAATTATGTGAAAATCATTCTGCTTACTCATTCACAGAAAACAATATATTGATTTAAAATTTTCAAGACATGTTTTGTGATCGAGGGTCTATATGCGAGGGAGTGGCAATGGCCATGAATATTAAGTGAGTCTCACCTGAGAGACAAAGGGCCCTCCCCTAATGGCCTCTAATGGCCCATCAGTGTGACTGTGACTGTGAGGCAGGTAAGAGAGAATGTGAGGAGATTGAAAAAAAGAGTTTTTTAAATTATTTGTATTTTATTCACAACACAGTATAACCAAAACATACATAATGAAGGTCAAAGACACATTATTGTGCACACTGATCTAACCACAGAGATGTGAACAGACTTTGAGTCATTCCTGCAGCAGATTCTGTTCAACAAGTGAAACAAGTAAATCATACCTGATATTTACGTGTGTTATTTAAGACCAATACAAAGAAAGGATTTTTAGAAATCTTGGCCAAGTGAAAAGTATGAACATGAAAAGTATGAGCATGTACAGTACTCAATACTTAGTTGGGGCTCCTTTTGCCTGAATTACTGCAGCAATGCGGCGTGGCATGGAGTTCGATCAGTTTATGGCACTGCTCAGGTGTTATGCGAGCCCAGGTTGCTCTGATAGTGGCCTTCAGCTCTTCTGCATTGTTGGGTCTGGCATATCGCATCTTCCTCTTCACAATACCTCATAGATTTTCTATGGGGTTCAGGTCTGGTGAGTTTGCTGGCCAATCAAGCACAGTAACACCATGGTCATTAAACCAGCTTTTGGTACATTTGGCAGTGTGGGAAGGTGCCAAGTCCTGCTGGAAAATGAAATCAGCATCTCCATAAAGCTTGTCAGCAGAAGGAAGCATGAAGTGCTCTAAAATTTCCTGGTAAATGGCTGCGTTGACTCTGGACTTCAGAAAACACAGTGAACCAACACCAGCAGATGACATGGCAGCCCAAATCATCACAGACTGTGGAAACTTCACACTGGACTTCAAGCAACATGGATTCTGTGCCTCTCCACTCTTCCTCCAGACTCTGGGACCTTGATTTCCAAATGAAATACAAAATTTACTTTCATCTGAAAAGAGGACTTTGGACCACTGAGCAACAGTCCAATTCTTTTTCTTTTCAGCCCAGGTAAGATGCTTCTGACATTGTCTCTGGTTCAGAAGTGGCTTGGTAGCCCTTTTCCTGAAGACGTCTGAGCGTGGTGACTCTTGATGCACTGACTCCAGCTTCAGTTCACTCCTTGTGAAGCTCTCACAAGTGTTTGAATCAGCTTTGCTTGACTGTATTCTCAAGCTTGCAGTCATCCCTGTTGCTTGTGCACCTTTTCCTACCCAAATTCTTCCTTCCAGTCAACTTTGCATTTAATATGCTTTGATACAGCACTCTGTAAACAGCCACACCTTTCAGTAATGACCCTCTGTGGCTTACCCTCTTTGTGAAGGGTGTCAATGTTCATCTTCTGGATCATTGCCAAGTCAGCAGTCTTCTTCATTAATGTGGTTACAAAGAACAAGAGATACCCGGAATTTATCCTGTAGGGATGGTCATTAATTGAAACTCAAATGTAAATATTCTAATTTTCTGAGATACTGAATTTGGGATTTTCCTCAGTTGTCAGTTATAATCATCAAAATTAAAAGAAATAAACATTTGAAATATATCAGTCTGTGTGTAATGAATGAATATAATATACAAGTTTCACTTTTTGAATGGAATTAGTGAAATAAATCAACTTTTTGATGATATTCTAATTAAATGACCAGCACCTGTATAATGAAATGTTTAATGGCTCCTTATGTAAATATGTGGATTGAATTGTATGTTGGAGGCATTATATTGAGTTGTAATTTTTGTTTTTGGGATTAGATGGCGTATGACTATTTTGAGTGCATTTAAGTAGGGTATTGATTAGTGACAGTTGGCACAATGGAAGGTCAAACAAACTTTTTGACCGTGCTGTTGAGCATACCGTGCAGGACTCGTAACAGTTTGTCTTGAATTTAAAGTATTTTGTTTGTATGAAGACTAAGTTAAGTTTAAGTTTATTTTTTGTTGTTTGCAATATGCCAAATGGCCAATAAACGGATTGGCATATCTGAATTTATCCCGAAGGTAGGGACAATGTATTCATTTTTATTCAAGGCAGAAGCACGCGTCAAAACCAGACTCTTAAACCATCTGCATCCCTACAAGATCAAAGGCCGATGGTGTGTCCCAAGCATGTGAATCAGTATATCATGTCCACAAATTCAGGCAATGGTAAGAACCTTGGCTCACTACACATTGGAACAATGATTACTCAATTTCCGGCAACGTGGCTACATACAACGTCAATGCACAATGTTGTAGAACATCACCGCTGGTATCAAATCTTTAGTCGCATGTCATTTATATTTATTGAGTTGGCTTGTGCGTTTTTTTGTTTCGTGTTTCAGAAATGTGTTGCAATTTCTGGTGAGGGAGCATAGTGAGCCTCGATGCTCCCTGGTATTTGTGGTGCACATTTTTTTAGGGAGCGAAAGTGCCAGTGAATTAGAAGGATTTTACAATCGAGACAACCTTAAAATTTCCAACTCCCCAATCAGTGCCTTTACTACTGAACTAGGGGCTGATTAAGACGTACACTGAGATTGAGAAGGCTGAGCCAGAAAACTCAACTCTCTCTCTCTTTATTACTTGGCCTGCTCTCATCAGGGGTCAACACAGCGGAATAATACCCACACTAGGGATGGCTCGATACCATAATTTTGGCTTCGGTACGATACCAGAATGTAATACCTCTGTATCGATACTAAATCGATACCATAGGTGACAAATATCCAGCCTCAAAAGATAAGTGAATTGAAAACAATTTTATTAAAATAATAATAATAAGAACAGATTCAAATCTTAATACCTTTGTATCAAACTGTAACAAAAAACCTACAGGGAACATAGAACATAGGCTACATTTTGATGTTGGAGAAAATAAAAAATATATAACTGAAGTAATAAAATTAAAATATATTCAAATCTTTTTATCTTTTCAGTTCAAATGCATAGTGCAAACAAAATGTCTCAAAATGTAACAAAAACCTACCGGGAATATAGGTTACATTTTGACTGAGTTTGAAGGAAAAAAAAACAAAACAACTGAAGTCACGCAATTAATGCAACAAATGTTGCTTTATTGTAAAGTGTTATTCTAACAGTCAAAGTAATATTCAAAATCAGGTTATTATTTCTCTCTCTCTCAGATTGTTTTCAGATTTCAGCCTCAGATAGCCAAAGAAAAATTATTAAATATAATATATCTCACTCGCGCGCTCTCGGCTGCCGATATTTCAGGGTGTCTGTGCCACTCTTGATCACAACACTGTTCAAATTTAGTGGCAGTACATTCGCTCATTGGCGCCCCCTCCAGCTGGTGGTGCTCTAGGCGACCGCCTAGCTTGCCTATGCCTAGAAATGGTACTGGATATAAGTTTTTGTATTTTAAAGTAACGACCAAGCGGCCATCGGCAGACAGTGAGTTAATCATATGTTTGATCAATTTAGCCATCTCAAATCAACACGACTTGCCTGAAATAAAATCTATAGATAAAACAGTTCAAGCATATAACAATGTTTAAATGTTAAACCTGTGCTATAATAATAAATGTGTGCTACACTGTAAAAAATCGAAAGGGCTATTTACTTAAAAAAAATAATAAAAAAATCTGAAAAAATCATGTAAAATCTCCTAAATTAATTAATTAATCTGTTAATCTGTCACATTTTTTTTACAATAGTGCTCTCATTATAACGTTATGTATATGACACAATGAATTTAATATAATTAGTGAAATGTGCTCATTTATTTTAAATTCATTCTCAAAAGTCTATGATTTTGAGTGAGGCCTGTTTGTATTTGAGTTATTTTGTACATTTAAAAGACTGTATACAGCCAAACAGCTCAAGTAGGAAAATACTTGAACAATACTGAAAAGTACTGCACTAGCACGAGTAAAGCTACTGCTCACTGAACAAGGCTTAATGCCTTAGAGGAGTAGTATCCATAACCATAAGCTCTACTCTTCTGCACAATGGAGACTTCAATGTAACAGAAACAGAAACTCTTTCAAATGTCAAGCATAACTAAACATAAAACATTAAAAGATGTTTCCCTTCACTCAAAAACACATGAAATAGCATTTAATTTCAAAATTTACTCTGCATCCAGCTATATGCAAAGCATACAATCACCTCTAAAATAAAACCGCAAAACTGAGCTAATTATCTAAAAAAAAAAATAGGTAGCCTTCTTTATTAATTTTATTTTATTTTATTTTTTTAGTTTAATCAGTTCCTCAATTCAAGCCTCAAAACTGATGAAGTTTCCTTTAAAAAAATGAGGAAAACACACCTCTCGGTTTTATTAGTAAAAAAGTCCTCAATATTTTCTATACAACACTGAATCACAATTTCTTTAATGAAATATACACACTATTTTTAAGTATCACCTTAATTTTTCACCTTAACATGCCTCACAGGGGTGTCCCCGACTAAGGATTTTCATAGTCGAATTGGAATTTTCGAATCATGCCGATAGTCGACTGATAGTCAAATCATATATTTGGGGGTGGGGCAAAAAACATTACCAAGAGTCAAGTCAGACATTCGACAGTCATAAATGCACATGGAAAATGTGTAACGGACGCCTCGCAGATACAAACAGGGTAAATACATTTACATTTACATTTACATTTAGCCATTTTGCAGACGCTTTTATCCAAAGCGACTTACAATTGGGGATACAAAAAGCGATTCATCTTGAGGAGGCAATCCGACAAACGAAGTGCTTGTAACACCAAGTCTCAGGCGTTGTTTAAATAAGTACAAGCTAGCAGGGGAAGGAATGAATAAGGAGAAAGTTTTTTTTTTTTTTTTTTTTTTTTTTAATGTGTGGGGTATAGTCAAGTAGTGTCGAAAGAGATGAGTTTTCAGCTGTTGCTTGAAGATTGCCAAGGATCCGGCACTCCGAATGTGGGTGGGAAGATCATTCCACCAGCTAGGAATGGTGAACGAGAATGTTCTGGAGAGAGATTTTGAGCCTCTTTGTGATGGTACCACGAGACGTCGCTCACTAGCAGATCTCAGACTTCTGGAGGGGATGTAGATTCTTAGTAGTGAGTGCATGTAGGCGGGTGCTGAGCTTGTGGTTGTTCTATAAGCAAGCATCAGTGTCTTGAACTTGATGCGAGCTGCGATTGGTAGCCAATGCAATGAGATGAAGAGAGGTGTGACATGGGCTCTTTTGGGTTCCTTAAAGACCAGTCGTGCCGCTGCATTTTGAATCATTTGTAGAGGTTTGAATGTGTTTGGAAGTCCAGCCAGAAGAGCATTGCAGTAGTCCAGCTTAGAAATGACAAGGGCCTGGACAAGAAGTTGTGCAGCATGCTCCGTCAGAAAGGGCCTGATCTTTCTGATGTTGTGTAGTGCAAACCTGCAAGCTCGAGCAGTCTTTGCAATGTGGTCTTTGAAGGTCAGCTGGTCATCAAAGATTACACCAAGATTTCTGACCGAAGTTGATGGGGTAATAGTTGATGAACCTAACTGGATCGTGATGTCGTGCTGTAGAGTTGGAGCGGCGGGAAGGACAAGAAGCTCAGACTTTGCCAGGTTGAGCTGAAGGTGATGTTCTTTCATCCATGCCGAAATGTCCGCCAGGCAACCTGAGATCCTTGCAGCTACCGTTGGATCATCTGGTTGAAAGGAGAGGTAAAGTTGTGTGTCATCAGCATAGCAGTGGTAGGAGAATCCATGTGCCTGTATGATCGGACCCAGCGATGTAGTGTATGTGGAGAAGAGGAGGGGTCCAAGAACCGATCCCTGAGGAACCCCAGTGACCAGTGTATGTGCTTTGGATACCTCCCCTCCCCAGGCCACCCTGAAAGACCTACCAGTGAGATAGGATTCAAACCAGCGAAGTGGAATTCCAGTGATGCCCAGTGATGAAGAAAGGGTACTTAAGTGTGTAGCTCGGTGTCGTTGCTCGGTTAAAGTCGCGCAGGAAAAAGTCGCAAGTCTTTACACTCCTCGGTCTTCACACGAGGAGGCTGAACACGATGGCTGAACGCTTCCGCGTCAGCGCACAGACTTCAAACAAATACACACTCTGGAGTGAAAAAAAGCTGTGGCCGCTTTTAATTAGCACAAACAACAGCCAATCGCAGGGCAATGGCTCCAATCGAAACTAACAATTCTCACTTAAGTGCAGGAAGGAGTTTAAGCTAAAGGGCCAGTTATTCAAACGACCAGTAAGTGCAATCACAAATATAAACCACAACGAAAAAGCAGAATAGAAATACGTAGGAAACGAACTATTCTTTCCTAGCAGCAAGTAATTAATATAAACAACAGAACTAAGAACAAGAATTAAAAACACTTACGCGTTGCCGTCCGTCTCTTCGGTGACTAGTCGGCTTCTCCCGAGGTCTAACAGTGCCCGAACAGTTTAAATAGTTTTTACAGTCGCTGTGGCCGCTTTTAATTAGCACAAACAACAGCCAATCGCAGGGCAATGGCTCCATCAAATAATGTTTTATGTTTTGATTAAAAGATAGTTAACATTAAACGTCAGCGAAACCCTTAAGAATTCACAACATTTTTTTTACAATAGTGCTCTCATTATAACGTTATGTATATGACAGTGCCAGTCATAGTTATTAATGTTCTGCATTGTTGTCCTGCTCGCACCGCGCGCTAAAGAGATAATAGTAGGCTACTACAATGAAGCGCTTTATTGCATATATATATATATATATATATATATATATATATATATTGTTACAAAACTCTCCCGTCCCACTCCCACTAAAAAAAAAATCTTGTCCAATCCCACGAAAAAAACTGGGGGAAAAATGCCGTCCCGTTTCAATCCCGGAAGAATAACTCCCATTCCCTCCCACTCCCGTGTTGTTGTTTTGTTTTTTTGGTAAAGTAAAAATACAGTACAGATCACAGTGTGCCCACCTTAGTTGAATAAAAATCCAAAATGTAGTTTTTTGTTATTATATTGAATTGAAAGCCAGCTTAAACAATGCAGTGTGCATTGCACACACATTAAATTTCATGTAAATCATCCATGCTAACACATGTTTTCTGTTTGAATTTTTTTCATTTGAAAGTAGACATTTCATTCTCTATAGATATATTTTTCATAAAGTTTCAAAGTTTCTCGCTCAAGTTCAAAGAGACCTAGTCGGCAGAAAGCGCAGAAAGCGGAGGAGAGCATAAAGAGACAGGGCAACTAGAATTCAGTTCAGAATTAAAAAATATACAGTTTATAGTTTATTTATATAAAAGGTATATTTGTGTATAAAGTGGGGTATCATTACTATTCCTGGTCCTGCCCACTCCTGCTGACAATAGGCTTGTCTGAGATGTGCAAAATCTGCGCAGTACCGATCACCGGTGATCACCACGAGATGCATGCTGGTTAGAAAAGTGTCCAAGTTAAGTCCGCCTTGCTCTGATGTCATGCTGACATGTGCCAGAAAACTCTCGCAATGGCGAGGCGGCTGTATCGGATTGAGCAGTCGCGCGCAGTTGCTCTCCACCGACTGCACTGATCAAAAGCATGATGGGAAACGACTGACTGATGACACAGCAATGCGTGTTCTCTTCTAAATGTTTTATTTTTTTTAATCTGATTTCATGCTATTATGTATTTAAATTGTACATGAATATTCCCAAACTCTATGACAGTGCGATCTCTGTGTGAGATATGTGATTGTTGTCATATTTTCTATAAAAATCTAAAATACATGTTTGAATTAAAATAAAAATGGGTGATAAATATGCCTTTTAGTATGGAATTAAATAGCACTTTGAGTGTCTTGTTCATCATATTTATATTCATATAAAAGCAACAGAACTGAAATTATATCATGTTTATCAGCAGCACAGCATATGAGTGAGAATAATGCAATATCTGCCTTTGGTCTCGTAGGTATCTGTTCTACTTTGAGAGGGCAGAACTCTCCGTCTTGACTGTGCTTATTTCACTCCTCCCCTCACTGCAGCCGCCTACTCTCGCCTACATTTCAGTAGAGATGTTCCGGTACCTTTTTTCCCTTCCCGATATCGATTCCAATACCTAGGCTCAGGGTATCGGCCGATACAGAGTACTGATCCGATACCTGGGTGTGTATCTGGTTATGCTGCTGTATGTATTACTAGACCTGTATGAATTGATACAATTATTTTATGGTGTGCTTCACTATAGATAGATAGATAGATAGATAGATAGATAGTCTGGCGAGTAAATATATATATATATATATATATATATATATATATATATATATATATATATATATATATATATATATATATACAGTGAGGAAAATAAGTATTTGAACACCCTGCTATTTTGCAAGTTCTCCCACTTAGAAATCATGGAGGGGTCTGAAATTGTCATCGTAGGTGCATGTCCACTGTGAGAGACATAATCTAAAAAAAAAATCCAGAAATCACAATGTATGATTTTTTAACTATTTATTTGTATGATACAGCTGCAAATAAGTATTTGAACACCTGTCTATCAGCTAGAATTCTGACCCTCAAAGACCTGTTAGTCTGCCTTTAAAATGTCCACCTCCACTCCATTTATTATCCTAAATTAGATGTACCTGTTTGAGGTCGATAGCTGCATAAAGACACCTGTCCACCCCATACAATCAGTAAGAATTCAACTACTAACATGGCCAAGACCAAAGAGCTGTCCAAAGACACTAGAGACAAAATTGTACACTGGAAAGGGCTACGGGGAAATTGCCAAGCAGCTTGGTGAAAAAAGGTCCACTGTTGGAGCAATCATTAGAAAATGGAAGAAGCTAAACATGACTGTCAATCTCCCTCGGACTGGGGCTCCATGCAAGATCTCACCTCGTGGGGTCTCAATGATCCTAAGAAAGGTGAGAAATCAGCCCAGAACTACACGGGAGGAGCTGGTCAATGACCTGAAAAGAGCTGGGACCACCGTTTCCAAGGTTACTGTTGGTAATACACTAAGACGTCATGGTTTGAAATCATGCATGGCACGGAAGGTTCCCCTGCTTAACCCTCTGGGGTCCGAGGTCATTTTGGGGCCTTTGAGATGTTTTGACATGCCCTGATATTTGTGCTTTTTTCAGCTACTTAAAACATACTATTGACCAACATGTAATTTTTTTTGTATTCAGCACAAACTGTGCTACAATAATATGTGACCAAGATGGATGTACATGTTTGCATTTTTTAGAAAAAAAATATTATGCGTGGTTAGTACGTTTTGGGAAAAAAAATGTAGCTGAAATAAGGCCTTAAAACCCACACTAAATAGTCCTGAATAAGACTTTTGAGTAATCAGTCTTGTAGACTAGAATATTTACTTCAAAATTATGTGAAAATCATTCTGCTTACTCATTCACAGAAAACAATATATTGATTTAAAATTTTCAAGACATGTTTTGTGATCGAGGGTCTATATGCGAGGGAGTGGCAATGGCCATGAATATTGAGTGAGTCTCACCTGAGAGACAAAGGGCCCTCCCCTATGGGGCCCTAATGGCCCATCAGTGTGACTGTGACTGTGAGACAGGTAAGAGAAAATGTGAGGAGACTGAAAAAAAGTTTTTTTTTAATTATTTGTGTTTTATTTACAACACAGTATAATCAAAACATACATAATGAAGGTCAAAGACACATTATTGTGCACACTGATCTAACCACAGAGATGTGAACTGACAACAGATTCTGTTCAACAAGTGAAACAAGTAAATCATACCTGATATTTATTTTAAGTGTTTCTACTTCTTTCCATGGATTCAAGAAGAAAAAAAACATAATCAGTAGAAAAGGAGCTTGTTTTAACATAGAATATCAGTGTAGTTGAACATCTGATGTTGGTGCAGCGCTCTCAGAGGAAAACAGTTTGAAGAGACATCAGGATTCATCTGGTGCTGGTATCTGATTCAATAAAATACAAACAAAAAACATTTGTGAGCATGTTAATATCAGGAACATCTGTGTGTGTGTATATATATATATATATATATATATATATATATATATATATATATATATATATATGTATATATGTGTGTGTGTGTGTATTGTAGCCATTGACTCACACATGCTTTGTACTATCATAAAAAAGAGAAAGAAATCTTATATCTGAGAAACTAATTATTATTGTTTAGCACGTTATTAAAATGTATTTCTGAACAGAGTAGGCTATTAATAATAAACATGTACTAAACATACTTAGACTCGTAGCATTCATCATGTTACAGTGTACACTCGTTTTATATAGAGCATGAAAACATCATCGCGCCGTAAGAAATTTAAATACAGTGAATTGCCCCTCATATTCAAAATGTTTTACACGATTTCAAACATTGTAGTCAGGAATTATAGTTTGGGAAAAACCCAACTATGATTTTGTAGTCATATAGTCTAGTATGTATGATTTTATAGTAGCCTATGACATGACTCTCATGACACAGACTCAAGCATGCTTTGTACAATAAAAGGATGTACTTTGTACTATAAAAAAGGATATTTTATATCTGAGAAACTAATTATTATTGTTTAGCACGCTATTAAAATCTATTTGTGAACAGAGTATTAATAATAAACATGGTCTAAACATTCTTAGACGCGTAGCATTCATCACGTTGTCGTTTTGGAAAAACCCAACTAACTGTTTATGTCACAATAACACGGTAACTAATGCAAAAAAGAAACATAACTTACTCATCAGATCGATCTCCTCTTCTGGATGAAATCGTGTTCTTCTTTCGAGGGAAATCCTTTCTTTACTCAGCGTGAACAGCAACAGTAGCCGCGATGAGGACCTCCGCTCTTTGTTTTGGGCGTTTACACGCGCTCACGCACCACGTGGCTATTTACATATGAACGGCGCGAGGAGCGCGTGGGCGTGAACTCATTAGAGATAATGAGTCAGACGGGAAAGATTGAACATCGTGTTGGTTTCATACGGATTACTTCATCACAGAATGTTTGTTTTCTTGCTTCATTTCGAAGTAGACACTTCAGGCTTTCTATAGATATAACTCCCATGTCTCTGTGTTGAGTAGTCGCTGAGTTACAGTTCATTTTAGTGACGCGTTTCTCAAAACAGTTTGCGGAGACGGAGAAGACAGAGAGCACACCCTGTTTATTTTCTTATTTCTCCAAAAGCACAAAGTTGTGTTGTTATTGTGAGTGTACTCAAAAAAAAGTAGACACTTAACAGTTTTGATTGATGTATAACACTTATTTGTGTGACAAAAATCAACAGAGTATTTTTAGTGTCTTTTGCACTGATCTTAAAAAAAACGAGTTGGTCTCGCCGGCGATACAGCCGACCCCAGAGAGTTAAACCAGCACATGTCCAGGCCCGACTTAAGTTTGCCAATGACCATTTGGATGATCCAGAGGAGTCATGGGAGAAAGTCATGTGGTCAGATGAGACCAAAATAGAACTTTTTGGTCATAATTCCACTAAACGTGTTTGGAGGAAGAAGAATGATGAGTACCATCCCAAGAACACCATCCCTACTGTGAAGCATGGGGGTGATAGCATCATGCTTTGGGGGTGTTTTTCTGCACATGGGACAGGGCGACTGCACTGTATTAAGGAGAGGATGACCGGGGCCATGTATTGCGAGATTTTGGGGAACAACCTCCTTCCCTCAGTTAGAGCATTGAAGATGGGTCGAGGCTGGTTCTTCCAGCATGACAATGACCCGAAGCACACAGCCAGGATAACCAAGGAGTGGCTCTGTAAGAAGCATATCAAGGTTCTGGCGTGGCCTAGCCAGTCTCCAGACCTAAACCCAATAGAGAATCTTTGGAGGGAGCTCAAACTCCGTGTTTATCAGCGACAGGCCAGAAACCTGACTGATCTAGAGAAGATCTGTGTGGAGGAGTGGGCCAAAATCCCTCCTGCAGTGTGTGCAAACCTAGTGAAAAACTACAGGAAACGTTTGACCTCTGTAATTGCAAACAAAGGCTACTGTACCAAATATTAACATTGATTTTCTCAGGTGTTCAAATACTTATTTGCAGCTGTATCATACAAATAAATAGTTAAAAAATCATACATTGTGATTTCTGGATTTTTTTTTTTAGATTATGTCTCTCACAGTGAACATGCACCTACGATGACAATTTCAGACCCCTCCATGATTTCTAAGTGGGAGAACTTTCAAAATAGCAGGGTGTTCAAATACTTATTTTCCTCACTGTATATATATATATATATATATATATATATATATATATATATATATATATATATATATATATATATAATATATATATGTATGTATGTTTGGAAAATAGCACATCTATTTAAATATCTAAAAGTACACTCTTAACATCAGTCAGTCAAGCATTATAAATATATTATGATAATCAAGTATTATTTAATGATAGAACTTTATCAATTAGTATTAAAACTTGCTAACCATGTATGCATGCATATTAGTCATTTTAACTGAACTTAGGACTGGTGGTGGTGCTTTTTTGGTCATTCAGTGTTTCTGTAAAAAAACGATCAATAATGCTGATAAGATAAAAATCATACTATGAATTCTACTAAGAATAATATAAACACACTAAGGATTAACAAGCTGCTGGATTCATGAATATTAATCACGTTGTCTGCATTGGCTCGAACTAATTTGCTGAAATCAAAACGATAATAGGTGAGCACCAGCCAATGAGATTGTCGTTTGCGCATTAGCTCCGCCTACTACCGGAGAACCCGGCAGTTAAGCTGAAGAATTCCAAAGGAACTCCGTTATTTTGACAGGAAAGTCAAAAATTCGGAATTGACGCGCTACATGTAACGTGACGCGCACTCTCTCTCTCTCTTTCTCTTTCTCTCTTTCTCTCTCTCTCTCTCTCTCTCTCTCTCTCTCTGTGTGGGAGAAAAAAGTAAAGCGACGGGGAGTCATTCGCTGCACACTAGAGCTTACGGAACGTCAAAAACAGGTGCGCTGCGCATTCATTCAGATGATCTGAAAAATAGATCGACGGAGAGTGAAACTCTGAAGCGCTCAGTCAGAGTGTTCGGCGAGTGACAATATATCTGTGCTAAACTTATACATAGCCTCCAACTCACACACTGGTGAGTAAAATCTGATTATTTATTAGCCAGTGGCTAATATTAGACATCATTTGGTCGTCCAGGGTGAAGATTTAGTCGCATATGCGAGTGATTTACTGGCAGTGTGCTAGCACATTTGTACTACTTCGCTGCTCTAAATAGTGGTTGCTTGTGGCAACACAGCACAACTTCCTGTGTTTGAATTCTGGGCAGCAAAGAAGAATTAATTTCCGATTTGCAGCGTTAAGTAAAGCTAGCGTGCATAACTATAGGTCTTATTTAAGAAAATGGTATCGGATCGGTACATGGGTTCAAGTACTCGCCGATACCGATGCCAGAATTTTTTTGTGGTATCGGTGGAATTTCCGATACTAGTATTGATATTGGAACAACCCTACATTTCAGGAGAGGCGAGGTGCATCTCTAACAAGCCAATTTTTTCCTGTCCTGTCCCAATCACGTGATTTGTAGCGATGTTGTTTCCCATCCCGTGGGATTCCCGTGACCCATGGGATTCCCGAAAAAAATGTCAGCCTCTAGTGTTTACATTTATCTGACTCTGCTATACCCATTTTAAACAGTTTTTGTTGAGTTAAATGTATTCTGTGAATGACTTTGTATTGAATTAATTGTACAAAGATTTGATTCCAAAAATTGGTGTCTCTGGATATGTTGAGGTCCTGTTCCCGTTTTGTAATTGATACAGAGCATGTTTTGTCCTCAGATAATATTACGTTGTATAGCTTACTTATTGATTTTGATGATGAGCTGATCTTCTGTATGTTGTCCAATAAAGAATGTGGTTGTATTTGAGTGTTGCCAATTTTAGCTGTTATTGCACTCTTTATTTGTAGATAATAGAACATGTGATTTTTGTTTAAATTATGAGTTTTTGATAATTCTGTAAACGATATAAAGGTACTATTCATGTAGAGCTGATGTAAATACAGGATACCCTTTTCCATCCAGGCTTTATTAACTAGTGAGTGTTCATTGATGGTGAAGTCTGGATTATTCCATATTGGCGAGTAATTATGTAGTGAAAGGGGATGGCCGGTTATTTTATTAGTTTTCCACAAAGCTGTTAGTGTTGTCTGGATTGCAGTATTTAGAAATAGATTGTGTTTATTGATGGTGTTGCTGAATTGTGGCAAATCTGATATTGGAATTTCCTTGCATGCAGATTGTTCAAGTTGTATCCATGGGTTTTGAAGGTGATTGTTATTAATCCAGTTGGTTAAATGATGTAACTGTGCTGCCAGATAGTAGTATTGGAAATTGGGTGCTGATAATCCTCCTTGTTCTTTAGATTTTTGTAACATGTTTAATGCAATTCTAGGTTTCTGGTTTTTCCAATAGAAATTGTTTATTGTGCTGTTGAGTGTATTGAACCATTTTTTGGTAGGTTGTATTGGAACCATTGTGAATAAATAATTTATTTTCGGTAAAACAGACATTTTGATTGTGGCTATTCGTCCAATAATTGATACAGGGAGATTTTTCCAGCGCTTTAGGTCATTCTCTGTTGTTTTTAATACTGAAGGAAAGTTGAGCTCGATTAGGTCTGATGTGTTTGGGGAGAAGTGTGTTCCTAGGTATGTAATGTTGCCTATCGTAAATTGTTTTTTCTTTATTTTGGTGATTTTAAAGTCTTTATTTTAAAGGCTTTTTCCTCTCAGCGTGTCTTCTGGGGGTAAATACAAGGTTTTTTCCTCTTAGTGCGTTTCTGAGGTGAATACAAGGCTTATTCCTCACAGTGTGTTCTTCCAAAACTGAAAAGTATCTGAGATGAACGCGTTTCTGCTTTGTTTACAGGGGTGTGGGTGTTTACATGCCGCGTGTCTCGCATGGAGATTTGTAATAACAATAGCACGAGCAGCACATGGGCGTGACCTAATTAGAGATAATGAGACCAGACGGAAAAACTGGACCTGCCGTTGGTTTCATACGGATTACTTTATCACAGAATATTTGTTTTCAGTAAGACTTACTTCATTTAACAGTAGACATGTCAAGCTTTCTATAGATATATTTCTCATGTCTCTGTGTGAAGTATTTGCTGAGTTATAGTTCATGTTAGTGACGTGTTTCAGCAGTTTGCGGAGAGAGTGAAGACTGAGAACGCACCCTGTTTGTTTTCTTTATTCTTCAAAAGCACAAAGTTTAGTTGTTATTATGAGTGTATACAAATAAAAGTAGATTTGAATGATGTATTGCTCTTATCTGTATGATCAAAAATGACAGAGTAATTCAAGATCATTTCGGCCTTATCAGGAAAATCTGACTCAAAACGCATATTCGCGTTTGTCGACCCCAGAGGGTTAAAACTAAAATTTAGGAGTCCTAAATTTAGGATTGACACACCCATTATTTTTAAGATTTTCTCCTAAATCGGCGAGTAATTAGCTACTTTTAGCCTTAAGATGTTTTGTCAATATGGGCCCTGGTGTGCACAGGAAGTTTGGTGGAGCGGGACATTGCTGAGGAAGGGGCCTTCTTGAAGCAACGACAGGCAGAGAGAACCTCCAGAAAAGGGGGCCCGTATAAGTTTCTTACCTTGAATTGTAACTTGCCTGGACAGAAGGAAACATTACACCCTTTCTCTGGCTATAACCAGATGGGCATTAGGACACGGGGGAGGCTGCTGGCCCGTTGCTGCTGCTGCACCCACTGTTGACTATCGCACACCAGACACGTCAATCTGTACATAAATTCTCAAATTAAATGCTGTGTCCCAAGACAGTGAATCTAATATCCATTCAGGTGTGACGGATGTTTATATTCACAGTGTGTTCACAATGTAAATGAATGTTTCACTAATAATCCTTCCTGTCAGTTTTTATTTTGTTTACTCTATATTATTTTGTCTAAGAAAACATAATTTAGTTTTGAACGTAAGTATAAGCTTAAGTAGCACTTTAAATATAAGTGTTATTTTGGGGGGGAAAAAAAAGAGTTTTATGATTAATTGTAGCGGCGTCATGACGTCATTACCGTTCAGCCCGTGCTGCGTCCTCAGTCTGCTTTGAGTGCGCTGAGGAGAGGTGAGTCGCTAGCGGTGCTCCTTCAATGTAAATTGTAAAAGTTCGCAGAAGTTGAATTGAACACATGATATTCAATTATATTCATGTTAAGCGTGTTAGAAATGTATTACGAAGTGTTTTATGCATGGATGGATTGGATATAATAGTTTTATAGCTGAGTACAGCGGTTTGAGTATGTGTGTGCATCGATTGAATGCGGTGATTTTGGCCGATTAATTAATTGGTCTTTGATCTGTGCAGGTGATAAAATCACAGAAGCAAACATTTCATGCTGTATTCTCTTTATTCCAACCAGGTATGGTTTACATTTGTTCATTGTGACAATTTATTAATTGTTGTGACGATTTATTTTCCTTACATATTGTTTGGAATGTGTTTTCATCCATTTTATTGTGAATTTGATCATTTACTGTCATTGTGATGTGCTGAGTCTGCTTTGAGCGCGCTGAGGAGAGGTGATAAAATCACAGAAGCAAACATTTCATGCTGTATTCTCTTTATTCCATCCAGCCACAGAAAATAAACTCTCCAGATCAGTAGCAGATCCAGTTGTCCCATGTCTTCCTTCAGCTACACAACACAAAGCAGATCGTAATAGGGCCTGGTGGTCAGAATTGGACCGGTTACACAGGCAAAAAGTTTGCTTCAAGAATGAGACACTGCTGACATAATCTTATGGCTTGCACACCCTGAGCACGTGAGCTATTCGTCATATTGGCTTTTTTTTTTTTTTTTTTTTTAATCGTCCAATGCCGATATTTACATTTTAAGCCTTTCTCTGCCGATTCCGATAATATCATCCATCCATAGTAAATTGGTAAGAAAATGACTGACTTTTTTAGGACACGTCATTTCAGAGGAAGGGATCAAGACGGAGGATTCCAAAGTGAATTGTGTTAGAAATTTTTCTATATCCAAAAATGTTAAAGAAGTTGATTCCTGATGGTCAAAAGGGTCACACTTTAAGTAATCATTCCAAAAGATCTACGGCAGCAATTTCTCCAGTTTGCACATGATAATCCTTTGAGCGTGCATCTTGGGCACATGGAAACATTGCGTTGACTAACATGTTGTATAAGGCCAGAAATTCAACAAGGATGTATGGGATTACTGCAAACAGTGCCAAGTCTGTCAGCAATACCAGCCGCGTATATCCAAACTTTCTGGAACCCTTCAATCTACTCCTGTAGAAGAACCTAGATATATATTTGGTATTGATCTTATGGGGCCGTTTCTAAGGAGCACAAATCTGAATGAGGATTTACTTCTCACTGTGGATTACTGTTGCAAATGGGTTGAGGTATATTCCCTTTGCGTTCAGCTAAGACACGTTTGATAACTAACATTCTCATCAAGGAGATCTTTACTCGATGGGGGGGTACCTGTCTATTTGGTGTCGGACCGTGGACCACAATTTACGTCCCAACTTCTGAACGCTACCTGCAGACAATGGGGTGCAATTCAGAAACTTACCACTGCATACTACCTGCAGACTAACCTGACAGAAAGGGTGAATAAAACTCTTAAGATCATGATTGCATCATACGTCAAGGACAATAATCAGAATTGGGACCAGTGGATCCATGAGTTCAGGTTTACAATCAGAGTACAAAGAGTACAAATAATACCCCAGCAGCGGAGATTGCTCTAGGACGCAAGTTGAAAGGACCCCTCAAACTATTCCAATATCGTTCACCTGATCCTGACCAATCTACATATGAAGTTGAGGGTCAGTAATCACTTCTGAAGAGAGTGAAAGAGAATGTCGTGAAAGCCCAGAGCAGACAACAGAGATGCTACAACCAGAAGAGACGACAAGAGATTTTCCAAGAAGGGGAACTTGTCTGTGTTTGTGCTCACCTGTTGTCTCGTGCAGAGGACACAGCCATTTACAGCCAAGCTAGCTCCTAAGTGGCAAGGGGTTGCCAAAGTTTTAAAACAGCTGAGTAACGTAAACTAAAGCCGCTTTTCCACTATCGGGCCGAACGATTCTCTTTGCTTAACTGTTCCGTTCTGTGCCGATCCGGGCCAGTCAGCACGGATACGGTTTCGTTTTCCACTGCGGGGCTGATAACGGATCTCTGTGGAATGCGTCAGTCGTTGCCGTGGTAACACAAGTGTTTACATATGATATGAGGTGTAAATAACCACCGCGTTATGGAGGATGATCAGAAATTTCTTCAGATTTTATTACTAATTTGTGTTTACATTGCTCAAAATAGCGCGCTTAGCAAGCTACGGAGAAACTAGCAGCCAGGCAACAGACAAGTGACAGATCCTGAGTGGCGACGGCACGCACTCGCACTCTACCAGCACGGTTCAGCACGGTTGTTTAACCGTGCCGAGAATTCCGGGCCGAGAACGGTTTGTAATCGTGCCGCGCCGTACCAGGCTCACGTGGAAAAATAACTGGAACCGTACCTGACTGTTCTTAGAACCGTTCGGCCCGATAGTGGAAAAGCGGCTTAAGAGTTGAGGGGCCTTCTTCTGAAAGGGGGGTGGGGGTGGGCAGTGTGTAACAGATCCATTAAGCTGTTACCTGACTTCTATATGCTGTATACATTATTTGATTACTACATGTACCTGCCATTAAATAGCCATTGAAGCTTACATGGCATTAAACTCAAATACAGCCACTCACTGCTGTCACTTAGAGTGTGGTTCAGTGAGACAGAAAGACAGCCTAGCAACATCAAAAAAAAGGTGCTTTAGTATTTTTGACCTATTCCTCTCTTTCCCTCAGGCCCAGCGATAGAGAGAGTTCTTTGTCTTGGCGTAACCAGAGGAATAGGGAGGCAGAGCAAGAACTACATGATATGTCAGAGAAACTATCTCGTCGTCTGGAGGAACTTGATCTGGTCAGTAACTCAATTTGTGGATGTACCTCTATTGATCTTGTGGTGTTTCGTTTATTTGTTTATTTTCAGACACCAAAGGTGCAACTACAATAAGCGACACTATAATGTAATTAGGTTGGCTTGAGAGAGCCAACCTACTGATCTGCTACTTAAGCTTATTATTAGTGGTGCTTGCCAAAGGCAAGGCATCACTATTGTTCTCTTGCATACTTATTATTAGTGGTGCTTGCCAAAGGCAAGGCATCACTATTGTTATCTTGCATACTTAAGTTGGCTTGAGAAAGCCAACTTACTGAAATCCGTCTTAAGTCATAAGTCACCTTTATTTATATAGCGCTTTTACCAATACAGATTGTGTCAAAGCACTTAACAGTGTCAAATTGGAGGACAGAGTGTCAGTAATAATATAATAAGATTAAACATTCAATTTTCAGTCAAAGGCATTTCATTATTGAATCTCAAGCCAACTTAATAAGTCTTAAACTTATTAAGTTGGCTTGAGAAAGCCAACTTACTGAAATGCTATTTAAACTTATTAAGTTGGCTTGAGAAAGCCAACTTACTGAAATCCTATTTAAACTACTTCTTCTTCTTCTTATTATTATTATTATTAAGTTGGCTTGAGAAAGCCAACTTACTGAAATCCTATTATCCTTCTTCTTCTTCTTCTTCTTCTTCTTATTATTATTATTATTCTTCTGAGACTAAACTTCTGACTGCTACTCCTCCTAGAGCTTTAACTCTACAGACTCCAAACTCAGCCCAGATCTTCAGACTGATCTCGCCGGGTGTGCTATATCTTTTCTAAGCGATCGGGCGTACGATAATCGTACAGTGGGCGAAAAATCAGCCGAAAAATCCCATAGACTTAACATTGCTGCAAACTTTGACGAGTCGTAGCTCAGAGCAAGAATTTCGTAGAAACATATGAATCACCACATTTAGAGAGGCTATCAAGCTGTGCGAGAACATACCCTGCAATGGGGTATAAGTTGTACCCCTGGGGCACAAGAGCGCCCCAAAATTGCCCCATTGACATAACATGGTGAGGGACGGCCCATGAAACAGCACACGTTTTTCCTACTATGGTAATTTACATTGGAATTTTGCATTGAACATAACTCTGCATCACAATATCATAGAGACATGGGGGTGGGCTCATTTTACTCAGCCAACCAATCATATTCTCAGGATCATTATGAAGCTATCAAGCCACGCCCTAGCAACCATTTAGAGCACCCTAGCAACTGATCCCATAGACTACCATGTTAAAAGCCCAAATGGATATCTTCGGATCACAGTGTCATAGAGACATGGGGGTGGACTCATTTGACTCGGGGCAGCAAACAGCCAATCATGAATCACCATAGACACTTCCTAGCCACGCCCTAGCAACCATTATCAAGCACCCTAGCAACCCAAACCCCAACGGCCATATCTTTCAATCTGAATATCACAGAGACATGGGGGTGGGCTCGTTTGACTCGGGGCAGCAAACAGCCAATCATGAATCACCATAGACACTTCCTAGCCACGCCCTAGCAACCATTATCAAGCACCCTAGCAACCCAAACCCAAACAGGCATATCTTCAAATCTGAATGTCATAGAGACATGGGGGTGGGCTCGTTTGACTCGGGGCAGCAAACAGTCAACCATGAATCACCATAGACACTTCCTAGCCACTCCCTAGCAACCAATGTCGAGCACCCTAGCAACCCAAACTCAAACAGGCATATCTTCAAATCTGAATGTCATACAGACATGGGGGTTAGTTTATATTATTCATACTGGCAAACAGTCTTTGGAGCATTATCATTGGCAGCTGCCAAGCCACTTCCTAACAACCAAACAGAGTACCCTAGCAACCATTTATCAAGTCCTATATCTTTGCATCAGAATGTCGTATAGACTTGGGAGTTGGTTCTTTTGACTCATGCTAACAAATAGGACTTCCAAACATGTTACACATGCTAGCGGTGAATAGCTACATGCTAATAGTGATTAGCTAAGTGCTAATTCAAACTAAGAACTCTATAAAACTTCATAGTAACGATCTGTGACAACTAGTAACTGCCTAGCAACACCCTAGCAACCATCCTGGGTACCCTGCCAACCACCCTGAATACCCTAGCAACTGTATAGCAACACCTTAGCAACCACCCTGGGAACCCTAGCAACCGCATAGCAACACCTTAGCAACCACTCCAAGTACCCTAGCAACACCTTAGCAACTACCCTGGGTACCTTAGCAACCGCATAGCAACACCCTAGCAACCACCCAGAGTACCCTAGCAACCGCGTAGCAACACCTTAGCAACCACTCCGGGTACCCTAGCAACCGCATAGCAACACCTTAGCAACCACTCCAAGTACCCTAGCAACACCTTAGCAACCACCCTGGGTACCTTAGCAACCGCATAGCAACACCCTAGCAACCACCCCAAGTACCCTAGCAACTGCATAGCAACACCTTAGCAACCACTCCGGGTACCCTAGCAACCGCATAGCAACACTTTAGATACCACCCCAAGTACCCTAGCAACCGCATAGCAACACCTTAGCAACCACCCTGGGAACCCTAGCAACCGCATAGCAACACCTTAGCAACACCTTAGCAACCACTCCAAGTACCCTAGCAACACCATAGCAACCACCCCCTGGGTACCTTAGCAACTGCATAGCAACACCCTAGCAACCACCCCAAGTACCCTAGCAACTGCGTAGCAACACCTTAGCAACCACTCTGGGTACCCTAGCAACCGCATAGCAACACCTTAGCAACCACCCCGGGTACCTTACCAACCACATAGCAACACCCTAGCAACCACCCCAAGTACCCTAGCAACTGCATAGCAACACCTTAGCAACCACTCCGGGTACCCTAGCAACCACATAGCAACACCTTAGCAACCACCACAAGTACCCTAGCAACACCTTAGCAACCACCGCAAGTACCCTAGCAACCGCATAGCAACACCTTAGCAACCACCCTGATTACCCTAGCAACCGCATAGCAACACATTAGCAACCACTCCGGGTGCCTTAGCAACCGCATAGCATCACCCTAGCAACCACCCCGGGTACCTTAGAAACCGCATAGCAACCCCCTAGCAACCACCCTTGGTACCTTAGAAACCGCATAGCAAGACCTTAGTAACCACACTCGGTACCTTAGCAACCACATAGCAACACCCTAGAAACCACCAGAGTTAGCCTAGCAACCATCATAGCAACCACTCTAAGTACCCTAGCAACCACTCTGAGGTCCTTAGAATCTGTCTATCTATCTATCTATCTAAAGTCTATCAGTGTTTCTGTTTATCTATCTATCTAAAGTCTATCTGTCTTTCTGTTCATCTATCTATCTATCTATCTATCTATCTATCTATCTATCTATCTATCATCTATCTATCTATCAAACTTTAAGCTTTTAAAACTACTTTAAACTTCAAACTATTTCAGACTGAAATCCATCAAACTTAAAACGTTTAACATTTTTCAAACTTAAACTTTTTAAACTTCTTAAACTTTTTTTTAAACTTTTCAAACTTTTCTAACTTTCTGGTCCGGCTTTCTCAAGCCAACTTAAAGTTTGTCTCGACAAACTTTTTTATCTAGTTATTATTATTCTTCTGAGACTAAACTTCTGACTGCTACTCCTCCTAGAGCTTTAACTCTACAGACTCCAAACTCAGCCCAGATCTTCAGACTGATCTCGCCGGGTGTGCTATATCTTTTCTAAGCGATCGGGCGTACGATAATCGTACAGTGGGCGAAAAATCAGCCGAAAAATCCCATAGACTTAACATTGCGGCAAACTTTGACGAGTCGTAGCTCAGAGCAAGAATTTCGTAGAAACATATGAATCACCACATTTAGAGAGGCTATCAAGCTGTGCGAGAACATACCCTGCAATGGGGTATAAGTTGTACCCCTGGGGCACAAGAGCGCCCCAAATTTGCCCCATTGACATAACATGGTGAGGGACGGCCCATGAAACAGCACACGTTTTTCCTACTATGGTAATTTACATTGGAATTTTGCATTGAACATAACTCTGCATCACAATATCATAGAGACATGGGGGTGGGCTCATTTTACTCAGCCAACCAATCATATTCTCAGGATCATTATGAAGCTATCAAGCCACGCCCTAGCAACCATTTAGAGCACCCTAGCAACTGATCCCATAGACTGCCATGTTAAAAGCCCAAATGGATATCTTCGGATCACAGTGTCATAGAGACATGGGGGTGGGCTCGTTTGACTCGGGGCAGCAAACAGCCAATCATGAATCACCATAGACACTTCTTAGCCACGCCCTAGCAACCATTATCAAGCACCCTAGCAACCCAAACCCAAACAGGCATATCTTCAAATCTGAATGTCATAGAGACATGGGGGTGGGCTCGTTTGACTCGGGGCAGCAAACAGTCAACCATGAATCACCATAGACACTTCCTACCCACTCCCTAGCAACCAATGTCGAGCACCCTAGCAACCCAAACTCAAACAGGCATATCTTCAAATCTGAATGTCATACAGACATGGGGGTTAGTTTATATTATTCATACTGGCAAACAGTTTTTGGAGCATTATCATTGGCAGCTGCCAAGCCACTTCCTAACAACCAAACAGAGTACCCTAGCAACCATTTTTCAAGTCCTATATCTTTGCATCAGAATGTCGTATAGACTTGGGAGTTGGTTCTTTTGACTCATGCTAACAAATAGGACTTCCAAACATGTTACACATGCTAGCGGTGAATAGCTACATGCTAATAGTGATTAGCTAAGTGCTAATTCAAACTAAGAACTCTATAAAACTTCATAGTAACGATCTGTGACAACTAGTAACTGCCTAGCAACACCCTAGCAACCATCCTGGGTACCCTACCAACCACCCTGAATACCCTAGCAACCGTATAGCAACACCTTAGCATCCACCCTGGGAACCCTAGCAACCGCATAGCAACACCTTAGCAACCACTCCAAGTACCCTAGCAACACCTTAGCAACTACCCTGGGTACCTTAGCAACTGCATAGCAACACCCTAGCAACCACCCAGAGTACCTAGCAACCGCGTAGCAACACCTTAGCAACCACTCCGGGTACCCTAGCAACCGCATAGCAACACCTTAGCAACCACTCCAAGTACCCTAGCAACACCTTAGCAACCACCCTGGGTACCTTAGCAACCGCATAGCAACACCCTAGCAACCACCCCAAGTACCCTAGCAACTGCATAGCAACACCTTAGCAACCACTCCGGGTACCCTAGCAACCGCATAGCAACACTTTAGATACCACCCCAAGTACCCTAGCAACCGCATAGCAACACCTTAGCAACCACCCTGGGAACCCTAGCAACCGCATAGCAACACCTTAGCAACCACTCCAAGTACCCTAGCAACACCATAGCAACCACCCCCTGGGTACCTTAGCAACCGCATAGCAACACCCTAGCAACCACCCCAAGTACCCTAGCAACTGCGTAGCAACACCTTAGCAACCGCATAGCAACACCTTAGCAACCACCCCGGGTACCTTAGCAACCACATAGCAACCACCCCAAGTACCCTAGCAACTGCATAGCAACACCTTAGCAACCACTCCGGGTACCCTAGCAACCACATAGCAACACCTTAGCAACCACCACAAGTACCCTAGCAACACCTTAGCAACCACCGCAAGTACCCTAGCAACCGCATAGCAACACCTTAGCACCACCCTGATTACCCTAGCAACCGCATAGCAACACATTAGCAACCACTCCGGGTACCTTAGCAACCGCATAGCATCACCCTAGCAACCACCCCGAGTACCTTAGAAACCGCATAGCAACCCCCTAGCAACCACCCTTGGTACCTTAGAAACCGCATAGCAAGACCTTAGTAACCACACTCGGTACCTTAGCAACCACATAGCAACACCCTAGAAACCACCAGAGTTAGCCTAGCAACCATCATAGCAACCACTCTAAGTACCCTAGCAACCACTCTGAGGTCCTTAGAATCTGTCTGTCTATCTATCTATCTAAAGTCTATCTGTCTTTCTGTTTATCTATCTATCTATCTATCTAAAGTCTATCTGTCTTTCTGTTCATCTATCTATCTATCTATCTATCTATCTATCAACTGACTCTATCTATCTATCTATCTATCTATCTATCTATCTATCTATCTATCTATCAAACTTTAAGCTTTTAAAACTACTTTAAACTTCAAACTATTTCAGACTGAAATCCATCAAACTTAAAACGTTTAACATTTTTCAAACTTAAACTTTTTAAATTTCTTAAACTTTTTTTTAAACTTTTCAAACTTTTCTAACTTTCTGGTCCGGCTTTCTCAAGCCAACTTAAAGTTTGTCTCGACGAACTTTTTTATCTAGTTATTATTATTATTCTTAGACTAAATTTCTGAATGCATCTCCTCCTAGAGCTTTCAAGCTAGAATCACCAAACTCAGCCCAGCTGTTCAGACTGATCTCACTTAGTGTGCTATGTCTTTTCTAACTGATTGGACTTATAGTTTTCATAAAACTGAAGATTAAAAATCATAAAATCCCATTGATTTATCATTACGGAATGTTTAAATGAGCCAAGACAATTCAAACTCCAACTGTCAAAATACACATTTTAAACTCCCAGAATCCTTTGAGACTCAATCAAGCTTCCCTTCTATGTACTATTTCTAATCCAGTCAAACTCATCTATCTAATATTTCTAATCTTTCTATTTATCCTAGCAACAACCATGCTAGAAACATGCTAGCGACATGCTAGTCACTTGCTAGTCATGCTAAAATATGCTAGTAACATGCTAATCATGTTAGAAACATGCTAGTCACTTGCTAATCATGTTAAAAACATGCTAGCAACATGCTAGTCACTTGCTAATCATGTTAGAAACATGCTAGCGACATGCTAGTAACATGCTAATCAAGTTAGAAACATGCTAGCGACATGCTAGTCACTTGCTAATCATGCTAGTAACATGCTAATCATGCTATCAACCTTTTTCTGGTTTTTAACCCTCTGGGGTCGACAAACGCGTATACGCGTTTTGACGCAGATTTTCCTGATAAGGCCGAAATGAGCTTGAATTACTCTGCCATTTTTGATCGTACAGATAAGAGCAATACACCATTCGAATCTGTAAGGGGTCTACTTTTATTTGTATACACTCATAATAACAACTAAACTTTGTGCTTTTGAAGAATAAAGAAAACAAACAGGGTGTGCTCTCTGTCTTCTCCGTCTCTGCGAACTGTTTTTAGAAACACGTCACTAAAATGAACTGTAACTCAGCAAATACTCGGCACAGAGACATGGGACTTATATCTATAGAAAGCTTGAAGTGTCTACTTTGAAATGAAAATATTCTGTGATGAAGTAATCCGTATGAAACGAACACGATGTTCAGTCTGTCCCGTCTGACTCATCTCTAATGCGATCCTGCCCTCGCGCTGCTCATGCCGTTCATATGTAAATAGCAGCGTGGTACGTGCGCACGTGCAAACGCCCAAAACAAACAAAGAGAGGAGATTCATCACGCTACTGTTCGTTTCTGGAAGACGCGCCGAGTAAAAGCAGGATTTCCCTCGAAAGAAGAACACAATTTCATCCAGCAGAGGAGATGAGTAAGTAATGTTTCTTTTTTGCGTTAGTTAACGTTTTATTGTGACATAAACTTGAACAGAATTACTAACAGTAAGTTGCATTTTTCCAAAACGACAACATGATGAATGTTACGCGCCTAAGAATGTTTAGACCATGTTTATTATTAATACTCTGTTCACAAATAGATTTTAATAGGGTGCTAAACAATAATAATTAGTTTCTCAGATATAAAATATCATTTGTTATAGTACAAAGTACATAATTTTATTGTACAAAGCATGCTTGAGTCTGTGGCTTCAGAATCATGTCATAGACTACTATAAAATCATACATACTAGACTATATGACCACAAAATCATAGTTGGGTCTTTCCCAAACTATAATTCCTGACTACAATCTTTGAAATAGTGTAAAACATTTTTAATATGAGGGGCAATTCACTGTATTTAAATTTCTTACGGCGCGATGATGTTTTCATGCTCTATATAAAACAATAAAAGTAATATGAGTGTACACTGTAACATGATGAATGCTACGAGTCTAAGTATGTTTAGTACATGTTTATTATTAATAGCCTACTCTGTTCAGAAATAGATTTTAATAACGTGCTAAACAATAATAATTAGTTTCTCAGATATAATATTTCTTTCTCTTTTTTATGATAGTACAAAGCATGTGTGTCTATGGCTACAAAACATATACATACACACACACACACACACACACACACATATATATACACAGATTTTCCTGATATTAACATGCTCACAAATGTTTTTTTTTTGTTTGTATTTTATTGAATCAGATACCAGCACCAGATGAATCCTGATGTCTCTTCAAACTGTTTTCCTCTGAGAGCGCTGAACCAACATCAGATGTTCAACTACGCTGATATTCTATGTTAAAACAAGCTCCTTTTCTACTGATTATGTTTTTTTCTTCTTGAATCCATGGAAAGAAGTAGAAACACTTAAATAAAACACGTAAATATCAGGTATGATTTACTTGTTTCACTTGTTGAACAGAATCTGTTGTCTGTTCACATCTCTGTGGTTAGATCAGTGTGCACAATAATGTGTCTTTGACCTTCATTATGTATGTTTTGATTATACTGTGTTGTAAATAAAATGCAAATAATTTAAAAAACCCTTTTTTTCAATCTCCTCACATTCTCTCGTAGCTGCCTCACAGTCACAGTCACACTAATGGGCCATTAGAGGCCATTAGGGGAGGGCCCTTTGTCTCTCAGGTGAGACTCACTTAATATTCATGCCCATTGCCACTCCCTCGCATATAGACCCTCGATCACAAAACATGTCTTGAAAATTTTAAATCAATATATTTTTTTCTGTGAATGAGTAAGCAGAATCATTTTAACATAATTTTGAATTAAATATTCTAGCCTACAAGACTGATTACTCAAAAGTCTTGTGCAGGACTATTTAGTGTGGGTTTTAAGGCCTTATTTCAGCTACATTTTTTTTCCCAAAACTTACTAACCACGCATAATATTTTTTTTCTAAAAAATGCAAACATGTACATCCATCTTGGTCACATATTATTGTAGCACAGTTTGTGCTGAATACAAAAAAAATTACATTTTGGTCAATAGTATGTTTTAAGTAGCTGAAATAAGCATAAATATCAGGGCCTGTCAAAACATCTCAAGGGCCCCAAAATGACCTCAGACCCCAGAGGGTTAACTTTTAAAAACCAGTAAATGAACACTTAACTAGCCTATTTCAAACTGAAAACTTTTAAACGTCAAGCTTTCACAACTGCTTTAAACATTCAGGCTAGACTTTCTCAAGCCAACCTAAAGTTTGTCTTGACGAACTTTTTAATCTAGTGTAAATCGTTGTCATTCTGAGAAAACATGCTTAGTGTCATTCATTACTTATGGTTGGGTGCTAACAGCAAATTCATCAGTCATTCTGAAAAGTAATGGTTATAGATTATTAAATGTTAATTTAATATTTATATATGCCAATAATATTGAATAAAAATATTTCTTAAGTTGGTTGACATGATTAAATATATAAGTATTTAAAATGTAGAAACAATTTCATGTGTCTTTTAAGATAACATATAGTGTAATATTTCTATAAAGACACAAATTTAGTGTTGTGGTATGAATAATAAAACAAACACTTTTGTATTAATCTGCAACTAAGTAATCATTCAGACAGCACATTCTAATATAACCTGACATCAGCTCAGAAGCACCCACAGAATTATTTATTTTTTCTGACTTGCCTTCTTTAGTAATAATGTATGATTAAAGAAATTTTGCAGGCATCAGCAACATGCAATCATAGTGAACCAACACATGCTCTCAAATAGAAGCAGACAACCAAAAGCTATGTACCATTTGGTTTAATAATATATCTATTATTTATCTATAAAATAAAAATCTATAAAACTGTATGTGGATGGACACAGTGTATAAAATGGACACAAGTCTTTTTTTAGTCTCATTTTTATTACATTTTGCATTAGAAAAGCTTGAAAAGAGAAAATGAATTTCAGGCTCTTGTATTCTAGTGCTGCTATGCTGCATGTATACTGTAAAATATATATGTTAGCTAAATTTGCTTTGTGATACAGATGTTGAAACGTGCTCAAAGTGAAACTGGGGAGATGTGTGAACCAGGAGAGGAAGATAAACAGTGTCATCATAGCGACCGCATCATGGAGTGTGTCATAAGTATGTCAAGTATGTCCTCTCCCACCACTGCCAACAAGTGATGGTACACCAGACAACTAAACAGGCTTGTGTTTCTATCCAGGTTCATGTCATTCCGGAGCTCATGCACACTCATTGCCCCCCTTCCTTTCACCTGCACAGCACTCTATTCAGCAAGATGCTCTGATCAGAGACTCATACAATTCCAGTCACAGCCAGCTACAGCACAGAAGCAGCCAGGTACATCCCACACACCACACCAAAATGCATCTGCATACACTTTTAAGCATTCAAAGCCCAACAGCCTAATCACGTTGACTGTGTTTTTAATTTTTTGTGTGCTGAAGCAGTTAGTTCAGCAGGAGCAAGCAGATATGACTACTGAGAGACTCAATGCTCAGAAAACGGTCAGTGATGTTTTTCTTTCATTTGTGGTGGATTAAGTTTTGTTATGATGCAAGCAAGAGTTGTTTTGTATTGTGTCCTTCACATATTACGGTGCTTTGTAGTGTATTTGTACTGTATTGAAATTCCTAATTTTTGTTCTTCTCTATAATTTATTTCAAAATACAGTACTATGCAAAATTACATTAGATGCTTCACTAAAACATTTGCTTTAAGGTGGTAATTTAATTTGTCAGTTTTAAGGCCCTTTCACACATTCAGATGTCAGATTCCAGATTTTTGTGTGTGTGTGTGTGTGTGTGTGTGTGTGTGTGTGTGTGTGTGTGTGTGTGTGTGTGATTGTTTATTTACACTGCCAGAGCTTTCTTGTGTTCTGCACTGTCCTTCATAAGTAGTCAAGTGATTTATTACAACATCTGCATGGAGAGTACGTTTCATTATCACTCTTGTTCGCAGCTATAGTATTTTTGTTTGTTTGTTTGTATTTTATTTTTGTTTTTTTAATGCGACTGTGCATCTTTCAAATCCATCGCTATGCCACAGCCATATCACCTTGCAGCCCAAGACCGGTTGCCCACGAAGCTAAGCAGGGCTGAGCCTGGTCAGTACCTGGATGGGAGACCTCCTGGGAAAACTAGGTTGCTGTTGGAAGAGGTGTTAGTGAGGCCAGCAGGGGGTGCTCACCCTGTGGTCTGTGTGGGTCCTAACGCCCCAGTATAGTGATGGGGACACTATACTGTCAAAAAGCACCGTCTTTCGGATGAGACGTTAAACCGAGGTCCTGACTTTCTGTGGTCACTAAAAATCCCAGGACACTCATCGTAAAAGAGTAGGGGTGTAACCCCGGTATCCTGGCCCAATTGCCTCCACTGGCCCCTGTCTATCATGGCCTCCTAATAATCCCCATCCACTTGATTGGCTCGATCTCTCTCTCTCTCCCTCCTCTCCACCTGTAGCTGGTGTGTGGTGAGCGCACTGGCGCCGTTGTCCTGTGGCTGCCGTCACATCATCCAAGTGGATGCTGCACACTGGTGGTGGTTGAGGAGAGACCCCCCCACATGATTGTAAAGCGCTTTGGGTGTATAGCAATACACAATAAAGCGCTATATAAAATGCTTCATTCATTCATTCATTCAAACCAATCCCCAGGCTGACTGAACTGGCGAACAGCTTAGATGGTGCTTCAGTACTGCCCCGCCCCTTGCCAAAGCAGCAAGTTCATCGATATTGCTATATCAATTCAGACCTCGAGAATATTGAACAAGAGGATCGTGCAGAACCTTTGCATGCACGGATATTACAAGACATATTAAAGTGGTAACGTTATTGTTGTTGTCTTTTTTTTTTTTTTTTTTTTTTGGCTAAATCATGTTTTAGATAGGATGTCAACAACAGCTTAAAAATAACTGCATTTACTATGTTCAAATAAGTGCAACGGTAATATGTATTATGTTTATTGTTCTTTAATTCTAACATTATAACATGAATTGCAGTGAAACTGTTATACAGTTGAATTTATTTATACAGTAGTCCCACAGACTTACTCTATTTGTGGTGACATATATGCAAATTCATTCTCTGCCAGCGGGAGGCACTGTTGGAGTGGTAGAGATCGAGGTTTCCCCGGTAACACTGTACACAAAGCAGCGCTCCTCTCACAAACGCTGCTTTATCAGGCATTACATGCAAGATGAAATGAAAATGACATCCATCATTTTCTGAAGACGGCGGGTTTCCTTCAGAAATAGAGTGATATATAAACACCCGCACCGGGTTTCAATTTTGAAACACGCAGTGCTCAACCAAGCGTTCTTCCTACCCACCAACCATTCAAATTTCCGTAGGCAGGATTTATTTTAATGATATTCTAATGGGCCGCTTTGTGATATCACAAACACCAGGAAATCAACGCTGTAGTCCAAAAGAGCCATTTGTTGTAGTTCTAGAAAAGCGATTTTTTTTTTTTAAACGAAATATCTCCCTGTGGAGTGGACTTAGACATTTGTAACTTTGTAGATCTTTTTATGCCCAAACATACACACTACACACTGACTAAAATTCAAAAAGTGAAAAAGCATAATAGGACTTCTTCAAGAATACTTAATCATACAAATCTAGTAATCACTACTGTTTTATGTGTCTGCGTAGGAGCTTGAATGCCACCAGGCTGTGTGTAGAGAAGCTCCTTCTGTTCACAGATCCTGCACCAAGTCACCTTGTTCTCGATCCTCTGGAACTAAACTCCAACAGACAGCCAGAAGAGAGACACATTCCTGTAAGACAGCAACCAGTGACCAGTGCACGCACACACACACGCACGCACACGCAAACTGACATATACCGCATGGTTTACAGGGACTCTTCTATAAGGGAAACAGGACAATTTAGCTCAAGGGGAACTAATTATTATTTTTATAGGGAATTTTGACAGAATCAGTGTTTTATGGCTGATCAATTGAATTGCCAAAACTAACAACTATGCAACATATATTAATATCCAAATTATAGTGAAAAAACTATTAGTGCGGTAACAAAATAGACAGTTTAAACATAAATTTGTAAGCACATAACAAAATACATTTTTCTTTAAATACAAACAAGACTTTACTGGACAAATATATGCAATTCCTAAGATAAACGATTCCTTAAGCAATTCCCTAAACAAACCATCAATCATTTTCATTTAACACTAGCATTGATGTTTCAATGAGGCTATGAAACTTTATATTAAATGCACCAGTTCAGCTGATTCTTCGTTGATTCATTGATGGTCTGGTAGCGTCCAAAGTGATGTCTTAGGAAGACAACCACAATAGGCATTGGCTGAAAGATAGATGAGAAGTCTCATATGCTGGTTAAAGTTTGAGGCGGTCAAAGACTAAGTCGGAGACACAGCTTTGTGGCAAAATTTAACTTAAAAAAACATTCAATGAAAAAGAAAAGAAATTACATAAAAGAAAGAAAGAAAAGAAAAGAAGTGTGTGACAAGACTAGATGGTTTATCTCCTCATGATGGTAGAGAAGCAGCAATCAAACAAACCAAAAAGCCCAAAAGCTCCCGAAAGCTAAAAAAACAAGCTAAATTTGTTTGTGTCTTGTAAGGCTGGGCAATAAAACGATATCATATTCAGATCGTGATTTAAAAAAGATTGTGATAGGCTCTGGGCATTTTTACCTGATATGGATTAATCTAACAGTCTATCACACAGCAGAAATAAAGGCAACAGCAGCAATCAGTGCATGCCGCTAATAAGTCTGCATGTTCTGCATGCCTCTGTGTGAATGAATGGCATGGTTTAAGAATTTGTTTTAGAAGGAGTTATGTAATTTTACCACAGGACGTCTGTAATATTAAAGGCCAGAGGAGAACTGCCCCCCCCCGACTAAGCCTGGTTTCTCCCAAGGTTATTTTTTCTCCATTTTGTCACAGAGGGAGTTTTGGTTCCTTGCCGCTGTCGCCTCGGGCTTGCTCAGTTGGGGACACTTAATTTCTAGCGATTATTGTCGATTTGATTGCACAGATACTATCTAAACTAAACTGAGCTAGACAATGACATCTCTGAATTCAATAATGAAATGCCTTTAACTGAAAATTGAGTGTTTAATCTTATCATTATACATTACTGGCACTATCCTCCAATTTGATACTGTTAAGTGCTTTGACGCAATCTGTATTGTTAAAAGCGCTATATAAATAAAGGTAACTTGACTTGACTATTAATGACCAATTCGCATGGGGAGAAAAATCTTAGTAAAACTACTAAAAGTGGGAGGGGTAACTCAATTTACACACCACCATCACGTCCCTGTTGTCATGTGCATGCTACATTACTTCCTGTGCACACTATGTACTACCACCTAGAATGCAACTGAATGCTTCTTCAAGCACCTCCATACTTCAAAAACTGTGGAAAACTACTTTTAAACAAGGAATGATGGAATATTTACGTACATATTTACAGTTGGTCTATTTGCACCCCAGATAGCAAAATTCCTGAGGCCCAGATCAGGCCCACACCTGACACTTTCATCTGGCCCACATACCGCGTGGAATGATGGCACTTGGGTGGTCCGCTCCTGTTTGCCAGATTTGGGCCACAAGTAAGCCAAAGGAAGGCCCAATGTCAGCCATGAATAAACCAAATAAAGTAGAACTGGCCCAAATCTTGGCCACATTTTTTTTTTAAATTCTGGCACAGATCCAACACCTTGCTCCAACCCACATATTGTAAAGAACCATGGTACTTGGGAGGTCTGCTCCTGTTTGCCAAATTTGGGCCACAGGTAAGCCAAAGGAAGGCCCAATGTCAGCCATGAATAAATAGGAAAAAAAAAGCAGAACTCTGCAGAACCAAATCTGGGCCACATTTATTTTTATTCTGGCCCAGATCCAACACCTTGCTCTGGCCCATATACCATGTGGAATAATGGCATTTGGGCAGTCAGGTCCTGTTTGCCAGATTTGGGCCTCAAGTAACATGTAAGCCAACCAAATAAACTAAAACTAATGTGGGCCACAGTTCATTTTTATTTGAACCCTGTCTTCCCCATATTCCTCATGTGGCCCACATGCTGCATGGAATGTTGGCATTTTGGCAGTTGTCCACAAGCAGGCCACTGCACAGCTACATTTTAGCTAATAATGAACCAAATAAACCATAAATATTCATTATTTTGGCCACACTAAGCCTTAAGTGAGTTATGCATCAACAATACTCAACAAATTTTAAAGATAAATGTAAAAATGTCCTCCCTAAATGTTCAAATAAGTTCCAGAAACGTGTCCTACTTGGTAAAAACATCCTGACCTGGGTTTTGCACAAGCAGCAATTCAAATGTTACAGATAAATATTCAAAGACACATTCCAATACTTTAAAATCAGTCCTTCACAATTTTGAACCTAAATGCTTCTCACTCAGACTCTACCTACATGGTAAGTCTATAAGTGTCACGCTGTGTTAAAGAGCACACGGCTAAGATGAAAGGTTACATATCATAAGTCTTTAATCCAACAAGGGTAAATCCAAATACAATGTAGCACAGCAACATTTAAGACATGTAGATGTAAGACCAAACAAACTCAAAGTGAACATACAGGAACTTAAGTACTCAGACCAAACAAGGATAATTATCTAGGCACACCTGAACAGAATAATACGCAACAAGAGAAACGGTGTAAAAGGAAAACAAATCCCAAATTAACAGAAACCTTGACAGTAAGAGCTATCATTATAGTGCACTTGGTTTTATGCTGCACAGTACACATATAAAAAAACTGCCATTTAAAAACATGTTTCAAAAAATAAATTGCTGCTATTAGCAGTGCTCACTGTGCCATATCTTTGCCAAAACTGGCCCAAATATGTTTTAGGATAACTGGGCCACATTTGGGGCATCATACAAGGGCCACTTTAAGCTCACAGCCACATTTGCCAGCGCTTACTGTGCCATGTTTTTGCCAAAACTGGTCAGGATACGTTTTAGGATAACTGGGCCACATTTGGGGCATCATACAAGGGCCACTTTAAGCTCACAGCCACATTTGCCAGCGCTTACTGTGCCATGTTTTTGCCAAAACTGGTCAGGATACGTTTTAGGATAACTGGGCCACATTTGTGGCATTATATGTGGGCCACTTTAAGCTCACAGACACATTAGCCAGTGCTTACCATGCCATATCTTTGCCAAAACTGGCCCAGATACGGTCCTGGATAACTGGGCCACATTTGTGGCATCATATGCGGGCTACTTTAGGATCACAGCCACATTAGCCAGTGCTCCCTGTGCCATATCTTTGTCAAAACTGGCCCAGATATGGTTTAGGATAACTGGGCCACATTTGTGGCATCATATAAGGGCCACTTTAGGCTCACAGCCACATTAGCCAGTGCTCACTGTGCCATGTCTTATCCTAAAATTTATATGGACCAGTTTTGGCAAACTGGGCCACATTTATGGCATTATATGTGGGCCACTTTAGGCTCACAGCCACATTAGCCAGTGCTCACTGTGCCATGTCTTATCCTAAAATTTATATGGACCAGTTTTGGCAAACTGGGCCACACTTATGGCATCATATAAGGGCCACTTCAGGCTTACATCCATTTTGTATGGGCCATAAGAAGGCCAGCGGTTCCGTGTCATTGCCTTAAGTGGCCCACATCCGCATGCTATCTGGGACAGGATTAGCATTACCTGAGGTCATTTTTCCAGACCTTTTTACTGAAGGTAAAACTCACCGTAATCTTTACTGACATTGTCTGTAATAATTCCTGATATGGCACATTTGGACTGGACTAAAATCACTGAGAATCTCTGGTAATAATTACTTAACCCCACCTCTCCGTGTAAAACTAATCCCATCAGAATAGAGCGGAATACACAATGAAACTGACAGTTTAAAACTGAAAGACAATCACTGCAGCCCGTCAAAATAAAAGTCCATTTAACTTAAAGAAGTTATGACAGAAATATGTTGTACTATTGTATACTAACCCTTTACGGAACACTCATTTATAAATGACGCTAAGGAAATTGCGTTTAAAATACAATAATAATGCTCGACCAATAAAATTTAATTTTAGTGATAAATTCCAAAATGAAACACAATATTAAAGTTGTTTTAACTCTTCTGCGGTCTTCGGTCACTTCTGACCAGAGAATTTAAAATTTTGAAGTTTTAAAAATCTCAGCTTTATCGGAATGGTACAAAACTTGGTGACTTATATGGCACTTGGAATGTGAACAGGAAAAAAATTGAGGACATGATTTGAACAGGCCAAGTGGTCGTAAAAAAAAAAATTGTCACACTCTTGGTCTTCGGTCAAAAATGTTGAGTTAGTATGGACAAAATATTTTAATAAGACTGAATTTGTATTTAACTAGATTACGTTTAATAAAAATACATTTTTTAGATTTAGTCGCATATGCGAGTGATTTACTGGCAGTGTCCTAGCACATTTGTACTTCTTCGCTGCTCTAAATAGTGGTTGCTTGTGGCAACACAGCACAACTTCCTGTGTTTGAATTCTGAGCAGCAAAGAAGAATTGATTTCCGATTTGCAGCGTTAAGCAAAGCTAGCGCGCATAACTATAGGTCTTATTTAAGAAAATTGTATCGGATTGGTACAAGTACTCGCCGATACCAAGGCCAGAATTTTTGGTGGTACTGGTGGAATTTCCGATACTAGTATCAGAATCGGAACAACCCTAGACTTTATGAACTATTTTACTTCCAACTTCGATACTATCAGAGATAAAATTGTAACCATACAGCCGTCAGCTACAGTATTGCATCAGATAGTGCACTATAGATCCCCTGAGGAACAATTCCACTCATTCTCTATAGGGATGCACCGACATGGAAAATTTGGGCCGATGCCGATAATCGATAATTCTTTATACATGAAAGCCGATAACCGATATGTTGGCATATAAATCTAAATCCAATTTTTTTTATATAATTTTTGAGAGCCTGATTACAAAAAAAGTCTCACCATTAAAATCCATTAAACACTTCAGCATAAATCAAACATAAAGTAGCCTTACAAATAAATAAAACAATTCTTAAATAATGTAAACAAGTCACTGGACAACATTACTTAACATTACATGTAAAAAAATAAAATAAAAAATCATGTGCCATGGATATATTAAACGGAATAGCCTCTGCACTGACAATTAAATTATTTAAAGTATGTTAAATTAATACCACTGTTTCAAATAGCAGCATGCAGTTTTAGCGCTGCTGAAGAGCTGAATGAACACCGGTAAACTGAAATGCTTATTATTTATACAACATAATATAATATTATAACTTATATTTGCATAAAAAGATGCAAATGCGCAAGATCTAGAACTAAGTTACTCGTTAATAAGATGTGACACGCTCTTGGCTTATTCCGCAACAACGCGCTGAAACACAACAAATTAAACCAAATAATTCACAACGTTTTATTATAATAGTGTTCTCATTATGATATTACATATATGATAGTCCCAATCATTAGGGCCCGAGCACCGATGGTGTGAGGACCCTATTGAATCTGCTCTGTTTATTATTATTATTATTATTATTATTATTATTAGGGCCCGAGCACCGATGGTGTGAGGACCCTCTTGAATCTGCTCTGTTTATTATTATTATTATTATTATTATTATTATTATTATTATGGCCCGAGCACCGATGGTGTGAGGACCCTCTTGAATCTGCTGTGTTTATTATTATTATTATTATTATTATTATTATTATTATTAGGGCCCGAGCACCGATGGTGTGAGGACCCTATTGAATCTGCTCTGTTTATTAGGGCCCGAGCACCGATGGTGTGAGGACCCTATTGAATGAAAATTTTTCTTCTCCTTCTCCAAAATAAATTGGAGAAGAAGGATTTTTGAGGGCCTAAACATGCTCGAAAAGTCATGAAACTTTGCACACACCTCAGAACTGGTGAAAATTTACGTCTGATATAGGTTTCAGAGATGGGTGTGGCAAAATGGCTCGATAGCGCCACCTATTCTCATTCAAAGAAGTGCCCCACCCGCTACGTTTCATGTACATGTACGAAAATCGGTACACACATGTAACACACCAATACCCACAAAAAAGTCTCTTGGAGAAAAATCCAAAACCCAACAGGAAGTCAGTTATTTTAAATTTTCTCATCAAATTTTGTGTCATTTTTGCACTTTTCAAGTGTTGTATTTTAACGAACTCCTCCTAGAGATTTAATCAGATGAACACCAAATTGTCTAAGTCTAATCTAAAGCCCTTTGTGATGTTAAATTGCGAAGATCTAGAGTTTTCACTGAAGGGCGTGTCCGTGGCGGCCTGACAAATTTCGATGTTTCGTCATGAAACAGGAAGTTGCTATAACTGAGGCATGCAATGTCCGATCTGCCCCAAACTTCATATGTTTGATAAGACTCCTGTCCTGAAGAGATCTACGTGCTCATATTCAGTTATAGTCATAGCGCCACCTGCTGGCAACAGGAAGTGACATGTTTTACTCTGTAACAAACTACTCCTAGAGATTTATTGACATCAACATAATATTTGGTCAGTCTAATCTAAAGGCCTTTGCGATGTTAAATTGTGAAGATCTTGAGTTTTCGTTAAAAAGCGTGTCCATGGCAGCCTGACAAATTTCGATGTCTCGCCATGAGAATAGAAGTTGTTGTAACTCGGCCATACAATGTGCAATCTGCCCCAAACTTCACAAGTTCGATAAGAGTCCTGGCCTGAACACATCTAAAGGCCAATATCCCATTATAAGCATAGCGCCACCTGTTGACAACAGGAAATGGCTTGTTTTACACTAACTTAAACATGCAACGTCCAATCTGCACCAGACTTCACATGTTTGGTAAGAGTCATGGCCTGAAGACACCTAAAGGCCAATATTCAGTTATAATCATAGCGCCACCTGTTGGCAATAGGATATGTCAAGCTTTATAGTAACTCAAACATACTATGTTCAATCTGCATCAAACTTCATATGTTTGTTAAAAGTGCTGCCCTGAAGACATCTACATGCCAATATTCAGTTATAGACATAGCGCCACCAGCTGGCAGCAGGTTTGGCACATATGACTAATTTTGACATATTCCTCTATATTTGCCTTTTTAAATGCATATTGCTCACCGTTCCCTGTCTCCCTGAAGCTACCGGTCGGCGGTGAGCCCGGGTGCAAGGGCCTGTTCATTGCTGCTTGCAGCTTTAATTGTTATTAATGTTGTGCATAGCTGTTCGAGCTGCGTGCACTGAAACTTAAGAGCTGAACACTGGTAAACTGAAGCTTGCTGGCAGCTTATTTAACTCAAGGAAATGAATCATATATGAGATTAATCAACTATTTATACAACATAAACATAATATTACAACTTACCCTATATATGTGAAGACGCAAATGCACAAGTGAACTCAGTTACATGCTAACCAGCTGTTGTGGATGCGCTCTCCCCACAACAACGCGCTGAAACACGACAAATCAGACCAAAGAATTCACAACATTTTATTCTTTACGTGTTCTCATTATAATATTATATATATGATTGTCCCAATCATTGTTATTAATGTGCATTGCTGTTCAAGCTGTGTGCGCTGAAACTTAAGAGCTGAATGAACGCCGAGTTTAAACTGAAGCGCTTTGCTGGCATCTTATGAAGCGCTTTGCTGGCAGCTTATTTAACTCAAGGAAAGGCATCATATATGAGATTAATCAGCTATTTATACAACATAAACATAATATTACAACTTGTATGTGCAAAAAGACGCAAATGCACAAGTGAACTCAAACTAACCAGAATGTGTAACTTCTGTTGTGGATGCGCTCTTCCCGCAATAATGCGATGAAACACGACAAATTAAACCAAATAATTTACAACGTTTTATAATAATAGTGTTCTCATTATAATATTATATATATGACAGTCCCAATCATATAGTTATTAATGTTGTGCATTGCTGTTTGAGCTGCATGCACTGAGCTAAAGAGGATCACAGAAGCGAACTATTAATGCTCTATTAGCTTAACCAAACGAATTCTGCTATGAGATAAATCATTATATATATATATATATATATATATATATATATATATATATATATATATATATATATATGTGTATGTATATGTGCATAAAATAAACACAATATTACAACCCACAATTGCACAAAAAGCTGCAAATGCACAAGCGAACTTAACTGTGCTAATCATAGCTCCGTTGTGGATGTGCTCTTCCCATAACAACGCGCTAAAACACAGGCTAACAGAAAGATTCCATTAACTATTTTACTGTTTTATTTTATTATAATTTTCTCATTATGACAGACTTGCCCTGTACATGTTGCACTTCACTGTATTTTCCTTTTCGAAGTGATTCCAATAATATTTCAAGCAATTAAAAACCATCCCGGCGAACAGTACGCATCTGAAGTCCCTCTGTAGGAAATAATGCATTATTATATATAGACTCGGCTTTAATATATCAGACAAATTTTCTTATCGGTTCAATAATGATAACAGAAAAATTAACATTTATCGTCCGATACCGATATGGGGGCCGATATAGCGTGCATCCCTAATTCTCTACTATAGGAGAGGAAGAATTGTATAAACTTGTTAAATCATCTAAACCAACAACATGTATGTTAGACCCTATTCCATCTAAACTACTAAAAGAGGTGCTTCCAGAAGTCAAAGATTCTCTTTTGGCTATTATTAATTCGTCATTGTCATTAGGATATGTTCCCAAAACCTTCAAACTGGCTTTTATTAAGCCTCTCATTAAAAAAACACAACTTGACCTCAAAGATCTAGTTAATTACAGACCGATGTCGAATCTCCCTTTTCTGTCAAAGATGCTAGAAAAGGTAGTATCCTCACAATTACAGGTGCTGGTCATATAATTAGAATATCATCAAAAAGTTGATTAATTTCACTAATTCCATTCAAAAAGTGAAACTTTTATATTATATTCATTCATTACACACAGAATGATATATTTCAAATGTTTATTTTTTTAATTTTGATGATTATAACTGACAACTAAGGAAAATCCCAAATTCAGTATCTCAATATTGAAGACACCCGGTGCCACACTCTAATCAGCTAATTGACTCAAAACACCTGCAAAGGCATTTAAATGGTCTCTCAGTCTAGTTCTGTAAGGCTACACAATCATGGGGAAGACAGTTGATTTGACAGTTGTCCAAAGACGACCATTGACGCGTTGCACAAGGAGGGCAAGACACAAAAGGTCATTGCAAAAGAGGCTGGCTGTTCACAGAGCTCTATGCCCAAGCACATTAATAGAGAGGTGAAGGGAAGGAAAAGATGTGGTAGAAAAAAAGTGTACAAGCAATCGGGATAACGCACCCTGGAGTGGATTGTGAAACAAAACCCATTCAAAAATGTGGGGGAGATTCACAAAGAGTGGACTGCAGCTGGAGTCAGTGCTTCAAGAACCACTACGCATAGACGCATTTCCTTTAGAAATAAGGGTCCCAGAGTCTGGAGGAAGAGAGGAGAGGCACACAATCCCCGTTGCTTGAGGTCCAGTGTAAAGTTTCCACAGTCAGTGATGGTTTGGGGTGCCATGTCATCTGCTGGTGTTGGTCCACTGTGTTTTCTGAGGTCCAAGGTCAACACAGCCGTATACCAGGAAGTTTTAGAGCACTTCATGCTTCCTGCTGCTGTCCAACTTTATGGAGGTGTTATGCTCAGGTGTTATGAGAGCCCAGGTTGCTCTGATAGTGGCCTTCAGCTCATCTGCATTGTTGGGTCTGGTGTCTCATCTTCCTCTTGACAATACCCCATAGATTCTCTATGGGGTTCAGGTCAGGCGAGTTTGCTGGCCAATCAAGCACAGTAACACTATGGTCATTGAACCAGCTTTTTGTACCTTTGGCAGTGTGGGCAGGTGCCAAGTCCTGCTGGAAAATGAAATCAGCATCTCCATAAAGCTTGTCAACAGAGGGAAGCATGAAGTGCTCTAAAATTTCCTGGTAGATGGCTGCGTTGACTGTGGACCTCAGAAAACACAGTGAACCAACACCAGCAGATGACATGGCAGCCCAAATCATCACTGACTGTGGAAACTTCACACTGGACTTCAAGCAACATGGATTCTGTGCCTCTCCATTCTTCCTCCAGACTCTGAGACCTTGATTTCCAAATGAAATGTAAAATTTGCTTTCATCTGAAAAGAGGACTTTGGACCACTGAGCAACAGTCCAGTTCTTTTTCTCCACAGCCCAGGTAAGATGCTTCTGACATTGTCTCTGGTTCAGAAGTGGCTTGGTAGCCCTTTTCCTGAAGACGTCTGAGCATGGTGACTCTTGATGTACTGACTCCAGCTTCAGTTCTCTCCTTGTGAAGCTCTCACAAGTGTTTGAATCGGCTTTGCTTGACTGTATTCTCAAGTTTGCGGTTATCCCTGTTGCATGTGCACCTTTTCCTACCCAAATTCTTCCTTCCAGTCAACTTTGCATTTAATATGCTTTGATACAGCACTCTGTAAACGGCCACACCTTTCAGTAATGACCCTCTGTGACTTACCCTCTTTGTGGAGGGTGTCAATGTTCGTCTTCTGGATCATTGCCAAGTCAGCAGTCTTCCCCATTATTGTGGTTTCAAAGAACAAGAGATATCCAGAATTTATACTGTAGGGATGGCCATTTATTCAAACTCAAATGTAAATATTCTAATATTTTGAGATACTGATTTTTGACTTTCATGAGCTGCAAGCTCTAATCATCAAAATTAAAAGAGATAAACATTTGAAATATATCAGTCTATGTGTAATGAATGAATATAATATACAAGTTTCACTTTTTGAATGGAATTAGTGAAATAAATCAACTTTTTGATGATATTCTAATTATATGACCAGCACCTGTATAATATAGAAGTTTCACTTTTTGAATGGAATTAGTGAAATAAATCAACTTTTTGATGATATTCTAATTATATGACCAGCACCTGTATATCCGGAAATAACTCCAAATTACTTGATCGAGTCAGTTAAATCAGGTAATGATATTTGCGGGTTGGTTATAGTTAGCAAAATATCATCCGCATAAAGCAGTATCTTTTTTTGTCTGTAACCAATACTAACACCATAGATTTTTTGATTATTTCGAATGTAAATTGCCAGGGGCTCTATCGCTATGGCAAATAACAGAGGGGACAAGGGGTAACCCTGACGGGTCCCCCTATGAAGCACAAATGAGTCAGAGAGAATGCCATTAGTTAATATGACTTAGGTGACGTATAGAGCAATCTGACCCATTTTGTAAAGTTTTCACCAATACCAAATCTATACATAACATAATATATCAAATATATAACTCCACTCTACCCTATCGAATGCTTTTACGGCATCCATTGCTACTAAGATTCCAGGTATAGGGTTATGATCAAGGTGGCATATTAAATTAAATAACCTTCTAGTATTGTAGTAGGTGTGGTGGCCTTTTATAAACCCTGTCTGGTCTGGGTCATATACACGACTGGTAATTAGGTCGACGTGGCAACATGGTCTGATAGAGTAATCGGTCCTATATTAGATTTCTCAGCCAAACTTATAATCTGATTTGAAAAGAATATATAATCAATACGTGAAGCAGTTTGATGGGGGTAGGAATAAAATGTGTAAGCCTTAACAGTGGGATTTAAAAATCTCCATATATCAATCAGACCAAGCTCCTGACATGAAGTTTTAATATTATTAGCAGTTTTAGAGGCTGTCAACTGCTGGTGATTTATCCTTATCTGGGTTAAGGTAACAATTAAAATCACCCCCAGAATTACATTGTTACAGTCTAGATATGCTATTTTATTATAAACCTGAGCAAAGTAATCCTCATCATATTTGGGGCATATATATTTGCCATCACAACCTCCTCTCCATACAATAGGACCTTTATTATGACTGTTCTACCTTCTTTATCAGAATAACTTGTTTGTAATTAAAATGGTAAATTTTTGTGGATCAATATTATTACGCCACTCCTTTTGGTGGAAAAAGATGAATAATAAAGTTGGCCAACCCAGTCTCTGCTGAATTTTTGGTGTTCAAGATCTTTTCAAAGTATTTAAAGCTGCAGTCCGTAACTTTTTTTGGTTAAAAATGATCCAAAATCAATATTTGAACAAGTACATAACCAGCCAGTGTTCAAAACTATCGCCTTACTTTAGCCCGATTCACAACGGTTAGCTTATAATGATGTTTTCTAATTTGAGTGGTACGGGTAGGTTTTCATTCGAGCATGGCACTGTGTCAGTACGTCACGTCTGTAAACATAAAGAAGTTATCCCAGCTAGTATGCTATCATATGTGAGGATCCTGCAGGTGACGGAGCAGCTAGAATAATTAAATCTATCATTTTGATGGCGGTTTGTAATCCAGAAAGGATTATGTGTTTATGAAACATATGTGAATGAAATTAAATTATATTCCAGTTTTAAATGTGCTTCTGATTACAGATAGCCTGGGATTACACAAGATTTGTATTTTAACCGCACAGGTAGTTCCAGGTCAGTATAATCACGTTCTATATTAATGCGCTTCCTATAAACATTGGTAAGCATAGTAACATACAGTTACAGGTGAATAGTACTACAGACGAAAATAACCGCCATTTATCGTTCTGGTAAAATATTGCAGCACAAATATTGTTAACATCTTTAATATGTGAATGCTGAGAAATGACCATGGCATAAACGGGATAATCAACAGCTAGTTGTGCATTAAATGATTTGAATGCACTTCGCGGAGGCAACCACCCTCTGCTGCGCATCGGGCGGTTCTTCGCCTCCACGTCGTGCATTCAAATCGTTTAATGCACAGCTAGCTGTTGATTATCCCTTACATACACATATATATATATATATATATATATATATATATATATATATGTATATATGTATATGTATAAGGTTTTGTAGCCAGAGACTCACACATGCTTTGTACTATCATAAAAAAAGAGAAAGAAATCTTATATCTGAAAAACTAATTATTATTGTTTAGCACGTTATTAAAATCTATTTCTGAACAGAGTAGGCTATTAATAATAAACATGTTCTAAACATACTTAGCCTTGTAGCATTTATCATGTTACAGTTTACACTCATATTACTTTTATTGTTTTATATAGAGCGTGAAAACATCATCGCGCCGTAAGAAATTTAAAAACAATGAATCGCCTATCATATTCAAAATGTTTTAGACGATTTCAATCATTGTAGTCAGGAATTATAGTTTGGGAAAAACCCAACTATGATTTTGTAGTCATATAGTCTAGTATGTATGATTTTATAGTAGCCTATGATATGATTCTGTAACCACAGACTCAAGCATGCTTTGTACAATAAAACTATGTACTTTGTACTGTACAAAATGATATTTTATATCTAAAAAACTAATTATTATTGTTTAGCACGTTATTAAAATCTATTTCTGAACAGAGTAGGCTATTAATAATAAACATGGTCTAAACATTCTTAGATGCGTAGCATTCATCATGTTGTCGTTTGGGAAAAACCCAACTAATGGTTAGTAAATCTGTTCAAGTTTATGTCACAATAAAACGTTAACTAATGCAAAAAAAGAAACATTACTTACTCATCAGATAGATCTCCTCTACTGGATGAAATCGTGTTCTACTTTCGAGGGAAATCCTCCCTTCACTCAGTGCGAACAGCAACAGTAGCCGCGATGAGGATCTCCTGGCTCTTTGTTTGTGTTGGGTGTTTGCACGTGCGCACGTCCCACGTGGCTATTTACATATGAACAGCGCGAGCGGGATCGCATTATAGATAATGAGTCAAACGGGACAGACTGAACATCGTGTTGGTTTCATACGGATTACTTCATCACAGGATGTTTGTTTTCGATAAGACATGCTTCATTCAAAGTAGACACTTCAAGCTTTCTATAGATATAACTCTCATGTCTCTGTGCTGAGTATTTGCTGAGTTACAGTTCATTTTAGTGACGCGTTTCTAAAAAAAAGTTTGCGGAGAAGACAGAGAGCGCACCCTGTTTGTTTTCTTATTTTTCCAAAAGCACAAAGTTGTGTTGTTATTGTGAGTGTACAAAAATAAAAGTAGACACTTAAAAGTTTTGATTGTTGATTTTGGTCACACAAATAAGTGTTATACATCAGAGTATTTTTAGTGTCTTTTTTTTTTTTAAAAAACCTATCTGGTAGAAGCGGCTACTGAGAAGCTTCGAGGCCTTTGTTTACTGCTGAAGCCGGACCTCGAGACCGCGGCCTCGCCTACTGACGCTACCCACACAAGGCGGCGTCACAAGCGGTGTGAGAGAGGACAGAAGCGCGGTAAGCGCGGCGGTATACGAGCTAGGCTGAGGGAAAACCCCACAAGACCGGCTCTTCCAACACTCATGCTCTCAAACGTTCGCTCTCTGGAAAACAAACTGGACTTAATTCAACTCAGTCGATCTACACAGCATGAGACAAGGGATTGTTGTGTGTTTGTTTTCACTGAAACATGGCTGAACGACAACATCCCGGACTCCGCCATTCAGCTGAGATTCATCACTGTCTGGTAAGACTCGCGGCGGTGGCTTGTGTGTGTACGTCAACAAAGAATGGTGTAACAATGCTGCGTTAGTATCAAAACACTGTTCATCGCTGGTGGAGTTTATGTTTGTGAAGTGTCGACCGTTCTATCTGCCGCGAGAGTTCACGGCCATTATGATTGTCACGGTATACATTCCCCCGTGTGCAAACGCAAAGGACGCGCTTCGCGAGCTGTACAGCGCCATCAGCGAACAACAAACAAATAACCCCGACGGCTTTTTCATCATAGCCGGTGACTTCAACCACGCAAACTTAAAGGCAGTTTTGCCAAAGTTCTACCAACATGTGAACTTTGCAACAAGGGGAAATAACACACTGGACTTTGTTTACACAACAGTTAAGAGCGCATACAAAGCTGAACCCCGCCCCCACCTCGGGTACTCGGATCACATCTCTGTTATGCTAATCCCAGCATATAGACCACTTCTGAAACTCACCAAACTGGTTCACAAACAGATCAAGGTATGGCCAGACAATGCCACCTCAGCACTTCAGGACTACTTCCAGGACACAGACTGGAACATGTTTAAAGAGGCGGCCACCTACAACAACCACACAGACCTGCAGGAGTACACTGAAACAGTGACTGCTTACATCCAAAAGTGCACTGAGGATGTGACAGTCACCAAGACCATCACCACACGTGCCAACCAGAAGCCATGGATGACTGCAGAGGTTCGTGGGCTGCTAAAGTCCAGAGATGAAGCATTCAGATCAGGAGATAAAGCAGCCCTCAAAACAGCAAGAGCCAATCTGTCCCGCAGCATCAAAAATGCAAAACGGTCATATGCTCAAAAAATCAGCAATCACTTCACAGACAGCAGTGACACGCGGAGCCTGTGGCAAGCTATTCAGACCATCACAGACTACAAGCCCCCGCCACAGGCCTGTGATGACGACACATCCCTCCCAGATGCACTCAACCACTTTTACTCACGGTTTGAAATGCAGAATGACACACCTGCACAAAAACTGCCCACACCACCCAACGACCAGGCGCTCTGTCTGTCTCCAGCCGATGTAAGGAAGACCCTATCTAGGATCAACCCACGCAAGGCTGCGGGTCCCGACAACATACCTGGCCGTGTACTGAAAGACTGTGCTGCACAGCTGACAGATGTCCTAACAGATATCTTCAACACCTCGCTGAGCCAGGCAGTCATCCCCACATGTCTCAAATCCACAACAATCATACCGGTACCAAAGAAATCACCTGTGTCCTGTCTAAATGACTACCGTCCCATAGCACTGACTCCAATCATAATGAAGTGCTTTGAGAGGTTAGTCATGCACAACATCAAAACCAGCCTCCCCAACACACTCGACCCGCTCCAGTTTGCATACCGTCCGAACCGCTCTACGGACGATGCAATTTCCTCCACTCTCCACCTGGCTCTTACCCACCTAGAAAATAAAGACTCCTACGTTAGAATGCTGTTCATTGACTTCAGCTCAGCATTCAACACAATAATCCCACAACAGCTCATAAATAAACTCAACCTGCTGGGCCTTAACAATTCCCTCTGCAATTGGATCCTGGACTTTCTAACCGGAAGACCTCAGTCAGTCCGTGTCGGCCACAACACCTCGAGCACTACCACACTGAACACAGGTGCCCCACAAGGCTGTGTGCTCAGCCCGCTGCTCTTCACACTGCTGACCCACGACTGCACTGCCAAGTCCAGCTCCAACCACATCATCAAGTTCGCTGATGACACAACAGTGGTAGGTCTCATCAGCAACAACGATGAAATGCACTACAGAGAGGAAGTGGCACAGCTGGCGAAATAGTGTGGCACTAACAACCTGTCCCTCAATGTGAGTAAGACAAAGGAGGTTGTGATGGACTTCAGGAGAAACTCTGTTGATCAGCCCCCACTGATCATCGACAGCTCGCCTGTAGAGAGAGTCAGCAGCACTAAATTCCTGGGGGTGCACATCACAGAGGATCTCACCTGGTCCACCAACACCATGTCACTCTCCAAGAAGGCACAACAGCGCCTACACTTTCTCCGCCGGCTGAAAAGAGCAAGTCTCCCTCCACCCATCCTCACCACTTTCTACAGGGGCACCATTGAGAGTGTGCTGACCAGCTGCATCACTGTCTGGTACGGGAACTGTACTGCAGCAGACCGCAAGACCCTCCAGCGGACAGTGAACACAGCTGCAAGGATCATCGGTGCCCCTCTCCCCTCCATCCTGGACATTTTCCTCACACGATGCTCCAGCAAAGCCAATAGCATCGTGAAGGACTCAACACATCCCTCCCACAGTCTCTTCCAGCTCCTACCATCAGGAAGACGATACCGGAGCATCAGAGCCCCGCTCTGCCAGACTGCTCAACAGCTTTTTCCCCCAGGCTGTGAGAGCCCTGAACTCAAATCACCCCGCCCCTCTCTGAGCCCCCATACAAACCCCCTACCTCCTGCAACATGTAACGTGCAATTCGAAGTGTGCTACACACAGGTGAGTGGGCCTGTACAAACCACCTGTAGTAGCACACTCTCCTCCTCTATGCGCACTAGTCACTTTTCACACACACTGCTGTGTGTACACAAATCCCACAAAAAGAACTCAGTAATATATGTATGTTTACATGCTCATGCACTACAAATCATCCTGTATTGTTCCCCAGCCAGCTGCTTGAACCCAATGTTTCTCCTTGCACATGTACAGTATTTATCTGAAGCATTCGTATAGTTTGTATAGTTTGTATTTTTTAGTTTGTATAGGTACTTTTTATAGATGGTATATTTATAGTCAAAATCTATCAGTAGGATAGTTGTGTATAGGTTTATATTGTCTTACTCCATTGTTGTATGCCTGTATTTATGTAGCACTGTGGTCCTGTGAGGCACGACATTTCGTTCCACTGTATGACCCCCGCATGTAGCGGAATGACAATAAAGCTCAACTTGAACTTGAACTTGAACTTGAACTTTAACTTGGTATCGCCGGCGATACCGTCGACCCCAGAGAGTTAATGGCTGTGTGCTGAGTTATTTTGAGGGGACAGCAAATTTACACTGTTATACAAGCTGTACACTCATTACTTTACATTGTAGCAAAGTGTCATTTCTTCAGTGTTGTCACATGAAAAGATATAATTAAATATTTACAAAAATGTGAGGGGTGTACTCACTTCTGTGAGCCACTATGTATATAATTTACTGACTGTAAGCTTTTGAATGGTTATAGTGTATAAATGCTGATCTTTGGATATTTCTATTAATCAATTATCAATTTCTATTAATGATTTTTTTTAACTGTTTTAAATATTGATAATAATAATAATAAATGTTTCTTAAGCAGCAAATCAGAATATTAGAATGATTTCTGATGAATCATGTGACGCCGAAGTGTAATGATGCTGAAAATTTAGCTTTGATCACTGGAATAAATAAAATTTTAAAATATATTCAAATAGTTATCAGTTATTTCAAATCAGTTATTTGAAATAGTAAAAATATTTCGAAATTGTACTGTTTTGCTGTATTTCGGATAAATGTTTTTTGGATTTTTGGTTTGGGCCACTACCCCTCAAAATGTCTGTGCATGGCCCTGAGTACAAGTATTGTATCGATTGTAATTTTCTGTTTCTTACGTTCAGGGCTCTTAATAATTGAACTCCTCTGTACCTTACTGATCTTCACATCTACACCCCTTCATGCTCCATGAGATCTTCACTCTGTTATTTTATGTACATATTTATTTATTTTGTCTTAACATGTATTTTCTTGACCAGACGACTGTTCTGATGCTCTTACGGCACATTTTTCTCATTTAGAACATACCAAAAAGAACAGAAAAAGTGCTTGAACTTTTGTTCAAAAATGTAAGATGTAAACCTGAAAATTTTGTTTCTCTAATTATTATATTGTGTCCTCATAAACCATATACTGTGTGCCATGTAGACACAAACACACACAACAGAGCAGCATCCACTAATCCTTCCTTGTTCTCATCAGATTTTTCTTTATTATATAAATACAGTTTAACAATTTGCTTCATAGATGTCTTTTACATTTTACCTAGTGAGAGTGAAGGACAACAATCTTCTTCCCATTCTGCTGGAGGAGTTTCCACAGGTGCAGCTCTCTCCTCATACTGTGTCCCACATGTGGAAACAGCAGCTCCTACAGATTGACCAGCTCAGCTCCTCCCAAAACCAAAACAGACAGACCCAGTCTAAACTTTTAAAACAAGTGAGAGCTCTAACACACAGAGAAACACACTGTTTTTATGGCCCATAAGCTGCTAAATTTAAATTTGTTTTATTTAATTTGCATTATTATTATCAGCATACTGTCAGCATGGCAATTAAAGAACTTCCTGTATAATATAAACATTTAAAATGGCTAAATGTAAGAAAAAAATGTGGATAATGTATTCCACGCCTTCTGGGGCCTTACATTGTCATAATGTGGCGGCAAAAAAGATAAAGGTTTTATTCACTTAAAATATTGCTGTCTGCCAGAGCTCTTAATACTTGTTGATACACATGTAGTGGAAAGCTTTTGTAGTAAGTAATATATACTGCATAGTTGCATGTAATAATAAGCAATAAATCTAGTCACATGTTCACAGATTTATGTTACCAACTTATATCTTGGCTGACTACTGATCAGTGTGCAAAAGTTAATTGTGTTTCAGCACTGAATGGGTTCACTTTATTTGTATTTGTAGCTAGAAGAAGCTCATAAAAGACATGACATGTTGATGCAGATAATCCACAAAGAAAAAGAACACAACCGTCGCCTGGTAAGGGCATACTCACAATAAAGACACACAGACTAAAGAGCAAGAGCAATTCAGAGGGTACACAAAACTAAGAAGCTTATGTCTGTATATGTTTCAGAGAGAGTTCAGGGAGAGGATCCAACAGCAGAAGTCAGCTCAGAATAAACTTAGAGAACAAAGGCAACATGTTGCTCGTGCTAAAAAATATTACAGCGTCTATCATGCTCAGCTACGTGCCAGACTGATGCAAGCAAAGACACAAGAAGAGCAAGTAAGTGCCAAATCTTCAGCCACTATTATAAGTGCTTGCTAAATTGTTTTAAACCATAACCCTTAGCATTAAACGCCTATGGCCTGCAGACTAACTGAAATCTAATGCAGCTGCAGAATTTCCCTCACACAGATGCAGTTTCTTACATCCACTAGAGTTCCTCTTGTTGGTATCGTTAAAGGGGGTTGCACACTAAAGGATGTTTACAGCACCATTTCACATCTTTTCCAAGTCTCATTGTTTTCTATATATGGAGTATACGAGAGATTAGGCAATGATTTGATGTTGTGACTCTGTATGGCAAGCCGTTTTTACTTTCATCCATTAACAGGATATGAATTCTTGATATCCGCAATTGAAATTTTACTAGTTAAAATATTAATTCTTGATATCAGGAATTGGATTTCTGCTAGTAACAATGGTTATTTTTTATATCATCAATTACATTTCCACTAGCAATGTTAGTTCTTAATTTCTTACTATTTCACATATCAGGAATATGATTCTTACTAGTAAAAGCCTTTATTTTTTATATCAGTAATCACGTGGTTACTAGTGCAAATGTCTATTCTTGATATCAACAATTGAATTGTTACTAGTAAAAATGTTCAGTTTCGATATCAGTAATTTGATTGTCACTAGTGACTGTTAATTTATGTTACAATAAATGTGATTTTTACTAGTAAGAATGCCATTTTAGATATCAGAAATTATATTGATATCGAAAATCAATTTTCAAATATCAGAAATAACAAATGTAACATGTTGAAATTCATTTACAGATATCAAGAATTTACATTTCAACTAATAACAATTGAATTTTTGATTTCAAGAATTCGCTTTTTTTGGGGTCATGTGATGCTTTACATTTACATTTACATTTATGCATTTAGCAGACGCTTTTATCCAAAGCGACTTACATTGCATTCAAGTTACAGTTTTTACATTTTATCAGCTCTTGCTTTCCCTGGGAATCGAACCCATGATCTTGGCGTTGCTAGCGCCATGCTCTACTATTTGAGCTACAGGAAAGCTTTGAGAGCGGCAAAATGTGTCTGACCAAGCTCCTCGCCGTATAGCTGGAATTTTTGCGAAACAGTCGTCCTAATTGTATAAAAAGTGTATAGAATTGAGGATCAAGTGATCGGGATGTCCCTCGATGCCTTTTGGTCACAATCAGATTCGACCAGCAAACAAGCTAGAAGAAATACATGCCAGAATAAGACTGCTATTGCCAAGCAAGATGGCAATAACCCAGGCCCAACTGCCTCTAACGAAGCTGCATTATTGGGATTATTATATCTGCATTATTTTTTTGAGATCCCGACCACATTGAATATGAATGCAAAGGACGGACGGATCAAACTGGAAAGAGCGCGCCATACTCCACTGAGAAAGGAAGGTGAACATCTGAGATCGAGACCCGTGATCGTTCAACTACACAATTATAAAGACAAAAGACTGATCTGATCCTAGAAGCAGTGAGACGTTTGGGTGACTATTAAGGGGGAAAAAAGTGACGTTTTTTTCAAGATGTCTTGGCTAGCGTGCAGAAGAGAGCGGAGACGGCCAACGAAGATTACGGTAAGCAGGATTCAAATATGCATTCATCTACCCTGCCACTATAAGTGTGTTCAAAACAGCCGGTGAAGGCCAGGACAAAGGTTGTACTTCCTTCGCCAGCTAAGGAAGTTTAACCTGCCACAGGAGCTGCTGAAACAGTTTTACTCAGCTGTCATCGAGTCTGTTCTGTGCACATCAATAACTGTCTGGTTTGGTTCAGCTACAAAATCAGACATCAGAAGACTACAGAGAACGGTTCAGAATCAGAATGAGCTTTATTGGCCAGGCATGTTTACACATAGGCTACAAGGAATTTGTTATAGTGACAGAAGCTCAACAGTGCAACAGAAAGACAGCAACAGGACAGGACACAGAGCAAAAACACAATATATAATATAGACAATTATGTGTGTACAGGTCTGATATGTGCAAATTTGAAATGAAAAAATAAGTATGTGTGGTGAATAAATAATGTGTAATAGTGTTGTGTGTTCCACGTTTTATGTCCAGTGTTCATGAGATGGATTGCCTGAGGTAAGAAACTGTTCCTGTGTCTGGTCATTCTGGTGCTCAGAGCTCTGTAGCGTCGACCAGATGGTAACAGTTCAAAGAGGGAGTGTGCTGGATGTGAGGGGTCCAGAGTGATTTTGCCAGCGTTTTTGCTCACTCTGGATAAGTACAGTTCTTGGAGAGTGGGGAGGGTTGTACCAATGATTCGCTCAGCAGTCCGGACTACCCTCTGTAATCTTCTAAGGTCAGATTTGGTAGCTGAGCTGAACCAGACAGTTATTGAAATGCAGAGGACGGATTCAATGATGGCTGAGTAGAACTGTTTCAGCAGCTCCTGTGGCAGATTGAACTTCCTCAGCTGGCGAAGTAAGTACAGCCTCTGCTGGGCCTTTTTCACAATGGACTCGATGTGGTTGTCCCACTTAAGGTGCTGAGAAATTGTGTTGCCCAGGAATCTGAATGACTCCACTGCAGTCACAGTGCTGTTCATGATGGTGAGTGGGGGGAGAGCAGGGGGTTTCTCATGAAGTCCACGATCATCTCCACAGTTTTGAGCGGGTTAAGCTCCAGGTTAAGACTGCACAGACAGCCAGCTCCTTAACCTCCTGTCTGTAAGCAGACTCGTCATCGTCCTGGATGAGGCCGATCAGTGTGGTGAGTGAACGGCGCGTTAGCATTCGTTAGCCAGTTAGTTTGTCACTCACGGTTCCATTCGTTTTTCTATTCGCATGTCAGACACTGTAATATACTCTGGTTCACTCCCTGCTTACCGTGGCGATGAGATTCAAAGCAGACTTTCGTCACTCAATGACTGGATGTCTAAGTGGTGCCCGCAAAATAACATAGCCTTTATAGACAATTGGAAAAAATCTTGGGGCAGACCTGACTTGTTGAAAAGAGATGGTGTTCATCCCTCCTGGGGTGGTGCCGCTCTTCTCTCTAGAAATATGGCACATAGTCTTAGAGTTTGTATTTGACTAACTGGAGCCCAGGTAAGGAAGCAGACAGACTGGCTAAACTGACCGTCTGCTAGCCGCCTCACATCACAGAAGTCAGTTAATTCTCAGCTCATAGAGACTCTTTCACCTAGATATCACACTATAGACTGTGTCTGTTCCCCGAACTAGAAAATACAGAAAACATCCAAACCAAAGTAATAGTAACAATTTAATTGATGTTCAACAAATAAAAAAAACAGATATAATACAGATAAACACATGATAACGCTTGGCTTATTGAATATTAAATCCCTTTCTACAAAAGCACTTTTTGTAAATGATATGATCACTGACCATAAACTAGATGTGCTTTGTATGACAGAAACCTGGCTAAAACCAGATGATTACATTACTTTAAACGAGTCTACACTCCAAGATTACTGTTACAAACATGAACCGCGTCCAAAAGGTAAAGGGGGATGTGTTGCTACAATTTATAGAAATATTTTCAGTATTTCTCAGAGGTCGGGTTTCAAGTATAATTTGTTCGAAGTAATGGTGCTTCATGTAACGTTATCCAAAGAAACAAGTTTTAATGATAAATCCCCTGTGATGTTTGTACTGGCTACTATATACTGGCCACCAGGGCACCATACAGACTTTATTAAAGAATTTGCTGATTTTCTATCGGAGTTGGTGCTGGCTACAGATAAAGTACTAATTGTTGGTGATTTTAATATCCATGTTTATAATGAAAAAGTTTTGTTGGGATCAGCATTTATAGACATTCTAAACTCTATTGGTGTTAAACAACATGTGTCAGGACCTACTCATTGTCGAAATCATACTCTAGATTTAATACTGTCACATGGAATTGATGTCCGTGGTGTTGAAATTTTGCAGCACAGCGATGATATCTCAGATCATTATCTAGTCTCCTGTATATTCCATATATCTAAAGCTGTAAAGCCAACTCCTTGTTACAAATATGGTAGAACCATCACTTCTACCACAAAAGACTGTTTTATAAATAATCTTCCTGACTTATCTCAGTTCCTCAGCATATCCAATAGCTCAGAACAACTTGATGATGTAACTGAAACTGTGGACTCTCTTTTCTAGCACTTTAGATATGGTTGCTCCTTTACGCTTAAGGAAGATTAAGGATAAGAGTCCAACACCGTGGTATAATGAGCACACTCGCGCCCTAAAGAGAGCAGCCCGGAAAATGGAGCGCAGCTGGAGGAAAACAAAACTAGAGATATTTCGTTTAGCTTGGCGGGAAAGTACCCTATCCTACAGAAAAGCGTTAAAAACTGCTAGATCTGATTACTTTTCATCTCTTCTAGAAGAAAAGAAACATAACCCCCTGTATTTATTCAATACAGTGACTAAATTAATGAAAAATAAAGCATCGACAGGTTTGGCATTTCCCAACAGCACAGCAGTAATGACTTTATGAACTACTTTACTTCCAAGATCGATACTATCAGAGATAAAATTGTAACCATGCAGCCGTCAGCTACAGTATCGCATCAGATAGTGCAGTATAGATCTCCTGAGGAACAATTCCACTCATTCTATACTGTAGGAGAAGAAGAATTGTATAAACTTGTTAAATCATCACCAACAACATGTATGTTAGACACTATTCTATCTAAACTACTAAAAGAGCTGCTTGCAGAAGTCATAGATCCTCTTTTGGCTATTATTAATTCATCATTGTTATTAGGATATGTCCCCAAAACCTTCAAACTGGCTGTTATTAAGTCTCTCATTAAAAAACTTGACCCCAAAGATCTAGTTAATTACAGACCGATCTCAAATCTCCGTTTTCTGTCAAAGATACTAGAAAAGGTAGTATCCTCACAATTATTTTCCTTCTTAGGGAAAAATGGTATCTGTGAGGAATTCCAGTCAGGATTTAGATCATATCATAGTACTGAGACTGCTCTCATTAGAGTTACAAATGACCTGCTTCTATCCTCTGATCGTGGTTGTATCTCTTTATTAATTCTACTGGATCTTAGCACTGCGTTCGACACGATCGACCTCAACATTCTTTTGAATAGACTAGAAAACCTTGTTGGCATTAGTGGAAGTGCCTTAGCATGGTTCAAATCGTAGTTATTTGACCGCCATAAGTTCGTAGCAGTGAATGAAGAGGTGTCATATCAATCACAAGTGCATTATGGAGTACCTCAAGGCTCAGTACTAGGGCCGTTACTTTTCACACTTTACATGTTACCCTTGGGAGATAATCAGGAGACATGGTGTTAGCTTTCACTGCTATGCTGATGATACTCAGCTCTATATTTGTTCGCGGGCCGGTGAAACACACCAAATTGAGAAACTAATGGAATGCATAGTCAATATAAAAAAACTGAATGACGAGTCATTTCTTACTACTAATTTCTGAAAAAAACAGGGGTTAATTATCGGACCTAAAAACCCCACATGTAATAACCTAGAACACTATCTAACACTTGACGGCTGCTCTGTCAATTCTTTTTCATCAGTTAGGAACCTAGGTGTGCTGTTTGATAGCAATCTTTCATTTGAAAGCTATGTTTCTAGCATCTGTAAAACTGCGTTTTTCCATCTCAAAAACATATCTAAATTGCGACCTATGCTCTCAACGTCAAATGTAGAAATACTAATTCATGCGTTTATGACCTCAAGGTTAGACTATTGTAATGCTTTATTGGGTGGTTGTTCTGCACGCTTGGTCAACAAACTACAGTTGGTGCAAAATGCAGCAGCTAGAGTCCTTACTAGAACCAGGAAGTGTGACCATATTAGCCCGGTTCTGTCAACACTGCACTGGCTTCCTATTAAACATCGGATAGATTTTAAAATCTTGTTAATTACTTATAAAGCCCTGAATGGCTTAGCTCATCAGTACTTGAGTGAGCTCTTATCACATTATAGTCCTCCATGTCCACTGCGTTCTCAAAATTCTGGCCGTTTGATAATACCTAGAATATCAAAATCAACTGGGGGCGGCAGATCCTTTTCCTATTTAGCGCCCAAACTCTGGAACAATGAACAAGTCAGTTTAAATCTAGATTAAAGACACATCTCTTTATCCTGGCATACACATAACACACTAATATGCTTCTATTATTCAAATCCGTTAAAGGATTGTTAGGCTGCATTAATTAGATCAACCGGAACCGGGAACACTCCCCATAACACACGATGTACTCGTTACATCGTAAGAAGAATGGTATCTACGCTAATATTTGTCTGTTTCTTTCTTATTCTGTTTCTCAGTCCGTATCCGATCAGATGGTGGATCAGTACCAAGAGATGATGTCTGCAGCCCTGATAGTCAGCGGAGAGCCCCCGAGACATAAATTTAAATTATAATAAACAAACAAATATATATTATAAAAATACACAGAGAAACAATAAATGCATTAAACTGTAGCGTCAGAACGAGTCAGACAAAACTAAGTTTCGATTGGAGCATCGAAACATGAGGAGCTGAAATTCCAGGACAACAGGACAACGTCGTAAAGATTCCTATCTCTGACTTCTGGAGCAAGCCTAACTAACAAGCCTCTTTCACAGAACAGCTCGCAACATTAAGACAAAAGAATACTTATTGATAAGTGTTCTACGCAGGAAGGAGATTGTCAAATTTGGGGTAAATAGTCAAGATTAATGGTCAAAGAGATGGCCATCACATGGCGTTCCACAAGAGAAATCACAAGCTTCTTTAGATTGACTTCTCCCCCACACATACAAGACAAAGAACCAGACTGAAATTCCTCTGGCCAAAGAACATTTCTTTTTGGCCTCCACAGAACTACACAGAGACTTTCTTTTTCATATGCACATAAAACCATCCTAAAGGACAATGCTAGGCATAACACTATATTATGTATGTAACCACATATTAGACTATCATGTTTTAAGCACATATCATGTATGTCTTTCTAATAACTATTGAATGACTTTAAGGTTAGTCGGGTTTGGTATGTATGAGTTTGACATTTCTAGCTTGAAATGTTTCTTTCAATTAATTCTGTGTCAAATGTATCATATTCTGGTCATAGAAATCATGTCCAAAAGTATACTTTGCAAGAGTGTGTAAAATTCAGACCATGTGACTGATAACAGGCTGATTTATGATGGAAGGAACAACCCTAGCTAAGACAATAGCTAATTGGTCAAAACACCAAATGGGATGTGTCCCAAAGCCGAGTTTAAGAACTCAGGACACCATCAAATCTCTCTCTAAGCCCCCTCTTCTCTTCCCTTCTACCCTTCTTCTTCTCGCCACAGCGTTTTGACGCTGTTTTAGCGCTCTTTGAGCGTGCTCTGGCCTACAGGCCAGTTGCTACTTAACACCACGATGAGAAGAAAAACCACCTAGTCTCGTTACTCATTTTATTCTTTTACTTTAGTTTCTTTTCTTTCCGTTGAGTCTCGCGTTCAAAAGTTAAGTTTGCCGCAAAGTCCAGCGACTGCACCCGCTTCAAACTTCAACCAGAAACGGACTCCAAGACCATCCTCAGCCAACGGCCCAACCATTGGCTTCCCAAGACATCGCTTCAAAGACTACTGAACTTCCAGCCAATCACCAACTCGGGAAAACCCCTTTCCTGAAACGACGACGAAGACAAAAGGGAATCCCTGTAACACAAAGGCAACGCAAGTACAAACTCCAGATTATAACTGAGCTGGTGTATTTAATATAAATTTTAGCCTCATTGAGAAACTCAACGCGAGGGTTAATTAAGTGATTGATGGTTGTTCAGGTCTATGCAATAGCACATATTGCTGTAAACTTGGGATTTCACATTCTCATTCTCTAAACTCATCCTTTCTCTCTTTCTGCATCGTGTGAATGTGTGAATGCGTGTGTTCATGTTAGTGTTAGTTTATGTCTTAGGTTTATATAAATAAAGTCTTATTTATATTTAAAAGAGAAGTATCTTGTGTTTCGTGCTTACAAGTTAATGTCTTAATCTGCCGATCTTGTTACTGTGCTTATTAATAGTGTTTTCACTATATTTTGGATTTTAATATCCAGTGCAGAATTAATGTTATACGGCTCGTTCAGTGAATCGCTCAGTGATCAGCCGCAAAACAGTGATTCTGTTCAAATTCCCTATAAAATCATTAATGATTCCCTTTGAGCTAAATTAAATTATATTTATGTATAAAACCCTTACAAAACTATACATTACAATTATAGCAAATGAATAAATCATATAAATGAAAAACTTCAAATAATGAATAAAACACAAATATAACAAATTAAACATTCAATTATAAATTAAAATGCTCCATCGGGACAAGACCATGGGAATCAGATAAGCCTTTTACACAATCTGACATGGCTGCAGTTGGAATTGAACTGCGGGTTTTGTCTGGCCGGAGGAGAACTTGCCCCCCGACTGAGCCTGGTTTCTCCCAAGGTTTTTTTTCTCCATTCTGTCATAGAGGGAGTTTTGGTTCTTTGCCGCTGTCGCCTCTGGCTTGCTCAGTTAGGGGACACTTCATTTCTAGCAATTATCGTTGATTTGGTTGCACAGATACTATTTAAACTAAACTGAGCTAGACAATGACATCTCTGAATTCAATAATGAAATGCCTTTAACTGAAAATTGAGAAAATTGAGTATTTAATCTTATCATTATACATTACTGACACTCTATTCTCCAATTTGATACTGTTAAGTGCTTTGACACAATCTGTATTGTTAAAAGCGCCATATAAATAAAGATGACTTGACTTTAGATGTGCAGTTGTTGGTGTAGAGGTAGAAGAGCAGTGGGGAGGGAACGCAGCCCTGAGGAGCACTGACAGATGGAGGTGGGGACCGAGAGCTGAGTTACTTTATTCTGAAGGATGATGGTGTTGAAGGCAGAGCTGAAGTCTACAAACAGGATCCTCACATAAGTCCCTGGTCTGTCCAGATGCAGATAAAGTGCAGTCCCGTGTTGACTGCATCATCTACCGACCTGTTTACTCTGTAGGCAAACTGCAGGGGGTCCAGTAAGGGTCCAGTGGAGGCCTTCAAATAAGCCAAGCCAGTCTTTCAAATGATTTCATGACCACAGATGTTAGAGCCACAGGTCTGTAGTCCAGTAATTTTGGGTTTCTTTGGGGCGGGACTGATGACAGAGCATTTGAAGCATGAGGGGACTTCGCACAGCTCCAGTGATCTGTTGAAGATCTGTGTGAAGATGGGGGCCAGCTGGTCAGCTCAGGTTTTTATGCAGTCTGGTGACACACCGTCTGGGCCTGGTGTTTTCCTTCTTTTGTTCTTTCTGAAGACCTGGCGCACGTCATCTTCCCTGATCTGAATTGCAGGTGTGGGGGAGAGGGGGTTAGCTGGAGGTGTTAATGGTTTTGTGGAGAGGTGTTCAGGGCGGCTGTGGGTAGGGGTGGGCGATATGACCAAAATCTTATATCACGATATGACTAATTTTATATCACGATAACGATATATATATATATATATATAATATATATATATATATATATATATATATATATATATATATATAGTATTTTTTTCTATTAAAAAAGTTTGTATGATATTAAAATCTTTGATACCATAGAATTTTCATAATCCTTGTCACCAATGTCAATATCAAACTAATACAAGCCTAAAAATTGCCCCCCCCCAAAAAAACCTCAAGCTCACTGAAAATAAATAAACAGTCAGCTATGAAATAAGTATAAGAAACTAATTGCAAGCAATAGGACAAAAAAACACAATAAATAAGAAACGCTACATACATTGTGTAAATTAATTAGTCTTCACTGTGTAAGTTATATCTATCTATCTATCTATGGAAGATATAATTAACACGTGTATTATGTATAGATTATATATATATATATATATATATATATATATATGTATATATATGTTTTTATTATTATTCTTATTAAAGTTACAAAAGTGATTTAGTCAAGAGCAGTGATGATTAATATGAATGGCAGACAGAACGAATATTGGACAGCTTCCCCTTTAAGACCGAAGTCCGGATCCAATACTATTACATTTGCGTTTTCTCTTTCAGCTATTTTCTCTTTCTTAAGACCTAAATCGGTGTCTTTATGAGAATACTTGCCAAGACGGGGATTCTGACGCATATAAGTGTGTTTATGTAATCGTTCAAAGCCAATAAAGTGGCCAAAAAAAAGGCGCGGTCCTCTCACATAGAAACAGAGACAGCGCACACATATAGCTCTGTTGTTTGTGTTTCAACGGCTTAAAATCGGTTGTGTTAAAACTGCAGTGCTTAAAAACGTGTGCCCATGCTACAGATGTAGTCCCTCGTTTAGGAACGAGCTCCTCATTTTGTTCTGGTCGTTCTCCACCTGGTTCTGTCTTCCCTTCACGCCCCGTGGTGGTGTGTAAAGATCTCATCATCCAAATGATTAAAAAGTATTACCGTAAACAATGTATTTTGCGACACCACGAAATAAACGATAGAACATAATATGAAACGATAGACCTTTTTATTTCGTCCATCCGATATATATCGTCATATCGCACACAGCCCTAGCTGTGGGGTGTTTTTTCAAACCTGCAGTAGAACTCATTCAGATCGTCTGCCAGTTGTTAATTCTCCAGAGTGCTGGGGGATGGTGTCTTGTAACTGGTGGTATATTTCATACCTTTCCACACTGAAGCAGAATCACTGGGAGAGAATTTGTTCCTTAGCTTGCCAGAATAATTCCTCTTTTCCACTCTGATCTCCTTTTCCAGTGTGTATTTGGCCTATTTATACAAGACTTTATCCCCCTTTCTGTAAGCATCTTCTTTGACCTGACAGAGCTGTCTGAGTTTTGCAGTGAACCATGGTTTGTCGTTGTTGTAAGTTAGATGAGTCTTGGTAGGAATGCACATATCCTCACAGAAACTGATATAAGATGTTACAGTCTCTGTGAGCTCGTCCAGATCGTTTGCAGCAGCTTCGAAAACAGTCCAATCAGTGAGGCCGAAACAGGCTTGTAAAACCCGCTCTGTTTCATTAGTCCATCTTTTAACAGTTCTTAGTACAGGTTTAGCTGATTTCAGTTCCTGCCTGTAGGATGGTATAAGATGAACCAAACCGTGATCAGAGAGTCCTAAAGCTGCCCATGGGACAGAGTGATATGCGTTGTTTATTGCTGTGTAACAGTGATCCAATATATTACTGTCTCTGGTGGGGCATGTGATGTGCTGTCTGTATTTTGGCAGTTCGCGGGAGAGATTTGCTTTATTAAAGTCCCCGAGAATGATTAAAACAGAGTCCGGGTGTTTTTGTTCTGTGTCTGTGATCTGATCAGGGAGTTTCTGTAAAGCTGAGCTCACGTGCGCTTGCAGTGGAATGTAGACACTCTCACAAATCTCCCGTGGCGAATAGAACTGCTTGCAGTTAATGAAGAGCGTTTCTAGATCTAAACAGCACATCTTCTTTAACACAGTTACATCTGTACACCACCTCTCATTGATGTAAAAGCATGTCCCACCGCCGCACGATTTCCCCGTGGATTCTGCGATCTGCTCTGATCAGATGGAAATTAGGCAGATGTAGCACGCTGTCCGGTAATTCATCCTTCAGCCAGGTTTCCATGAAACGCAGAGCAGCAGAGTTTGAAAAATCCCTGTTTATCCGGGAGAGCAGGAGTTCGTCCGTTTTGTTGGGTAGAGAGTGGAGATTCGCCTGGGGGAAGCTAGGCAACGCCATTCTAAATCCGCGCTGACAAAGCTTCACAAGCGTGCTGGCTCGCTTCACGAGTGTGCCGGCTCTCTTCCCCCATCTGCGTGTCCTGAAGCGTTTCATCAGAGCTACGGCTCCGCCAACTACAATGTCCAGCAAAACATCAGAATAATCAAAAACCGGTAAAAGAGTTTGTGGTGTGTTCTGCCGAATGTTCTGCAGGTCATCCCTGGTAAAACTGATTGTGTTTGAGAAACAAAAAACAGGAGAAACAAACAAAAACAGTACAAACACTGAAGAGCAAAGCACTGTAGCTGCCATATGCGGCGCCATCTTGATCTGTTTTCGGACTGCTGAAAGGATTATTGGTGCTCCCCTGCCCTCCCTCCAAGAACTGTATACATCCAGAGTGAGGGAAAGGGCTCAGAAAATCACTCTGGATCCTTCACATCCAAGTCATCCCCTTTTTGAACTTTTGCCATCAAACGTTCCGCGCTACAGAGCCCCAAATACCAGGACAGCTAGGCACAAGAACAGTTTCTTCCCCCAGGCAATCTACCTTATAAACAGTTCAATGTTCCCCACATGAGCAAAATGTGCAACAACCTTATATTTATTTGTTCCCACCTCCATCCTAGCACATCCCTGCATCTCTTTCTATTCTGTTCCATTCTATCATCTATAGCACAACTGTACGTACAATTTATTTACTTTTCAATTTTTGTCTATTTATATTTACATATGTGTATTTTTTATTCTTATCTTATTTTTATTGTCTGTGTGTTCTTGTCTCTGTGTACTGGAAGCTTATGTCACTAAAACAAATTCCTTGTATGCGCAAGCATACTTGGCAATAAAGCTCTTTCTGATTCTGATTATTGATATCAACAAAGGCAGTTGATATGTGAAATTGCCCTTGCAACTAGAGAAAATGAAATTACTGATATCTAAATAGTAAAAATACTTTTACAGATATCTAGAAATGCCATTTTTACCAACAGCTACAGTAATGAGTTCATGAATGTATGTCACTTCACTTTCACTTTCACTTTCAATATTAATTGAACTGGTTTTCCTATAATCCTATTTTTAGCATCAGTGTAGGCTAAAGACAGCAGAAGAACATCCGTGCACAGAAATGGCTCCTTCTTTTATTTATTCGTTTAGTCAGTGAAACATAAAATTATATTATGTTTTTTTTTTTTGTTTTTTTTTTTTTTGTTAATTGTTTAAAAAAAATAGTTTCATTCTGTTTCTCTTTTATTGACCACCAGGTCCTTCAGATAATTAACCCTCAAGCATTCTTCATATAACAACCCTTAATCTGTCCTTTGGGCACGAAAAAAGTTTTTATTTTATTTTAGTATTATTATTTTTTTAATAAAAGTCATATCACCATCCTCAATAAAATAAAATCTATCAATTTATGCAATTGTTTGGTGTTTTTAGTGGGGTTTTTTTATTTACCTCTAAAAGTACCATGATTTAATGTAAAATATTTTTGTTACGTTTAATATTTATTTTACTTAAGTAAAAAAAATTAAATAATTCCAGTAAGTTCAGACAGCCAAAACCTAAAAATTTGGTGACTTTGGTGGCATCTGGTGGCTAATGATGTATAAAAATATTAAAAATATCAATAGCCACTAGCTGGCAGTAGTTTTCTATGGAAGTCCGTTTCAGCCACTGAATTAAAAAAAAAAAATTAAAAAGATAATTGCGACTTTTTATCTCACAATTCTTTTTTTTTTTTTTTTTCAGAATTGCTAGTTTATATCTCGCAATTCTGACTTTATAACATGCAATTGCGAGTTAAGTCAGAATTGTGAGATATATACTCGCAAATCTGAGTACATATCAGTCTTTTTTTCCCTCTTCAAAATTGGACTTTATAACTCGAAATTGCGAGTTTATATCTCACAATTCTGAGGAAAAAAGTCAGAATTGCGAGGTATAAATTCGCAATTGTGAGGAAAAAAAGTCAGAATTGTGCGTTTATATCTCGCAATTCTGACTTTATAACTCACTATTGCGAGTTTATACCTCGCAATTCTGACTTTTTTTCTCAGAATTGTAAGATAAAAAGTCACAATAACCATTTTTTTATTATTATTATTCAGTGGCGGAAACAGGCTTCTATAGTTTTCAATGATGTTTGACACATTGAGAATGTTGTATAGGCTCACATGTGTGTGTTTGATCTGCATTGTGTTGGATTTATTGGACTAATAATAATAATAATAATAATAATAATAATAAACAAAACAATCATTGAATTTTAGTGTTTCCCATGAATTTCCTATGGGAGAAATTTAGGAGGTTTTATTTTTTTCAACCACTTAACTTTGTTGAATCGAGTCCTCTATTTTTTTTTTTTTTTTTTTTTTTTTTTTTTGAGTGTTCAGGTAGCAAATGTAGGAAAAGTCAGAACCGCTCAGATTAAGGAAACTATAAAAAAAAAAATAATAATAATAATAAAAAAAGATTTTGCTCAAATTTGTCCAGAAGGATTTTTACGTAAAATATGCTTATTTTTATGTTATATTTAATATTTCTTTTACTTCAGTAAAAAATATCATTGCAGTAAGTCAAGTCAAGTCAAGTCAAGTCACCTTTATTTATATAGCGCTTTTACAATACCGATTGTGTCAAAGCACTTAACAGTATCAAATTGGAGGACAGAGTGTCAGTAATGTATAATGATAAGAATAAACACTCAATTTTCAATTTTCAGTTAAAGGCATTTCATTATTGAATTCAGAGATGTCATTGTCTAGCTCAGTTTAGTTTAAATAGTATCTGTGCAATCAAATTGACAATAATCGCTAGAAATTAAGTGTCCCCAACTGAGCAAGCCCGAGGCGACAGCGGCAAGGAACCAAAACTCCCTCTGTGACAGAATGGAGAAAAAAAACCTTGCGAGAAACCAGGCTCAGTCGGGGGGGCCAGTTCTCCTCTGGCCTTTAATATTACAGACGTCCTGTGGTAAAATTACATAACTCCTTCTAAAACAAATTCTTAAACCATGCCATTCATTCACACAGAGGCATGCAGAACATGCAGACTTATTAGCGGCATGCACTGATTGCTGCTGTCGCCTTTATTTCTGCTGTGTGATAGACTGTTAGATTAATCCATATCGGGTAAAAATGCCCAGAGCCTATCACAATTTTTAGGCTTGTATTAGTTTGATATTGACATTGGTGACAAGGATTATGAAAATTCTATGGTATCAAATATTTTAATATCATAACTTTTTTAATAGAAAAAAAAATACTATATCGTTATATATATATCGTTATCGTGATATAAAATTAGTCATATCGTGATATAAGATTTTGGTCATATCGCCCACCCCTACCCACAGCCGCCCTGAACACCTCTCCACAAAACCATTAACACCTCCAGCTAACCCCCTCTCCCCCACACCTGCAATTCAGATCAGGGAAGATGACGTGCGCCAGGTCTTCAGAAAGAACAAAAGAAGGAAAACACCAGGCCCAGACGGTGTGTCACCAGACTGCATAAAAACTTGAGCTGACCAGCTGGCCCCCATCTTCACACAGATCTTCAACAGATCACTGGAGCTGTGCGAAGTCCCCTCATGCTTCAAATGCTCTGTCATCAGTCCCGTCCCAAAGAAACCCAAAATTACTGGACTACAGACCTGTGGCTCTAACATCTGTGGTCATGAAATCATTTGAAAGACTGGCTTGGCTTATTTGAAGGCCTCCACTGGACCCTTACTGGACCCCCTGCAGTTTGCCTATAGAGTAAACGGGTCGGTAGATGATGCAGTCAACACGGGACTGCACTTTATCTGCATCTGGACAGACCAGGGACTTATGTGAGGATCCTGTTTGTAGACTTCAGCTCTGCTTTCAACACCATCATCCTTCAGAATAAACTAACTCAGCTCTCGGTCCCCACCTCCTTCTGTCAGTGCTCCTCAGGGCTGCGTTCCCTCCCCACTGCTCTTCTACCTCTACACCAACAACTGCACATCTAAAGTCAAATTAAGTCAAGTCAAGTCATCTTTATTTATATGGCAGATTGTGTCAAAGCACTTAACAGTATCAAATTGGAGAATAGAGTGTCAGTAATGTATAATGATAAGATTAAATACTCAATTTTCTCAATTTTCAGTTAAAGGCATTTCATTATTGAATTCAGAGATGTCATTGTCTAGCTCAGTTTAGTTTTATATAGTATCTGTGCAACCAAATCGACGATAATTGCAAGAAATGAAGTGTCCCCAACTGAGCTAGCCAGAGGCGACAGCGGCAAGGAACCAAAACTCCCTCTGTGACAGAATGGAGAAAAAAAAAACCTCTGACCAGACGAAACCCGCAGTTCAAAAGTTTATATTTCTATTTTAATTTTGTTGCAATTTCTAACAATAGTAGTATTATGTAGTTAGGTATTTTATTCTATTTTAGTTATTTTCTTATTTTTTTTAGTTTTATTGTTTTCAATCGAGGTTTTCACTGGGGATATATCTCTGGGGGTCATCTGGGTGTCCTGGTCTCCGCTGACGATCAGGGCTGTAGACATCATCTCAGACAAATATTAGCATAGATGCCATTCAACTTACGATGTAACGAGTACATCATGTGTTATGGGGAATGTTCACGGTTTCCGGTTGATCTAATTAATGCAGCCTAACAATCTTTAACGGATTTGAATAATAGAAGCGCATTAATGTGTTATGTGTACGCCAGGCTAAAGAGATGGGTCTTTAATCTAGATTTAAACTGACAGAGTGTGTCTGCCTCCCGAACAGTGAAAGTGAAGTGACATACGGCCAAGTATGGTGACCCATACTTGGAATTTGTACTCTGCATTTAACCCATCCAACGCGCACACACACAGCAGTGAACACACACACCGTGACGTCACCTTTATTTATATAGCGCTTTTACCAATACAGATTGTGTCAAAGCACTTAACAGTATCAAATTGGAGGACAGAGTGTCAGTAATATATAATAAGATTAAACATTCAATTTTCAGTCAAAGGCATTTCATTATTGAATTCAGAGATGTCATTGTCTAGCTCAGTTTAGTTTAAGTAGTATATGAGCAATCAAATCGGCGATAATCGCTAGAAATTAGGTGTCCCCAACTGAGCAAGCCAGAGGCGACAGTGGCAAGGAACCAAAACTCCCTCTGTGACAGAATGGAGAAAAAAACCTTGGGAGAAACCAGGCTCAGTCGGGGGGCCAGTTCTCCTCTGACCAGACGACACCCACAGTTCAAAAGTTTCAGGTTCTAACGATAGTAGTATTATGTACTTGGTATTTTATTATATTTTTAGTTATATTTTTTAGTTTTAATGTATTTTAATCGAGGTCTCCGGGGGTCATCTGGGTGTCCTGGTCTCCGCTGATGATCAGGGCTGCAGACATCATCTCTTGGTGCTGATCCGCCATCTGATCATAGGAAAGAAACAGACAAATATTAGCGTAGATGCCATTCTACTTACGATGTAACGAGTACACCGTGTGTTGTGGGAAGTGTTCCCGGTTCCGGTTGATCTAATTAATGCAGCCTAACAATCCTTTAACGGATTTGAATAATAGAAGCGTATTAGTGTGTTATGTGTACGCCAGGGTAAAGAGATGGGTCTTTAATCTAGATTTAAACTGACAGAGTGTGTCTGCCTCCCGAACAGTGTTAGGTAGATTGTTCCAGAGTTTGGGTGCTAAATAGGAAAAGGATCTGCCGCCCGCAGTCGTTTTTGATATTCTAGGTATGAGCACACACCCGGACCAGTGGGCAGCCATTTTATGCTGCGGCGCCCGGGGAGCAGTTGGGGGTTCGGTGCCTTGCTCAAGGGCACCTCAGTCGTGGTATTGAGGGTGGAGAGAGCGCTGGACAGTCACTCCCCCCACCTACAATCCCTGCCGGCCCGAGACTCGAACTCGCAACCTTTGGATTACGAGTCCGACTCTCTAAATAGGAATAGGATCTGCCGCCCGCAGTCGATTTTGATATTCTAGGTATTATCAAACGGCCGGAGTTTTGAGAACGCAGCGGACGTGGAGGACTATAATGCGATAAGAGCTCGCTCAAGTGCTGAGGAGCTAAACCATTCAGGGCTTTATAAGTAATTAACAAGATTTTAAAATCTATCCGATGTTTGATAGGGAGCCAGTGCAGTGTTGACAGAACCGGGCTAATATGGTCATATTTCCTGGTTCTAGTAAGGACTCTAGCTGCTGCATTTTGGACTAACTGTAGTGTGTTGATCAAGCGTGCAGAACAACCACCCAATAAAGCATTACAATAGTCTAACCTTGAGGTCATAAACGCATGAATTAACATTTCTGCATTTGACGTTGAGAGCATTGGTCGTAATTTAGATATGCTTTTGAGATGAAAAAATGCAGTTTTACAGATGCTAGAAACATGGCTTTCAAATGACAGATTGCTATCGAACAGCACACCTAGGTTCCTGACTGATGAAGATGAATTGACAGAGCAGCCGTCAAGTGTTAGATAATGTTCTAGGTTATTACATGTGGGGTTTTTAGGTCCGATAATTAACACCTCTGTTTTTTCAGAATTTAGCAGTAAAAAATTACTCGTCATCCAGGTTTTTATATCGACTTTGCACTCCGTTAGTTTTTCAATTTGGTGTGTTTCACCGGGCCGCGAAGAAATATAGAGCTGAGTATCATCAGCATAACAGTGAAAGCTAACACCATGTCTCCTGATAATATCTCCCAAGGGTAACATATAAAGCGTGAAAAGTAACGGCCCTAGTACTGAGCCTTGAGGTACTCCATACTGCACTTGTGATCGATATGATACCTCTTCATTCACTGCTACGAACTGATGGCGGTCAGATAAGTACGATTTGAACCATGCTAAGGCACTTCCACTAATGCCAACAAAGTTTTCTACTCTATTCAAAAGAATGTTGTGGTCGATAGTGTCGAACGCAGCGCTAAGATCCAGTAGAACTAATAAAGAGATACAACCACGATCAGATGGTGGAAGCAGGTCATTTGTAACTCTAATGAGAGCAGTCTCAGTACTATGATACGATCTAAATCCTGACTGGAATTCCTCACAGATATCATTTTTCTCTAGGAAGGAATATGATTGTGAGGATACTACCTTTTCTAGTATCTTTGACAGAAAAGGAAGATTTGAGATCGGTCTGTAAATAACTAGATCTTTGGGGTCAAGTTGTGGTTTTTTAATGAGAGGCTTAATAACAGCCAATTTGTGTGCTCATTATACCACGGTGTTGGACTCTTATCCTTAATCTTCCTTAAGCGTAAAGGAGCAACCGCATCTAAAGTGCTAGAAAAGAGAGAGTCCATATTTCCTGTTACATCAAGTTGTTCTGAGCTATTGGATATGCTGAGAAACTGAGATAAGTCAGGAAGATTATTTATAAAGCAGTCTTTTGTGGTAGAAGCGATGGTTCTACCATATTTGTAACAAGAAGTTGGCTTTACAGCTTTAGCTATATGGAATATACAGGAGACTAGATAATGATCTGAGATATCATCGCTCTGCTGCAAAATTTCAACGCCACTGACATCAATTCCATGTGACAGTATTAAATCTAGAGTATGATTTCGACAATGAGTAGGTCCTGACAAGTGTTGTTTAACACCAATTGAGTTTAGAATGTCTATAAATGCTGATCCCAACGAATCTCTTTCATTATCAACATGGATATTAAAATCACCAACAATTAGGACTTTATCTGCAGTCAGTACTAACTCCGATAGAAGATCAGAAAATTCTTTAATAAAGTCTGTATGGTGCCCTGGTGGCCTGTATACAGTAGCCAGTACAAACATCACAGGGGATTTATCATTAACACTTGTTTCTTTGGATAACGTTATATGAAGCACCATTACTTCGAACGAATTATACTTGAAACCCGACCTCTGAGAGATACTGAAAATATTTCTATAAATTGTAGCAACACCTACCCCTTTACCTTTTGGACGTGGTTCATGTTTGTAACAGTAATCTTGGGGTGTAGACTCGTTTAAAGTAATGTAATCATCTTGTTTTAGCCAGGTTCCTGTCAGACAAAGCACATCTAGTTTATGGTCAGTGAACATATCATTTACAAAAAGTGCTTTTGAAGAAAGGGATCTAATATTCAATAAGCCAAGATTTATCATGTGTTTATTTGTATTATATCATTTTTTTATTTGTTGAACATCAATTAAATTGTTACTATTACTTTGGTTTGGATGTTTTCTGTATTTTCTAGTTCGGGGAACAGACAGTCTCTATAGAGTGATATCTAGGTGAAGGAGAGTCTCTATGTGCTGAGAGTTAACTGACTTCTGTGACGTGAGGCAGCTAGCAGACGATCGGTTTAGCCAGTCTGTCTGCTTCCTGACCTGGGCTCCAGTTAGTCAAGTAAAAACTCTTAAGACTATGTGCCATATTTCTAGAGAGAAGAGCGGCACCACCCCAGGAGGGATGAACACCATCTCTTTTCAACAGGTCAGGTCTGCCCCAAAAATTCTTCCAATTGTCTATAAAGCCTATGTTATTTTGCGGGCACCACTTAGACATCCAGCCATTAAGTGACAACAGTCTGCTATGAATCTCATCACCCCAGTAAGCAGGGAGCGGACCAGAGCATATTACAGTGTCTGACATCGTACTTGCAAGTTCACACACCTCTTTAATATTATTTTTGATGATCTCCGACTGGCAAAGTCGAACATCATTAGCGCCTACGTGGATAATGATCTTACTGAATTTACGTTTAGCATTAGTCAGCACTTTTAAATTTGCCAAGATGTCAGGCGCTCTGGCTCCTGGTAAACAATGGACTATGGTGGCTGGTGTCTCTATTTTCACATTCCGTACAATAGAATCGCCAATAACTAGAGCACTTTCATCAGGTTTCTCAGTGGGTGCTTTACTGAGTGGGGAGAACCTGTTTGATGTTCTGATCGGAACAGAAGAGTGGTGTTTTGACCCGCGACTATGCCGCCTCACTGTCACCCAGCTGCCCTGCTGCACGGGCTCAACCGAAACCGAACAATGTACAGGATTCCCTGAACTAGTCGCATCCAAAGCAGTATCTACAGCCCTCACATTCTTACTATCCTCAACTAAAGTTTGGATGCGTGTCTCTAGTTCTAAAACCTTCTCTGTCAGCCTAACTATTTCCCTGCATTTATCACATGTGAATCCCTCGCTGCTGACAGAGACAGATAAACTATACATGTGGCAAACAGCGCAAACAACAATAGCAGGAGAAGAAGCCATTACTCACCGTGATTGATGAATGATACCAACTTAACTTAACACTTACCACTGTTGTTTGATGAGCTCGTGAAAAACGGAGCGAGGAAAAAATAAAATAATAATAGGCGTGAATAGAAATGCAAATGGAACCACGAGTGACAAGCTGCACTCGCGGTTTTTAAAGGCGAACGATCAAATTAGTTAGATTAGTTTGAAAGATAACACCAGAAATATGGTGGGAATTAAGTTATATATTATCACTTTAGACAAAAGGGATTGAAAGTAAGGTAGAGATTCAATAAAAAGCGAAGGTACACGGAGCTACAATCAGCTTCCACACTCCGCACAGACACTTGAATAGCAAACATTTTTATAGGTTAACATTAGCTGCTACTAACATATTTCAGATGATAAGCCATATTGGAGGTCGATGAATGATAGGTGAGCTTGGATGTCCTGCCTGATGTACTGTATTACTATAGACTAGCTGTTAACAATCTGTCTGTCATGGACTGCATGACTTCACTAGGGGTGTCCCCGAAACGTCGACGATTCAATTCGAGGAGCCTGATTCGACTCCCAATCTCGCAGTCGAATATTCGCGGGGTGTTATGATCATACCATTTTGGCTATATGGGGGTGCTCAGTGTCTGATTTCACATTGAACTACCGGTTTTCTCCCAATAAGTTAATATACAGCCTATGATAATGCTGTAAATAAGAATCTTAAAATAAATTAGCTTTAAATAAATATTTTAACGTGCGTGAATAAATCCAACTTCCCCTATAGATTAAAGTTTCGATTTCTAATCCGTCACCGACAGAGGAGCATTCTTGGTGGCAGGGATTTAAATCTTTAACAAGACTCAAACTGACACAGGCAGAGTGGAAGACTTCGTTTTTTTTCTCGATCAGGTAGGGTATATAAGTATATTATTTATTTCGTATAAGATGCCTTCGGTTGAGTTACGCTACAGTAAAGCGCTTTGTAGTACGGTGATTATCTCTTCAGCGTGCTCAAAACAGAAATGCAGAACGTTATAACTACGATCATATATATAACGTTATAATGAGAGCACTATTGTACATTTTTTTTGTGAATTCTTAAGGGTTTTGCTGACGTTTAATGTTAACTATCTTTTAATCATAACATAAAACATTATTTACCCCGTTTGTATCTACGATGCGTCCGTTACACATTGTCCCTGTGTATTTATGATGGTCGAATGTCTGACTTGACTCTTGGTAATATATTTTGCCCCGCCCCCAAATATATGATTCGACTATCAGTCGACTATCGGCATGATTCGAAAATTCCGATTCGACTATGAAAATCCTTAGTCGGGGACACCCCTAGACTTCACTAGTGTGGATTTTTTTTTTCTGCGACTAATAAACCACCCTGAGTACCCTAGCAACCACATAGCAACATACTAGCAACCACCCTGGGTACACTAGAAACCGCATATCAACACCGTAGCAACCACCCCAAGTATCTTAGCAATTGCATTGCAACCACCCTGGGGACCCTTTCAGCCACCATAGCAACCACACCAAGTACCCTAGCAACTGCATAGCAACATTCTAGCAATGACCCAGAGTATCTTAGCAACCACCCTAGCAACACCTCAGGTACCCTAGCAACTACATAGCAACACCCTATCTAAAATTAAAATAATTATCTAAAATAACAACTGGTTCTGTACAGTAAAAAGTAAGCACACGTCAAGCACTGCCGTCACTGTAATATTTTACCCTAACTGTGGTCAAATAGCTGGAACATTAAACATTTATACAATTTCTCTACTTACGAGTGAAAATGTCACAGTTACAGCTTTATTGAGCAATGGTGTCAACCATCCCTTGATTCTGCAATCAAGTTTCAGATGTGATTGAGTTGTATTTACCACTGTGGCCTTGCGGCTTATCACATGATGATAATAGCCATTTTGGTTGACTACCTACTGCATAGCGTTTTTGAGAGCAATGCTGAAACTTGAGCTGGGTTGAGCTCATGAGCTAGGTCCTTATAATCCACATCTGGGTGCCTGCTGCTTCTTCCTCTGTAACTCCTTAATGGCAGCAAAGGAATCTTGTGGGAGACCATGGGTGGTGAGATCGATTTGGAGGCGGAAAGTCCTGACAGTCATCACTTTGCATAACACACTAATACGCTTCTAATATTCAAATCCATTAAAGAATTGTTAGGCTGCATTAATTAGGTCAACCAGAACCGGGAACACTTCCCATAACACCCAATGTACTTGTTAAGAAGAATGGCATCTACTCTAATATTAGTCCATTTATTTCTTACTTCGAGATCACCGTTGCCACCCGATCCAGTCTGTATCAAGATCAGATGGTCACTGCAGTCACCCGGATCCAGTCCGTATCCAGATCAGATGGTGGATCAGCACCTAGAGACGACCTCTGCAGCCTTGAACGTAAGCGGAGATCAGGACACCTAGATGAACCCCAGAGACAGATCCCCAGTGAGGACTTCGTCACCTAGACAGCCATCGGGACAAGACCACGGGAACCAAATGAGTCCTTTACAAAATCTGACTTTGCTGCAGTTGGAATTGAACTGCTGTTTCGTCTGGTCAGAGGAGTACTGGCCCCCCGACTGAGCCTGGTTTCTCCCAAGGTTTTTTCTCCATTCTGTCACCGATGGAGTTTTGGTTCCTTGCCGCTGTCGCCTCTGGCTTGCTTAGTTGGGGACACTTATTTTCCAGCGATATCGTCTACATGATTGCGCAGATAATATTTAAACTGAACTGAGCTGGACGATGACATCACTGAATTAAGGCATTTCATTATTTAACTGAAAATTGAGTGTTTAATCTTGTCATTTAACATTATTGACACTATTTTCCTATTCTGATATAGGAAAGTTGCTTTGACACAATCTGTATTGTTAAAAGTGCTATATAAATAAAGGTGACTTGACTTGACTTGACACCCATCACAGATGTTGTGTGCCAGTGAAAACAGATTTGTGTGTTTGTGTTTCTGTGTTTCAGAGAGGCTTAAATGACTCAGACATTTCTTTAAATTATTTAGTAGATCTTTGAAATAGATCTTTGCTTCAATTTGCATTCATAATATAATATATTTAAGTCTAATAAAGAATTGATCTCAAAGGGGGATATTTGGCATTAGAAATGATGAAAACCCCTGATACAGACAGTCTTACAAAGTCACATCATGGGTCAAATAATATAGAAATAGCACCTCAAAGTTACAAGCTGCAGTTGCATGATGTAACCACATTTTGTGTATGCTGTACAAGTCTGGTAGAAGATGTTTTGCTTAGCAAGAAAAAAATGAAGAGAGAACACAGTATAACAATGTTTTTAAAGTATCTTTATAGTCTGGTTGTTTTTAACACAGTATATGCGCATTTTGTGTGTGTGTGTGTGTGTGTGTGTGTGTGTGTGTGTGTGTGTGTGTGTGTTTATTCAGAAGCTCAAGCAGATTTTTGAAGAAGGATTGGAACTACAGAAGGCTCATCTGAGAGAGCAGCGTGCACATACTAAAGAACTGCGTCAAGAGAATTACCGCAAATACAAAGATGAGATTGAGGCCATGGAGAACTACTACAGAGACCAGGTAAAAACAGCATTTATTCATGTGCGTGTTAACATATTGTACAGATTGTCTTTAAAATTAGAAAAAGTCACATTGTTTGATTATGGACAGTGAATACTGTATTTGCTCTTCAGAAGCAAGCAATGCTCAAGATCGAAGTAACAGTAAATGTCGCAAAGTTGTTATTTTTCCAGGAAATTGAATCTGGTATAACCATGTAGGAGTACCTTTTATGATTATTTGATTTTTTTTTTTTTTTTTTTTTTTTTGACTGTTCAGTCAGTTAAATGGCACCTATTATGCAAAATTCACTCTTACATGTTGTTTGAGCATAAATTTGTGTTGGCAGTGTATACAAAACCACCCTATAATGATAAAAATCCACCCGCTCATTTTTTTTTAATCCCCATAAATCATAAGCAGTGTCTCAGAACAAACCGTTTGCAGAATCTGTAAAATTTGACGTCACATTTTACAGGCCCCGTCCACGACTGTTGAAGGACACTGCTGTATTAGCAGAGACCCTGCCCTGAGTGAACCGCACACAATCCGCCATGTTAATCTTCACACCAAAGCAATTGAATTGAATTTCATTTCATTTCATTTCATTTAATTGTACCCATCAACAAAATTTCACATGCAAACTCCACACTAAATGCAATTAAATCTAAATAATAAAAATAAATAATAATAACAATCTAATGTAAATTAGACATAACAGTCTCAAGCAATACTATAAAAAAATACAAATTTAAAAAAAATATTAAATCACTATTATACCATTAAAATAATTTGTTAGCTTGATTCAGAGCATTAATGGTTCTAGGAATAAAGCTGTTCCTTAAACGTGAAGTAAGGCATTAAAATGTCTTATAGCACCTACCAGACGGCAGAGGTTCAAACAAGTGGTGGCATGGATGTGTAGGGTCCTTACAGATGCTGATAGCCTTTGCTAAACAGCGTGACCTATAGATATCTTCTAATACTGGTAGTTCAGGTCTGATTATCCTCTGTAATCGCAAGACAATCCTCTGGAGTGCTTTCATATCATTCACTGTACAGCTAGAAAACCATACAGAAATGCAATATGTTAGAATGCTCTCTATAGTGCACCGATAGAAAGTAATCAGCATCTGTTGAGGCAAACAAGCTTTCCTTAATGTCCTTAAGAAAAACCAATGCCATGATATTTGTGGACCAAGTGATGTCCTCTGAGATATATGTGCCCAAAAAACTTGAAACTGGACACTCTCCACTCTGTCCCCATTAATAAACACTGGAGCATATTCCAGCTGCCGGGCTCTCCCAAAGTTGATAATTAACTCCTTGGTCTTCTCTGTATTAAGGGTCAACCTGTTCCTAGAGCACCAGTTTACCCCTATGAAGGCTGATTCGTTGTTGTTAGTAATCAGACCAATCACTGTTGTGTCATCCATAAATTGAACAATAATTTTATCAGAAGATGCAGGAACACAATCATGTGTAAAGAGGGAATAAAGGATGGGACTCAGTACACATCCTTGCGGCATGCCAATGCTCAGTGCAATCGTCGAAGACAATTGTGTGCCCAATCTCACCACCTGAGGGCGTTCTGAGAAGAAATTCAGGATCTAGTTGCATAGTAATGAATTGAGTCCTAAATCCTGAAGTTTAAGAATGAGCATGCTGGGAATAACAGTATTGAAAGCAGAGCTAAAATCGACAAATAACATTCTTGCATATGTGCCATGTCTGTCCAAATGGGACAAGACAGAGTGAACAGTCAATGAGATATCATCTTCTGTAGATCTGTTTGCTCTATATGCGAACTGATGTGGGTCCAAAGAAGCAGGAATAGCAGTATAAATGTGTGAGAGAATCAGTCTTTCAAAGCACTTCATTATTACTGGAGTTAATGCAACTGGACAATAATCATTCAAGGTACTGATGTTTGTTTTCTTTGGTACTGGAACAATAATTGCGGACTTTAAGCACTTGGGGACTCTTGCCTGCAATAAAGACAGGTTAAAGATGCTTGTAAATACCCATGCTAACTCTCCAGCACAGTACCCTAAGTACCCGTCCTGAAACTCCATCTGAGCCTATAGCTTTCCATGGATTCAGCATTCTCAATGCACACTGTACCTCCTTTGTACTTAATACAATTGCCTTGAAACTGGACACTCTCTCCACTCTGTCCCCATTAATAAAAACTGGAGCATATTCCAGCTGCCGTGTTCTCCCAAAGTTTAAAAGCAGTATTCATGATTGCCTTCACATACATAAACGACTGTTTTTGTAATTTATGTATCTTTTTAACATAAACTTGTGTGTGTTTGACAGTATAAGAACTTAGTTTAGTACTCACATGCCATGTCACAGCCGCTTTCTGTGCGCATGCTTCAGATGTGTGCATTCAGAAAACCGTATATAAGAAGTTTAAACTGATATGGCTTTAAAATGTATGATTTCAGCACGATGGACATGAAAATCCAAACCAAACAGATTCAAGTGTAGCGTCAGTTCTGGCAGGTCACGTTAGTCAAGCTCGCATCAGCTGACTCCCAGCTGATCCACGCCTACCTACAGGGATGCGACACCTATCATAGCGCTCATATAAAAGGTCCTTTAGTATTATCACCAGCTTTTGCGTTGCTCAATCGCTAATTGCCCACCTCCATCCCCGACTCCTCATCTTGTCAGTCAGGATTCAGCCTTCTGATTCTCCTTGAATCAGACCAATTTCTAAAATGTTACATTAAATTATTGAACCTTAATGATATCTGCAATACATTTGTGTTTGTTCTGTTCTGTTTACACTGGTGGGTTATTGCTGCTCTCCCTGCTCTTCTCCATGCTAGACTGTATGGATGCACAGGAGTTCTTGCCCAGAACAGAACCATACCACCCTCTATGCTAATTGTCACATAACCTTTGACGATAGTGGTCCTGACAGAAGTTTTGTTTTGGCAGAGTATATGAGACTAGTGATGTCCGGTTCGCAAATGAATCATTCTTTTTAACTGGTTCTTCTTAGTGAACCCGTCGAACCAGTTCACCAAATCGGACTGAACTGTTTAAAACGGTCCGCGTCACCAGTAAGCACTATTCCACAAATTACTTATGTTATTCACTATTTTAACATGCCTGACACTCCCTCTGACTCGAAATAAACCAATATCCCGAGTTATTCAGTTACTCCGACAAGTGCACTGACTTGAACTGCTGTGAAAAGGGAACTGATGATGAGCACGAGCAGAGCAGCTGATAAACTGAGCATGTGTGCAGCGTGCCAGGAACTAATGAATGCCTACTGCTACTGCTAATTGGTTGCAACAGTTTTCAGATCAGTTTTTACACTCAGCCGAGAACGGTTTCTTTCAGGACACATCTGATTTGAGAACTGATGAACTAGCTGATGATACTGTGCATGCTTGTAATTTTTCAATAGGACAAAAAACATGTTATTCAAGTATTTTGCTGAACATCAGATAGTGTGATAATATAAAACATATTGAAAATTATGTTTATGAATTAATTACTGTCCCTGTATGAGGATGTGTTTGGCTCAGCTGCATTACAGTTTTTAAAACAACTGATGGAGCAAATTAAACTATTACTCATTTTTTAATTTTTTTAAAAGATTAATGTATCTGTGTGTCTTAAAGGACTCTGTTTGTTCAGTTGAGGATTCTGTTAGTTATAGGCTAAAGGCCATTGCACACAGTCCAAAATTTTTGTCAGAAATTTTTGCACGCTGAAAAATAAATACGATCTCACGCTGTGTCAGTAACGTTTACACACTGCCTACGAAACTTTTGTCCGTCATTTTAAAAAATTCGGATCGGGTTTGTTTTTCTGCATTTTTCACATCCGTAGCAAGCATTTTGAAAGGTGTTTTGACAATTCAGTACCACTGTACAAGCGAACACCAAAATCCAGAATGGCGATTGTCAAGTTCATCCACTTCGTCTCGCAGCACAAAGCACTGTTAAGATCCTTGCACACTGAGTTCACAGAAATTGCTGGTCTTCTTTTTAAGATGTGGCTCTAGTATCGCTAGCAAAGCATCAAACTGACATCCTGAAGTAAACTTTGAATCGCTTGTGATAATCCCGCTGCTCTTTAATAAGGAGGGGGGACTCTCCTTCCTCTCTATATCTCAGGATTGGATGGACCCAATATTTACTTTCTTTTTCTCTTTTTAAGGGGTTTTTATGATCTCAGTCAGGGATGTTGGACCATAACAATTGACTGTTAGCAAAGAGCTTGACAGGTGATCTGACCAATCAGAACACTGATATTATGTGCCGCCGCTGCTATCCGCCATCTTGCCCAACAGCTACGGCCGGTCTCCATAGAAATCCATGTTAAAATGGGGTAGAAAAGATCGACTGAATTGAAACTTTTTCAATATAACTAAATATATATATATGCAGAGGGTTAAGCTGTGTTGTTGTTGGCTGCCACAGTAACAGCAATAAGCTAATTAATTCCTTTAAAGTACTTGTTTTGCGTACCAGAAAATCTATCACGCCTAGTGCTGTATGCATGACTTGCAGCGCTTAAGTTAAAATACTGAGTGTTAAATAATAAAATAACATGTTAAAACTTGTGCTCTTATCATTCTGTGGACAAAATCCTGTGAACTTCACCCCGATTGAGAGCTGTTAATGCACATGTGCACTCATAAATGTAGCTAACCTTGCATTGCTTCATGTCATCTTCCCACTCATTAAACTACGACAGGTCCTTTACTGCAAAAAGATGGCAATTGCAACACAGTAAACTGTAAACTATGGTGTCATGTGCTTTTTAAAACCATTTTCATAGGTTTCACGTTATATTGTTAGCTTGGAAAATATGTAAATGCGCATGCCCAGTAGCCACAGCTGTATCTCTTCTAGCCTTAACCACAAATCAGACAGGAGAATAGATTAACTTTGGTGGACTTAAACTTGAAAAATGGTGTTCCGCGGTTGAAATAAAATACTTTCTGTTGTTTATTCATGTTTTTTAGTGCATTAAGTACATATGAATAGATGATTGGTTCACGTTTTTGAACTGAGGCAATCTGTCACATTAAAGAGCCACAAAACTAGGGGTGCTCCGATTGATCGGCTATCAATCACTATCGGCCAATAATCGCTTTGGGATGTTTGATCGGTGGTCTCTATAAATGCTGATCTCAAAAAAACAATCACAAGCTGATGCCGTCAGAGGTTTGGCATGACATGTAGCGGCACCGTCTCAGTCTCTGTCCGCCTACTGGGTGCGGGTGAAATAATTATAATGCTGAAGGTGAGGTACAATTCATATTTTTTCATCTGCACTATAAGCGAGCTGCACAGTTGATACAGGAATTGTCACTTGCACAATCAAGGCAGTGTTGCATCGTCACTAAAGTTTAAAAATTGCATTTCTTTTTAATTCTTGCCAGTATTTAACCATTCAGTGCTCGCGCGCTCTCCCAGAGACCGTGCACTCATGCACACTTGCAGTGCACACACATAACGCCAGGTTCACGCATTCTCCATTTGCAGTGCGTATGCTGTGCATATTTTTTCCACGCTCATGTTAACGGATTAAAGCGTTCACATTGTACATGAATGCGGTCCGGCAGTACGTTAACTTCCAGGAGCGGTGCTCTGTTCTGTAGCAGTGCAGAGATCGTTTTCGAGTCTATTTTTGCTGCGCTGCAAGCGCGTCAAATATGGACATGGATTGACACGAAAATGTAGTAATTACATCATAAATTCATATAATTAAAGTCTATTGTGCTTCACAGTCAACACATAAGCTATGGCTTTTTGGCTAGGTTTAAAGGAAAAGAGCACTTTTAGATAAACAAGGCAATAATAGATGTTAATAATAATAGATGTCCTAACAATGTTTGGATTTGAAATCAAAGTAATGGATAAATGTTGTGTCTGTAGTAAACCGCCTTGGATCAGTTGCAGACTCCTGTGTGAAAGCAAAATGAGAGTCTGTGCTGCTTCTGCATCACTTACGTACCGCACATGGACTGCATACGCACTGTAAACGGAATATGTGTGAACCTGGCTTAACCCTCTGGGGTCTGAGGTCATTTTGGGGCCCTTGAGATGTTTTGACATGCCCTCAAAGACACATTATTGTGCACACTGATCTAACCACAGAGATGTGAACAGACTTTGAGTCATTCCTGCAACAGATTCTGTTCAACAAGTGAAACAAGTAAATCATACCTGATATTTACGTGTGTTGTTTAAGTGTTTCTGCTTCTTTCCATGGATTCAAGAAGAAAAAAAAACATAATCAGTAGTCAAGGAGCTTGTTTTACCACAGAATATCAGTGTAGTTGAACATCTGATGTTTAGGGGTGTCCCCGACTAAGGATTTTCATAGTCGAATCGGAATTTTCGAATCATGCCGATAGTCGAATCATATATTTGGGGGCGGGGCAAAATACATTACCAAGAGTCAAGTGCATTTCTGTTTTGATGACCAGTAGAATGAAGCAGATGATAGCAGGTTTTTAATCAATGGGATTTAACTCTTATCTCACATAGAATTCGCGTTGTTATTTATATAACATAACATTAATATTACCACTTATAGGCTATCTGCACTAAATCCCCCGAATGCACATGAACGCGTCTGCGCGGCTCTGAATGAACTCTTGTGGACGCGTTCTTCATGCAATAACATGCAGAAACACAACTAAACAATAAAAAAAAAAAAAAAATCACAGGGTTTAATTATAACAGTGTTCTCATTATAATGCTATGTTTCAGTATATGACAGTGCCAGTCATAGTTATTAATATTCTGCATTGTTGTCCTGCTCACCGAGAGATCACCGTACTACACAGCGCTTTACTGTAGCGTAACTCAACCAAAGGCATCTTATACGAGATAAATAATATACTTATATACCCTACCTGATCGAGAAAAAAAACTAAGTCTTCCACTCTGCCTGTGTCAGTTTGAGTCTTGTTAAAGATTTAAATCCCTGCCGCCAAGAATGCTCCTCTGTCGGTGACGGATTAGAAAGCGAAACTTTAATCTAAAGGGAAAATTGGATTTATTCACGCACGTTAACATATTTATTTAAAGCTTCTTTCTTTTAAAGGAACACTCCACTTTTTTTGGAAATAGGAACTTTGCTGCCGTAACATGGCCGCAGCAGGCGCAGTGATATTACGCAGCGCCTGAAAGTAGTCCCCAGCTATATTATAACTAGGTACCTAGCTGGGGACTACTTTCAGGCGCTGCGTAATATCACTACGCCTGCTGCGGCCATGGTACGGCAGCAAAGTTCCTTGATTATTACGCCGGAATGAGAGTATAGTTCCTAGCCAAATCAGACTAGAAAATCGCAACTTTTCATTTTCCGCCGATCTTAGTCCACGATATAACTACAGAAGAGTCAAGTTTTAAATAGGAAAACTATCAAAACTCTTTGATCGTTTTTGAATGCGATGCTACTGGTCTAATTGGATTCAATGATCTATGCTAAGCTATGCTAAAAGTGCTATCGCCAGACCCGGAGATCGGCTGAATGGATTCAAAAACGGTAAAACTCAACTTATTAACTCTGAGGGAGTTGGAGAATGAGCCTATTTCCAAAAAAAGTGGAGTGTTCCTTTAAGATTCTTATTTACAGCATTGTCATAATAGGCTGTATATTAACTTATTGGGAGAAAACCGGTAGTTCGATGTGAAATTAGACACTGAGCACCCCCATATAGCCAAAATGGCATGATCATAACACCCTGCGAATATTCAACTGTGAGATTGGGAGTCGAATCAGGCTCCTCGAATAGAAGCATCAAATCGTTGACGATTCGGGGACACCCCTACTGATGTTGGTACAGTACTCTCAGAGGAAAACAGTTTGAAGAGACATCAGGATTCATCTGTGTTGCAGGTATCTGATTCAATAAAATACAAACAACCAAAAAAAAAAAAAAACATTTGTGAGCATGTTAATATCAGGAGCATCTGTGTGTGTGTGTGTGTGTGTGTGTGTGTATATATATATATATATATATATATATATGAACAGAGTAGGCTATTAATAATAAACATGTTCTAAACATACTTAGAATCGTCGCATTCATCATGTTACAGTGTACACTCATATTACTTTTATTGCTTTTTATAGACCATGAAAACATCATTGTGCCATAAGAAATTTAAATACAGTGAATTGCCTATCATATTCAAAATGTTTTACTCAATTTCAAACATTGTAATCAGGAATTATAGTTCGGGAAAAACCCAACTATGATTTTGTAGTCATATAGCCTAGTATTGTATGATTTTATAGTAGCCTATGATATGATTCTGTAGCCATAGACTCACACATGCTTTGTACTATAAAATGATGTACTTTGTACTATAAAAAGAATATTTTATATCTGAGAAACTAATTATTATTGTTTAGCACGCTATTAAAATCTATTTGTGAACAGAGTATTAATAAATAAACATGGTCTAAACATTCTTAGATGCGTAGCATTCATCATGTTGTAGTTTGGGAACAACTCAACTAGTAAATCTGTTCAAGTTTTTGTCACAATAACACCTTAACTAATGCAAAAAGAGACATTACTTACTCATCAGATTGATCTCCTCTACTGGATGAAATCTTGTTCTGCCTTTACTCACCGCGTCTTCTTCCAGAAACGAACAGTAGCTGCGATGAATGATCTCCTCACTCTTTGTTTGTGTTGGGCATTTACATGCGCACTCGTCTCACGTGGATATTTACATATGAACGGCGCGAGCCATGAGGGGGCGGGATTGCATTAGAGATAATGAGTTAGACGGAAAAGACTGAACATCGTGTTGGTTTCATATGGATTACTTCATCACAGAATGTTTGTTTTCGATAAGACTGGCTTCATTTAAAAGTAGACACTTAAAGCTTTAAGTACTTCAAGTATAGATATAACTCCCATGTCTGTGTGCTGAGTATTTGCTGAGTTACAGTTCATTTTAGTGATGCATTTCTAAAAGCAGTTCGCAGAGATGAAGACAAGAGAGCACACCCTGTTTGTTTTCTTTTTTTTCCCAAAAGCACAAAGTTTTGTTGTTATTGTGAGTGTACACAAATAAAAGTAGACACTTAACAGTTTTGATTGATGTATAACACTTATTACAAATGTATGAATGTAAAAAATCAATTTAATAATATTTAATAAGAAACAATCTTGTATGTCTGATATAAACTAGGATGATATAATTATATAACGTAAATGTCTCGAATGAAGACGCAATATTTTATTAAATCAACCAAATTCGTAGAAATATTGACTTGTGTGAACAAAGAGGAGCTAATGAGACAAAGCGTAAGGCCTAACAATTACAATTAGGTTGGGAAAATAAGATAAGGATGGTGAAACTGCGGTACACAAATTCAAACAGAAAGAGCGAGCAAAGTCGTGGAAACTTAAAAAACGGTTCTGGTGTAACACTATGAAAAACCTTGCGGTCTATATCTTACAAAGGCGTGAGGAGGCCTAGAACAGTAGCACCGATAAACATGTAGGTAGATGAAAAATGTTAAATATAAAATAGAACGCAGCTCTGATGTGACTTATCTCAGCAATAAACAGTTGCATTTTCTAACTAACTATTGGAATTTATGACATGTTAAAACGTGTCGGTATAATGCAGATGAGGACAAAAACCGCATACCGCATGTTTTCATAAAAAAGAAGAACAAAATATTAAGACATCCGTTTTCTGGGTCAGACCTAAAAGACAGACGCCTAAAACGCCGGTATCAAAGCATTGGTGTGGACAGAATAAAAAAGACATGAATCATTCCGCGTTTCGCTTAAAATGACTTATCAACTGTAAGTCATTTACCTAACTATTGTTTAGAGACATAAGCAAAAGAAATGTGTATCTATGTACGCACTGTGAAATGCGTAGCTTTAAGTGTAATAGTTAGAAAAGTCTGAAGCGTAATAGTTGTATAGGTAACAGAAAGACACAAACACCCGGTTTTCGTGCTCGGTTTGTCTTGTGAACACACACACACACACACACACTGTATAGACAGACCAGAAAGATGTCCTAAAAGAAATATTGTTTGTTTAGTCTTAAGCACCGCGGTATAGAGGGACTGTCATATTTGATCGATCAATAAAAAACACTTATTTTGCTGTATTTCTTTTGAGAGTTTAACCCTGTTAACCCTAATTACAGAATAATGCAATATCGTAAAATGATCAGACAAATCTGAATATAAAACACCAGATTTAATTTCTTCACTTAGAGAATTTGTAAGTTGTTGAATTTTCTTTAACTTTTGTAGGTTTATGAATAAGAGGAAAATAATAACTAGAATAAAGAATATTGAGAAAATCTACAGTAAGGTATCAAATTTCTCGGACCAGGTATGTTATCGTGGCAAAGAATAATAATTTTGTCCTCCCTCTCCATCCTTCTCAGCTATCATCGAGGTTTTGTCTGTCTGTCTGTCTTTTGGGACAGGTTTTTGATTGAATGAATTGTTTTAAGGTGAGCAGAATGCATTAGTTTTATAGTATTTGATAAATGTTTTAAGTATTGAAGCGGCTGTTTAACAAGTTTGAAATATTTTAATGTACCTGTTTAAGAGTTTTAGGTAACACTTTATTTCGATAGTCCACTTTAGATATTCTACTAACAGTAAGTAACTTTGCAACTACATGTCAACTAGCAGTCATTAGAGTATTAGTAGACTGTCTGCTTAATATCTTCTAACATTTTATTTTTATGGGTCCACAACATGCAACATACTGACTATCAGAAACTTTGCAAATACATGTCAACTTATTCTACTAACCCTAAACCTACCCTACTGAGAGTTAGTAGACATGTAGTTACAAATTAATGAGAATTAGTTGACATGTAGTTGACATGTAGTTACAAAGTTACTTATAGTTAGCAGAATGTCTAAAGTGGACTATCGAAATAAAGTGTAACCGAGTTTTATATTCAGCATACCGTAAATAATGCGGTTAAATGAGCAAGTAGTATTATTTCAATTAATTCCATAACAGTACGTACTTCAGTGGTTCTTTGTGTAATTTCATAATAAAAGCATCTAAATTGTTAACAGACTATTATCTTTTATATTAAAGCTTAATAAAAAAAATGTTAAGTAACGCACAGTTGTGTAAGACACAAACCAAAACATTACGTTAATATGTTATCAGTCCTTTTACACATATTTTGTGTACTATCGTTTTTAAGAGTGTACAGTCGTGGCCAAAAGTTTTGAGAATGTCATAAATATTAATTTTCACAAAGTCTGCTGCTTCAGTGTTTTTAGATCTTTTTTGTCAGATGTTACTATGGTATACTGAAGTAAAATTACAAGCATTTCATAAGTGCCAATGGCTTTCATTGACAATTACATTAAGTTTAAGCAAAGACTCAATATTTGCAGTGTTGACCCTTCTTTTTCAAGACCTCTGCAATTCGTCCTGGCATGCTGTCAATCAACTACTGGGCTACATCCTGACTGATGGCAGCCCATTCTTACATAATCAATGCTGGGAGTTTGTCAGAATTTGTGGGTTTTTGTTTGTCCACCCGCCTCTTGAGGATTGACTGCAAGTTCTCAATGGGATTAAGTTCTGGGGAGTTTCCTGGTCATGGACCCAAAATTTCAATGTTTTGTTCCCCAGGCCACTTACTTATCACTTTTGCCTTATGGCAAGGTGCTCCATCATGCTGGAAAAGTCATTGTTCGTCACCAAACTGTTCTTGGATGGTTGGGAGAAGTTGCTCTCGGAGGATGTTTTTGTGTCATTTTCAAAACTTTGGTCTCCTAAAGTTGATTCAGCTGTGGGATCAGGACACCTCCAGTGCAGAGCTTGCTCAGGAATGGCAGCAGGCAGGTGTGAGTGCATCTGCACGCACAGTGAGGCCAAGACTTTTGGAGGATGGCCTGGTGACAAGAAGGCCAGCAAAGAAGCCACTTCTCTCCAAAAAAAAAAAACATCAGGGACAGATTGATCTTCTGCAGAAAGTATCGTGAATGGACTGCTGAGGACTGGGGCAAAGTCATATTCTCCGATGAAGCCCCTTTCCGATTGTTTGGGGCATCTGGAAAAAGGCTTGTCAGGAGAAGAAAAGGTGAGCGCTACCATCAGTCCTGTGTCATGCCAACAGTAAAGCATCCTGAGACCATTCATGTGTGGGGTTGCTTCTCATCCAAGGGAGTGGGCTCACTCACAATTCTGCCCAAAAACACAGCCATGAATAAAGAATGGTACCAAAACACCCTCCAACAGCAACTTCTTCCAACAATCCAACAACAGTTTGGTGAAGAACAATGCATTTTCCAGCACAATGGAGCACCGTTCCATAAGGCAAAAGTGATAACTAAGTGGCTCGGGGACCAGAACGTTGAAATTTTGGGTCCATGGCCTGGAAACTCCCCAGATCTTAATCCCATTGAGAACTTGTGGTCAATCCTCAAGAGGCGGGTGGACAAACAAAAACCCACTAATTCTGACAAACTCCAAGAAGTGATTATGAAAGAATGGGTTGCTATCAGTCAGGATTTGGCCCAGAAGTTGATTGAGAGCATGCCCAGTCGAATTGCAGAGGTCCTGAAAAAGAACGGCCAACACTGCAAATACTGACTCTTTGTATAAATGTCATGTAATTGTCGATAAAAGCCTTTGAAACGTATGAAGTGCTTGTAATTATATTTCAGTACATCACAGAAACAACTGAAACCAATATCTAAAAGCAGTTTAGCAGCAAACTTTGTGAAAACTAATATTTATGTTATTCTCAAAACTTTTGGCCACGACTGTATGGTTTATCGTTCATGCAGATTATGTTTTAAAGTTGTTAAGCCAAATCAATGAGTTTATAAGACTGGTTTCAGACATGTAGAACATATCAGCGTTTACATGTAGGCTACTCAATATTGGTCGGTCTGACTCTTATCCAACATGAAGGATCAGTGAATGAAACCACGACCACAAACATCATCAGGTTAAATGAACAAAAGACACCTTCACACTGTTAACTTTATTTGAAAGTTTCACTGATATAAAACGACCCTGAGTTGTTAGAAAAGAAGTGTATACTGACATAACTGCAAGATGACTTAAGGAGACGATGAATCGGTTCATTGAACCGAACTGTGGGAAAGAATTGATTCGCAGAAATGAATCGGCTTCGTGTCACTAACAGAGCTCACAAAAAGGGGTTTGTAACATCACAACGTGGAAGAAGCGTAAACTTCGCAAAAAGTGTGGAAATGTGAGTCTTTTTAGTCGACGATTTAGAGCGCTGTCACGTATGACCGTTGTTGGATATGGATCCCCAACCCTAATATGTTGAACGTCTGATAAGTCGGTCGATCACACATCCAGAGTTTTATCTTACTGCGGTGCTATAATACATTTTCTGCAATGGTTGTACTTCTTGTTAGAATGCTTCAAATCGGGTCCAGACTTGTTTTATGAGCGTACCCTTGATTGTCAAACGAGTCTTAAGTGATATTGTTCACATTTTTAGAGTTAAACAGGTTAATGAGCTCTTTCAGCATCTATAGTTGCATGGCTACAATAAAGTTTTTCTATTATTTCCGTTGATGTATATTTTTATATTTTAAATAATGAAAGAAAGAAAAATAAATGCACAGAGAAAGCTGTGTGCATGCGTGAGAGAGTTTGAATAAAAATGTTTTAGTTAAAGGTCTGATTAACTACAAGCATCCTAACTTAAAAACACAACACTATATGGTTGCCCCAAAAACCGGTTGTTCAACACATTTAAAAAGTCGTAAGAAAGTTTATTGTGTTTTGAAGAGAAAGTCAGATATGGTGTATAAATTAAATCTTTTTTTTTTTTTTTTTAATTATTGGTTAATATGATAGAATCACGCTGAATTTATGAGGTTATATATTTATACTGTCTCATGTACTCACTGGTTACAGTATACATTTTCAAGAGAAATGCATAACCTCAGTTGTTTTAATCAATCTAAAGTTTTTAGTCTGTCATTATAATATCTTAAAAGAGAAGTATTTCATACATTCTATTTTCATCTGCCCCCGGGGCTCTGTTACACAAAAAGCAACTGAGTGTGGTTGTGAATCCTATATGAAAGCTAAAAATTACCTTTTAAACTATTTTTAACAGTAATATCGAACTTTACACATAACATGCATCTTAACACATCTGTTTCAGTAAGATATTAATGTATCACCACACATACTTATTTTTTCCATTTCAAATTTGCACTTATCATAACTGTGCATACATAATTGTCTATATTATATATTGCGTTTTTGCTATTTTGTACATTGCCTATTTTTATATTTGTATATTATTCTTTTATTATCTGTGTCCTGTCCTGTTGATGTCTTTCTGTTGCACTGTGGAGCTTCTCTCACTATAACAATTCCTCGTATGTGTAAACATACCTGGCCGATAAAGCTCATTCTGATTCTGATTCTGATGTCATCACAAACCGTAAGACACATCAGTTTGGGTGATAAGATGGAGTTATCAAATATTTGATTGTTGCTTGTATCTATTACTTGATCAAATCTTAGTGAAATAAAACTATAAAGAGCCAGTTGTTTTTATTTTAATAAAATAAAACATTATTGTATGAAAAAATAAGTGTTGCATTTAAACAGCATGGTTAATAATACCGTTTTTAAAGTGAGAAAGAAAGTCTAATCTGTTGTAAAGATGAGACATTTGTTGCACCTTGTTTAAGACACTCTTTTGTTGTAAACAACTTTACAACAGCTAATTTTAGTCTATTTTAGATATAATTCATAAAGAAAAAATCTCTGTAAGCGCATTGCATTCATCAGAGGATCATTTGACAACTTCTGATCCTCATCATGGTTTTAGGTGTGAAAGCTGGTTTTAGGTACAAAACTGAACTTATTTGTTAAAACAAAACTTACATCATTGTTTAATCATACTGCTTTCCATCATCTTGTAGAGATACCCTGTGTGATGCTAAAACTTTTTATACGTAAAAGTTTTTTTTATGCGACATCGTAAAAGTTGAAATGTTTAACTGCAGGGGTTGTTTTAGTGTGTGCGTGCATGTGTTTGTTTTTCAGTGTTTGTGCTTTATTAAACTATTTTTAGCAGTAATATTGAACTTTGCACATATTTTACACATACTTAACATCTTAACACATCTGTATCGGTAAGATATTTGTGACAAACCGTGAGACACATCAGGCAGGGTTGATAAGATGGACTTATTGAATATTTGCATGTTTCTTATATTTGGTCAAATCTTTGTCAAATAAACCTATATAGACCGGTTGTTTTTATTTTAATCAAATAAAACATTATACTGTGAAAAAATGCTGCATTTAAACCCCACGGTTAATAATACCATTTTAAAGTGAGAAAGAACGTCTAATCTGTTGTAAAGATTCTGTGAGTCATTTGTAGCACCTTGTTTAGGAATTTCTTTTGTTGCAAACAACCTTATGACAACTAATTTTTAGTCTGATTTAGCTCTAGTTCATAAAGAAAATCTCTGTAACTGCCTTGCATTCATCAGAGGTTCATTTGACTGCTTCAAATCCTTGCTTTAGAGCATCGTGATTTTAGGTTTGGAAGATCTAAAAACTTATTTGTTAAAACAAAAGTTATATCATTGTTTAATCATACTGCTTTTCATCATCTTGTAGAGATACCCAGTGTGATTCTAAGAAGTTTTTTATTTGTAAAAGGTTCGTATGAGACATCATAAGTCTAAATGTTTAACCGTATAGGGTTGTTTTAGTGTGTGTGTTTGTTTTTTTATGCAAGTGTTTTTCTTTTATTATACTATTTTTAACAGTAATGTTGAACTTTACACATACTTAACATCTTATCACATCTGTATCAGTAAGATATTTGTCACAAACCGTCAGACACATCAGGCGGGGGTTGACAAGTTGGACTTTTCGTTTATTTGAATTATTTGATCAATTCTTAGTAAAATAAACCTATATAGACCAGTTGTTTTTATTTTAATAAATAAAACATTATACTGTGAAAATAAACATGCTGCATTTAAACACCACGGTTAATAATACAATTTTAAAGTGAGATAGAAAGTCTAATCTGCTGTAAAGATTCAGTGAGGCATTTGTAGCACCTTGTTTAGGAGTTACCTTTGTTGCGAACAACCTATGACAATTAATTTTCAGTCTAATTTAGGTCTAATTCATGAAGAAAATTCTCTGTATTCATCAGAGGATTGTTTGACTGCTTCTAATCCTTGCTTTAGAGGTTCATGGTTTTAGGTTTGAAAGATATAAAAACTACAAATCTTAACTTATTCGTTAAAGCAATAGTTATATCGTTGTTTAATCATGCTGCTTTTCATCATCTTGTAGAGAGACCCTGTGTGATTCTAAAAGTTTTTATTTGTAAAAGGTTTGTATGAGACATCATAAAAGTTTAAATGTAGGGGATTGTTTATGTGTATGTTTGTGTTTATGTTCCAGTATATTCTTCCTAAACTATACCTAACTTTTAACTTAACCAGCTATGTGTCATATAATAGCTTCAAAAGGGCACACATCCTTTGACCGGACAGTGAACTTTAAGTCTAAACTTTTGACAAAGTTCATACTCGCAGGTGCATGTCATAAAATGGTCAACATGTATGTCCTTTGATCAATGAACAGCGAAACATAAATGCCAAAGCGTAAACACCAAAGTTTACGATGCCAGATCCCCTCAAAAACTCTTTAGATTGCAAATGAGTTGCATATCCAGAAACATCTTTAGATGTTTTACAACAACCCTCTTGATCTGATATGATCGCGTCAGTAATCGTACACCCCAGACACACAGCGCCATTCTCATTTTGTCGCCCTGTGTGAGAATATTTACATTTCGTGCAATAATGTAAAAAGTTTAGGCATCTAATTACGGCTGAAAATCCAAAGACCTCCAAAACATTTGCTTAATTGCAAGAGGTTGACTTGATAGACTCAGAGGTGTCTGGTGCTAACTTCATTGACTGAGTGATGACTGTGGTCAACACAACCTTCTCCTGGATAACAGTAGTGAAGGTGACAGATTCGGGGATGACAGAAGTTGACTCTGGCCTGGAACTGACTGGATAGCTACCCGCTTGGCTATCTTGTAAATGATGGGAGCAGGGTTGACTGGCTCTGGAATAACTGGAACGTGTTTGACTGACTCAGGAGTGACTGGAGCAGACTTAACTGGATCAGGCTTGCCTGGCTCTGGAGTGACTGGAACGGGTTTGATGGGATCTGGAGTGACTGGAGCAGGTTTGATGGGATCTGGAGTGACTGGAGTGGGCTTGACTAGGTCAAGAAAGACTGGAGTGGGCTTGACTGGCTCCGGAGTGACTGGAGTGGGCTTGACTGGAGCGGTTGTGACTGGATCCGAAGTGACTGGAGTGGGCTTGGCTTGTATGGAAAGGTCGGCAGCACTCTTGACACTCTCTAGGAAAGCTGAGGTTGATTCAACAGATTCAGAAATAGGGACTGACATAGATGTCTGGGAGATGACATCAGTAGAATTGACAGGCTCAGGGGAGACTGGGAAGGTGTCAGAGTCATAAATGGATGCAGCCGACTGGAGAGCCCTCTTCTTTCTTGCCCTTCATTTCTGAGTAGGAGTCAAAAGAGGATCTTGGTCTTGACTTGACAAGGGAAGTGGGGGTAAGTGCTGCATGCTGGCTCAGGAGGTGGAGGAGGCATTCCTCACTGGATGTGATGACCCAGATACCTGGAAAAGTTCCAGAAATTTAAAATCCTGAGGTTCTCCAACTCCCACTTAGGCAGGGGATCATCCAAGCAGGCATTGAAGAAGTCTTTGAGGGTGGTATCATTATAATTAAGCCCCCTTGACATCGTCCAGAAAAACTGGGTAAATCTCCCAGCCCTGTTGGCGAAGGTTAGCAAGACCTCGATGATGAGCCAGCCTCTCCCGGGCATTTGCAGGTGGCAGGATCTTGATACTCATTCTGCTGAGTCCAATGCTGGTCAGTTTATTCTGTCAGCGTTCTGAAGGGAGTACTCAAAAAGCAGAGGGAGTGTTAACAGGTTTATTTGACACACTGACTGACAGAACTAGAGATGGTGAGGAGGGGAGTGCACACAGTCCAGACGAAAGGCAGAGAAAGACTCGTGGACCGGCAGGCTGTGAGAACGACACACAGAGTTCAGTCCAGGATGGCAGTTCGCTAGAGAGCGGTGATGACAGCGCAGCTGGAGGCCGGAGGTAGCAGCGGAGGCCTGACAGGATCGAGAGGCGCAGCTACTCCACATTAGAGATCTTACTGGCCCAGCCTAGATCCAGCTGTGAGGCAGATCAAGGGTGCAGACCAGGAGCACAGCCTTCAGGACTGGACAGGGCAGGTCGAGACTAGTGACAGACAGGAGACAAAATAAACAAACTACAAGGCAGGGGAGTTTCAGAATAACACTGACAACACAAGAGGGAAAGGGAGAACACTATAAAGGGACAGAGAACACAAGGAACAGATGGGAACACTCAGACAAACAAGGAGAGAATGAGAGGGACAGGTGACGACACAGACAAACAAGGAGAGACGAGAGGGACGGGTGATGACACTCAGACAAACAAGGACTAAACAAGGGGGCGTGGCAACAGGAAACCGGGAGGCAGGACGAAGGGAGCACATGGCAGACGACAAGACAGAGCCATGTGCTCAAACACAAAACAAACAAGGAAACATTAAACGGTGACAAAACAGACAGGGCAGGCAGAGCTGTCAGGGGAGATCCCTGTTAATGTCCTACTTTTTGTAGTATTTCTAGGCATTTTTCATGTTGCAGTTTTAGCCCATTCATCTTGATTTCTCACAGATTTTTTTTTATTTTTTTATTTATTTTATGTAAGTTTATTTATTTATTTATTTTTTGGTGTGAGTCAGAGTAAATTGCGACTCCAATAGTCTCATGAACGTGCAGCCAAGGGCAGGATTTTTCATTCAAAAACTTTCATTAGCATATAGATTGAAATGAAAGCTCCTTAATAATAATATTACAACACAAGGAAATTGTGTAAATTGAATGGTTTTCATAATTACTGTTTAATAACCATAAAATGCAAATAGCCTTTTTTAAATTTGATGCGTAGGCTGTAGTCTACAACGATCCCACATTTTGAAATTAACCCTCACTGTAAATTTGAGGATGTTATAATGTTATATTATAATGTTATTGTTGTTTTATTTCGTTATTTGAACATCGTTACAAAACAAAATAATTTAGTTTCCCTGTCGATACTCCACTCGTACTGCGTCTTGATATGGGAAAAAGCCTTTTTTCTCCTGAACTGAAGTCTTATTCAATCACGCAGTGAAACTGCACGACTATTGGTTCGTGCGGTGTGTAAAAAACGAACCAATGTGTCGGCAGCGAAGCTGCACGAGCCTATGGCGACGAAGCCCGCCAAAGCCCGCCAGAATGGGCGGGGCATCTGGCTATATAAGCGGCCTCAGGATCCTCAGATTTCTTCTCCTTCAGCGACGACGACTTCGCCTCGCTGATCCTAGAAGCCTGCTAGCCGTAGACAAGCATCGCAGCTGGACCCAGTGGCCTCAAACTGCTCGGCTGACTCGCCTTTTACTCCGCGCTCCAGCATCGCGGCGGTTCCAGTCCTGTTCGCTGCCGCCATCCAGTGAGAATTCACGCATTCTAAAAGAGCAAATTGGCGTTGTTGCAAATGCCGTGCCGTTATTGCGGCTCGTGCAAGTCTCCCCTGCACGCCGATGACGGCCACAGCAAGTGCGTTTCCTGCTTGGGGAAATCCCATGCATATGCCGCGCTCGCTGGCTCTGATTGTTCTCACTGCGAGAACATCAGTCTCGCCTCTCTGCGCTCGCGGATAGCTTTCTTTTCAGAGAGTGACTCCGCCCCTCGCGCCCTCCCATTTTCTTCCTCCCAGGGACCTGTGAGGAAAAAAACAGCGGGGCAGAGGAGCTCAGCGCCTGGCTGAGAGCGAGCTCACATCGGCTCAGATCCCGCGTGCCTCGCTCTCGCCACACAGAGAGGTTTCACCCGTCCTTTTTTCCCAACCTGACCAGCGTCCCTCTGCAAGTGCGAGCGATCTGGTCTCGTTCGGGGGAAGTGACGAAGAGCTGGCCGATGACAGCATGTCATTGGCAGCTTCGGACGATGAGGAGCTGTCGGGCTCAGTGGCTGACCCCGCCCCCCCGCGTTCGTCCGCGCCCAGCGCCGCGATGCTTGTAGGCTTCTAGGATCAGCGAGGCGAAGTCGTCGTCGCTGAAGGAGAAGAAATCTGAGGATCCTGAGGCCGCTTATATAGCCAGATGCCCCGCTTTGGCGGGCTTCGTCGCCATAGGCTCGTGCAGCTTCGCTGCCGACACATTGGTTCGTTTTTTATGGATACCGAACTTTTCCGTGTCCTCTCAAAGGCGGTTGAAGAGCTGGGATTGGAGTGGTCTCCACCTGAGGAGCCATCTCGCAGCCGTCTCGACGAGTGGTTCCTGCCGGGGTGCCGTCAGGCCGCTCCCCAGTGACCCTCGCCGTTCTTCCCTGAAGTTCACGACAAGCTCACGAGATCTTGGCACGCCCCCTACTCTGCTTGCCTCCGTACTTCCGCTTCATTCGCCCTCACTACAGTTGACGGCGCTGAAGAAAAGGGGTATGAGAGGATGCCTCAACTAGATGAATCAGTGGCTGCTCACCTCTGCCCACCCACTGCCATCGGTTGGAAAGCAAAAGCCGCCCACCCGTCCAAGCCATGCAGGACCACTTCAGCGCTCGCTGGACGCTCCTACGCTTCAGCTGGACAGGCGGCTTCAGCGCTTCATTCAATGGCGGTTCTACAGGTCTATCAGGCCAAACTCCTCTCTGCCATGGACGAGTCTGAGCCTGATCCTGCGATTCTCAGGGAGCTGAGAAGTGCAACAGACCTGGCACTGCGAGCTACCAAGACCCAGGCGATCGGAAGGTCCATGGCCAGCCTAGTGGTGCTCGAGCGCCACCTGTGGCTCACGTTGACGGAGATCAAGGACGCGGACAAGGTCCCCTTCCTTGATGCCCCGATTTCCCCCAACGGCCTCTTTGGACCTGCGGTGGAAGGATTTGCTGAGCGCTTCACAGAGGCACAGAAGGCGTTACAGGCCATGCGACACTTCCTGCCAAAGCGCTCCAGCTCCGCAGCTGCTTCGAGTTGCCCTAAATCCTCTCTTAAACCTCTTTTCACCCCGTTCATTTCCGGGTACAGAGGGAAGTGTGTTTGTTGCAAATACAGGGCCCGTACAAGCGCCCAAGCAACCATCCGCTGTGATAGTGGAATAAATAAAACACAAACATTTTCAAAAAGAGAGCAGATTTCCTCTTCCGCCACTCACGAGTGCCCTGCCTCCGTGCAGTCAGTCACTCGAGTTTATCCAACCCCTTGCCACGCGGGCCGAGGCCTGGCAGGCCATTCCCGGAGTGTCAGAATGGGATATGGGGATAATAAAACGAGGTTATTCACTCCAATTCGCTCGAAGACCCCCGCGCTTCGGTGGCGTGGTCTCCACCTCAGTACAGGACAAGAACGCTCGCGTTTTGTGCTCAGAGGTGATGACACTGTTGGGAAAAGGAGCCATAGAAAAGGTTCCTCCAGCTCAGAGCGAATCAGACTTTTACAGCCGTTTCTTCCTCGTCCCCAAAAAGGATGGAGGCCTCTGGCCCATCCTCGATCTCAGACGCCTGAATAACGCCCTCATGAAGAGGCCGTTCAGGATGATCACACTGAAATAGATCCTCTCGCAGATTCGCACAGGGGACTGGTTCTGTTCTCTGGACCTGAAAGATGCATACTTTCACATCCAGATAGCCCCCCATCACAGACGATTCTTGAGATTCGCCTTCGAGGGAGTGGCTTATCAGTACACGGTCCTCCCCTTTGGACTGTCTCTGGCCCCCCGCACTTTTACGAAGTGCATGGACGTGGCTCTTTCCCCTCTGCGACAGATGGGAATCCGCATTCTCAACTACCTCGACGACTGGCTCATTCTGGCCCAGTCAGAGGTGGAGTTACTCTCACACAGGACCCTCCTCCTCAGCCACTTAAAGTGTCTGGGGTTCAGGGTCAATTTCGCCAAGAGTGCACTGTCCCCCAGACAACGAGTATCGTTCCTGGGAACAGTTCTGGACTCGGCTCAGAGGAGAGCGGTGGTAGCGCCAGAACGCGCTCTGGCCATTCAGAAACTCGCAGCCTCCAAGAGTGGCACCGCTCGCCCCCTCAAAGCGTTTCAGAGAATGCTGGGCCTCATGGCCGCAGCATCGCCAGTGTTACAGCTGGGCCTGCTTCGCATGCGGCCCCTCCAACGCTGGTTGAAACCACGGGTTCCACCCCACGCATGGCGTCACGGATGCCTGCATATCAGGGTGAGCCAGGCCTGGGTGACAGCCCTGGCCCCCTGGAAGAACCCATGATGGATGGAGAAGGGCGTGGCTATGGGAATGGTCTGCAACAGGAAGGTTGTCACGACAGATGCCTCCAACACAGGTTGGGGGGCGCTGTCCGAAGGCAAACCGACCTTTGGCCATTGGTCGGAAGCGGAGAACGGCCTCCACATCAACTGCTTGGAAATGCTAGCAGTATGTCGAGCCTGCCGGTGTTTTCTGCCAGACTTAATAGGACACCATGTGCTGATTCGCTCAGACAACATGTCCGTGGTGTCCTATATAAATCACCAAGGAGGTCTCTCCTCGAAGCGCCTCTTCATTCTGGTAGAGCGCCTTCTGGAGTGGGCTCAGCGCAATTTGTGCTCGCTGAGGACAGCACACTTGCCGGGCAAATTGAAGCAAAGAGCGGATATGTTATCTCGGAGCAATGTCCCCTCAGAAGAGTGGATGCTCCATCCGCGGACGGTTCAGATGATCTGGAAGATCTTTGGCAAGGCAAAAGTAGATCTTTTCACCTCCAAAGACAGCTCTCACTGCCCAATTTATTATTCGAAGGTCAGGGACGCGTTGGCCCACGATTGGCCCAACCTCCTCCTTTACGCATTCCCTCCGATCGCCCTGATCCCTCAGGTCATCAGGTGGATCAAGGAACAAGGACACAAGGTTCTATTGGTAGCCTCCTTGTGGGAAAACCAACCTTGGTTGTCAGAGCTGGTTCAGCTGCTCACAGCAGCCCCCTGGCCCATACCTCTGAGACGGGATCTCCTCTCTCAGGCGAACGGAACAATATGGCACCCTCGGCCCGAGCTGTGGGCTCTCCACCTGTGGCCGCTCGACGGGAGCCTACCAGCCTCCCATAGCGAGTGTTAAACCCGTCTACCTCCGAGTTGGCGGTGGTTCTGTCCTTCCTGCAGGAGCTGCTGGATAAAGGACGTTCCCCCTCCACACTCAAGGTGTTCGTAGCGGCTATAGCGGCCTTTCATGCCCCTATAGCAGGCCAATCTGTAGGCAGAGACAACTCAGTTGTCCGTTTTCTGAAGGGAGCCAAGAGGCTGAATCTGCCTCGGCCCCTCACCATCCCTACATGGGACCTGCCCACTGTATTGAGGGCCCTGAAGGGCCCTCCTTTTGAGCCGCTTCAGTCTACGAACCTTCGGTCGCTGTCGCTGAAAACTGCTCTGCTACTAGCACTAGCATCGGTTAAGAGAGTAGGAGACCTACAGGCGCTCTCTGTTAGCCCTGCCTGCCTGGAATTTGGGCCCAACGACTCCAACAGCTCTTCATCAGCTTCGGTAACCGCGCCAAAGGGCATCCGGTCATGAAGCAGAGGCTCTCTAAGTGGATAGTGGATGCTGTTACGCAGGCGTACTCTTCCTTGGGCCTACAATGCCCCATTGGAGTACGAGCCCATTCTACTAGAGGCATCCGCCTCGTCATGGGCCTGGTCTAGCGGTGTGTCCATTACAGAGATCTGTGCGGCGGCTGGCTGGGCCTCGCCGTCCACATTTGCAAGGTTTTATAGCCTGGATTTACCAGCCTTACAGGCTAGGGTCCTCTCTGTTTAGATGAGCGTACATGTATACGTTATGGGAACAATCCTGACAGAGAATTCTTGACCGCAATGCGCTCAAGCTCTCTAGTTGGTTTCTTGCATACCTCGGTCCTGGAAGTACTGAGTATGTAAGGGTCATAAGGAATGATCACCCAGGCCGAGCATAACCTCTATGAGTTTAGCTCGCTTAGCCTGGAGCATACTATTGCACTTCCCTGTGGGCATTAAATGCTTAGGGAGTAATATTATGCAGTCGTTCCTCTGCCTTAGCACGGCGTGATTGAATTGAGTTCCCATATGCGTCTTTATCAAGACGCAGTACGAGTGGAGTATCGACAGGGAACGTACTCGGTTATTGTCGTAACCTCGGTTCCCTGAGATACGGAACAAGTACTGCGTACTCTGCCGTGCCAGACAGCTGCACGACTCAGTCGTCGCTTCAGTCGAAGTAACCTGAGGATCCTATGGCGAAGCGGCCGCTTATATAGCCAGACAGCGGGCTTTGGCGGGCTTCGTCGCCATAGGCTCGTGCAGCTCCGCTGCTGACACATTGGTTCGTTTTTCACACACTGCACGAACCAATAGTCGTGCAGTTTCACTGCGTGATTGAATAAGACTTCAGTTCAGGAGAAAAAAGGCTTTTTCCCATATGCGTCTTTATCAAGACGCAGTACTCGTTCCGTATCTCAGGGAACCGAGGTTACGACAGTAACCGAGTACGTTTATTTTTCGTATTTCGTAATTAGTCAGTTTGCAATCTGCCCCTTTGCGCCACCTGGCGGTAGTTTCGTTAACGACTTTAACATGCGACTGACTTGAAGTTAACGCCGTGGCCCTGCGGCAGCAGTACACGCGGCGGTAATAGGTATTCTGGTTGTCCACCTACTGTATAGTGTATATTGTTACACTTGGAATAAGACTGGAGTAATGATGCTGAAAATGTAGCTTTGATCACAGGAATAAATTACATTTTAAAATATATTCAAATAGAAAGCAATTATTTTAAATGGTAAAATATTATTTCACAATATTACTGCTTTAGCAAATACAACTTGTTTGTAATTTGGATCAAATAAATGCTTGGTGAGCAGAAGACAATTCTTTACAAAAACATTATAAATCTTACTGTTCAAAAACTTTTGACTGGTAGTGTGTCATGTCGAAATATATAAATGAAAATCACATACCTGGCATTTCCAAAGTGTATATTGTTTATATGTTTATGTTTATGTTGTGTATATGTTTATGTTTATATTGTTCCATGACCAAGTGGGCTGCTTATTTGCTTTGGCTGTCTTTGCAGCAGGTTCTTTTGCACTGTTATTCTCACATCTGAAATAAAAAAGTAAGCATGCTGTTTACACAAATAAACTACATCATTAACATCACTGATACTAGTACTAATTTATAGAAAAAAAAAGAACACAATTACCACATAGCACACATATTTGACCATACAGTAAATAAATCAAATTAAAGTAACATCTGTAAAATAGTGAATGCACACTTACTCAGTAAGATTCTGAATGGAGATGAAAACTGAACGAGACCTTCCTGTGTGAGATGCAGGTGAAGGCGATAGTATGTATTCACAGTCCTAAAAGAATGTTATAAACAATCTTTAGCATTTATTTATTTTTCACAGTACCTTAGTATATGTATAGGCCTACTTGATGAGAAAACAGAATGCCAATAACAAAGAAACTGTATTTTAACACTACCAACCACAAATAATATTACCATATAGGCATAAAAAAGTACAATTACTATACACTATACTGTGCACTTACTGAGTATAATTTTCCAGCGAACACAAAACTGAACGACACGCGTGTGCCTTTCTTGTGCAATGCCAGTGATCCAGCCACAGTCCTAGATGAAAATTGAAACAGTTGTTATAGCAATTACCAGAAGATGCATAGCTGATAATAAATTGCATCACTGATAACGTGAGTATATGTTGTCGATGGGTGACTTATCAGTGATATTTACAGCTTACTTGATACATCTACACCTCAGATGATCACAAACACCAATGACCGGCTGCATAATGAATCTCTTATTTACATTGTGTCTACTTTGTTCGTTTATGAAAGGATTCGTGAGATTCTGTGACATTACTCAACTCTGCAAATCTAAAATAAATATTTTTTCATAGTCGCACGCAGTAGTTTTCAGTCACATTTGCGTGCGGCTCAGAATAATAGAGCACGTCACACAGCCTTGTGTGAATAAGATCAGAGCGACGCAGGCAGTGGAGAGCACGCCGATTCTGCAGGACTCAGCCGCAGTCAGAGAACGCCGGTGCAGCGCTGTTTGTGGAATTAAATTCTAAATTTATAGACGGACTGTTTGAACCGGTCTTTTTTCGCTGCTGTGGATGGATTTCATAATTTGATCTGAGATTAAGCAAATATTGTGCGGGAATTTCTCGCATTATAAAAGTTAAATTTGCGGGAATGGTTTAAATTATGCGCAATCCCATGCCGAAATTCAAGCCCTGATACATTTAGTCAGGAATTATAGTTTGGAAAAAGTCTAACTAGTAAAATGTGTACAAGTTATGTGACAACCAATACAAGTAGGTTAATAAAAAAAGACTTGCTCATGTAAATGATCTCTGCTGGATCTCTGCTGGATTCTTCTTCAAGCCACTGCGTTCTTCTTTTCTGAGGTAATGCAAAGCTTATTCCTCTCAGCGTGTGGTAAATTCTCCTGTCTCCTGTCTGTCACTAGTCTCATCCTGCCCTGTCCAGTTCTATAGGCTGTGCTCCTGGTCTGCCTCCTTGATCTGCCTCGCAGCTGGACCTAGGCTGGGCCAGTAAGCTCTCTAATGTGGACTGGCTGCGCCTCTCGATCCTAAAGGTTGATGATAAAGGTTGAGGAGAAACCTGATTTTGATCTGAATAATCCAGAATGATAATAGTAATAACAATAATAAAAAAATAAATAATAAAAAAATTAAATAAAATAAAAAAAGAAATAAATACATAAAAAAGAAATAAAATTAAATTAAATAAAAGGAGAAGAATCAAAGTTATGATGATAAAATAAAATTAAACAAACCAAGGAAGAATTGGAATAAGTTTTCCAAATGCAATGACAGGGCTAATCAAGGAAAACCAACCTACTGAGAATGGCCACAAGGTGGCGTGGGTGAGCCACCCAAGGTTCAGAAGAGAGGGGGGTAGAGGTGAAATTTGCTAGACACTTGAGATGGTCCTCACTGCAGAACACAAGATCCAGGGGGTGGATCCCACCTTACATAGACCTAAACCTACCCGTCTCCACCCCTGATTCATATACTCACCCATCCCCACCCCTAAACCTACCAATCTCCACCTCCTGGATGTGGATCCAGCTCCGCCCCCTGGATCTTTTGTTCTGCAGTGAGGGGCTACTGAGACACTTAACTAAACTGCCCTCTAGTGTTAATCAAAGGTACTGTGATTAAATCTGAGTGCGTCTAGTGTGATTGCTCTCGCTCTAGCGGCAGATTTACTGCAACGATCACAAGTACAATGCAATCCAATTTTTAGTTTGTGCAACCTTTGTGCAGCTGCACAAAGGTGTGTGGCAGGGTTTCTTCGCTGCCTGTTACACAATAACAATTATAAACAACAGGGTTTCTTCACTGTTGTTACACAAATGATCAATTATAAACAACAGGGTTTCTTTGCTGTTGCTACACAAATGATCAAATATAAACAACAGGGTTTCTTCGCTGTTGCTACACAAATGATCAACTATAAACAACAGGGTTTCTTCGCTGTTGCTACACAAATTATCAATTATAAACAACAGGGTTTCTTCGCTGTTGCTACACAAATTATCAACTATGAACAACAGGGTTTCTTCACTGTTGTTACACAAATTATCACTTGATCATGGTTTTTAAAACTCTCATTTACATAGAGTTAGACATGATTCGATTTGAATTAGGCACCCATTCGTACATTAATGGTTAACCCAAGAGAGTAACGATCATCTAGTTGAATGAAATTTGCAACACAAATAACTTCAATCTAGCGATAAAATCACCTAAGGCCTTTAAAAGATGATAAGAGGAGCATCGCTCAAATCCATCATTATCGCAATGAAGGAAGTTTTCTTCGTTCCAACAGGTGATTTTGATAATATTAAAATGTACTGGAAAGAGGTTTCTTCGTCTTTACAGAACGATTTTAATATTATGAACTGCAGTTTACTTTTACAATTACAATTAACAGTGACTAAATGGTAGACAAATAGAGGCTGTTAAAAATACAGTACTGGAGGTGGCTTTAACCATCCAATCAAAAGAGTGAGTCCGCGTTGCGACTTGTCTCACTCTGAGCGCGCATAATACAAAAACACAAATAAATTGATAAATTGAGTTTTCTCACAAACAAAGTTTGAATGTGCCCGCGGTTCTCCACCAAATAAATATGTAGCAAATTAGCTTAAAAAGGGAATTATTTATAATTAATTATAACTGGTTATAATTAATAATAAATATTTAGATTAGATCTTAGAATTAACTGTAGCAGAATTGACATTACAATTATTTGATCTGTCCGTCCACCGAGTAGACAATATAATTATTTGTCAATTCTAGGAAGATTACTTTCCTGGCCAAGGAACAACTACTACTTATACAGTGCTAGCAGTAGTTTAGCATGTAGCAAGGACCAACATTCAGTGACTTTGAATTGTGAGCGGAACACAGAGACAATCAATTGTGAATATAAGGGATTTAATAAATGAAACTATAACTAACATACAAACAAACTAAGCAAAACATATATATAGAATGAAGGAAAGTAAGGAAAAGAGAGAGAAGAGCAAAGAATGGCAGTATTTCACATCAATTAACCACAACCTAAATGAGAATCATCAGAGAGACAATTCACCTTAAATAGGGGTTCAAACTTAAACACGCATCTAATCAGTTGTAAATGGTTACTTGCATTGGTTTGTTGCTGAATAAGAGTCTTGATGCGGTAGATGAGGTTCTTGATGATTTCTTTAGGAGGGAGTTGAAGAAGTCCGCAGCAAGTCCATAAAGTTACTTGAAGGTAAACACTGCCAGAAGGTTGAACTCAAGAGGAGAGTTTTGGAGTGTGTTTGTCTCAAGAAGAAGAGTTTTGAGCATTGATTAGTCTGCGTTCGGAAATTTTGATAGTTCATTGCCACACCCATTTTGTGGGTGGAGTGGCCAATCAGAGGCATGCATTTTGAGCGGAAGAGACTTCCTTTGTCTCCTTTTATGATCCATTTGCATTTTATTGCTGACCTGGACCGCTAGTGCAGATTTTAATTCAAAACATAGTAATAATTGTTCGATGCATCTCACGATCACATAGTGTACATCATTGTGTGAGAAATAAAGAGAAGATCATTTTGATACCAAGAAAGTAACCTCCAGATGATATTAAAGCCAGAGATACACTCATACACTTGAATATAGGCATTTAACGTCTAACTAATACAAGTAAAGTGTTTTAACTAAGTTAATATAATAGGGGAATATACATACAACACATGCATATAGCAGATACATTTATAACTGCTTAATTATGGCCTAAATAAAGGCAATGTCTTTAGGTGTGTGTGTGTGACGTGTATTGGAAATTGTGGAGACAGACAACTGGTCTAGTGCTTGGCACGGGGGCCATTCCCTCCTCTGTGGAATGCGTTTGAAGCTTGATAGAGACACCCCAGAGGCAACCTGTTTTAGCATCCTTTTGATAGTGATAAAGACCATCTGCAATTTAGCACCCATATAAATGTAAACGGTGAGGCCAGGTCAGTAATTTATATGCAAATGTCAAAAGGCTAAAAGTTTTTTTAAAACAAAGTGTAATCAGCCATCACTGATCCTAAACAGACGTTACAATAATAATACGGTTTCTTATTTCGGCATGCATGAGATTGGGGGAATCCATAAAATGTAAAAAAATAAATAAATAATAACTTAAGAATTTTGTTCTATTAATAATTTTATGTGAGGCTGAAAAATAAACGGTGCTTACACAGTTTAAAATTGTTTACATCATTACTTCTCACTCCAGAAGAGTTCAAACGCATAGTCTAGAATGTCCATACGGTGAGTACACATTTACGACAAGTTTATTTTTTATAAATCCGGATATGTGCGTGAAAAATTGCTTAAGCGTATTATATGCCCATTCTGTGCATATGCAACGGCTATAAATGAGTCCCCAGATCTGCACACCCCTGGTTTACTTAAACCTTGATTAGCTGGTTAAGGTGTGCTTAATTAGGACAATGACCCTTCAGGACCGAGTCTGGGCACCCCTGTATTAATCTCCTTGTTGTCTTCTATCTGCTTGTGCTCTGCTGGTGTAAATTACATTACATTACATTTTTCGTTACATTTTTCATTTAACATTATCATCTCCAGTTCATTCAGTTTATCTCGTGCATCGGCCCATTTATCACAATTGAAGTAATCACCAAATAAGTTAAGTGACACGCAAAAATCATACATTTAGCAAGGAAAGGTAAATAGGAAGTGTTTAGAATAGCTACTTCACTTACTGCAAATGTTTAAAAGTAGTGCAATAATTTAGAACAATGATTAAAATGACTGGAACTACCGATGTAGTATTTCTACATTGCAGTATTATACTATATTATAATTTGTCCAAAAATATTACATGGTATATTCGTTAAAAATGTTTTCTTGGTTTTAGTTTCAGTTTCGCAAAATTAGAGCCTAAGCAAAACAGTTCACACAGATAAACAGTTTAAAAGGTTAGAAGGCCACACATACAATAGAAATAATGAGTGATTGAAAATAAAAAGGACCTTAACACTGTGTAACATTAACCTTCCTTTTAATTACATTGTTTCTTGCTTGATACAAGACTTCAAAAGCTCAGCAGTCTGTGATCATCATTGTCTGATTCTCCTTTTCATGACTGGTCATACATTTTCAATTGGAGACAGATCTGAACTGCACGTAGGCCAGTCTAACACATTGTCTCTATGAAAACCACGCTGTTGTAGCAGATGCAGAATGTTGTAGCAGATGCAGAATGAGAGCTGCCATTGTCTTGATCTAATAACCATGGACATCCCATGAAAGACAATATCTTGATGGCAATATATATATATATATATATATATATATATATATATATATATATATATATATACATACACCTCCATACCATGACAGACGTTTGCTTTTGCTTGTCCCTAATGAAAGTCTGGATGGTCCCTTTGGTCTTTGGGATGGAGAACTCAAAATCATTTTTTCCTGGAAACAAGTTTAAATGTGGACTCATCTGAGTACAGCACACATTTTCACTGTCTTTTTGACTATCTGAGATGAGCTCTGGCCCAGAGAACCTGGCTGCATCGCTACATAGAATTGATGTATAGCTTGCTCCTAGAGTAACAGATATTCAAGTTGCATTTCCTGATGCAGTAGCAGACTGTGGTAAATGACAGTGGTTTTCTGAAGTACTCCTGAGCCCATGTGGCTGTATTTAACACATGACGGTTTCATATGCAATGCCATCTGAGGGCTCAAAGGTCAAGGGCATTTAACTGAGGTTTCCTGCCTTGCCCTACATGTACTATGATTTCTCTGGATTCCCTGAATCTTTTCACAATATTAATGTATGGTACTTGGTGAAAGACATAAATTCTTTGGAATTTTGCATTGCGAAATGTGATTTTTCATTTGTTTGAAACTTCTCTTGTGAAATTTGGCACAAAGCGATGAGCTATGATCCCGTTTTGCTTGCAAAGACTGAGATGCAGGGGCGTGTCTAAAGGGGCGGCACCTTAAAAAGTAGCAATGTTCCAATACCCTTTTTCCCTTCCCGATACCGATTCCGATACCTAGGCTCAGGGTATCGGCCGATACCGAGTACTGATCCAATACCTGGGTGTGTATCTGGTTATACTGCTGTATGTACTACTAGACCTGTATGAATTGATACAATAATTTTATGGTGTGCTTCACCATAGATAGATAGATAGATTGATAGATAGTCTGGCGAGTAAACAAAAAAAAATATAATATATAATGTTTGGAAAATAGCACATGTATTTAAATATCTAAAAGTACACTCTTAACATCAGTCAGTCAAGCATTATAAATATATTATGATAATCAAGTATTATTTAATGATAGAACTTTAGCAATTAGAATTAAAACTTGGTAACCATGTATGAATGCATATTAGTCATTTTAACTGAACTTAGGACTGGTGGTGGTGCTTTTTTGGTCATTCAGTGTTTCTGTAAAAATGGGGAAAAAAACGATCAATAATACTGATAAGATAAAAATCATACTATGAATTCTACTAAGAACAATATAAACACACTAAGGATTAACGAGCTGCTGGATTCATGAATATTAATCACGTTGTCTGCATTGGCTCGAACTAATTTGCTGAAATAAAAACAGGGACGATAATAGGTGAGCGCCAGCCAATGAGATTGTCGTTTGCGCATTAGCTCCACCTACTACCGGAGAACCCAGCAGTTAAGCTGAAGAATTCCAAAGGAACTCTGTTATTTTTACAGGAAAGTACAACAAAGAATATCGTCTACATACCATTCGGAATTGACGCGCTACATGGAAAAGACTCTCTCTCTCTCTCTCCTCTCTCTCTCTCTCTCTCTCTCTCTCTCTCTCTGCGTGTGAGAAAAAAGCAAAGCGACAGCGAGTCATGCACTTCACACTAGAGCTTACGGAACATCAAATGCAGGTGCGCTGCGCATTCATTCAGATGATCGGAAAAATAGATTGATTGAGAGTGAAACTCTGAAGCGCTCAGTCAGAGTGTTCGGCGAGTGACAATATATCTGTGCTAAACTTATACATAGCCTCCAACTCACACACTGGTGAGTAAAATCTGATTATTTATTAGCCAGTGGCTAATATTAGACATCATTTAGTCGTCCAGGGTGAAGATTTAGTCGCATATGCGAGTGAATTACTGGCAGTGTGCTAGCACATTTGTACTTCTTCGCTGCTCTAAATAGTGGTTGCTTGTGGCAACACAGCACAACTTCCTGTGTTTGAATTCTGAGCAGCGAAGAAGAATTGATTTCCGATTTGCAGCGTTAAGTAAAGCTAGCGCGCATAACTATAGGTCTTATTTAAGAAAATGGTATTGGATCGGTACATGGGTTCAAGTACTCGCCGATACCGATGGCAAAATTTTTTGTGGTATCGGTGTAATTTCCGATACTAGTATCGGAATCGGAACAACCCTATTAAAAAGGGGCGCATTTAAAATCTCACATGCTGCCGCTGATGTCATATGCTAATTGGCAGCGTAGCACCACTTGAAGTAGAATACACCTACTCACTGTCTGGTTCAATGGCAATTATTTCCTGAATATTTACGACACCATTGGGTTAGAGTGCTGTCAGTTTCACAGTGCTCAACGCTATTGGATTAGAGAGCTGTCAATTTCACAGCTCAAACAGGAGAAGCACGATTTCACCAGCACCACTTAAAATAGAAATCTTTGTTATGTTTTTTCCTGTTGTTTCAAAGATTAAAGGCATATTCACTTTCTCAAATAGTCTGCAGTAATGTGGTAAACGCTAAAATGTGGGGTTTTAATAATGTTAGCATTCTGACACTTGGAATTTTAAGATGTAGAATAGTAAGCACCTGTTTGTATTGAATAAACAAAAGTTTTGGCATTGGAAGTCTTGATTTTTTTTTTTGTTTGTTTGTTTGCAATGTCCAAAAACAGCTTCACATTTAAATGATTTTGTCTTTAATCAGATGAGAACATGGCTATTAAATATACCATTTGTGTAATATTGATGATTAAGTTAGAGGTTTGTTTATTTTTAGACAGAATTTTGTTTCCAGAATTCCTGGAAAAAAGGAAAAGGGAACACACACACAGTCTGTTTGGACAATAAAAGAAGTTGATAACAATTATTGTCTGTTCAATGGTTTTTACTTATAAAAAGATAATGTGTTGTTCTTCTTCTCCTTAGCCCAGGTAAGACGCCTCTGACATTGTCTGTGGTTCAGGAGTGGCTTAACAAGAGGAATACAACAACTGTAGCCAAATTCCTTGACACGTCTGTGTGTGGTGGCTCTTGATGCCTTGACCCCAGCCTCAGTCCATTTCTTGTGAAGTTCACCCAAATTCTTGAATCGATTTTGCTTGACAATCCTCATAAGACTGAGGTTCTCTCAGTTGGTTGTGCATCTTTTTCTTCCACACTTTTTCCTTCCTCTCAACTTTCTGTTAACATGCTTGGATACAGCACTCTGTGAACAGCCTGCTTATTTGGCAATGAATGTTTGTGGCTTACCCTCCTTGTGAAGGGTGTCAAAATGATTGTCTTCTGGACAACTGTCAGATCAGCAGTCTTCCCCATGATTGTGTAGCCTAGTGAACCAAACTGAGAGACCATTTTGAAGGCTCAGGAAACCTTTGCAGGTGTTTTGAGTTGATTAGCTGATTGGCATGTCACCATATTCTAATTTGTTGAGGGTTTTTGTTAAATGTGAGCCAAAATCATCACAATTTAAAGAACCAGTGGGGTACGGTTGAGAAACAGTACCTGGATTGGTGTCCTATTGCTTCACATGCTGTTTAGTTGTACAGTGTTATGATAATAGGATACATTACACACATGCTACGCAAATTCTGTTAAAAAATTATATTTGTGATATTTCAACTGTCTGTTATTAATGGGCATATTTGCTAACATGAATGTTAAAAGGATTACATAGCATTTTAAGAAATATACAAGGTGGTAAAGTGGGTACAGTTGAGACACCCTTTATAGGTTGCTATGTACTGTATTCAGTAACAGTCCAATCGTAGAAAATAAAATGCATACAGAGGCGGTGTTTGTTTGTGTACTGGTATTACCTACATTTTGGGGACCAAATGTCCCCACATGTATAGTAATACCAGTAAATTTACCTTATGGGAATATTTTTTTAGGTCCCCATGATGAAACAAGCTTATAAATCATACAGAATGATTGAAAATGTAAAAATGCAGAAAGATTTGAGTGATGCATAGGTTTAGGGGGTAGGGTTAAATAATATACAGGTATGTATATTGTTATTTTTTTATGGTTACATTTGTACTGTTTGCCGTATATTTTTGTAGCGTTAAATATTTGTTCCAGTTTTGTTTAACTGAATCTGAATTAAATAAAGCAAATAAATAAATGTATTTTTAAACTGTAATTATTTAAAACTGTAATTTTGTAATTTATTACATTTGCTATAAATGGTAAGCCAGCTTTAGACCATTAAGAATGGGTGTCTCAACTGTACCATGCTACTGTTTCAACTGTACACCATATGGGTACAGTTGAGACAAAAATGCACCTCATGTTTATGAGCTAAGTGTGGAAAATATGAACTACTTATGGCTATTATCAATTTATGATATTTTAGTACACAAGCAAAATAAATATCATGTGAAAAATCACTTCATTTCAGCATCTAGTTTTTGTGTAGTGATGAAAAAAAGCAAAAAGTGTCTCTACTGTACTCAGTCTACCCTACTTTTTGTCCTGTTGCAGTTTTCTTTATTGGCCGAAACCTTAGCCCATGAAAGGCAGGACATACAAATTCATAAGAAAGCACAGGAAAAGGTGAGTGTGTGCTGACTCCATGTACCATGAAATACCCCTTTGTGTAATAATTATATAGCCTATATATGTGTGTGTGTGTGTGTGTGTGTGTATATATATATATATATATATATATATATATATATATTAGGGGTAGAACGGTTCTCGGTAAAAAAAAAAAAATAGAACCATATGATTCTCCACACACAATTAATTTAAATCTGACAACGCATCTGCGATAATGTTGTTATAAATAACACGTAAAACAAACAGGGTTCGGCTAATGTATGATGAATGTTGATAATGTATGATGAATGATGAATGTCGATGGATGCACATTCTGGCTTCCTAATACAACAGCAGCGATGGAAAAAAAGTGGACAAACCATTCATTCTTGTATCCTATAGCAGACATAGCTGGCTGAACGTACTGTATCAGTGCATTCTCTTAAAGTGACAGCACTTTCTTAATATTAATCATACAGCAAACAAGAAGAAAATCACTCATTGCTCTTGATTGAATAGCTTTTGTAACTTTAATAAAGATTAATCTTTAATTTATACTGTAAAATATACAATGCTATTTTACATTTGATTACTTTATTCAATTTCTATACCTAAAAACTGTTAGACCTACCTAAAAAAAAAAAAAAAAAAAAAAAAAAAAAAAAAAAAAAACTGAAAATCACTGTTTATTTTATTTGTATATTTACTTTGTTGTGTTTATTTGTGCTGTTGCTTGTAGTTAGATAGATTATTATTTTCTTTATTTTTATTTGACAGTATAGTTTTTTCTCTAAACATAGCACATACCGAATTGTACTGAAACGGTGACTCTAAAAACTGCGATACAAACTGAACCGTGAGTAAGTTGAACTGTTCCACCCCTAATATATATATAGATATAGATATAGTATGTACGTACATACATACACATATGTGTGTGTGTGTGTGTGTGTGTGTGTGTGTGTGTGTGTGTGTGTGTCTGTATAATCCTATATATAATATAGCATACTTTATGTATAACTGATATATTTGTAATATGTATGTTTACATAAATCAGTAATTTGTTTCCCTCTTAAATAATTTGTTCTAAAAGTATGCATTTCTAACAGGCTCTGCAGAATATGAAAAGAGAGTTAAGAAATAAGATGGAGAAAGAGATTGGCGAGCTGCAGAAGGTCATCATTCAGAATGACGAAAATAATTATTTCAGAGACTTGGATGTGGAACGCTTACAGAAGCGTGTACAAATGGCATCTTTCCAGTACCCCACCAGCTGTCTGCAGTAATCACTAGCCAATTAAGCTGTGATTGATACCGATCTGCAATACTTCTTTTACATACATTAACCTTTAGGTAGATTACCTTGAAAATAAATAGATGGAATTTAGTGTGAACAGCTTGAAATATACTTGCATAGTTCTTGTGAAACATTAACATTACTGTAATATTGTGTGTGTATGTTAAAACAACACTTAATGTATCAACCGAAATGCTGCCATCAGATCAATAGTAGACTGTTTAAAAGCAATTTTTCCCAGAAGTTGATTTGTATCATGTTTCACCAGTTTATGGTGGAAAGTTTTTGGACTGTCAGTTTGTTCTATAGGACAGCATGTGCAATTACGTTTCCCTTTGATGAACTTTTAAATGAGACTTCCATGCTCCTTGATCTTATTTCTGTAATGATTTCCCACAATAACAACTAACAACACTAATCATGATTGTATTTTGGTTTTCACATCAAACGAAACACTGGATTGTTCTATGTTAAATGTCATAACACTTATATTCATGCCATAACTGTTCATTAAATTTCACATTTTATGAATTAGGTGTTTTTATAAATGAAATTAATTTACATATTTACACACATATAATATATACATATCTTTGATGTAAGGGAAAATATTAGCCCAAAAAGGAGATATTTATAATTATTTATGTTAAATAAAAAGTATTTGAAGAATAAGGTATGATTTGGGCATTCTTGACAGAATTTATATTCACACCAACATTTGTCCAGAAATTGTTTAGTGTGACTATCTGTAGATCAGGGGTCTCCAAACCTGCTCCTGGAAAGCTAACATTCGGCAAATTTGAGCTCCAACCCCAGTCAAAATCACCTGAACCATCTTATCAACGTGTTCAGGACTACTTGATAATTGCAGGCAGGTATGTTGGAGCATGGTTGGAACTGAAGTCTGCAGGATGGTAGCTATCCAGGAGTAGGGTTGGAGATATCTCTTGGCCATAGAATAATAATCATCTAACACCTTTTTAAGAGCATGTAGCAGTAATCGGCATGATTAGGGACTCATTAGGATTTTAGGGTTTCAGGTTAGGGGATCAGGGTTTGTTGTGAGCATAAACATCATCACATGTGCTTAAAAAAGTGCACTAAATAAACTAAACACTTAACGTATCCTAACACTCATGTACACACAAACATGCAGATTAGCATTTGTAAGAAAGCTGAAGCAGAATAAAGAAATCATAATCCTTTTGAATTTCATGCTATTACAGTAACAACTGTAAAACTATGTGTAGTAATTTATCACTCTCCAGGCCAACTAGGCACCTTCATAGAAGGAGCTGAATGTGCTGCTGTCCTCATTCTCTGAGGATGGCAATCCACTTGTAGTCTTTGGTGACTTCAGCATTCATTTGGAGAGGCCTTACACTGCAGCTTCCACTTTCTCAAAGTCTCATTTGATATGAAATGGCTTACCACCACAAGTACTCTGTAAAGGCCAGATTACGCTCCACTTCAAATTGTTGTCTAGACAACATCTGTCCTCTTTCTTCCAAGCCCTAACCCCTGGTTATCCGGTGTTTTTTTTGAGAAGACCAGACCAAACTTAGGGCAGCGGAAAATGAGCAAATCAAAAGGTCCATCTGACCTGAGTCTCTGATTTGATCTTTTCTGTGTTAAGTAAGCCAAATATTCATATTTCCACAACAACATCAACAGCGCTTCAGATGCACACAATCTCTTCAAAACATTTAGTGTAACGTAACTATTAAGCTCACCAAAATCTACATTGAGACATTTTTATTGCACAAGAAATCAGTTTCAGTACAAGTTATATTAAAATAAAATATTAATCTCTCACACAATAATATTAAATTTTATTTTAAACAACAAAAGCATTTCAATTAAGAAGTACATCATTAAATGCAAAAAGTCTGGCTGTGCTTAATGGGTACAATTTTGTACCCTTTAATCACACCCCTGTTCCCAATAAGCTCACATCATGTTTTAAGCAACCTTTTTAAAGAATAATTGAAAAATGTTTTATTTGAATGTACAAAGTCAATCACAAAAAAAACAGAACACAAAAATCAAGCAACAAGGCACTTAATTTGATCACTTGTATATTTGTGTCATTCAAAAGTGTCAGTCAAACTTATTGCAACATCTAGACTAGTCCACGTTCAACTAAGTAAACACATATTCAAAAATCTAATAACAAAACAAACCAATAAAATATTTAATTCATGGGGATGAACACAGAAACTAGCCTCATTATGAAGCCTCTTATTAAATGGATGACAACAGAAGGAATTTAAAGTCTGGTAGTGTGTGATCCTGTCATTTAGTGTATGATGCCCAGTTTTCCTTTATGACTATTTACAAAAGTCGGTAAGTGTATGATGTCTGGTGTTTTAAAAATCTGTTAAAATTTCAAAAGCCATGTAGTGTATTCCAGCCTTTAGTCACTTTTTTTTCCTGGACAGATATAACACATTTCTAAAGGCTCCTTCTCTGTACGAACAACATGCCTCTTTCATCTTTGGTCATAAACTATAATTACGTCTAGATTTTGTTATCTTAAAGCTGTTAAAATAAGTTATAATTCACTTTATAAAGATCAACTTAAAGTGACAACCATCAGTTAATATTTCAACTCTGTTCAATGTGGAAGAGCTGGACGTTCAATGTGGAAGAGCTTAAAGAGAGCACACTGAGCTTAATCAGAGCAGCAACAATTTTTTATAAATTTCATGTAATATTTAGCTGACAAGATTTAATGGGTATGTGAGCTTAATACTGTAGGTACGTTTACCCTAATTCTTTTCTCTGTTCCACTGCCTCCCACAACCTCAACAAATGATTTTGCTAATTTCTTCAGACTACAACTATCAGCAGTAAGTTCACAGCTCCACACATACAGGAACTCAGACCAATCACATCCACTGCTAACCCCCCTCCCCCCCACTGAGGCAGAAGTATCTAAACTTCTTCTCTCCAGTCCTCCTACAACCTGCCTTCTAGACCCCCATCCCCCCACACCTGCAGCAAGCAATCTCTCTTACACTTATACCAGCACTCACAAACACCATCAATACATCTCTTCTCTCAGGTATTATTCAAGTAGGCTTAGTTAACTGCTTAAACTCACACTAAACACTTCAGTTGTAGACAGTCACAGATCTGTCTCTCTCCTTCCATTTACAGTGAAAACACTTGACATAATTAGCCTTTCACAAAAATCGGAAATTACTAGATGCACAAGGTTAAGTTAGTTCCGTCACAGGACTGTGCTTATTATATCAGTATGCCCTTTTCTCAAATAATGCTTCTTACCTTTTCTGTTTTGTCTGTTTTCCAAGTTGTTGTTATATAATCTATAAAGAAATTACATTTTACTTGTTTGTAACTTATATGGCCACTCAGACTGCTGACTCGTGAGATTATGCGCTTAACATAGCGCTGGATGGTTTCTATTCTCCATCTCCAGCAAAGTCCCTTTTTTAAATAGTGTTTGATCTCTGGTACATTTGAGCATATTATCTCAATTTACACAGTCATTTCCCTCAAATCACCAAATCATGATAAATTACTTAAAAATGACAACATTTATGACCAGACATTAATTCTCATTCCAGGTGAAGAATATTCAACTCAACACAATAATGTAATTCCGATAGAATAGGAACAAAGCCATGAATCCAAGATATCTCTTGTTTAATATGTATTTCCCAGGGCACATTATACAACATACATTTACACCATCACATTAATAATGCAAAGGAGAGCAAGTAGAAAATACAAAATTACTTTATTAATAATAGTAGCGAAAAAAATCACGTGGAGGGTCATAATACACAGCCAGCACCAAACGGACGGAATGGCAAAGCTAACTGCATTATGACTGCATTATGTTCTGCAACATCTAGACAGACCGGGGACTTATGTGAGGATCCTGTTTGTGGACTTCAGCTCAGCTTTTAACACTATCATTCCAAACCTCCTCCTGCCCAAAACTAACTCAGCTCTACGTGGCCACCTCCGTCTGTCAGTGGATCACCAGCTTCCTGACAGACAGGTAGCAGATAGTGAGGCTGGGAAAATTCTCATCCAGCACCCGTACAATCAGCACTGGAGCTCCTCAGGGCTGCGTTCTCTCCCCACTGCTATTCTCCCTCTTCACCAATGATTGCACATCTAAAGACCCCTCTGTCAAGCTCCTGAAGTTCGCAGATGACACCACACTGATCGACCTCATTCAGGACTGTGACAAGTCTGCTTACAGACTGGAGGTTGAGCAGCTGGCTGTCTGGAGCTTAACACGCTCAAAACAGTGGAGATGATTATGGACTTCAAGAGAAACCCCCCTGCTCTCCCCCCACTCACCATCATGGACAGCACTGTAATGACAGTGGAGTCATTCAGGTTCCTGTGCACCACCATCTCTCAGCACCTGAAGTGGGACATTGACATAGACTCCATTGTTAAAAAAGCCCAGCAGAGGCTGTACTTCCTTCGCCAGCTGAGGAAGTTAAACCTGCCACAGGAGCTGCTGAAACAGTTCTACTCTGCCATCATTGAATCCATCCTCTGTACTTCAATAACTCTCTGGTTCAGCTCAGCTACCAAATCTGACCTCAGAAGAATACAGAGGGTAGTCCGGACTGCTGAGCGAAAGGGCTGGCAAAATCACTCTGGACCCCTCACATCCAGCACACTCCCGCTTTGAACTGTTGCCTCTTATGTGTAAACATACCTGGCAATAAAGCTCATTCTGATTCTGATTATAACTGCCACCATTTAGAATTAAACAAAATTATTTGTGATGACCCGAGCTGACCAAACAGTTAATTGTGAAATGTTTGCGCTTTGTAGAGTACAGTATCGGCTTTCATAGTATCTAATTTGAAAAAAAATTCTCAAATTCATTCTTGTTAAGTAAGAAAGAGAAATCCAAGTAGCGGCACGAATAGCCTTCTTCAGAAGAAGGCTATTCGTGCCACTACGCGTGGGTTTTTTTCCCCCCTCATGTATTTTATATATTTTCTAATATGAAATAGCCAGTAAAATAAAGGCTTTTTATAATATATTTTTTGAAGAAGAGTGCCTTGGATTTCTCGTTCTTACATTCACTGGAATTCCCGACCCCAAAGACCACCTTCAGATATATATTTTTATCAACTCTCTGAGAACCCTGGACTTTTTTTGTTTTTTGTCTCATTCTTGTTAAGTATTTAACAATTATTTATTTTCCGCTGTTGTCACCGGAAAAAACTTTTACCCTGCAAGTGCCAATCTGGAAGCCAGAAACGTGGAAGTGTGAAAAAGGCTAATTATTTTCAACCAGGTATTGTCTTTCCTTTCACAGAATAAACAACTGGATGGCCGTGAAGGGGGGAATTCCAAGATGTCGGAGTGTTCTGCGGTCAAGCCAGCTGGGGGGTTCAGAAAAGCAAGGTCAAGCCAGCCGCGATTGAAATTAGTGTGTGCACGTGTGTTGCTATGCTTACGGTAAAAGAAGGAACAACACAGAGAGAACGCACTTTCAGAGCGCTTTTCATCTAGACGCCCAGAATTTAGATTTAACATAACAAGATTGTCATTTCTCGAGATTTTTTTGTACTTCTGCTTTAATATCCATGTTATATTATCTTTGATGGGTATTATATTTTTCCACCTTTAAAATCATTGCAGGATTCGTAGAAAACGAGATGTGGGACATTATTCGATTTAGAGAGGTATAAAGACCCCATTTATAATAAGTAGAAAAAAAATAATAGTTTTGTCTGACTCGTTCTGACGCTACAGTCCCCTATAAGTACTGACTAAGATTCGATCAGAACATCAAAACATGAGGAGCCGACATTCCAGAAGAGACCCCAAGAAAACAGGACAACGTCATAAAGATTCTTATCTCCAAAGAGATGGCCATCACATGTGTTCCATGAGAGAAATCACAAGCTTCTTTAGATTGACTTTTCCCCCACACATAGAAGACAAAGAACCAGACTGAAATTCCTCTGACCAAAGAACATTTCTTTTTGGTCTCCACAGAACTACACAGAGACTTTCTTTTTCATATGCACATAAAACCATCCTAAAGGACATTGCTAGGCATAACACTATATTATGTATGTAACCACATATTAGACTATCATGTTTTAAGCACATATTATGTATGTCTTTTTAATAACTATTGAATGACTTTAAGGTTTATTAGTGTTTGGTATGTATGAGCTTGACAATTCTAGCTTGAAACGTTTCTTCCAATTGTTTCTTTTGTGTATCATAATCTGGTTGTAGAAATCACATCCAAAAGTGTCTGGTTGTAGAAATCACATCCAGAGTGTGTAAAATTCGGATGTGACTGATAACAGACTGATTTATGATGGAAGGAACAACCCTAGCTAAGATAATAGCCTATCTAATTGGTCAAGACATCAGATGGGATGTGTCCAAAAGCCGAGTTTAAGAACTCAGGACACCATCAAATCCTTCTCTCTCGTCCTTCTCTCTTCTTCTCGCCACCGCATTTTGACGCTGTTTTAGCGCTCTTTGAGCATGCTCTGGCCTACAGGCCAGTTGCTACTTAACACCACGATGAGAAGAAAAACCACCTAGTCTCGTTACTCATTTTATTCTTTTACTTTAGTTTCTTTTCTTTCCATTGAGTCTCGTGTTCAAATGTTAAGTTTGCCGCAAAGTCCAGCTCCGACTGCACCCGCTTCAAACTTCAACCAGCAACGGACTCCAAGACCATCCTCAGCCAACGCCCAACCATTGGCTTCCCAAGACATCACTTCAAAGACTACTGAACTTCCAGCCAATCACCAACTCGGGAAAACCCCTTTCCTGCAACGACGACGACAGAAAGGAATCCCTGTAACACAAAGGCAACGCAAGTACAAACTCCAGATTCTGGCTGAACTGGTGCATTTAATATAAATTTTAGCCTCATTGAGAAACTCAGTGCGAGGCTTAATTAAGTGATTATTGGTTGTTCAGGTCTATGCAATAGCACATATTGCTATAAATTTGGGATTTCACATTCTCATTCTCTAAATTCCTCTTTTCTATCTTTCTGCAACGTATGAATGTGTGACTGCTTGTGTTCATGTGTTAGATTAGTTTATGTCTTAGGTTTATATAAATAAAGTTGTATTTATATTTAAAAGAGAAGTATCTTGTGTTTTGTGCTTACAAGTTAATGTCTTAATCTGCCGATCTTGTTACTGTGCTTATTAATAGTGTTCTCACTATATTTTGGATTTTAATATCCAGTGCAGAATTAATGTTATACGGCTCGTTCAGTGAATCGCTGCTGACTCAGTGATCAGCCGCAAAACAGTGATTCTGTTCAAATACCCTATAAAATCATAAATGATTCCCTTTGAGCTAAATTAAATTAAATTATATTTATGTATCAAACCCTACAGGACGTCCCATAGTACAGTAATGATCAAAAGTGTCGCACCCTTGCAATTGTGTCAGAAAATGCAACACTTCTCTCAGAAGATTGTTCCAATTGCAAATGTTTTCATATTCACATGCTTATTGTTTTTGTTTGCACTGCAACAACACAAAAAAAAAAAAAAAACAGAGAAAAAAAGTCAAACTTGATAAAAATTTCACACAGAACTCAAAAATGGACTGGACAAAATTATTGGCACCTTGTCAAAATTGTAAGAAATAATTGTTGCATGTGATGCTCCTATAATTTGTATTTAGACACACGTGTGGCAAGTAACAGGTGTGGGCAATATAGTATTCACACTTGCAACCAGTGTCGGGCAGTAGCGTCGCTACAAGTAGTGACGCTACTAGTTTAACTACATTTCTCAGTAGCGTGGTGGTAGCGTCGCTGCTTTCTGACTCAAATAGCTTTTCGGTAGCTAAGCTCTTTTTTCGGTAGTGTCAACAAAAGCTAACGTTACATTTTCCAAAGAAAGCATTCTGAAACTCAAACTCAAATCAGAAATATAACAGCTACGGATCACTGATCCTGGATCAGTAAGTGACGCCTCCGCCACTAAAGCTCGTAACGCCATTGGCTCCTCAAACTGTCAGTCAAACCTCATTATTCCTCCCGCCTCGCTCGTGAATGAAGTGCGGCGCGCAGTTTAGAGCATCTCGGCTTGTTTGCAGTCTGAAGGTAAATAAAGAACTGTTGATTGAATAAGTACAGTGGTTTCTTTACTCTAAAAACACTATTTATAAAGGCTAATGTTTTTTTTTTTTTTTTTTTTTTTTTTTTGTATTTGAGGAGCGTAGAAGAGTTTCTCTAGCATTTGTTGACAAGTCGCAGCTAAATAGCTCGTGCGAAGTGCTGAATCTTTCATAATATGATACTTTGGCCAAAAAACTGAACGCCCACATAATGACAGAAAACTGGGGAAACGGGACACGAGTCAGAAAAAACAAACAAACAAAAAAAAAAAAACATTCGCTGGTCAAAAGCTTCGTATTTGAACTTGATTTTGGTGAAATGTTTATAGACTATCTAATCACACATGCAACGATGCAAATAAACAGCCTATCTGTAGGCCTAAACATCTATATGGTAACACTATACAATACGATTTCATTCATGTTAGCTAATGTATTATCTAACATGAGCATAAAATGTATAAAATACTTTCATTACAGTATTACATTAAAATACATTTGTTACAGTGTTTATTAATCTTTGTTAATGTTAATGAAAATACAGTCGTTCACTGGTAGTTCATGTTAGTTCACAGTGCATTAACACGTTAACAAACTACTTTTGATTTTAATAATGCGTTAGTAAATGTTGAAATTAACATCAAGATAAATGCTGCAGAAGTACTGTTCATTCTTAGTTCATGTTAACTACACTAGTTAACTAATGTTAACTACTGAACCTGATTGTGAAGTGTTACCTTTTATATAAATGTATCTGTATACAATAAAGCCACAATACCAACTACCAATAGGAGGTTTCCGGCTGACAGTAAAAATTTATTTAGCCAATATGAGGTAAATCCGGCCTGTATTTGATACTGATTATGTTGCCAAATTGGTTTGGAACAGCTGTTGAATAAACAATTAATCTGTCTATCTGCTTGACTGACAGTTTTATTGATCACTGAGAGAGCATTGACTTGGTATGATATTGGTTCAATATATATATATTATTTTTTTTTAAATAGCTTGGATGTAGTAAACTACTTTTGCCGTGTTGCCGTAGCTTAGCTTGCTACATTTCCCAGGGCTGTAGCTTTAGTGTAGTTAAGCTTCATTTAAAGAAGAGTAACTGTTAGCTTAGCTCACTACATTTTACAAGTAGCTTGCCCAACACTGCTTGCAACCAGTTAAGATGGAGAAAAGTTGACTCAACCTTTGTGTTGTGTTACACTGAGCATGGAGAAAAGAAAGAAATGTTGTCTGTGGATTTGAGAGAAAAAATTGTGGAAAAACATGGACAGTCTCAAGGCTACAATTCTATCTCCAGAGAACTTAATGTTCCTGTGTCCACTGTGCACAATATCATCAAGAGGCTTACAGCCCATGGCACATGGGACATACCATATGAGAACTGGATATTGTTTTTTTCTAATTATTAGAAATGAGGTCTTTGTAGGCCTCTGAAGTCAAGTCAAGTCACCTTTATTTATATAGCGCTTTTAACAATACAATACGCTTTTAGCTCCGTTCAGTTTAAATAGTATCTGTTCAGTCAAGTCGACGATATCGCTGGAAATCAAGTGTCCCCAACTAAGCAAGCCAGAGGCGCCAGCGGCAAGGAACCAAAACTCCATCGGTGACAGAATGGAGAAACAAACCTTGGGAGAAACCAGGCTCAGTCGGGGAGCCAGTTCTCCTCTGGCCAGACGAACCAGCAGTTCAATTCCAACTCCAGCAAAGTCAGATTGTGTAAAGGACTCATCTGATTCCCGAGGTCTTGTCCCAATGGCCGTCTAAGTGACGAGGTCTTCACTGGGGATCTGTCTCTGGAGCTCATCTAGGTGTACTGATCTCCGCTGATGTTCAGGGCTGTAGAGGTCATCTCTCAGTGCTGATCCACCATCTGGACTGGATACGGACTGGATCCGGGTGACTGCAGTGACCAGCTGATCTGGATACGGACTGGATCGGGTGGCTATGGTGATCTCGGAATAAGAAAGAAACAGTCTAATATTAGCATAGATGCCATTCTTCTTAAGATGCAACAAGTACATCGGGTGTTATGGGAAGTGTTCCCGGTTCTGGTTGACCTAATTAATGCAGCCTAACAATCCTTTAACAGATTTTAATATTAGAAGCGTATTTGTGTGTTATGTGTACGCCAGGTTAAAGACATGAGTCTTTAATCTAAATTTAAACTGACATGTCTGCCTCCCGAACAGTGTTAGGTAGATTGTTCTAGAGTTTGGGTGCTACATAGGAAAAGGATCTGCCGTCCGCAATTGATTTTGATATTCTGGGTATTATCAAATGGCCAGAGTTTTGAGAACGCTGTGGACGTGAAGGACTATAATGCAACAAGAGCTAGTTCAAGTACTGAGGATCTGAACCATTAAGGACTTTATAAGTAATTAACAAGATTTTAAAATCTATACGATGTTTAATAGGGAGCCAGTGAAATGTTGAAGTGTAATAATGTCCCATATCTCAAAAATGCCACAGTAAAATGGGTTCATATGAGATGTGCATATAGTACGGGACGTCCCCTATAAGAACTATTGTACTATAAGAGCTATTGAACTATAAGAGCTATTGTTTTTTCTACTTATTAGAAATGGGGTTTTTATTGCCCTCTAAATTGTAATAATGTGCTATATCTAAAAAATGCTGCAGTAGAACAGTCTCATATGAGGTCTGCATATAGTATGGGATGTCCCCTATAAGAGCTGGCTATTGTTTTTTTCTACTGATTAGAAATGGGGTTTTTATAGCCCTCTAAATTGTAATAATGTGCTATATCTAAAAAAATGCTGCAGTAGAACAGTCTCATATGAGGTCTGCATATAGTATGGGATGTCCCCTATAAGAGCTGGCTATTGGTTTTTCTACGGATTAGAAACGGGTTCTTTATAGCCCTCTAAATTGTAATAATGTCCCATATCACAAAAATGCTGCCGTAAAATGGCTTCATATGAGGTGTGCATATAGTATGGGCCGTCCTCTATAAGAACTGACCATTAATTTGTTCTACTTATTATAAATGGGGTCTTTATACCCCTCTAAATCTAATAATGTCCCATATCTCGTTTTCTACGAATCCTGCAATGATTTGAAAGGTAGAAAAATATGGTAACACCTGTCAAAGATAATATAACATGGATATTAAAGCTCAATTCTGGGTGTCTAGATGAAAAGCGCTCTGAAAGTGCGTTCTCTCTGTGTTGTTCCTGCATTTACTGTAATCATAGTAATACGCACACACACACTAATTGCAATCGTGACTGGCTTGACCGTGTTTTTATGAACCGCAGGTGGCTTGACTGCAGTCGGAGTGTGCAGTTGTGAATGCAGATGGACGGGAGCCAATGCCACCAAAGGTGTAAAATCTGTGATATAGATTTTTCACAAATACAGGTTTTCCAAGCAAATGGAAAGAACAGACAGAGAGGTGCACACACAATATTCTTTATTTAACACGAATCATAAACACAATGTCTACACAAAAGAAAAATATTCTGATACCATCCAGTGGCAGTAAGCACATAAAGTACTCTAGAAAACAATAAACAAAATGAAAATACTAACAAAAAAAACACAAATAAACTAATCAATAAATAAAAAAAAATAAAAATACCACCTAATAGTAGCACACAGACACACCTTCGTTCACCACTACTCACTCAAACACATGCTATTCATTGACTACGATGCAGCTTGAGCACTGTGCACTGGAAGGACGCCAAAGGAACGCTCCACATGCACCACGGATCACAGTACCAAACCGCCACACAGCAGCAAAACAACAGCGAACAGATTTCTATAAAATAATTAACCAATTTGGTCATTAACTACACATACTCTAGATCTAAAATTACATGTTTAAATAACAAAACAACTTATAAAATCCCAGACCTACCTACAGCGCAATTACTGGGCCCTCGGCAAAGGTGGTAAACGACCCTACAATATTACCTGGGTCACGCTAAATAAATGAGCCAACATTAATACACACCACAACTAAAAAAATAATGCTGTAACATCAATCACTATAATAACATCCCTTAAAGTGCGTTAATACGATTGAACACCCTCAGACCCACGCCCCGAGTTAGAAAAGGATTTCAGTCTTATTCAGGTCCATGTTGTTTGATACGAACTCAATGCTTAATGCATATCAGGTTGCTCTTGCAAAACAAGAACATGCAGCCTGCATACCCCACTGGAGGAAAACAGAAAGGAAAAAGGAAATCCACCCATTGGCCAATGGCTGATTTGATTTTGCAATAGCACACAAACTACACTCCTGGCATTGTTTCCAAACATCCGCCTCCATCCCGGGCCAGTCTGAAACCTTTGGTCATCAAACATGTGCTCCATTAGGCGTTGAAAAGTGCTAGGTGCATTGCACAACCCAAAGGGCATCCTATTCAACTCAAACAACCCAAAGGGTGTGCAGAACGCAGTCTTACACCTATCTTCCTCTGCCACCGGAACCTGATTGCAGCCACTGGCAAGGTCCAATGTGGAAAACCACTGGGCTCCACATAGGGCAACCAGTGACTCCTCGATCCAGGGCAAGGGAATGCATCCCTCCAGGTATTACTATTCAACACAGAGGCGAATCTGACCATCTTTTTCCCTCACCACTACAATAGGAGCAGCATACGGACTAGAGCTCTCTCTAATCACCTGGTTCTGCAGAAGCTGGTAAATATGCTGTTTGACTGCCTCATAATCTGAAGGGGGTAGCCGTCTGTACCTCTGTCATATTGGCTCGTTATCAAGCAATGGGATCTCATGAGTGATGAGCTCAGTACAACCCAAGTCACCCTCATAAGCTGAAAAAACAGATCGATGCCTACTCAAAAGGGACTTAAGCTGAGCCTGTTAATCCAGAGGCAGCTGAGACAAATCCATATTCTGGATTCCCTCCTCCACCCCATCTACTTTAATGGCCTGTGATGCAATAGTAGCTTGCTGACAGACTTGCTCCTCTGGAATTACAACAGCAACGCCCCCACCTGGCTGTAGAGCAATCTGAACATTAGACAAAGTCTCAACAACAACCTGAGGTTGTAATAAAGAATCCCGTTACCCTATATTAACTATAGGTAGGCCCCCCCTCGAACAATTGATGCAAGAGATACAGAGGCCAAAAGGGAGCGAATACTCTTTCCCCAAAGGCTCAAACAACAACACGGGTGGGGGGCCTACCAGTAAAGAAAATGTAACAGGCATAAAACACAACGAATCAGCAGGGATTTGCACAGTTTCTCAACCCCCAATCTTTGCTAACCGCTCCGTAGTGTCATTAACATCAATCTCAATCTTGCAATGCTGTAGGACAGAACACCATGCAGGGGTCTCCTTCACAGTGGGAAGGTCAAAAAGATCATGGTCATGTTGACTTAATAACTCCCTATAGCATTATTGAATGACATTCATGCCCAGCAAGCCAGGGAACCCACCCGGTAAGGAGGAAGGGGACAAATCCTTCACAAGTACCCCTTTATTCTGGATTTTCTTCCCAAGAACAACAAAATCTAGTTCTAAATAACCCAAATAAGGTATATTTAGGCAATTTACAGCACGTAACTGCCACCACCCACAGCTATGCAACTTCTCTTTACCCCATGGCTCAATGTTGAAGAAAAATCTCTCAGAAATAGTGGTCACCATAGACCCAGTGTCCAATAAACAGGGAACCTCTACCTCACTCATAGAAATTGTGACCAAAGGACAAATTACCTAATAATTTAAAAAGGCCTGGTTCTGTGAGAGCTGCAAGCCAACCATTACCCCTCCTGAAGTGTGGCTCATCAATTCAGGGGGTTGAAGTTTTCTGTCGGCCTACTAGGGTTCAGAGTGTTACCCTCCGGTAACAAAGACGTCTGCCGTTCATTAGATCTCCGCATATCTAAAACACAGTTGCGGGCAATATGGCCAGGTTGGTTACCCGGCAAATAATAGGGTTAACTCACCTAGACTGATTAGAAGCCTTGAGTAAGCTGGTTAAGTTGATCTTGCTGAGCCCTCAGCATCTTCTTCAATTCAGCCAACTCCGACTACTTCTCTCGACCACTAGAGGGTAAACTATGTCCTTGCACTCTATACTGTGTAGCGACAGATGGGACAGAATAACTTATTTCCCACATCTCAGGACGAGATCCCTCCTCAACCCATCTAATTGCCTCTTTCCTTACATCCAAAATGGTGGATTGTGGATAGAGCCGAACATGACGCTTAAGCTCACGGTATAAATTGCTGTCAATCATGTGTTATACAAACTGATCCCTAAGTCAGTAGAATTAGGCACACCACTTGGGGCGCATTGTACCACCTTCTCCATCAGAGCAAAAAGTGCATGTGAAAAGTCTTGTAAAGACTCCCCTTCTTGCCTACGGGTGAAAAACTGCTCCTGAAGAGAAATATAAGAATGTGTACCCCCATATAACTCTCGCAACACAGAAAGCACCTTTTCGGGATCCTCTCTCTCTTCCCTTGGTCTAAACTTAATTTCACTTCTAGCAGAAACACCTAAATGGTCAAGAATAAACAGTGCTTCCTCTCTTGTTGATAAATTTCAAGCCCGTAAATTACTCTTCATCTCCTCCACCCACTCAAACACAACCTCATCTCCCCTTCCACTATTCATGTTGGTTACTACCTCCCCCACGCGGCCACGACCACCTATGTTGCGTTGACCCTGTGACCCATTAATGAGACCCAGATGCGGGAATTGGCATGTGTGAAATTCCATAGTTGGCCTATGACCTCTGGGGGAAGAAATATGTTGTTCCCTTTTGAAACTTCACTCGTACTGCATCGCTAGACGCTAATGGGGGAAACTCCTTTTTCTCAGAGGACTGAAGACTTTTTCAGTCACGCAGAGTAACTGCACGGCCATTGGTTCGTGCAGTGTATTACCACTCATTCTCTACTGTAGGAGAGGAAAAATTGTATAAACTTGTTTAATCATCTAAACCAACAACATGTATGTTAGACCCAGTGTTAATTTAGTCTTTATCATGAGACGAAAATGCTTAATAGTCTTAGTCACATTTTAGTCATTTGAGTCTTTCATAGTTTTAGTTGACGAAAAGTCATTGCATTTTTGTCAACTTGTAGTCATTACTTTTAGTCAAACTGCAGTTACCAACATTTATTTTGGTAGCCATTTCATATGTAGTCTTCAAACAAAAATAGTGATTAATTAATCTCTCTTTAAATCAATTAAGCTTATGAGAAATTTGAATCAAGGATTGAATCTGGAAAAACTGGAATACATATAAATTTTTTGGTAGATATACAAATTAAACTCATTTTTCAGATACAGTAGTATTGTCAGTATTGTCACCATGACAAGTATACATTTATTTAATATTTTTCGTTGGTTAACATTAATGACACATATAGGTATTTAATAGGGTTTCACTTTATTTTGATGGTCCCTTTAACACATTCTATTGACTATAAGTAATGTTGCACCTACATTTCTACTAACTCTCATTAGAGTGTTAGTAGTGTATTAGTTGACTGGTAGGGTTAGGGTTAGATTAAGTTGACACGTTCTTGCAAAGTTAGTCAGTAGAATATTTGTTGGGAGACCAACACAATAAGGAGTTAGTAGATATGAAGCAGACAGTCTACTATGAGAGTACTCTTATGAGAGTTTGTTGACATGTAGTTGCAACATTACTTTGTGTCAACAGAATGTTCAAAAGGGACCATCAAAATAAAGTGTTACCTTTAATAGTAATGCTGTCCATTTAAAACGGATGCATGTAATACTGACACACATTCAGTTTTCACCCACCTGTTTACGTTCACTTAAGCCATATCCGACTGTATTTACTTGAGATATTCTAGTACACAATAGACATTTGGACTGCTGTGTATGTATTTGAGTACCGAGTACCGAGAACTGATCGCGCGCTGTATGAGAACTGATGAAGTGGAGCGTGCGCGCGCAAGAGAGCGCGCTTCTATCAGCGCGATTACGCCTATCCCGCCTTCACTAACTTGAAGTTAATCAACAACGAATTGTGACTCCCGGGAAAAACGGGACGGTCTGGTCACCCTATCGCTAACCCTTCAGGTGCTGAGGCCATTGTTTCAGATCGCTAGTTCGCGTTTTGGTAGCCAATCCGTCCGCGGCTGCCATACTGAGACTAGATATACGAACGCCCCTCATCTGATTGTAATCCAATGATAGGGATGCACATTTTGAAAGACAAGACAGTTAACTTAGCCTGTATTTTGAATGTCCAGTAGTCCTCAAATAACATTTTAGTCCCGTCTCGTCTCGTTAACGAAGATGCGGCATAAATTTCGTCATAGTTTTTATCATCAGATATTATTTTTAGCTCGTCAACCTCTCGTCTTAGTCACAGAAAAAAGGTTCGTTAACGAATATTTTTCGTCGTTGTCTTCATTGACGAAATTAACACTGGTTAGACCCTATTCCATCTAAACTACTAAAAGAGCTGCTTCCAGAAGTCATAGATCCTCTTTTGGCTATTATTAATTCGTCATTGTCATTAGTATATGTTCCCAAAACCTTCAAATTGTCTGTTAAGCCTCCCATTAAAAAAACACATCTTGACCCCAAAGATCTAGTTAATTACAGACCGATCTCAAATCTCCCTTTTCTGTCAAAGATACTAGAAAAGGTAGTATCCTCACAATTATATTCCTTCTTAGAGAAAAATGGTATCTGTGAGGAATTCCAGTCAGGATTTAGACCGTATCATAGTACTGAGACTGCTCTCATTTGAGTTACAAATGACCTGCTTCTATCCTCTGATCGTGGTTGTATCTCTTTATTAGTTCTACCGGATCTTACCGCTGAGTTCGACACAATTGACCACAACATTCTTTTGAATAGACTAGAAAACGTTTTTGGCATTAGTGGAAGTGCCTTAGCATGGTTCAAATCATACTTATCTGACCGCCATCAGTTCGTAGCAGTGAATGAAGAGGTATCATATCAATCACAAGTGCAGTATGGACTACCTCAAGGCTCAGTACTAGGGCCGTTACTTTTCACGCTTTACATGTTACCCTTGGGAGATATTATCAGGAGACATGGTGTTAGTTAGTTCACTGTTATGCTGAAGATACTCAGCTCTATATTTCTTCGCAGCCCGGTGAAACACACCAAATTGAGAAACAAACGGAATGCATAGTCGATATAAAAAACTGGATGATGAGTAATTTCTTACTGCTAAATTCTGAAAAAACAGAGGTGTTAATTATCGGACCTAAAAACCCCACATGTAATAACTTAAACACTATCTAACACTTGACGGCTGCTCTGTCAATTCTTTTTCATCAGTTAGGAACCGAGGTGTTCTGTTTGATAGCAATCTTTCATTTGAAAGCCATGTTTCTAGCATCTGTAAAACTGTGTTTTTCTATTTCAGAAACATATCTAAATTGGGACCTATGCTCTCAACATCAAATGCAGAAATACTAATTCATGCATTTATGACCTCAAGGTTAGACTATTGTAATGCTTTATTGGATGGTTTTTCTGCAGGCTTGGTCAACAAACTACAGTTGGTCCAAAATGCAGCAGCTAGAGTCCTTACTAGAACCAGGAAGTATGACCATATTAGACCGGTTCTGTCAACACTGCATTGGCTCCCTATCAAACATTGGATAGGTTTTAAAATCTTGTTAATTACTTATAAAGCCCTGAATGGCTTAGTTCCTCAGTACTTGAGCGAGCTCTTATCACATTATAGTCTTCCACGTCCGCTGCGTTCTCAAAATTCTGGCCGTTTGATAATACCTAGAATATCAAAATCGACTGCGGGTGGCAGATCCTTTTCTTATGTAGCGCCCAAACTCTGGAACAATCTACCTAACACTGTTCGGGAGGCAGACACACTCTGTCAGTTTAAATCTAGATTAAAGACACATTTCTTTATCCTGGCGTACACATAACACACTAATATGCTTCTATTACTTAGATCTGTTATAGCTGCATTAATTGTTGTTAGGCTGCATTAATTAGATCAACCGGAACCAGGAACCCTCCCCATAACACACAATGTACTCGTTACATCGTAAGAAGAATGGCATCTACGCTAATATTTGTCTGTTTCTTTCTTATTCTGTTTCTTAGTCCGTATCCGATCAGATGGTGGATCAGCACCAAGAGATGATGTCTGCAGCCCTGATAGTCAGTGGAGAGCCCCTGAGACATAAATTTAAATTATAATAAACAAACAAATATATATTATAAAAATACACCAAGAAACAATAAATGCATTAAACTATACATTACAATTATAGCAAATGAATAAATCATATAAATGAAAAACTTAGTGAATAAAACACAAATATAACAAATACATTAAATTATAAATTAAAATGCTCCATTGGGACAATACCATGGGAATCAGATAAGCCCTTTATGCAATCTGACATGGCTGCAATTGGAATTGAACTGTGGGTTTCGTCTGGCCAGAGGAGAACTGGCCCCTTGACTGATCCTGGATTCTCCTAAGGTTTTTTTTCTCCATTCTGTCATAGAGGGAGTTTTGGTTCCTTGCCGCTGTCGCCTCTGGCTTGCTCAGTTGGGGACACTTAATTTCTAGCAATTATCGTTGATTTGGTTGCACAGATACTATTTAAACAATGACTATTTAAACAGAGTTAGACAATGACATCTCTGAATTCAATAATGAAATGCCTTTAACTGAAAATTGAGAAAACTGAGTGTTTAATCTTATCATTATACATTACTCTATCCTCCAATTTGATACTGTTAAGTGCTTTGACACAATCTGTATTGTTAAAAGCGCTATATAAATAAAGATGATGCAGGGAGTGAAATTATTCAGATCAGCCCGTAGTGTGGAGGGTATTTAATATGTTCCATACTATGTATTTTCTTCTTGAATTCAGGTATACATTTTACTCTTAGATTCATCTTTGAACAACTGATGTTATGTATTTTCTTATTTTTGAATTGGCTTCTTATTGTTTTATGTAATTGGCACAACACGTTTACCTGATGAATAATAAATTGTTATATTTGATTTATTCTGAACTGTCCTGAAATCATTATGACTATTAGACTGTGAGGAGGCTTTTGTCACCGCAAATCTATGGCCAGGATAGATCAAACTGAAGGCTCATGAATGAACGGAGCAGTAGGCACGTCATCGGAGACCTCAGATTTCTGTCTATCACTGGTGCTAGCAAGTTGTACAGGAAAAGACTAAGTAAACTACAATTTTTGTCATAAGCAAGCAGTTGGCGGCAGACAATTAGGTATTAGTCTACCTCCATCCTCTGACTAACATCGGACTGGCGAATTTGTGATCGTGAGACCGGCGCCTTCGGCCGACGCTATAGGCTCAAAAGAGACATTAGGTCCCCAGTGAACGGATAATTGAAAGTATGGGATGTCGAGGATAATCAGATATCTAAATTAATATATAAGCTATATTAGTGATCAGTTTTTAATTAGTCTAAATTTAATGATCACTTGGAATTGGAGTCAGATCAGAATTGGACCTAGATCAAAATTGAAACTAAATCCTGATAAATTCAGAAGCGCAAATAAAAGACCGAACATGCATTAAACCTTCGACCAGGCCGCTGGATTCCGTTGTTTGGACTAGCGGGTGGATCCTTACAATGACTTGACTTGACTTGACTTGTGGGCTCTCGACAGGAATCGGTAGATCTCCCTGAGAATGTCCTAAATGCCTCTACGCCCTTAAGTGGTCTTTCTTTTCCGCCTGGTGTACAACCCGTGGCGAGGACCCCGTATCATATGACATATTTGTGATATTTTCCTACTGGCAGGAGCTGTTGGATAAGGGCAGCTCCCCCTCCACGCTCAACGTGTATGTGGCAGCTATAGCAGCTTCTCATGCTCCTATAGCCAGACAGTCGGTGGGCCGAAACAACCTAGTTGTTTGTTTCCTTAGAGGATCCAGGAGGCTACATCTGCCCCAACTTCTCACAGTCCCTACATGGGATCTGTCCACGGTCCTGAGAGCCCTCAAGGGCTTCCCCTATGAGCCACTTCAGTCTGCAACCTTAAAAGTGCTTTCGCTGAAGACCGCGCTGCTACTAGCACTAGCATCGGTTAAGAGAGTGGGTGACTTGCAGGCTCTTTCGATAAACCCTGCAGGTCTTGAGTTTGGGCCTAACAACTCCAAGGTTGTCCTAAAGCCAAGACAAGAGTATGTCCCTAAGGTGCTCTACACTGCGTTTAGAGCCCAGGTTATTAATCTCTCTTTGCTCCCTCCTTCTGAGGAGGACCAGGAGTTTAACCTTCTCTGCCCAGTCAGGGCACTGAGAATTTATATCGAGCGTTGCGCCCCTTTCAGGCAGTCGGAACAACTCTTCGTATGCTTTGGTGGCTGCACCAAGGGGTCTCCGGTCACAAAGCAGGGTATCTCTCGATGGTTGGTAGATGCTATCGCACTAGCCTACTCCTCCCTGGGTCTTCAGAGCCCTGTGGGAGTGAGAGCCCATTCCACTTGAGGCGTGGCCTCTTCTTGGGCGTGGTCTAGTGGTGTGTCCAAAGCAGACATCTGTGCGGCGACCGGCTGGGCCTCGCCGTCCACCTTTGCCAGGTTCTATAACTTGGGTGTTCCGGCCTTACAGGCACAGATTTTATCTGCTTAAAGGGGCACAAGCCTATCTAGGTAGTCTGACTCTCAGGCTTTGCCTGTTTCTTCAAGAACGCTCTTGGCCCTAATAATAGTGCTGACGCTGTACATTAGACCCTTGGAACGATTATCCAAAGCTGGGTGGTAAAAAATGTGATTATATATAACATACATTGTTCTGGGAGCAATGATGTTCATACTTTGAATGAAATGTTTACAAAATGTACATACAGTAAGTTGGAAAATTAAATCCTGCTTTGAGCTCTTCTCACTCACAGGAGTGAGAAGAGCTCACTTAGAAGATCTCTCTTCTAAGGATAGCTACACTACGTAGCCTTTCCTAGTTTCCAGTCCTAGTTTCTAGTTCCAGTTCTAGTCTAGTCTAGTTATTTCATGTTGCCTTGTTGTCTGTTTTTCTTGATCTTTTACCTGTGTATCTTGGATTAACCCTTTGCCTGCTGTTTCGGACACTGTTCACCCCTGTCTGGACTATTGCTTGTGTTTACGGATTACCCCTCATGTCAAGCTCTCTGGACATTGTTCGCCGATTTTAGACCCGCGCTAGCCCTAGGATTACTCTTTGTCTTGCCTGTGTTATACCTGTTTGCCATTGTTTGACTCTTGCCTTTTTGTGATCACGTCTTGGAATAAAGCTTGCAAATGAATCTGCACGTCTCACGTCTCGTTCGCCCCATAACAGAATACTTGGCCAAACAAGGATCAAGTGGCTTCACCAAGGAACACTGGCCAGGTATGAATGCCACAATTGTGCTGCTAGCGCTCAAGCAGGGATAGCACAATCACTCGAGGGTTACACTGTGGAATATTTGGCTTTGGCAAATGGCTCAGAATTACCTGACTGTATGTCATAGTTGATCTTCATGAATCAAGTCAAGTCACAGTTGACATTTGTGAGTCCAGTCAAGTCACAGTTGATCTTCATGAATCAAGTCAAGTCACAGTTGATCTCTGTGAGTCAAGTCACAGTCGATTGTCATGAGTCAAGTCACAGTTGATCTTCATGAGTCAAGTCAAGTCACAGCTGATCGTCATGAGTCAAGTCACATCTCCACTGATCTTCCAGAGTCTCGTCACGTCTCCGCTGATCTTCCAGAGTCACGCCACGTCACAGCTGATCATCCAGAGTCACGTCATGTCCTGTCTGTCACACCCAGATATTCAAAGGTCAGTCCTTTGGTATCCCAGTCTGGTATCCATTGTGAGGGATATACTGCTGGTGTCTGCATGCACAGCTGGTATCCCCAAACCCACTCACTCTAGCCCTCCTGTTCCTGAATTGGTTCACCTGTATGAAGTGCTTTCCATGATGGGGATCACTTTTTGGTGTTTTTGGGCTGCATACACCACCACATAACTCCCAGAGGCGGTGGTGGCCAATATGATGTCTCCAGAGGTTGCGGCTGACGCTGTAGAACCTTCTGAGGTAGTAGCGCTCGCTGCTGTGTTCCCCGAAGCGATGGTGCCCGCTGCAGTTTCTCCAGAGGTGGCGGTGCATTCTGCAGAACCTCCCGAAGCGGCTGTGCTCAATTCAGTTCCTTGCGTGTTGGTGGTGCCCAGCAATACAATGTGTGTACCTGTTTTTCTATTCAGGTGGGGACTTAAACCTGAATTCACACAGACTCATGGGGACTCGTGTCACGGTGGGGACCTAAATTGAGGTCCCCACAGGTAAACAAGCTAATAAATCCCACAGAATTACGTTTTTGAAAATCTAAAAATGCCTGTAGACTCCTGTAAGGGGTAGGTTTAGGTGTAGGGTTGGTGTAGCGTGATAGAATATATACGGTCTGTACAGTAGAAAAAGCATTACGCCTATGGAGAGTCCCCACAAGGATAGCAAACCAGACGCGCACACACACACACACACACACACACACACTTTGTTTTGCTATCCATGTGGGGACTTTAGGGGTAATGGTTTTTATACTGTACTTACTGTATGTGCTATTGTCCTACACCAACCCTACACCTAAACCTACCCCTTACAGGACACTTTCTGCATTTTTACTTTCTCCAAAAAAATTCACTCTGTATGATTTTTAAGCTTGTTTCCTCATGGGGACCTAAAAAATGTCCCCATAAGGTCAACATTTACTGGTTTTACTATCCTTGTGGGGACATTTGGTCCCCTCAATGTAGCATAAACAAGAACACACACACACACGTTCGTTTTTGTGAAAAATGGGGACATTCCATAGGCGTAATGGTTTTTATAGTGTACTTACTGTATGTGCTATTGCCCTACACCTAAACCTACCCCTTACAGAAGACTGTGCATTTCAACTTTCCCCCAAAAAAACTAATTCTGAGTGATTTATAAGCGTTTTGAAAAGTGGGGACATGGGTCAATGTCCTGAGATGTCACCTTCACCTTGTAACACCCATGTCATACTTTTGTCATTATACAAATCTATGTCCTGACTTTTCACAAAAACGCGCACACACACACACACACCCAGACTACCATGTCGACTACCATGATTTTGCCAAGTAAGACCTGTTCCTAAATCCTAATGTAATTGTGCTGTATTTCTTTTAAATTTTAATTTCTTACGGCATCTGTACAGACTTTGTATTTTGTCTTCTAAATAAAACAGAATTTTCCATCTTGAGCATGCTTTGACACTTTATTGAAGGCTTTTGATTGTAATAATTGGTAAAATAACAGTGTTTCTCTGTAGAACATTTAGTGCTTTCATTGTAATAATCCAGGAAAAATCTTTAAAATAAGGGTTTTACACTGTAAAAAAAAAAAACAGTCAAATGACTGGCAGCTACGGCTGCCAAGCAAAAACCGTAAAATTAAAAGCAAAATATAGTAATTGAAACAAGAAAAATCTCTAAAATAACTTTTTCAATTAAGGTATTTTATTGTAATTTTAGGGTTTTTGTTTGGCAGCCGTAGCTGCTAGTCATTTGACCGTTTTTTTTTTTACGATTTTTTTTTTTTTTTACAGTGTAATAATGCATTAGTAAATGTTGAAATTAACATTATGTAACGTGGCTGATGAGACAAGAGGCGTGCGGATCCATGTGCAGGCTTTTATTAACAGGCATAGTCAAATACAGGCAGGGTCGAGCAATGGCAAACGGGTATGGCAGGGACAAGACAAAGAGTAAACTAGGGCAAGCGAAGGTCGACAATCGGCGAACAGTATCCAGAGGGCAAGGCAGAGAGATAATCCAGGGAACACGGGCTAGAATCCAAGGCAAGGGAATAAACAGTCCAAACAGTGAGACAGGGGTAAATACAGGGAACAAGACTAGAAAATAACAAACGTTCTGTGAAGCAGCTAACACTAGGGGAGTGAAAAACGCAGGACAATACAGAAACTGAACAGAAACACGGAATGGCACGGAAGGGGTTAATCCAGGGCTTCGTAGAGTAGCTACTACTAGGAGAGCAGTACACGCATACAATACTCGGCAGAGGGGCAGAGAAAGTCCAAGGCTTATAAAGCGTGTGTGATCAGTATGTGCGTGGGATCAGGTGTGTGTGTGATTAGTGCAATGAGTGATTGGTGACAGCTGTGATCAGTGTTGGATGATGGGAAATGGAGTCCATGTGGTGTGTGGTGAGAAAGTGGCCCCTGGTGGTGGGTGAATGGAAGTGCAGACTGGATTCGTGACAGAGCCCCCCCCCCAAAGAGCGGCTTCCAGACGCTCCACACAGTCTATAAATCCAGGAGGGAGGTGGAGCGGAGGAGGAACAGGGGGAGGGATGGAGGGCCAGGTCCCTGTGGAAGCGGAGTGACTGGGGGCCAAGGCAGAGCCAACACCGCAGGAAACCTGGGCGGAGCCGGCGGGATTGGAGCCCACCAGGGCGGACCAGACGGGACTTGAGCCCACCAGGGCGGACCAGACGGGACTTGAGCCCACCAGGGCGGACCAGACGGGACTTGAGCCCACCAGGGCGGACCAGACGGGACTTGAGCCCACCAGGGCGGACCAGACGGGACTTGAGCCCACCAGGGCGGACCAGGAACCCACAGCAGAGCCTGGGACCTAGGGAGGACGGAGACACAAGGAGAAGACAGAACATGCACAGACACAAGGACTGAGGTAGGGGACACAGGAAGTTCATTGAAGGCCGCCATAGCCGTGACAGGACAGAACGTGAGTTCTGGGACAGCCCTTTTGGCTGCGACAGGACAGGATGAGAGTTCATTGACGGCCTCCATAGCCGTGACAGGACAGAACGAGAGTTCATTGACGGCCTCCATAGCCGTGACAGGACAGAACGTGAGTTCAAGGACAGCCCTTCTGGCTGCGACAGGACAGGACGAGAGTTCATTGACGGCCTCCATAGCCGTGACAGGACAGGACGAGAGTTCAGGAACAGCCCTTCTGGCTGCGACAGGATAGGACGAGGATTCGTAGATGGCCTCCATAGCCATGACAGGACAGGACGAGAGTTCAGGAACAGCCCTTCTGGCTGCGACAGGACAGGACGAGGATTCGTAGATGGCCTCCATAGCCATGACAGGACAGGACGAGAGTTCATTGACGGCCTCCATAGCCGTGACAGGACAGAACGAGAGTTCAGGAACAGCCCTTCTGGCTGCGACAGGACAGGATGAGGATTCGTAGATGGCCTCCATAGCCATGACAGGACAGGACGAGAGTTCATTGATGGATACCGCTGACACCTCTGGAGGTTCTGCGGCGGTTGCCGCCACCTCTGGAGGTTCTACAGTGGTAAACATGGGACACAGGGAGAGTTCAGTAATGGTCTCTTCGACCGCAACACAACAGAATGAAAGTTCATTGACAGATACCGCTGACACCTCTGGAGGTTCTGCGGTGGTTGCTGCCACCTCTGGAGGTTCTACAGTGGTAAACTCAGGACACAGGGAGAGTTCATTGCTGGGCGCCACCACCTCGGGCAGTTCTGCGGTGGTGTACGCAGCCTAAACGCAACACAAAGCGATTCCCATCCGGGGAAGTGCCTCAGACAGGGGAATATGCAGAAGAACAGGAGGGTTAGAGTGAGTTGGTTTGGGGATACCAGCCGTGCGTGCAGACACCAGCGGTACATCCCTCAAACTAGACATCAAACTGGTAAAATGGAAGACTGACCTTGATGATCTGGGTGTGTCAGCCGTGACGGGCTGTGGCTCTGGATGATCAGCCGTGAGGTGACTTGACTTTAGGAGATCAGCTGAGACGGTTTATATTGTTTTACTGCACTGCTGTATTATTGTATTTATGTAGCACCGTGGTCCTGTGAGGCACGACATTTCGTTCCACTGTATGCCCCGCATGTAGCGGAATGACAATAAAGCTCAACTTGACTTGACTTGACTTGAAAGCTCACACTGGTGTTAATTTGGTTGATTTTCCTGTTAACAATTCTAATATTGATGTAGTAAGCCTATAACTGTGATATACACGTAATGTAATTTTTATGTAATGTTTAATGTAAGATTTTCTTGTGCCTCAGGTCAGAACACAGCTCATTCCCTTTGAAATAGCCTACTGGGGGGAAAAAAAATCTAAATAATGCATCTTTAAGTACTAATAATTTACCATAACAGAGAAAATGGACTGCTTCCTGTTTTCATAGCACCCTATGCAGATATAAACTCCACAACAAACATTAACAAATGTAACTGATAATCCTTTATGGATCCATTAAAACTTACAGTTACAGAGGTAAAATATTATGCACTGATACAGTGCACAGTAAAAAATATAGTAAAAGTGATATGTAAAAGTATATGTAGTACAAGTTGTAGTAAATTGAACAATATAAAATAGTGAATACAACAGTACAATAACAAGTGATATAATAGATTTATAATAGCAACAATTATATGTATAATACCATAATAAATGAATAACAATAGATGAATAGCATTTAATATCAAAGATTAATACAGAATAGACAATAATGAAGAATAAATTAATAGTAAATGATACAGTAAATTAAATAATAGTGAAAACTAGTTTTATAACAGCATTTTGTGTAATAATTATTAAACAAAGTAAGACACTAAAGACGAGCAAAAATTCTGCAGTGCTTCCCTCAAGATTTTCCTATATTCTATAATGAGGTTTTTAAATTGAGTAAAATAACAATAAAATTGTGGTAAACAATTTGACAAAGCTTGACATTTTGCTATACAATGCAAATTACACTCACCCATGCAGAAAACACATATTGAAAAATAAACTTCGGTTTCGAAATTTATGTTACTACATAGGAACGTTTGGGGTGTGAGTGTGCTCAGTTTACAACAATGTCAAAGTATAGTTATGTTTAACATAGACCAGAATATGAGATGCCCCCCCCCACCCCCCCAAAAAACTTTCTATTAATCAAAATTAATAATCAGTATTACACCATCAAGAGCAATAATCAACAATTATTTTGCCATGATATTGCAGCTTCACTCACTAAGGAGTTCCTGTGATTTTCCTTTCTAGGCTATTTACATTACGCAGTTTTTGTGTAAATACATATACAGTACATGATCAGCATTTACCTGTGTTAATAATTTGAAATGCAGTCTATAGTATTGTGATTGACTGAAAAAATTGGTTATATTTAAATATTTGACAAAAAACAGAAACATTTATATATTACATAATATTGTTATAAAAATTGCCCTTATAAAGGTAAACAATGCTCCTGGAAGTCTATTCCGGGGGCAAATATTGCCCCACAATGGAAAAGTTCATTTCTGACCCTGGCAGAGATTGAGAGACAGAGAGAGAGAGAGAGAGATTGTGAGACAGAGAGAGAGAGAAGACCAGAAGAGAACAACACGGCCACACTCTGGAGAGACTGCTGGAGGAGACCAGAACACAGCTACACACAATTCAACAGCAGCAATGTGTCAGCACACAACCCCACAGCAGCCCCACGGCCACAACTCAACACCAGAGGCGTGTCAACACACGAACACCCAGCACCTCCACAAACTCAGCTCAACAGCAGCGTGTCAGCACACAATCTCAGAGTCCCTTCACCCCTGCAACCCGTCAGTCAAGTCAAGTCACCTTTATTTATATAGCGCTTTTACCAATACAGATTGTGTCAAAGCACTTAACAGTATCAAATTGGAGGACAGAGTGTCAGTAATATATAATGATAAGATTAAACACTCAATTTTCAGTTAAAGGCATTTCATTATTGAATTCAGAGATGTCATTGTCTAGCTCAGTTTAGTTTAAATAGTATCTGTGCAATCAAATCGGCGATAATCGCTAGAAATTAGGTGTCCCCAACTGAGCAAGCCAGAGGCGACGGCGGCAAGGAACCAAAACTCCCTCTGAGACAGAATGGAGAAAAAAAACCTTGGGAGAAACCAGGCTCAGTCAGTCTCCTCAAGCCCATCAGAACCTCAAGAGGAAAGACAGCAGCAGCACTCAGATCCATCCACTGACTACAACATCATCATCCACGAGCAACGGCAGAGAACAGGCCTGTGAAAAGACAACATCGTCATCTTCTGTGACTCCAACGGCCACCATCTTGACCCCAGACGACTGTTTCCGGGGAGATCCGTGAAGAAGTTCTGGTGTCCCACCTCACACTCTGCTTTAAGACTTCTGCAAGAGGGTGCACTGGGTGCCCCGTCACACATTATTATTCACACCTTGAAACTTGAAACTTTTGAACTGTGGGTTTCGGCTGGTCAGAGGAGAACTTGGTTTCTCCCAAGGTTTTTTTCTCCATTCTGTCTCAGAGGGAGTTTTGGTTCCTTGCCGCTGTCGCCTCTGGCTTGCTCAGTTGGGGACACCTAATTTCTAGCGATTATCACCGATTTGATTGCACAGATACTATTTAAACTAAACTGAGCTAGACAATGACATCTCTGAATTCAATAATGAAATGCCTTAAACTGAAAATTGAGTGTTTAATCTTATTATATATTACTGACACTCTGTCCTCCAATTTGATACTGTTAAGTGCTTTGACACAATCTGGATTGGTAAAAGCGCTATATAAATAAAGGTGACTTGACTTGATGAGCTGCACTTCCTCATGGAGTGCAGCAAATATAAATGCCTATTTCAAACAAATAGCTCTAGTTTCACCTGAATTTAACTATACAAGCAACTTAGACAAACTCTGTTATATTCTGGGAGAAAAGGAAAAGTGTATCTACCTGGCAGCGCAGTATGTGTCCTCCTGCCATCAAATGAGGGACAAAGGCTGATCCCTCCTTTCCATTTATAACTGCTCTCTGTATTCATTTATTTATTTTTATTTATTTATTTAACCTACATGTATAATATGGACATGTACATGCGTTTCCCCATGATTTTATTTATCTGTATAATATATGTATTGCTTTGGCAACATTGTGATGTTACACAGTCATGCCAATAAAGCTAATTTGAATTGAATTGAATTGAATTGAGAGATTGTGTGTGTGTGTGTGTGTGTGAGAGAGAGAGAGAGAGAGAGAGAGAGAGAGAGAGAGAGAATATGAATATGATCAGGGTCATTCTAGCCATTCATTCAGGGCTGTTCTAGGCTTTAGCTAGTACAAATACAACATTGGGCTGTGGAGGTTTAGTCTCTTGGAAATGCAGAGAAGAGGCTTTCTTCAGATTTCTTTGAGGCTTGTCTTGTTTGCAATTGGCTGAAAAAGAAATATATATATATATATATAATCAGTCCACAGTTTTATGATAAGATATAAAATCCTTGTAATCTAGTGATGATAAACTTACTCTTTGTAAATGAGAAGTGAAATTAAAGAGAGATGCTTTAGCTCAAATCCCTAATCTTGACCGTCTGACACTGTCTTGTCAAAGTGCTCACTGTACATATTGTGCTCATAACACAATGTACTTTGTGATTTAAATTGAATAAGAATTCATTTAAACTTTGATTTGATATAAAGTCTCAGCTTTCACAGCTAACTAGCGATATCGCTAGCTATTAACCGTCTGACACTGGTGGCTAATTAAGCTGTTAAAAATGACCAAAAAACAACCAGAAACAACTGTTCAGTCTCACCTGTGAAAGATAATACCCCGAGATCTGTTTTTATTAATGTGCGACGGTCTGTAGATCCCCAAGCTGCCGACGAGTCAGGTATGTTTTCTCTGTCCCGACATAAGATTTATGGAGAGTTGCCCGGACCAATATGGTGGCGACGTTGACGTGCGGTCGAGCGGCCAATGAGGCGTCTAGGTATTTATTATGTCTATGCTTTCTCCAAAGGTGGAGCCGCGAAGGCTGGTATCTCCCCATACAAAATATAATCTCTGATTAGACGCTGGTTCTTGACAAGCTCGATCTAGCAGTGACGTAGCACTGTGTATTAATACTTAATAAGTACATGTTTAACTCTCTGATTTTTCTGTTAATGTAATACTTATCTTTTTTTGTATTTACTTGTATTCATGAAATTGTTCTAAGATGTGTTATTTATTAAGGTAATGATAATAGTAAACACATACCCAAGGCGTGTTTTCAACGGACACTGGTTCTCGCGATATCACACGATCATCTCACAAGGCAAAATTATCACAGAAAAAAACAAAAACAAAACAAAAAACAAATGTACTGTCCCAATAAATACAGCTTTTTAAAAAGACTAATGCGGTTACCCGTGGTTTTGTCGATATTTCAAAATAGCATGTTTTCACTGTACAAATTGTGTTGACCCAGTGGCCTAATGGATAAGGCATCAGCCTCCGGAGCTGGGGATTGTGGGTTCGAGTCCCATCTGGGTCGACCTTGATAAATGCATTTTTTGCACCGCACTTTCAAATAATATGCATACTATATAAATCTGCTCATGTTTCAAACGTGACGGAATCCGCTGTAGAACTTTTTTCGCTGATATTCATGCACTGACTATATTTTTCGTTTATTTAAGCTTCTCCCTTTTGAAATATTTTGACTGCTTTTGATGGATTTTCATGCTCAAAGACTCATACAAGCAAATAATATTAGTCGAGAGTTCATTAGGAAAACGTTAGTGAAAAGCTCACTGGACCAGTCGGTGTTTTGTGTCTTAATTGTGTATTTAGGATGATTCCTAAACTAAATTGACTACATATCATTCAGGATCTAACTGTCACACTTTCATAGGTAAGTTACTTCATACTGAAAGTTGATTTTATGAGCATAATTTCACCCCACATAACACACTTTTTTGGGACATTATATAGGCTTTATTTTATTTAGGAATAAGTAATTTCTAAGAGATTGGTGGGAGGGATGTGGGTCTGTTGTTCAATTTAAATGTAAAAGATACTGAATGGTATTGAAAGGTATGGTAAGTTTTTAATTGTAGGCTATGCCCAAGACATTTTTTTTATTTATTTTTTTTAAATCTTTAATCTTTTTTTAATAGTGGACAATATTAATACCACAGCCTTCATCTTTCAAATTATAGTTTAATTTTCTGTTAGCTAAATTCATGAAGCATAAATCATGCTCGGATCCACATCCATAGGACCGAAAGGGCACTTTACTTTTGGGGAAGGTGCTCAATAACTTTCATAAAAATCAGATAAACATTACGGCCTAAAGCTGATTGTAAAGACTGGGGTAACCTACGTGTAAGACTGGGATGAACTAAAATCTATGTTATAGATTGAACATTTATAAAACCTGATATGAAAATGAAGCATGTAATTGTTAATGATGTTTCAAGGTTGTAATTGATGTCAATTTGACGTCAAATATTAGTCAAGATTCCCAGATAGCAAAAATCATCTGGCCCAGATCCTCCGGAAGTTCTGGACCAAATTTGTACAACAGACTTGGGCCGGTGTCTTTTGGCACAATGGGCCTACTGACACATATTCCTATGGTAGAGATGGGCAAATGAAGCCTCATGAAGCCTTAAGCTTTTCAGCCAAGTGGTTCACAAAAGGGTTAATTTCTGGAGGCTTCATTTGCTCACAATACCACCTGGTGGCCAAAGAGTGTAAAACAAGCAGATATATTATAGAGTGGGGGAACTATGACCTCACTTTGTATGCTGATCGGCTGTTAGCATGAAACTGGTTCCCTCCACAAAAAGCCAATGGGATTTTTCCATAGGCTTTTGGATAATCGCAACAAATAAACTCTGTGTTCAATCATAGTTCGTGAAACTTACATGTTTTGTCCATCAAGATAATCTTCACAAAATAATATAACTTTGACGAATTTTGAAGCCTAAATAAAAGCGCCCGAACTGAAAAGCTAAACTTAGGCTATAAACGAAATACAGCACCTCGGTCGCTCGCCTTCAGCGTCACCACCAGCGAAGGCGAAGGTATATGAATGTTAATCCACGCTACATGAACCTTTTCTTATAAACTGGAATAAATACAAAACTAGAGACAAACTAAAACTGAAATAAGACATTAGTAATAAATAGTATAGTGAATAAATGAAATAATCTTAACTAAAGGACATTTGAAACCACGTGTTTCTGTACATTTCGAAATTAGGTGCATTAAAAGTCAATACATCTTTGATTAATATGAATATTTGAATTAAAAATGTGTCTCTACATACTATCCAATAAAATTCTAGTGCATTTAATCTATTAAACAACAGCAGAGTGAACGAGTTTTTGGATATGGTAAGATTAAACTTATTTTACTGAACAAAGTACCACATTTCAGCTATCGTTGTGTTAGGAATGGTACACAAAATGTTATTTTATCCTTGCTGAAAAGCTTCTCGTGGCTGTAAACATTTAATTTTAACTTGGCTTTAAGCACTATGCATCATTAAAGTTTCACTTTTACCACGTAAAGAAAAAATTAATGATAAATACGCCTTTTGTATGGAATTAAATAGCAATTACTTTGAGTGTCTTGTTCATCATTTTTATATTCATATAAAAGCAACAGAACTGAAATTATATCATGTTTATCAGCAGCACAGCATATGAGTGAGAATAACGCGATATCTGCCTTTGATCTCGTAGGTATCTGTTCCACTTCGAGAGGTCAGAACTGTCCGTCTTGACTGCGCTTATTTCACTCCTGCCCTCACTGCAGCCGCCTACTCTCGCCTACATTTCAGGTGAGGCGCATCTCAAACAAGCCTTATGTTGCTGTCTGGGTTGATACTCGTTTGTGACTTGAAAGGAATTACTTGGTTCCTCCTCTGGTGAAATCAGCTGCTGAGTTCATGGGTGGAATAAACAGGACTTTTACTTTCTTACCCCTGGACTTTACACCTCTGTCTGCTTGTTTTACACTCTTTGGCCACCAGGTGGTATTGTGAGCAAAAGAAGCCTCCAGAAATTAACCCTTTACCAATACAAATGTGGGCCAAATCTGGTCCAGCTCTGTTCTCGATCTGGTCCAATACCACGCCGGATCTGGGCCAGCTCATTTTATAGCTCATATATAGGCCTATGTACTAGAGATTGTTATACTATTGGGAGATGAGAGGGTCTGTACTTACTATTGAAGAAAGCATATACTATTGAAGAAGTGCCGTGAGCTGAATCCCACCTGTCGTAAAAAGTCTGACTTCTCTTTGTAAAACAGCTATTTTTTTATGGTAAACTCTAAAAATAGTTCAATGTGAAAGTATTGTTTAGTGTAAAACATGTTGAAGATTAGCAGATAGGCTGTTGATTAATTAAATGATACGCTGTTTCCTCTAAAAGCTGTTTATTCAGCATAGTGAAACCACTCCTCCATTGACATCCATTCAGAAAAAATGGCCTCTGGTCTCCTTCTCTGCACCGCAGCATTAGCATTTGCCGTTTATGCTTTTTTGGCTAAAGGTTGCAGGATTATAGTGGCTTTGCTATATACACTGCACACACACACACACACACACAAATTACAGTTTTTTTCAGTGGCTAACAAGCAATGTTCAGTACTGAAACCACATTTTCAAAACTGTTCATACAGTCTGCATTACCAACATGAATCTTGGCCAAACAGTTGATCTCACCTCCAAAACTCACTCAGACCAACAAAACACTTCATATAGGTCTCAAAATAAGCTTGTTTCATCATAACACTGGGAACAATTCTCATTCAAAAAACATACATTTCATTCATAACACAGTGATTTAAAAAACACTAAAAACAGGGATCATTACATAATCGATGAACTTTTATCTTTGACGTTTGATTGATTTGTCACATAAGTATTTCATTACTGGATAAGAATAACATCTTTTCATTTTATTAACTGCATTACAGCACAAAGAATTAATGTGAAAAGCAGCATTTTCACCCTATTTCTTTACAGTTTTTCTTGATTGCTAACACACAATTCATGAAACAATTCACCATTTTTTCGCAACTATAAATACAATTCAAAACTACACACCAATTTGTGCAAACTTCAGACTTTCAGGTCAAAGTCAAACATTTTAGTTACAGTTTTTCTCGATTGCTAACACACTATAACTGATTCATTTGGCCCAATTTTCCAAGCCATTCATACAGTTCTCGAAAACAAAGACATGTTTCTCAAAACTTTTAACACATTCCAACTGCTTTCACACATGCTCCAATTTGCTCAATGTTTTCTGCAAAACTCTACACAATAACAGCATCATTTTGCAAAGGTTTAACCATGTTATTATTTAGAAAACACAAATACACAATATAACTACCTCAAGAATCACAAAATGAACACAAATAGCACACATTTATCCGTGTTTGGACATTCAGTAGCAAAACTGATGACATGGCAGTCAGAATCTCAGGATAATACGAACAAGAGCACAGGTAGTTATGTGTTTTGGAAAATGAATCCTGGTAGTGGGAGACAAAGAGGAATAGGATGAGAAAAGAAAACAAAAGGGGATGGGTCAATGGTAATTTGTTCCTGATTAAATGTAAAGCACTATAGTTGAGCATGTTCTTGTGTATGGAATGAGCATAAGGAAGGCTGCCTGCAAGCTCATCTGCTTACACATTACAATTACAGTACATAATAGCACTACTTCAGATCAGAGAACTTCCACTATTCTTTGTACTGCAAGTATTGTAGCACACACCCTCAAACTCATAACTGTTGAATTGATTTTGTAGCCAAGTTTTAGACAGAGAAAGTCTTTTCTAAGAAGACTGAGAAACTGCTATAGTATAACAAATAAGGATATTACCAATACTGTAATGCAGCTTGGCAGAGGATGCTGTATTTATTTAATACTGTACAGTAACTGACATGATATTCCAATGTGTGTTTAATGTATATTCATTTGTTTGGTTTTTGTACTGTAAGATAACTTTACATTAGTGTAATGAAAGTAAACTTTTCTTAAAGCTGAATTTTACTGTTTCTCACGGAGAAAGAAGCTTTTCAGCATGTGTGGCCTTGGATTCTCTTCATTGGCTTAGTTGCACTAACACAGCTTTTAGTGCTCTCAGAAGCTCCAAAACAGTGATTCTGAGCATTGAAGGTCTAAAATAACCTTCTCTGCAAAAAAGCTCTAACTCATGAAAATCTGCATTCTGCATTGCAAATTACGTCATTTCATGAGAAAGAAACATCTTTCTTGTACTCTTAAAATTTCATTGAGCAACTTTCTCTCACTGAGAAAGAAGCTTTTCAGCATCTGTGGCCTTGGATTCTCTTCATTTGCTTAGTTGCACTAACACAGCTTTTAGTGCTCTCAGAAGCTCCAAAACAGCGATTCTGAGCATTGAAGGTCTAAAATAACTCTCTCTGCAAAAAAGCTCTAACTCATGAAAATCTGCCTTCTGCATTGCAAATTACGTCATTTCATGAGAAAGAAACATCTTTCTTGTACTTGAGTTTTGCTCTTAAAATTTCATTGAGCAACTTTCTCTCACTGAGAAAGAAGCTTTTCAGCATCTGTGGCCTTGGATTCTCTTCATTTGCTTAGTTGCACTAACACAGCTTTTAGTGCTCTCAGAAGCTCCAAAACAGCGATTCTGAGCATTGAAGCTATGACATAACTTTCTAAACAAAAAAGCTCTAACTAATTGTTACGTCCTCCCCTTTTTCGTCTAGGGGTGTGGGAACGACGAACAAAATGTGGAGAGACCTTGAGGATCTCCCGCTCTCCAGGCCCAAAAATCACAAACGAACACAGATTTCAATGTATAAATGGCTTGGGTGCCTTTTAATTTTAACTCCAAAGAAACAGAAAAGAATACAATCCAAGGAACATTACCTCAGGAGGAGGGCCCAAACAAAAGAAAATCAAAACAATACCTCTACCTAAGAAAGGGAAAAGATTAAATTACCTATACATTAAAGAAAATAAACAAAACAACATATAACTTCCCTCACTCCCTAACTAACCAATAAACAGGAGAAAACATGGGTATCCTCCACCCTACCTTACCCAATCTCTTAACTCAAAAATCATTATGACAACCCAACCAAGAGCACAGTACGCGCTCATGGGCTTGGAGAGCGGAACAGTCTCAAACGCCGCGATGTCTCTCTCCTTCCTCCACGCTCCCTCTGCCCTTTTATACAGGAAGCCAGCGAACACGCACCAATTAGGGCGTGGACAGCGCACACAGGTGGATGAGCGCAGATAATCATCATTAGCCTATCAGGCACAAACACACAAGAAGAGAGAGAACAAGAGAAAAAGAGGGCAGGAGTACAAACACCAACAACAACACTCTTCATATCAACAGCATATACAAAAACAGATACGTCCCTAGACGTAACACTTTTACCAATAAACTTTTCCCTATATTCCCCTTATTAAACCTTTATGGTTCCTCACCCACTACCCTAGACAATGCATCTGCAACCACATTATCAATGCCTTTCTGATGCCTAATATCCAAGTTGTACTCTTGTACAATTAAAGCCCATCGCATCAATCGTTGGTTTGCATTACGCATACGGAATAGGAATACTAGAGGGTTATGGTCGGTAAATACTATAATGGGCACACTACTACCTCCCACATAAACTTCAAAGTGCTGGAGCGCCAGCACCAACGCCAGAGCTTCCTTCTCAATTGTGCTGTAATTACTTTGGCACTTTGTGAATTTTTTTGAAAAATAACACACAGGATGATCAATACCCATATTGTCCTCTTGTAGCAATACAGCACCTGCTCCAACTGAACTCGCATCCACATGCAATTTGAAAGGACAATGAAAGTCTGGAGCTTTAAGAATGGGAGCATGACACAGAAGATCTTTAGCGGACAGAAAAGCACGCTCACACTCAGGAGACCATATAAATTGTCTTTTATCACTGAGTAAATCAGTCAGTGGGGTTACAACACTAGAGAAATTGAGACAGAAATTTCTGTAATACCCACACATTCCAAGAAAACGTCTCAACTCTCGTTTGTTAGAGGGAGCTGAATAATCCATTATCGCAGAAACCTTCGCTTCTATAGGTCTTACACTTCCATGACCCACTTTCTTTCCCAAATAGGTTACCTCTGCTTTCGCAAATTCACATTTTGCGAGGTTTACAGTCAGAGAAGCGTCAGACAATCGGGTAAATAATAATTCAAGGTTGGTCAAATGCTCAGTCCAACTGTCTGAATACAGTACCACATCATCTATATATGCATCACACTTCGGTACGTCAGATAAAACCTTCTGCATAAGTCTTTGAAACGTTGCGGGTGCATTTCGCATCCCGAACGCAAGTACAGTATATTGAAGAAAGTTATCAGGCGTGACAAAGGCGGAGATTTCTGAAGCTCGTGGCGTGAGAGGAACCTGCCAGTATCCTTTTAACAGATCAATCTTTGTCACATATTTTGCTGCGCCCACTCGATCAATACAATCCTCGATACGAGGCAAAGGGAAGGAGTCAGGTTTGGAAAGACCATTGACCTTCCGATAGTCCGTACAAAAACGATATGTGGAGTCTGATTTGGGAACTAGCAAACATGGAGAGCTCCATGGACTCTGACTTGGTACAGCCAATCCATGTTTCAACAGATATTCGATCTCGGCCTTCATAATCTCACGCTTTTTCGGATTCACCCTATAAGGATGCTGCTTCACAGGGGATACACTTCCCACCTCAATATCATGACATAACACCGACGTTCTGCTAGGCACATCAGAAAACAGAGAGGGAAAAGACTGGATCAAGTTATACACATCCTCATACTGTTTCTCAGATAGATGTACAAGATAACTGCGTAGGGCACCCAAAATGCTAGAATTATTCAAATGAGGGGTGGACATTTGAGCCTCACCATCATTCTTTTCAGCACAAGGAGTAGTTGCAGTGACTACAGGAAAGATTAATGGAGCGTCTACAGGCGAAGCAATTTTCGACTCTCTCTCCACGTAAGTCTTCAACATGTTTACATGACAAACTCTAGTTTTACGTCGACGATCAGGGGTTTGAATAACATAATCAGTCTCACTGAGCTTTCGCTCAATGACATATGGTCCTGAAAACTTTGCTTGTAAAGGAGCACCAGATACAGGCAAAAGCACAAGAACAGAATCACCAACTTGCAAATTCCTTTTCACACTTTTTTTAATCAAACTGCTGCTTCATTTTCCCTTGAGCGACAGATAGATGAGCCTTAGCTACGTCACACGCTTTATGAAGTCGCTCTCTAAAGGAACTCACATAATCCAAGAGAGAGAGAGAGGATAGATTTTGTGTCAACAAATGTTCATATAACAGTTTTAATGGACCCCTAACGGTGTGTCCGAACACCAATTCCGCAGGACTAAATCCCAGGGACTCCTGAACTGCTTCTCTGGCCGCAAATAACAATAAAGGTAGCCCCTCCACCCAGTCCTTTCCTGTCTGCAAACAGTATGCACGAATCATAGTTTTAAGGGTTTGATGGAATCTTTCCAGGGCTCCCTGTGATTCCGGATGGTAAGGACTAGAAACTCGATGCTCAATTCCTAATTCCTTCAAAACTTGTGCAAAAGTCTTGGAAGTAAAATTAGTTCCTTGATCGCTCTGTATTACTCACGGTAGACCAAATGTGGTAAAAAACTTAATCAAATCCCTCACCACTGTCTGTGCTTTTAATGAACGCAAAGGAATAGCTTCTGGGAACCTAGTGGCAGCACACATAATTGTTAACACATACTGGTGCCCCGATTTAGACTTGGGCAACGGACCCACACAATCAACTATGAGTCGCTCAAACGGCTCTTCTATCACTGGTATGGGATACAAAGGGGCAGCAGGCACCTTCTGATTAGGCTTCCCAATGCGTTGACACAAGTCACAAGAACGACAAAGATTAGCAACAAATAAACGAAGACCGGGCCAAAAGAAGTATTTAGAAATGCGGCGAAAAGTTTTTGTCACTCCTAAATGACCCGACATAAGATTCTCATGTGCCAACTTTAATACGGGAATACGATAGCTAGCAGGCAACACTATTTGAAACGTCTCGTACAAACCTTGTTCATCATAACGCGGTTTCCATTTTCGCATTAACACGTCATTCTCCCAAAAATAACCTACTTTAGCATCTACTCTGTCTTTCACAGAAATCGCTGCCTCAACACATTTTGCTAAGGAAACATCTGATTTTTGCTCAGCCACCAACTTCTCCTTGCCAACACTAAAAGGAGCTTCCAGAAGTAATGCCGTCTCTGTCACTTTACCGGTCTCACATGACTTAGACTCTTCAACCTTAGATTCAGCATTTAAAAATGATTCTGAAAGATTAACGACTTCTTCAAACCTTTGACTCTGAGCCCGTGTCACAGCACATGCTGGAAAAACAGAAGGAAAATCAACCCCTAAACCTGACTGTTCCTCCATCACAGGTTTATGCATCACTACTGGACTAGAAAAAACTTTGCCACCTGCAAGGTCATTTCCTAGAATAATATATACTCCATCAACAGGCAACTGTTTGCGAACACCTAACTTAACAGTGCCAGAGATAAGATCCGATTTTAATTTCACTTCGTGCAAAGGCACCTGTACACAGCCCATTTCTATACCTCGTACTAACACATCAGTACCGGTATACGTTTTTTCAGAGAAAGGCAATGCACTCTCAAGTATGAATGACTGACAAGATCCTGTATCCCTTAATATCGAAATGGGCATTAACTGGGAATTAGGGACGGATACCTGCCCATTTAAAATGAATGGTTCGTACCCAAAACCTTCCGCTTCTCGCGACGCTGGAAGAGTCTGTGTAAGCACAACACTTTTGGTTTTCATTGCTAAATTCTTTTTATTCCATTCTTTACAATCCGAAATTAAATGTCCGGATTTAGACAATAAAAACAAACCCGCCGATCTCCCTGACGCACAGAATTTCGACCATTCATTTTAGGGCGAGCGCTACTTTTCCATGAACGTGAAAAATTTTGAGAAGGAGACTCCTCCCCTAGAAACTTTTCAACGGAAGAACTAACAATAGGCAACTCTTGTGAAAAAAACTTGCGATGTGTAAGCACAAATTCGTCAGCTAATACCGCGGCCTCTGCAAGTGTAGTTACCTTCTGCTCGTTTAGATGCTGCACAACTTTTTCAGGAACACTCCTTTTAAAATCTTCTAGCAAAACTAACTCACAAAGTTGTTCAATAGTGTCAGTTTTACTAGACAAACACCACTTTTCAAATAAAGCTCTTTTCTCTCTCCCAAATTCAACATACGTTTGTTTGGATGTCTTCGTATGAGAACGAAACCTCTGCCGATACGCCTCGGGAACTAATTCGTATATGCACGAAGCACCGTCGATTTTACCACATCATAATCAAGCGAATCCTCCAAGCTTAAAGCTGAACTGACTTCTTGTGCCTTACCCACAAGACTGAAGTAACAATGCCCACATATCTTTAGGCCAATTAAGCTTACCAGCTATCCGCTCAAAGGCTACAAAATAAGCATCCACTTCAGCTTCGCGGAAAGGAGGCACAAGTTTAACGTACTTACTGATGTCAAACGCAGAAACAAAAGGCGGTGGAACAGAATTAACTGGTGACGCCATAATAGAGGGTGGTTGAGAACGAGATACAGGCACCGGTTTTTTGTTTAGAGCATGAGCCTCTAGATCTAATTTATGCAACTGAATATCACGATCCTTCTCCGCTTCTATAACACGCAACCTAATCATTTGAGCCTCGCATTCTTGCCTTTTTATTTCCAAATCTAATTCTCGAAGCCTAATCTCCAATCTCGGATCGTAGGGTTTCACCGACTCAGAAAAAACGGCAGATGCCGATTCCTCTGCCACCGCATTCTGAGATTTCTCCCCATCATGATCATCTGCATCCCCTGCCAAAATACCTGCGTCCACTAACTTCACATATAATTCCTCTTTTATAACTTGTTTAGTACCCTCCCTCGCCACCGTAATATTAAAAAAATCCGCAATCGCCAATAAATCTTTTTTCCTGCAGCGCTCAAAAACCTCCGCCGTAGGCGATAGAGTGAAGGCTACCAAATCAAATTCCATTTCCCTTCACTAGGAACTACCACTCCTTCTCAATACGAAGACATTCCAACAAACAAGAGAGAAAAAAAGGAAAAAAACCTGGACTCACCACTGTTTTTGTCTGGTTTTTTTTTTTTTTTTTTCACTAAAAAGGCTTTCACTTACGTCGTACGGACGAGCCCCCAATTGTTACGTCCTCCCCTTTTTCGTCTAGGGGTGTGGGAACGACGAACAAAATATGTGGAGAGACCTTGAGGATCTCCCGCTCTCCAGGCCCAAAAATCACAAACGAACACAGATTTCAATGTATAAATGGCTTGGGTGCCTTTTAATTTTAACTCCAAAGAAACAGAAAAGAATACAATCCAAGGAACATTACCAAAGGAGGAGGGCCCAAACAAAAGAAAATCAAAACAATACCTCTACCTAAGAAAGGGAAAAGATTAAATTACCTATACATTAAAGAAAATAAACAAAACAACATATAACTTCCCTCACTCCCTAACTAACCAATAAACAGGAGAAAACATGGGTATCCTCCACCCTACCTTACCCAATCTCTTAACTCAAAAATCATTATGACAACCCAACCAAGAGCACAGTACGCGCTCATGGGCTTGGAGAGCGGAACAGTCTCAAACGCCGCGATGTCTCTCTCCTTCCTCCACGCTCCCTCTGCCCTTTTATACAGGAAGCCAGCGAACACGCACCAATTAGGGCGTGGACAGCGCACACAGGTGGATGAGCGCAGATAATCATCATTAGCCTATCAGGCACAAACACACAAGAAGAGAGAGAACAAGAGAAAAAGAGGGCAGGAGTACAAACACCAACAACAACACTCTTCATATCAACAGCATATACAAAAACAGATACATTGCAAATTACATGTCATTTCATGAGAAAGAAACTTCTTTCTTGTACTTGAGTTTTGCTCTTAAAATTGCATTGAGAAACTTTCTCTCACTGAGAAAGAAGCTTTTCAGCATATGTGGCCTTGGATTCTCTTCATTTGCTTAGTTGCACTAACACAGCTTTTAGTGCTCTCAGAAGCTCCAAAACAGTGATTCTGAGCATTGAAGCTATGACATAACTTTCTAAACAAAAAAGCTCTAACTAATGAAAATCTGTCTTCTGCATTGCAAATTACATGTCATTTCATGAGAAAGAAACATCTTTCTTGTACTTGAGTTTTACTCTTCAAATTGCTTTGAGCAACTTTCTCTCACTGAGAAAGAAGCTTTTCAGCTTCTGTGGCCTTGGATTCTCTTCATTTGCTTAGTTGCATTAGCACAGCTTTTAGAGGTCTCAGAAGCTCCAAAACAGTGTTTCTGAGCACTGTAGCTATAACATAACTTTCTAAACAAAAAAGCTCTAACTAATGAAAATCTGTCTTCTGCATTGCAAATTACATGTCATTTACATTTACATTTACATTTAGCCATTTTGCAGACGCTTTTATCCAAAGCGACTTACAATTGGGGATACAAAAAGCGATTCATCTTGAGGAGGCAATCCGACAAACGAAGTGCTTGTAACACCAAGTCTCAGGCGTTGTTTAAATAAGTACAAGCTAGCAGGGGAAGGAATAAATAAGGAGAAAGTTTTTTTTTTTTTTTTTTTTTTTTTTTTTTTTAATGTGTGGGGTATAGTCAAGTAGTGTCGAAAGAGATGAGTTTTCAGCTGTTGCTTGAAGATTGACAAGGATCCGGCACTCCGAATGTGGGTGGGAAGATCATTCCACCAGCTAGGAATGGTGAACGAGAATGTTCTGGAGAGAGATTTTGAGCCTCTTTGTGATGGTACCACGAGACGTCGCTCACTAGCAGATCTCAGACTTCTGGAGGGGATGTAGATTCTTAGTAGTGAGTGCATGTAGGCGGGTGCTGAGCTTGTGGTTGTTCTATAAGCAAGCATCAGTGTCTTGAACTTGATGCGGGCTGCGATTGGTAGCCAATGCAATGAGATGAAGAGAGGTGTGACATGGGCTCTTTTGGGTTCCTTAAAGACCAGTCGTGCCGCTGCATTCTGAATCATTTGTAGAGGTTTGAATGTGTTTGATGGAAGTCCAGCCAGAAGAGCATTGCAGTAGTCCAGCTTAGAAATGACAAGGGCCTGGACGAGAAGTTGTGCAGCACGCTCCGTCAGAAAGGGCCTGATCTTTCTGATGTTGTGTAGTGCAAACCTGCAAGCTCGAGCAGTCTTTGCAATGTGGTCTTTGAAGGTCAGCTGGTCATCAAAGATTACACCAAGATTTCTGACCGAGGTTGATGGGGTAATAGTTGATGAACCTAACTGGATCGTGATGTCATGCTGTAGAGTTGGAGCGGCGGGAAGGACAAGAAGCTCAGACTTTGCCAGGTTGAGCTGAAGGTGATGTTCTTTCATCCATGCCGAAATGTCCGCCAGGCAACCTGAGATCCTTGCAGCTACCGTTGGATCATCTGGTTGAAAGGAGAGATAAAGTTGTGTGTCATCAGCATAGCAGTGGTAGGAGAATCCATGTGCCTGTATGATTGGACCCAGCGATGTAGTGTATGTGGAGAAGAGGAGGGGTCCAAGAACCGATCCCTGAGGAACCCCAGTGACCAGCGTATGTGCTTTGGATACCTCCCCTCCCCAGGCCACCCTGAAAGACCTACCAGTGAGATAGGATTCAAACCAGCGAAGTGGAATTCCAGTGATGCCCAGTGATGAGAGGGTGGAGAGGAGTATCTGATGATTGACAGTGACAAACGCGGCAGATAGGTCCAGCAGAATGAGGACTGATGATTTGGAGTCAGCTTTCGCAGTTCGCAGGGCTTCAGTGACAGAGAGAAGGGCAGTCTCAGTTGAATGTCCACTCCTGAAACCTGACTGTTTAGAGTCCAGTTTGTTGTTCTGCGAAAGGAACAATGAGACCTGGTTGAAGACAACACGTTCAAGTGTTTTCGCTATGAATGGAAGGAGAGAAACAGGTCTATAGTTTTCTATCAGAGAAGTGTTTAGTGTGGGTTTTTTGAGCAGTGGGGTTACCCGAGCCTGCTTGAACGCAGTGGGGAAGATGCCTGTGAGGAGGGATGTGTTGATGATGTGTTTGAGTGCCGGTAAGAGCGTGGGAGAGATTGCTTGCAGAAGGTGTGATGGGATTGGGTCAAGAGGACATGTTGTAGGATGGTTGGAGAGGAGAAGTTTGGATACTTCAGCCTCCGTCAGGGGACGGAAGGAGAAGATGGGAGTTTTAGCAGTGGATGTGGTTGGTCGGGGGTCCTGTGTGCGTGGAGGTGAGAATTGATCGCTGATCGATCTAGTTTTGTCAGTAAAAAAGGTTGCAAAGTCATCGGCTGTAATAGAAGTGGTAGGAGGTGGTGGAAGGGGACAGAGTAGAGAATTAAATGTTCTGAAGAGGTTACGCATGTCTGAAGCGCTGTTGATTTTGTTGTGGAAATGTGAGGATTTGGCAGTGTGGACATCAGCAGAGAAAGATGAGAGCAGAGACTGATACCTACTCAGGTCCGACGGGTTGTTTGATTTGCGCCATTTCCTCTCTGCCGCTCTGAGTTTAGTCCGATGTTCACGGAGAACATCAGATAACCAGGGGTTAGAAGGGGCAGCCCGTGCTGGCCTAGAGGAGAGAGGACAAATGTCGTCTAGACAAGAAGTTAAGGTAGAGCATAAAGTTTCAGTAGCTGTGTTTACATCCAGAGATGAGAAATGGCTAGGTGAGGGAAGAGAGGCGGATACTACAGAGGAAAGATGGGAGGGAGAAAGGGAGCGTAGGTTTCGTCTAAAAGGAACCGGTAGGGGGGTTGTTGGCACACGGGCAGCAAAGTGTAGTGTAAATGTAATGAAGAAATGGTCCGAGATATGTAGCGGTTGTACCAGAATGTTATCTGCAGTACAATTGCGTGTGTAGATTAAATCAAGTTGGTTGCCTAATTTGTGCGTGCTGGTAGTGGTAAGGCGATTGAGATCAAATGAGGCTATGAGTGAGTGGAAGTCTGTAGCATAAGGCTTGTCTAGGTGAATGTTGAAATCACCAAAGACTAGGAGTGGAGTGCCATCCTCCACGAAAGAGGACAGCAACCCGTCCAGCTCCTCTAGGAAGGTGGCTAGAATTTGTCCAGGCGGACGGTAGATTACCACAATCTGGAGTTTAATCGGTGCTGACACAGTAATGGCATGAGATTCAAAAGAGTTGTAATTGCATAGGGTAGAGCGGGTTGAGTATTTCCAATTGTTTGAAACGAGCAGGCCAGTGCCCCCACCCCTGCCAACTTGACGCGAGGTGTGAGAGAAAGAGAAATTAGTAGAAAGAGCAGCTGGGGTTGCTGAGTCTTCTGGACGAATCCAGGTCTCAGTCAAGCCCAGGATGCTAAGAGTGGATTTTAAAGAAAAGGCAGAAATGAAATCAGCTTTGTTGACGGCTGACTGACAATTCCAGAGACCCACAGAGAAAGCCAGAGGTGTAGTGGAAGATGTAGAGATAGGGCGTAGGTTAGCAGGATTACGTTGCCGTCTGTGTGTGATGTTAGGGCGTGGTCGATAGAGAACCGGAATTTTTTGGAGACACATGATAGAGGTAGAAGAAAAGAGGATAGGAAAGTCGAGTGAGTGAGGAAGGAAGAAAGGGTACTTGTGTGTAGCTCGGTGTCGTTGCTCGGTTAAAGTCGCGCAGGAAAAAGTCGGAAGTCTTTACACTCCTCGGTCTTCACACGAGGAGGCTGAACACGATGGCTGAACGCTTCCGCGTCAGCGCACAGACTTCAAACAAATACACACTCTGGAGTGAAAAAAGCTGTGGCCGCTTTTAATTAGCACAGACAACAGCCAATCGCAGGGCAATGGCTCCAATCGAAACTAACAATTCTCACTTAAGTGCAGGAAGGAGTTTAAGCTAAAGGGCCAGTTATTCAAACGACCAGTAAGTGCAATCACAAATATAAACCACAACGAAAAAGCAGAATAGAACTACGTAGGAAACGAACTATTCTTTCCTAGCAGCAAGTAATTAATATAAACAACAGAACTAAGAACAAGAATTAAAAACACTTACGCGTTGCCGTCCGTCTCTTCGGTGACTAGTCGGCTTCTCCCGAGGTCTAACAGTGCCCGAACAGTTTAAATAGTTTTACAGTCGCTGTGGCCGCTTTTAATTAGCACAGACAACAGCCAATCGCAGGGCAATGGCTCCAATCGAAACTAACAATTCTCACTTTCTCATTTCCTGAGAAAGAAACTTCTTTCTTGTACTTGAGTTTTGCTCTTAAAATTGTATTGAGAAACTTTCTATCACTGAGAAAGAAGCTTTTCAGCATATGTGGCCTTGGATTCTCTTCATTTGCTTAGTTGCAATAACACAGCTTTTAGTGCTCTCAGAGGCTCCAAAACAGTGATTCTGAGCACTGTAGCTATAACATAACTTTCTAAACAAAAAAGCTCTAACTAATGAAAATCTGTCTTCTGCATTGCACATTACATGTCATTTCATGAAAAAGAAACATTTTTCTTGTACTTGAGTTTTACTCTTCAAATTGTTTTGAGCAACTTTCTCTCACTGAGAAAGAAGCTTTTCAGCATCTGTGGCCTTGGATTCTCTTCATTTGCTTAGTTGCACTAACACAGCTTTTAGTGCTCTCAGAAGCTCCAAAACAGCGATTCTGAGCATTAAAGGTCTAAAATAACTCTCTCTGCAAAAAAGCTCTATCTCATGAAAATCTGTCTTCTGCTTTGCAAATTACATGTCATTTCATGAAAAAGAAACATTTTTATTGTACTTGAGTTTTTCTTTAAAATTGCTTTGAGCAACTTTCTCTCACTGAGAAAGAAGCTTTTCAGCTTCTGTGGCCTTGGATTCTCTTCATTTGCTTAGTTGCATTAGCACAGCTTTTAGCGTTCTCAGAAGCTCCAAAACAGTGTTTCTGAGCACTGTAGCTATAACATAACTTTCTAAACAAAAAAGCTCTAACTCATGAAAATCTGTCTTCTGCATTGCAAATTACATGTCATTTCATGAGAAAGAAACATATTTCTTGTACTTGAGTTTTGCTCTTAAAATTTCATTGAGCACCTTTCTGTCATTGAGAAAGAAGCTTTTCAGCATCTGTGGCCTTGGATTCTCTTCATTTGCTTAGTTGCACTAACACAGCTTTTAGTGCTCTCAGAAGCTCCAAAACAGTGTTTCTGAGCATTGAAGCTATGACATAACTTTCTAAACAAAAAAGCTCTAACTAATGAAAATCTGTCTTCTGCATTGCACATTACATGTCATTTCATGAGAAAGAACGTCTCAGGTTACATATGTAACCATGGTTCCCTGAGTAGGGAACGAGACACTGCGTCCTCTAGGGGTCGCTATGGGGAACGCCGTCAGCGTGACCCGTGTCTGAAGCATATATACAAAAACACCACATGTTGGCCGGCGACAGCCTATCACGTCAATACCGGCACGACCCCAGTATAAAGGGGCGCCGGGAAAATACGTCATTCACTTCTTCGTCTGAAGCTTGCGTCCGAAGCATGGCACCGAGCCTAGAGGACGCAGTGTCTCGTTCCCTACTCAGGGAACCATGGTTACATATGTAACCTGAGACGTTCCCTTTCGAGGGAACTTCGAACTGCGTCCTCTAGGGGTCGCTATGGGGAACGGAATACCCACGCCACCATGCTGAGGGGAGTGCAAGCCAAGCACAAAAAGGCGAGCACTAAGTATCAACTCTACCCGGCTAAGGGAGTTGCCCCTGGGACGGTTCGACGGCTGTCAGTGACATTATCCCCTTTGGCCAAAAACCTGAGCTGCATACCCCAGAACTTACCTGTTAGGGGCCAGGCCTCCTGGACCCAGGGTAGAGCTCAAAGGCTTGGAATGAGATTTAGTAGAGATTCCTTTAAGGGGATACGACCAAGCGCCTAGGATAGTAACTAGGCCTTGGCCTGTCACCCAGGGGCTACTGCTTGCTCAGCATGAGCTCGCTGAAGGAATTGTCTCAACAGATCCTTGGTAGCAACACCCTGTTCAAGTCAGTATCACTGGGGATACATAGGTAGAGTGGGGCCCAAGGTGAAAACCGGGACCTGACCGACTCAAAGAAAGGGCACGAAGCCGCAGCGCGTAACCCATACCATACAGGATTTTAGAAAGCTCGCAAAACACTGGTGTGCGATCTTACCACAACGTGGCTTTCAGAAAGTGCACAGAGACTAGCGTGCGCACTTACCATAACATGGATTTGAAACACCGTTCTGGAGAGCGGAGAACCCAACTCTCAGGGAACTCAGACGCTCAGAAGGGAGCGGCATGCTCATAGGTGACCCTCTAAGGTGAGGGGAGCAATGCTAGCTCGACCAACAGCATAGCTCTGGAGAGCGGAGAACCCAACTCTCAGCATGAGAGGGAACTCAGACGCTCAGAAGGGAGCGGCATGCTCATAGGTGACCCTCATGGTGAGGGGAGCAATGCCATCTCGACCCACAAGCAGAGCATATGCGACACAGAGCTCTAGGGGAGCGGAGAACCCAACTCTCAGCAAGAGAGGAAACTCAGACGCTCAGAAGGGAGCGGCATGCTCATAGGTGACCCTCTAAGGTGAGGGGAGCAATGCTAGCTCGACCAACAGCATAGCTCTGGAGAGCGGAGAACCCAACTCTCAGCATGAGAGGGAACTCAGACGCTCAGAAGGGAGCGGCATGCTCATAGGTGACCCTCATGGTGAGGGGAGCAACGCCAGCTCGACCCACAGGGAGAGCATATGGGACACAGAGCTCTAGGGGAGCGGAGAACCCCACTCTCAGCATGAGAGGGAACTCAGACGCTCAAAAGGGAGCGGCATGCTCATAGGTGACCCTCTAAGGTGAGGGGAGCAATGCTAGCTCGACCAACAGCATAGCTCTGGAGAGCGGAGAACCCAACTTTCAGCATGAGAGGGAACTCAGACGCTCAGAAGGGAGCGGCATGCTCATAGGTGACCCTCATTGTGAGGGGAGCAACGCCAGCTCGCCCCAACAAGGAGAGCAACCCAACAGGGAGGCAGAGAGACCTAACAACCTGAGGCTGCTGATGACAGAGCTCTGGAGAGCGGAGAACTCAACTCTCAGCATGAGAGGAATCTCAGACGCTCAGATGGGAGCAGCATGCTCATAGGTGACCCTCAATGGTGAGGGGAGCGATGCTAGCTCGACCAACACATAGCTCTGGAGAGCGGAGAACCCAACTCTCAGCATGAGAGGGAACTCAGACGCTCAGAAGGGAGCGGCATGCTCATAGGTGACCCTCATTGTGAGGGGAGCAATGCTAGCTCGACCCACAAGGAGAGCATATGTGACACAGAGCTCTAGGGGAGCGGAGAACCCAACTCTCAGCATGAGAGGAATCTCAGACGCTCAGAAGGGAGCGGCATGCTCATAGGTGACCCTCTAAGGTGAGGGGAGCGATGCTAGCTCGACCAACACATAGCTCTGGAGAGCGGAGAACCCAACTCTCAGCATGAGAGGGAACTCAGACGCTCAGAAGGGAGCGGCATGCTCATAGGTGACCCTCATTGTGAGGGGAGCAATGCTAGCTCGACCCACAAGGAGAGCATATGTGACACAGAGCTCTAGGGGAGCGGAGAACCCAACTCTCAGCATGAGAGGGAACTCAGACGCTCAGAAGGGAGCGGCATGCTCATAGGTGACCCTCATTGTGAGGGGAGCAATGCTAGCTCGACCAACAACATGGCTCTGGAGAGCGGAGAACCCAACTCTCAGCATGAGAGGGAACTCAGACGCTCAGAAGGGAGCGGCATGCTCATAGGTGACCCTCATTGTGAGGGGAGCAATGCCAGCTCGACCAACAAGAAGAGCAAAGGGCTGAATGACAGAACTCTGGAGAGCGACCACTGGCCTAAAAAGCCGGTAAGCCCTCCAGAGAGGCTGCCACAAAACTTTTGGGCTCTACTTAAACCCTAGCAGGGGAGACGCACACACTAGGCAAGGGCTCAGGGAGATTGCTACTTAAAAACCCTCGGAAGGGGAGCAGTCCCTAAGCTAGCACATCGATATCCTCAGATAGCTATGCACCTTCTCAAACCAAAGAAACTGAAGTAAAAGACCCGCAGGTCCTGGAACTGCAGTGTCGCCAGTGTGGAACACATAAATACCAGTAAACAATAGAACTGGATCATACTCACCCATCCATGGTTCCTGCGCATGAGATCAGTCCCGGAGGCGAAATCCGAAGAGTCGGGTCCGGACCATCAGTAAGGTAGTTTCTATGAAGCATAGAACTTAACCAAAACATCATAAGTCCAGCATAGAGACTGCAATGATTTTAAAGCGCAGGTTCTATCTTGGTCCACACCCAACCTCAGTCAGGTGGAATAAAACGGAGGTTGCAGGGGAATTAGAGAGGGGAAGATAAGGGCAGATGACAGGCCCCCCGAGGAAAGGGAGTAGATGTTTCAATTATTACTCTGGTCCTGGACGAGAGCGTTGAGAACGCTTCGTCTGGATCACCTCCCTCAGGTCTTGCCTACCTCTCTTTGACCCGCGCCTCCCTCTAGCCCTACCCGCAGGCGGGGGAGGGGCACGAGTTGCGACACTAGCCTTCTGTGCCCATCTCTGATCCCTGGATGGAGATGGGCCAGGACCCCTGCGTTGTTCGGGCTCAGACCTGGACCTTCTTGGAATGAAGGTTTTGAAGGCCGCTGAACGCGCCTTCGCCTCCCTAAACTTCTCGACCACCGTCTCAACGGAGGTACCGAAAAGCTCGGAAGGCGAGACTGGAGCATCGAGAAGAAAGCCCTTCTCCTTCTTCCCAACATCTGCCAGATTCACCCACAGATGTCTCTCCGTTACCACCATGGCCGCCATAGACCTGCCCATAGCAGTGGCGGCCTGCTTAGTGGCACGGAGAGCCAAATCCGTGGTGCGGCGCAGCTCAGCTACTTCATCAGGTGACAAGCCCTGACCCTTATCCAGGTCTTTCAGCAGATCAGCCTGGTAAGCCTGAAGCACCGCCATCGTGTGCAACGAAGCGACAGCCTGACCTGCTGCTGCGTATGCCCTGCCATTTAAGCGAGATGTTTCCTGAAGGGGCTTAGACGGCAAGGAGGGAGCCTTGAGAGAGGATGTCTCGCCCACAGAGAGATAGCTGGCCAGCGTCTCTTCCACAGGGGGCATCCCCTCATAGCCGCTTTCACGCATCCCCTCAATGTTAGCATAACTGGTATGCTGAAACCTATGAATGCGAGAGGAAAACGGCTTTTTCCATTCCCTCTCAACCTCCGCATGGAGATCAGGAAGAAATGGAAGGCTCACTCGAGCTGGGGGGCTATGGCCAGAAAGATAACGCTCATTGAGACGACCCCGCGGCGCCACCATCTTGGCCCGCTTCAAGCCTCGCCGTGGCGCGTTCCATAACCTCCAACAGTTCGTCATACGCAGGGCAGGAGGATTGAGAGGGCTCAGTCTCAACTTCTTCGCCCTCAGACATCTCCTGCTCTTCCTGGGCAAAACCCAGCAGAGCACTAGCCGCTGGATCAGATGATGTCAGAGAGATCGCATCATCGTCATCCAGCGACTCACTCTCGTTCGCGGCCGACGAGCGCGAGAGGGAAAGCCCCCTCTCTAACTCATGAGCCAGCTCCGCCTGCGAGCCCCACGAGCTCACTGCCCTCCGTGCCTCAGCAGCAGTGGGTCTCGAGCCGCGGGAAGCAGACGGCTGTCCCTCCTTCCTCAAAAAGAGAGACAGACGAGAGCGGAGCTTTCTCATAGAAAAAAGCTCACAGTGCACGCAGATTGCCCCCTCGAGAACATCGCGTGCGTGCTCCTCGCCCAAACAAAAGACGCAAAGATCGTGTGTGTCATCAGGTGTCAAATAACGAGGACACGGATGCACACATCTCTTAAACGCCTTGCTAGTGCTCGCCATAGTAGAAAAATCGTTTCTTACCTGTAGAATACACGCTTCAAACAAAACAGTCACTGAAGACGAAGAAGAGAATGACGTATTTTCCCGGCGCCCCTTTATACTGGGGTCGTGCCGGTAGTGACGTCATAGGCTGTCGCCGGCCAACATGTGGTGTTTTTGTATATATGCTTCAGACACGGGTCACGCTGACGGCGTTCCCCATAGCGACCCCTAGAGGACGCAGTTCGAAGTTCCCTCGAAAGGGAAACATCTTTCTTGTACTTGAGTTTTGCTCTTAAAATTGTATTGAGAAACTTTCTCTCACTGAGAAAGAAGCTTTTCAGCATCTGTGGCCTTGGATTCTCTTCATTTGCTTAGTTGCACTAACACAGCTTTTAGTGCTCTCAGAATCTCCAAAACAGCGATTCTGAGCATTAAAGGTCTAAAATAACTCTCTCTGCAAAAAAGCTCTATCTCATGAAAATCTGTCTTCTGCTTTGCAAATTACATGTCATTTCATGAAAAAGAAACATGTTTCTTGTACTTGAGTTTTACTCTTCAAATTGCTTTGAGCAACTTTCTCTCACTGAGAAAGAAGCTTTTCAGCTTCTGTGGCCTTGGATTCTCTTCATTTGCTTAGTTGCATTAGCACAGCTTTTAGAGGTCTCAGAAGCTCCAAAACAGTGTTTCTGAGCACTGTAGCTATAACATAACTTTCTAAACAAAAAAGCTCTAACTAATGAAAATCTGTCTTCTGCATTGCAAATTACATGTCATTTCATGAGAAAGAAACTTCTTTCTTGTACTTGAGTTTTGCTCTTAAAATTGTATTGAGAAACTTTCTCTCACTGAGAAAGAAGCTTTTCAGCATATGTGGCCTTGGATTCTCTTCATTTGCTTAGTTGCAATAACACAGCTTTTAGTGCTCTCAGAGGCTCCAAAACAGTGATTCTGAGCACTGTAGCTATAACATAACTTTCTAAACAAAAAAGCTCTAACTAATGAAAATCTGTCTTCTGCATTGCACATTACATGTCATTTCATGAGAAAGAAACTTCTTTCTTGTACTTGAGTTTTGCCTTAAAATTGCATTGAGCAACTTTCTCTCACTGAGAAGGAAGCTTTTCAGCATCTGTGGCCTTGGATTCTCTTCATTTGCTTAGTTGCACTAACACAGCTTTTAGTGCTCTCAGACGATCCAAAACAGCGATTCTGAGCATTGAAGATCTAAAATAACTTTCTCTGCAAAAAAGCTCTAACTCATGAAAATCTGTCTTCTGCTTTGCAAATTACATGTCATTTCATGAAAAAGAAACATTTTTCTTGTACTTGAGTTTTACTCTTCAAATTGCTTTGAGCAACTTTCTCTCACTGAGAAAGAAGCTTTTCAGCTTCTGTGGCCTTGGATTCTCTTCATTTGCTTAGTTGCACTAACACAGCTTTTAGTGCTCTCAGAAGCTCCAAAACAGCGATTCTGATAATTGAAGGTCTAAAATAACTCTCTCTGCCACAAAGCTCTAACTCATGAAAATCTGTCTTCTGCTTTGCAAATTACATGTCATTTCATGAAAAAGAAACATTTTTCTTGTACTTGAGTTTTACTCTTCAAATTGCTTTGAGCAACTTTCTCTCACTGAGAAAGAAGCTTTTCAGCATCTGTGGCCTTGGATTCTCTTCATTTGCTTAGTTGCATTAGCACAGCTTTTAGCGTTCTCAGAAGCTCCAAAACAGTGTTTCTGAGCACTGTAGCTATAACATAACTTTCTAAACAAAAAAGCTCAAACTTGGATTCTCTTCATTTGCTTAGTTGCTCTAACACAGCTTTTAGTGCTCTCAGAAGCTCCAAAACAGCGATTCTGAGCATTGAAGGTCTAAAATAACTTTCTCTGCAAAAAAGCTCTAACTCATGAAAATCTGCCTTCTGCATTCCAAATTACATGTCATTTCATGAGAAAGAAACATTTTTCTTGTACTTGAGTTTTGCCTTAAAACTGCATTGAGCAACTTTCTTTCACTGAGAAAGAAGCTTTTCAGCTTCTGTGGCCTTGGATTCTCTTCATTTGCTTAGTTGCATTAGCACAGCTTTTAGCGTTCTCAGAAGCTCCAAAACAGTGTTTCTGAGCACTGTAGCTATAACATAACTTTCTAAACAAAAAAGCTCTAATTCATGAAAATTTGTCTTCTGCTTTGCAAATTACATGTCATTTCATGAAAAAGAAACATTTTTCTTGTACTTGAGTTTTGCCTTAAAATTGCATTGAGCAACTTTCTCTCACTGAGAAAGAAGCTTTTCAGCATCTGTGGCCTTGGATTCTCTTCATTTGCTTAGTTGCACTAACACAGCTTTTAGTGCTCTCAGAAACTCCAAAACAGCGATTCTGAGCATTAAAGGTCTAAAATAACTCTCTCTGCAAAAAAGCTCTAACTCATGAAAATCTGTCTTCTGCTTTGCAAATTACATGTCATTTCATGAAAAAGAAACATTTTTCTTGTACTTGAGTTTTACTCTTCAACTTGCTTTGAGCAACTTTCTCTCACTGAGAAAGAAGCTTTTCAGCTTCTGTGGCCTTGGATTCTCTTCATTTGCTTAGTTGCATTAGCACAGCTTTTAGCGTTCTCAGAAGCTCCAAAACAGTGTTTCTGAGCACTGTAGCTATAACATAACTTTCTAAACAAAAAAGCTCAAACTTGGATTCTCTTCATTTGCTTAGTTGCACTAACACAGCTTTTAGTGCTCTCAGAAGCTCCAAAACAGCGATTCTGAGCATTGAAGGTCTAAAATAACTGTCTCTGCAAAAAAGCTCTAACTCATGAAAATCTGCCTTCTGCATTCCAAATTACATGTCATTTCATGAGAAAGAAACATTTGTCTTGTACTTGAGTTTTGCCTTAAAACTGCATTGAGCAACTTTCTCTCACTGAGAAAGAAGCTTTTCAGCTTCTGTGGCCTTGGATTCTCTTCATTTGCTTAGCTGCATTAGCACAGCTTTTAGCGTTCTCAGAAGCTCCAAAACAGTGTTTCTGAGCACTGTAGCTATAACATAACTTTCTAAACAAAAAAGCTCTAACTCATGAAAATCTGTCTTCTGCTTTGCAAATTACATGTCATTTCATGAAAAAGAAACATTTTTCTTGTACTTGAGTTTTGCCTTAAAATTGCATTGAGCAACTTTCTCTCACTGAGAAAGAAGCTTTTCAGCATCTGTGGCCTTGGATTCTCTTCATTTGCTTAGTTGCACTAACACAGCTTTTAGTGCTCTCAGAAACTCCAAAACAGCGATTCTGAGCATTAAAGGTCTAAAATAACTCTCTCTGCAAAAAAGCTCTAACTTATGAAAATCTGTCTTCTGCTTTGCAAATTACATGTCATTTCATGAAAAAGAAACATTTTTCTTGTACTTGAGTTTTACTCTTCAACTTGCTTTGAGCAACTTTCTCTCACTGAGAAAGAAGCTTTTCAGCTTCTGTGGCCTTGGATTCTCTTCATTTGCTTAGTTGCATTAGCACAGCTTTTAGTGCTCTCAGAAGCTCCAAAACAGTGTTTCTGAGCACTGTAGCTATAACATAACTTTCTAAACAAAAAAGATCAAACTTGGATTCTCTTCATTTGCTTAGTTGCACTAACACAGCTTTTAGTGCTCTCAGAAGCTCCAAAACAGTAATTCTGAGCATTGAAGCTATAACATAACTTTCTAAACAAAAAAGCTCTAACTAATGAAAATCTGTCTTCTGCATTGCAAATTACATGTCATTTCATGAAAAAGAAACATTTTTCTTGTACTTGAGTTTTGCCTTAAAATTGCATTGAGCAACTTTCTCTCACTGAGAAAGAAGCTTTTCAGCATCTGTGGCCTTGGATTCTCTTCATTTGCTTAGTTGAACTAACACAGCTTTTAGTGCTCTCAGAAGCTCCAAAACAGTAATTCTGAGCATTGAAGCTATAACATAACTTTCTAAACAAAAAAGCTCTAACTAATGAAAATCTGTCTTCTGCATTGCAAATTACATGTCATTTCATGAGAAAGAAACATCTTTCTTGTACTTGAGTTTTGCTCTTAAAATTTCATTGGGCAACTTTCTCTCACTGAGAAAGAAGCTTTTCAGCATCTGTGGCCTTGGATTCTCTTCATTTGCTTAGTTGCATTAGCACAGCTTTTAGCGTTCTCAGAAGCTCCAAAACAGTGTTTCTGAGCACTGTAGCTATAACATAACTTTCTAAACAAAAAAGCTCTAACTAATGAAAATCTGTCTTCTGCATTGCAAATTACATGTCATTTCAAGAGAAAGAAACATCTTTCTTGTACTTGAGTTTTGCTCTTAAAATTTCATTGAGCAACTTTCTTTCACTGAGAAAGAAGCTTTTCAGCATCTGTGGCCTTGGATTCTCTTCATTTGCTTAGTTGCATTAGCACAGCTTTTAGTGCTCTCAGAAGCTCCAAAACAGTGTTTCTGAGCACTGTAGCTATAACATAACTTTCTAAACAAAAAAGATCAAACTTGGATTCTCTTCATTTGCTTAGTTGCACTAACACAGCTTTTAGTGCTCTCAGAAGCTCCAAAACAGTAATTCTGAGCATTGAAGCTATAACATAACTTTCTAAACAAAAAAGCTCTAACTAATGAAAATCTGTCTTCTGCATTGCAAATTACATGTCATTTCATGAGAAAGAAACATCTTTCTTGTACTTGAGTTTTGCTCTTAAAATTTCATTGAGCAACTTTCTCTCACTGAGAAAGAAGCTTTTCAGCATCTGTGGCCTTGGATTCTCTTCATTTGCTTAGTTGCATTAGCACAGCTTTTAGCGTTCTCAGAAGCTCCAAAACAGTGTTTCTGAGCACTGTAGCTATAACATAACTTTCTAAACAAAAAAGCTCTAACTCATGAAAATCTGTCTTCTGCTTTGCAAATTACATGTCATTTCATGAAAAAGAAACATTTTTCTTGTACTTGAGTTTTGCCTTAAAATTGCATTGAGCAACTTTCTCTCACTGAGAAAGAAGCTTTTCAGCATCTGTGGCCTTGGATTCTCTTCATTTGCTTAGTTGCACTAACACAGCTTTTAGTGCTCTCAGAAACTCCAAAACAGCGATTCTGAGCATTAAAGGTCTAAAATAACTCTCTCTGCAAAAAAGCTCTAACTTATGAAAATCTGTCTTCTGCTTTGCAAATTACATGTCATTTCATGAAAAAGAAACATTTTTCTTGTACTTGAGTTTTACTCTTCAACTTGCTTTGAGCAACTTTCTCTCACTGAGAAAGAAGCTTTTCAGCTTCTGTGGCCTTGGATTCTCTTCATTTGCTTAGTTGCATTAGCACAGCTTTTAGCGTTCTCAGAAGCTCCAAAACAGTGTTTCTGAGCACTGTAGCTATAACATAACTTTCTAAACAAAAAAGCTCAAACTTGGATTCTCTTCATTTGCTTAGTTGCACTAACACAGCTTTTAGTGCTCTCAGAAGCTCCAAAACAGCGATTCTGAGCATTGAAGGTCTAAAATAACTTTCTCTGCAAAAAAGCTCTAACTCATGAAAATCTGCCTTCTGCATTCCAAATTACATGTCATTTCATGAGAAAGAAACATTTTTCTTGTACTTGAGTTTTGCCTTAAAACTGCATTGAGCAACTTTCTCTCACTGAGAAAGAAGCTTTTCAGCTTCTGTGGCCTTGGATTCTCTTCATTTGCTTAGTTGCATTAGCACAGCTTTTAGCGTTCTCAGAAGCTCCAAAACAGTGTTTCTGAGCACTGTAGCTATAACATAACTTTCTAAACAAAAAAGCTCTAACTAATGAAAATCTGTCTTCTGCATTGCAAATTACATGTCATTTCATGAGAAAGAAACATCTTTCTTGTACTTGAGTTTTGCTCTTAAAATTTCATTGAGCAACTTTCTCTCACTGAGAAAGAAGCTTTTCAGCATCTGTGGCCTTGGATTCTCTTCATTTGCTTAGTTGCACTAACACAGCTTTTAGTGCTCTCAGAAGCTCCAAAACAGCGATTCTGAGTATTAAAGGTCTAAAATAACTCTCTCTGCAAAAATCTCTAACTCATGAAAATTTGCCTTCTGCATTGCAAATTACATGTCATTTCATGAGAAAGAAACATCTTTCTTGTACTTGAGTTTTGCTCTTAAAACTGCATTGAGCAACTTTCCCTCACTGAGAAAGAAGCTTTTCAGCATCTGTGGCATTGGATTCTCTTCATTTGCTTAGTTGCATTAGCACAGCTTTTAGTGCTCTCAGAAGCTCCAAAACAGTGTTTCTGAGCACTGTAGCTATAACATAACTTTCTAAACAAAAAAGCTCTAACTAATGAAAATCTGTCTTCTGCATTGCAAATTACATGTCATTTCATGAGAAAGAAACATCTTTCTTGTACTTGAGTTTTGCTCTTAAAATTTCATTGAGCAACTTTCTCTCACTGAGAAAGAAGCTTTTCAGCATCTGTGGCCTTGGATTCTCTTCATTTGCTTAGTTGCATTAGCACAGCTTTTAGCGTTCTCAGAAGCTCCAAAACAGTGTTTCTGAGCACTGTAGCTATAACATAACTTTCTAAACAAAAAAGCTCTAACTCATGAAAATCTGTCTTCTGCATTGCAAATTACATGTCATTTCATGAGAAAGAAACATCTTTCTTGTACTTGAGTTTTGCTCTTAAAACTGCATTGAGCAACTTTCCCTCACTGAGAAATAAGCTTTTCAGCATCTGTGGCCTTGGATTCTCTTCATTTGCTTAGTTGCACTAACACAGCTTTTAGTGCTCTCAGTAGCTCCAAAACAGCGATTCTGAGTATTAAAGGTCTAAAATAACTCTCTCTGCAAAAAAGCTCTAACTCATGAAAATTTGCCTTCTGCATTGCAAATTACATGTCATTTCATGAGAAAGAAACATCTTTCTTGTACTTGAGTTTTGCTCTTAAAACTGCATTGAGCAACTTTCCCTCACTGAGAAAGAAGCTTTTCAGCATCTGTGGCATTGGATTCTCTTCATTTGCTTAGTTGCATTAGCACAGCTTTTAGTGCTCTCAGAAGCTCCAAAACAGTGTTTCTGAGCACTGTAGCTATAACATAACTTTCTAAACAAAAAAGCTCAAACTTGGATTCTCTTCATTTGCTTAGTTGCTCTAACACAGCTTTTAGTGCTCTCAGAAGCTCCAAAACAGCGATTCTGAGCATTGAAGGTCTAAAATAACTTTCTCTGCAAAAAAGCTCTAACTCATGAAAATCTGCCTTCTGCATTCCAAATTACATGTCATTTCATGAGAAAGAAACATTTTTCTTGTACTTGAGTTTTGCCTTAAAACTGCATTGAGCAACTTTCTTTCACTGAGAAAGAAGCTTTTCAGCTTCTGTGGCCTTGGATTCTCTTCATTTGCTTAGTTGCATTAGCACAGCTTTTAGCGTTCTCAGAAGCTCCAAAACAGTGTTTCTGAGCACTGTAGCTATAACATAACTTTCTAAACAAAAAAGCTCTAACTCATGAAAATCTGTCTTCTGCTTTGCAAATTACATGTCATTTCATGAAAAAGAAACATTTTTCTTGTACTTGAGTTTTGCCTTAAAATTGCATTGAGCAACTTTCTCTCACTGAGAAAGAAGCTTTTCAGCATCTGTGGCCTTGGATTCTCTTCATTTGCTTAGTTGCACTAACACAGCTTTTAGTGCTCTCAGAAACTCCAAAACAGCGATTCTGAGCATTAAAGGTCTAAAATAACTCTCTCTGCAAAAAAGCTCTAACTCATGAAAATCTGTCTTCTGCTTTGCAAATTACATGTCATTTCATGAAAAAGAAACATTTTTCTTGTACTTGAGTTTTACTCTTCAACTTGCTTTGAGCAACTTTCTCTCACTGAGAAAGAAGCTTTTCAGCTTCTGTGGCCTTGGATTCTCTTCATTTGCTTAGTTGCATTAGCACAGCTTTTAGCGTTCTCAGAAGCTCCAAAACAGTGTTTCTGAGCACTGTAGCTATAACATAATTTTCTAAACAAAAAAGCTCAAACTTGGATTCTCTTCATTTGCTTAGTTGCACTAACACAGCTTTTAGTGCTCTCAGAAGCTCCAAAACAGCGATTCTGAGCATTGAAGGTCTAAAATAACTGTCTCTGCAAAAAAACTCTAACTCATGAAAATCTGCCTTCTGCATTCCAAATTACATGTCATTTCATGAGAAAGAAACATTTGTCTTGTACTTGAGTTTTGCCTTAAAACTGCATTGAGCAACTTTCTCTCACTGAGAAAGAAGCTTTTCAGCTTCTGTGGCCTTGGATTCTCTTCATTTGCTTAGTTGCATTAGCACAGCTTTTATCGTTCTCAGAAGCTCCAAAACAGTGTTTCTGAGCACTGTAGCTATAACATAACTTTCTAAACAAAAAAGCTCTAACTCATGAAAATCTGTCTTCTGCTTTGCAAATTACATGTCATTTCATGAAAAAGAAACATTTTTCTTGTACTTGAGTTTTGCCTTAAAATTGCATTGAGCAACTTTCTCTCACTGAGAAAGAAGCTTTTCAGCATCTGTGGCCTTGGATTCTCTTCATTTGCTTAGTTGCACTAACACAGCTTTTAGCGTTCTCAGAAGCTCCAAAACAGTGTTTCTGAGCACTGTAGCTATAACATAACTTTCTAAACAAAAAAGCTCTAACTAATGAAAATCTGTCTTCTGCATTGCAAATTACATGTCATTTCATGAGAAAGAAACATCTTTCTTGTACTTGAGTTTTGCTCTTAAAATTTCATTGAGCAACTTTCTCTCACTGAGAAAGAAGCTTTTCAGCATCTGTGGCCTTGGATCATCTTCATTTGCTTAGTTGCACTAACACAGCTTTAAGTGCTCTCAGAAGCTCCAAAACAGCGATTCTGAGCATTGAAGGTCTAAAATAACTCTCTCTGCAAAAATGCTCTAAATCATGAAAATCTGTCTTCTGCTTTGCAAATTACATGTCATTTCATGAAAAAGAAACATTTTTTTTGTACTTGAGTTTTGCCTTAAAATTGCTTTGAGCAACTTTCTCTCACTGAGAAAGAAGCTTTTCAGCATCTGTGGCCTTGGATTCTCTTCATTTGCTTAGTTGCACTAACACAGCTTTTAGTGCTCTCAGAAGCTCCAAAACAGCGATTCTGAGTATTAAAGGTCTAAAATAACTCTCTCTGCAAAAATCTCTAACTCATGAAAATTTGCCTTCTGCATTGCAAATTACATGTCATTTCATGAGAAAGAAACATCTTTCTTGTACTTGAGTTTTGCTCTTAAAACTGCATTGAGCAACTTTCCCTCACTGAGAAAGAAGCTTTTCAGCATCTGTGGCATTGGATTCTCTTCATTTGCTTAGTTGCATTAGCACAGCTTTTAGTGCTCTCAGAAGCTCCAAAACAGTGTTTCTGAGCACTGTAGCTATAACATAACTTTCTAAACAAAAAAGCTCTAACTAATGAAAATCTGTCTTCTGCATTGCAAATTACATGTCATTTCATGAGAAAGAAACATCTTTCTTGTACTTGAGTTTTGCTCTTAAAATTTCATTGAGCAACTTTCTCTCACTGAGAAAGAAGCTTTTCAGCTTCTGTGGCCTTGGATTCTCTTCATTTGCTTAGTTGCATTAGCACAGCTTTTAGCGTTCTCAGAAGCTCCAAAACAGTGTTTCTGAGCACTGTAGCTATAACATAACTTTCTAAACAAAAAAGCTCAAACTTGGATTCTCTTCATTTGCTTAGTTGCACTAACACAGCTTTTAGTGCTCTCAGAAGCTCCAAAACAGCGATTCTGAGCATTGAAGGTCTAAAATAACTTTCTCTGCAAAAAAGCTCTAACTCATGAAAATCTGCCTTCTGCATTCCAAATTACATGTCATTTCATGAGAAAGAAACATTTTTCTTGTACTTGAGTTTTGCCTTAAAACTGCATTGAGCAACTTTCTCTCACTGAGAAAGAAGCTTTTCAGCTTCTGTGGCCTTGGATTCTCTTCATTTGCTTAGTTGCATTAGCACAGCTTTTAGCGTTCTCAGAAGCTCCAAAACAGTGTTTCTGAGCACTGTAGCTATAACATAACTTTCTAAACAAAAAAGCTCTAACTAATGAAAATCTGTCTTCTGCATTGCAAATTACATGTCATTTCATGAGAAAGAAACATCTTTCTTGTACTTGAGTTTTGCTCTTAAAATTTCATTGAGCAACTTTCTCTCACTGAGAAAGAAGCTTTTCAGCATCTGTGGCCTTGGATTATCTTCATTTGCTTAGTTGCACTAACACAGCTTTAAGTGCTCTCAGAAGCTCCAAAACAGCGATTCTGAGCATTGAAGGTCTAAAATAACTCTCTCTGCAAAAATGCTCTAAATCATGAAAATCTGTCTTCTGCTTTGCAAATTACATGTCATTTCATGAAAAAGAAACATTTTTTTTGTACTTGAGTTTTGCCTTAAAATTGCTTTGAGCAACTTTCTCTCACTGAGAAAGAAGCTTTTCAGCATCTGTGGCCTTGGATTCTCTTCATTTGCTTAGTTGCACTAACACAGCTTTTAGTGCTCTCAGAAGCTCCAAAACAGCGATTCTGAGTATTAAAGGTCTAAAATAACTCTCTCTGCAAAAATCTCTAACTCATGAAAATTTGCCTTCTGCATTGCAAATTACATGTCATTTCATGAGAAAGAAACATCTTTCTTGTACTTGAGTTTTGCTCTTAAAACTGCATTGAGCAACTTTCCCTCACTGAGAAAGAAGCTTTTCAGCATCTGTGGCATTGGATTCTCTTCATTTGCTTAGTTGCATTAGCACAGCTTTTAGTGCTCTCAGAAGCTCCAAAACAGTGTTTCTGAGCACTGTAGCTATAACATAACTTTCTAAACAAAAAAGCTCTAACTAATGAAAATCTGTCTTCTGCATTGCAAATTACATGTCATTTCATGAGAAAGAAACATCTTTCTTGTACTTGAGTTTTGCTCTTAAAATTTCATTGAGCAACTTTCTCTCACTGAGAAAGAAGCTTTTCAGCATCTGTGGCCTTGGATTCTCTTCATTTGCTTAGTTGCATTAGCACAGCTTTTAGCGTTCTCAGAAGCTCCAAAACAGTGTTTCTGAGCACTGTAGCTATAACATAACTTTCTAAACAAAAAAGCTCTAACTCATGAAAATCTGTCTTCTGCATTGCAAATTACATGTCATTTCATGAGAAAGAAACATCTTTCTTGTACTTGAGTTTTGCTCTTAAAACTGCATTGAGCAACTTTCCCTCACTGAGAAATAAGCTTTTCAGCATCTGTGGCCTTGGATTCTCTTCATTTGCTTAGTTGCACTAACACAGCTTTTAGTGCTCTCAGTAGCTCCAAAACAGCGATTCTGAGTATTAAAGGTCTAAAATAACTCTCTCTGCAAAAAAGCTCTAACTCATGAAAATTTGCCTTCTGCATTGCAAATTACATGTCATTTCATGAGAAAGAAACATCTTTCTTGTACTTGAGTTTTGCTCTTAAAACTGCATTGAGCAACTTTCCCTCACTGAGAAAGAAGCTTTTCAGCATCTGTGGCATTGGATTCTCTTCATTTGCTTAGTTGCATTAGCACAGCTTTTAGTGCTCTCAGAAGCTCCAAAACAGTGTTTCTGAGCACTGTAGCTATAACATAACTTTCTAAACAAAAAAGCTCAAACTTGGATTCTCTTCATTTGCTTAGTTGCTCTAACACAGCTTTTAGTGCTCTCAGAAGCTCCAAAACAGCGATTCTGAGCATTGAAGGTCTAAAATAACTTTCTCTGCAAAAAAGCTCTAACTCATGAAAATCTGCCTTCTGCATTCCAAATTAGATGTCATTTCATGAGAAAGAAACATTTTTCTTGTACTTGAGTTTTGCCTTAAAACTGCATTGAGCAACTTTCTTTCACTGAGAAAGAAGCTTTTCAGCTTCTGTGGCCTTGGATTCTCTTCATTTGCTTAGTTGCATTAGCACAGCTTTTAGCGTTCTCAGAAGCTCCAAAACAGTGTTTCTGAGCACTGTAGCTATAACATAACTTTCTAAACAAAAAAGCTCTAACTCATGAAAATCTGTCTTCTGCTTTGCAAATTACATGTCATTTCATGAAAAAGAAACATTTTTCTTGTACTTGAGTTTTGCCTTAAAATTGCATTGAGCAACTTTCTCTCACTGAGAAAGAAGCTTTTCAGCATCTGTGGCCTTGGATTCTCTTCATTTGCTTAGTTGCACTAACACAGCTTTTAGTGCTCTCAGAAACTCCAAAACAGCGATTCTGAGCATTAAAGGTCTAAAATAACTCTCTCTGCAAAAAAGCTCTAACTCATGAAAATCTGTCTTCTGCTTTGCAAATTACATGTCATTTCATGAAAAAGAAACATTTTTCTTGTACTTGAGTTTTACTCTTCAACTTGCTTTGAGCAACTTTCTCTCACTGAGAAAGAAGCTTTTCAGCTTCTGTGGCCTTGGATTCTCTTCATTTGCTTAGTTGCATTAGCACAGCTTTTAGCGTTCTCAGAAGCTCCAAAACAGTGTTTCTGAGCACTGTAGCTATAACATAACTTTCTAAACAAAAAAGCTCAAACTTGGATTCTCTTCATTTGCTTAGTTGCACTAACACAGCTTTTAGTGCTCTCAGAAGCTCCAAAACAGCGATTCTGAGCATTGAAGGTCTAAAATAACTGTCTCTGCAAAAAAACTCTAACTCATGAAAATCTGCCTTCTGCATTCCAAATTACATGTCATTTCATGAGAAAGAAACATTTGTCTTGTACTTGAGTTTTGCCTTAAAACTGCATTGAGCAACTTTCTCTCACTGAGAAAGAAGCTTTTCAGCTTCTGTGGCCTTGGATTCTCTTCATTTGCTTAGTTGCATTAGCACAGCTTTTATCGTTCTCAGAAGCTCCAAAACAGTGTTTCTGAGCACTGTAGCTATAACATAACTTTCTAAACAAAAAAGCTCTAACTCATGAAAATCTGTCTTCTGCTTTGCAAATTACATGTCATTTCATGAAAAAGAAACATTTTTCTTGTACTTGAGTTTTGCCTTAAAATTGCATTGAGCAACTTTCTCTCACTGAGAAAGAAGCTTTTCAGCATCTGTGGCCTTGGATTCTCTTCATTTGCTTAGTTGCACTAACACAGCTTTTAGCGTTCTCAGAAGCTCCAAAACAGTGTTTCTGAGCACTGTAGCTATAACATAACTTTCTAAACAAAAAAGCTCTAACTAATGAAAATCTGTCTTCTGCATTGCAAATTACATGTCATTTCATGAGAAAGAAACATCTTTCTTGTACTTGAGTTTTGCTCTTAAAATTTCATTGAGCAACTTTCTCTCACTGAGAAAGAAGCTTTTCAGCATCTGTGGCCTTGGATCATCTTCATTTGCTTAGTTGCACTAACACAGCTTTAAGTGCTCTCAGAAGCTCCAAAACAGCGATTCTGAGCATTGAAGGTCTAAAATAACTCTCTCTGCAAAAATGCTCTAAATCATGAAAATCTCTCTTCTGCTTTGCAAATTACATGTCATTTCATGAAAAAGAAACATTTTTTTTGTACTTGAGTTTTGCCTTAAAATTGCTTTGAGCAACTTTCTCTCACTGAGAAAGAAGCTTTTCAGCATCTGTGGCCTTGGATTCTCTTCATTTGCTTAGTTGCACTAACACAGCTTTTAGTGCTCTCAGAAGCTCCAAAACAGCGATTCTGAGTATTAAAGGTCTAAAATAACTCTCTCTGCAAAAATCTCTAACTCATGAAAATTTGCCTTCTGCATTGCAAATTACATGTCATTTCATGAGAAAGAAACATCTTTCTTGTACTTGAGTTTTGCTCTTAAAACTGCATTGAGCAACTTTCCCTCACTGAGAAAGAAGCTTTTCAGCATCTGTGGCATTGGATTCTCTTCATTTGCTTAGTTGCATTAGCACAGCTTTTAGTGCTCTCAGAAGCTCCAAAACAGTGTTTCTGAGCACTGTAGCTATAACATAACTTTCTAAACAAAAAAGCTCTAACTAATGAAAATCTGTCTTCTGCATTGCAAATTACATGTCATTTCATGAGAAAGAAACATCTTTCTTGTACTTGAGTTTTGCTCTTAAAATTTCATTGAGCAACTTTCTCTCACTGAGAAAGAAGCTTTTCAGCTTCTGTGGCCTTGGATTCTCTTCATTTGCTTAGTTGCATTAGCACAGCTTTTAGCGTTCTCAGAAGCTCCAAAACAGTGTTTCTGAGCACTGTAGCTATAACATAACTTTCTAAACAAAAAAGCTCAAACTTGGATTCTCTTCATTTGCTTAGTTGCACTAACACAGCTTTTAGTGCTCTCAGAAGCTCCAAAACAGCGATTCTGAGCATTGAAGGTCTAAAATAACTTTCTCTGCAAAAAAGCTCTAACTCATGAAAATCTGCCTTCTGCATTCCAAATTACATGTCATTTCATGAGAAAGAAACATTTTTCTTGTACTTGAGTTTTGCCTTAAAACTGCATTGAGCAACTTTCTCTCACTGAGAAAGAAGCTTTTCAGCTTCTGTGGCCTTGGATTCTCTTCATTTGCTTAGTTGCATTAGCACAGCTTTTAGCGTTCTCAGAAGCTCCAAAACAGTGTTTCTGAGCACTGTAGCTATAACATAACTTTCTAAACAAAAAAGCTCTAACTAATGAAAATCTGTCTTCTGCATTGCAAATTACATGTCATTTCATGAGAAAGAAACATCTTTCTTGTACTTGAGTTTTGCTCTTAAAATTTCATTGAGCAACTTTCTCTCACTGAGAAAGAAGCTTTTCAGCATCTGTGGCCTTGGATTATCTTCATTTGCTTAGTTGCACTAACACAGCTTTAAGTGCTCTCAGAAGCTCCAAAACAGCGATTCTGAGCATTGAAGGTCTAAAATAACTCTCTCTGCAAAAATGCTCTAAATCATGAAAATCTGTCTTCTGCTTTGCAAATTACATGTCATTTCATGAAAAAGAAACATTTTTTTTGTACTTGAGTTTTGCCTTAAAATTGCTTTGAGCAACTTTCTCTCACTGAGAAAGAAGCTTTTCAGCATCTGTGGCCTTGGATTCTCTTCATTTGCTTAGTTGCACTAACACAGCTTTTAGTGCTCTCAGAAGCTCCAAAACAGCGATTCTGAGTATTAAAGGTCTAAAATAACTCTCTCTGCAAAAATCTCTAACTCATGAAAATTTGCCTTCTGCATTGCAAATTACATGTCATTTCATGAGAAAGAAACATCTTTCTTGTACTTGAGTTTTGCTCTTAAAACTGCATTGAGCAACTTTCCCTCACTGAGAAAGAAGCTTTTCAGCATCTGTGGCATTGGATTCTCTTCATTTGCTTAGTTGCATTAGCACAGCTTTTAGTGCTCTCAGAAGCTCCAAAACAGTGTTTCTGAGCACTGTAGCTATAACATAACTTTCTAAACAAAAAAGCTCTAACTAATGAAAATCTGTCTTCTGCATTGCAAATTACATGTCATTTCATGAGAAAGAAACATCTTTCTTGTACTTGAGTTTTGCTCTTAAAATTTCATTGAGCAACTTTCTCTCACTGAGAAAGAAGCTTTTCAGCATCTGTGGCCTTGGATTCTCTTCATTTGCTTAGTTGCATTAGCACAGCTTTTAGCGTTCTCAGAAGCTCCAAAACAGTGTTTCTGAGCACTGTAGCTATAACATAACTTTCTAAACAAAAAAGCTCTAACTCATGAAAATCTGTCTTCTGCATTGCAAATTACATGTCATTTCATGAGAAAGAAACATCTTTCTTGTACTTGAGTTTTGCTCTTAAAACTGCATTGAGCAACTTTCCCTCACTGAGAAATAAGCTTTTCAGCATCTGTGGCCTTGGATTCTCTTCATTTGCTTAGTTGCACTAACACAGCTTTTAGTGCTCTCAGTAGCTCCAAAACAGCGATTCTGAGTATTAAAGGTCTAAAATAACTCTCTCTGCAAAAAAGCTCTAACTCATGAAAATTTGCCTTCTGCATTGCAAATTACATGTCATTTCATGAGAAAGAAACATCTTTCTTGTACTTGAGTTTTGCTCTTAAAACTGCATTGAGCAACTTTCCCTCACTGAGAAAGAAGCTTTTCAGCATCTGTGGCATTGGATTCTCTTCATTTGCTTAGTTGCATTAGCACAGCTTTTAGTGCTCTCAGAAGCTCCAAAACAGTGTTTCTGAGCACTGTAGCTATAACATAACTTTCTAAACAAAAAAGCTCAAACTTGGATTCTCTTCATTTGCTTAGTTGCTCTAACACAGCTTTTAGTGCTCTCAGAAGCTCCAAAACAGCGATTCTGAGCATTGAAGGTCTAAAATAACTTTCTCTGCAAAAAATCTCTAACTCATGAAAATCTGCCTTCTGCATTCCAAATTACATGTCATTTCATGAGAAAGAAACATTTTTCTTGTACTTGAGTTTTGCCTTAAAACTGCATTGAGCAACTTTCTTTCACTGAGAAAGAAGCTTTTCAGCTTCTGTGGCCTTGGATTCTCTTCATTTGCTTAGTTGCATTAGCACAGCTTTTAGCGTTCTCAGAAGCTCCAAAACAGTGTTTCTGAGCACTGTAGCTATAACATAACTTTCTAAACAAAAAAGCTCTAACTCATGAAAATCTGTCTTCTGCTTTGCAAATTACATGTCATTTCATGAAAAAGAAACATTTTTCTTGTACTTGAGTTTTGCCTTAAAATTGCATTGAGCAACTTTCTCTCACTGAGAAAGAAGCTTTTCAGCATCTGTGGCCTTGGATTCTCTTCATTTGCTTAGTTGCACTAACACAGCTTTTAGTGCTCTCAGAAACTCCAAAACAGCGATTCTGAGCATTAAAGGTCTAAAATAACTCTCTCTGCAAAAAAGCTCTAACTCATGAAAATCTGTCTTCTGCTTTGCAAATTACATGTCATTTCATGAAAAAGAAACATTTTTCTTGTACTTGAGTTTTACTCTTCAACTTGCTTTGAGCAACTTTCTCTCACTGAGAAAGAAGCTTTTCAGCTTCTGTGGCCTTGGATTCTCTTCATTTGCTTAGTTGCATTAGCACAGCTTTTAGCGTTCTCAGAAGCTCCAAAACAGTGTTTCTGAGCACTGTAGCTATAACATAACTTTCTAAACAAAAAAGCTCTAACTAATGAAAATCTGTCTTCTGCATTGCAAATTACATGTCATTTCATGAGAAAGAAACATCTTTCTTGTACTTGAGTTTTGCTCTTAAAATTTCATTGAGCAACTTTCTCTCACTGAGAAAGAAGCTTTTCAGCATCTGTGGCCTTGGATTCTCTTCATTTGCTTAGTTGCATTAGCACAGCTTTTAGCGTTCTCAGAAGCTCCAAAACAGTGTTTCTGAGCACTGTAGCTATAACATAACTTTCTAAACAAAAAACCTCTAACTAATGAAAATCTGTCTTCTGCATTGCAAATTACATGTCATTTCATGAGAAAGAAACATCTTTCTTGTACTTGAGTTTTGCTCTTAAAATTTCATTGAGCAACTTTCTCTCACTGAGAAAGAAGCTTTTCAGCATCTGTGGCCTTGGATCATCTTCATTTGCTTAGTTGCACTAACACAGCTTTAAGTGCTCTCAGAAGCTCCAAAACAGCGATTCTGAGCATTGAAGGTCTAAAATAACTCTCTCTGCAAAAATGCTCTAAATCATGAAAATCTGTCTTCTGCTTTGCAAATTACATGTCATTTCATGAAAAAGAAACATTTTTTTTGTACTTGAGTTTTGCCTTAAAATTGCTTTGAGCAACTTTCTCTCACTGAGAAAGAAGCTTTTCAGCATCTGTGGCCTTGGATTCTCTTCATTTGCTTAGTTGCACTAACACAGCTTTTAGTGCTCTCAGAAGCTCCAAAACAGCGATTCTGAGTATTAAAGGTCTAAAATAACTCTCTCTGCAAAAATCTCTAACTCATGAAAATTTGCCTTCTGCATTGCAAATTACATGTCATTTCATGAGAAAGAAACATCTTTCTTGTACTTGAGTTTTGCTCTTAAAACTGCATTGAGCAACTTTCCCTCACTGAGAAAGAAGCTTTTCAGCATCTGTGGCATTGGATTCTCTTCATTTGCTTAGTTGCATTAGCACAGCTTTTAGTGCTCTCAGAAGCTCCAAAACAGTGTTTCTGAGCACTGTAGCTATAACATAACTTTCTAAACAAAAAAGCTCTAACTAATGAAAATCTGTCTTCTGCATTGCAAATTACATGTCATTTCATGAGAAAGAAACATGTTTCTTGTACTTGAGTTTTGCTCTTAAAATTTCATTGAGCAACTTTCTCTCACTGAGAAAGAAGCTTTTCAGCTTCTGTGGCCTTGGATTATCTTCATTTGCTTAGTTGCACTAACACAGCTTTTAGTGCTCTCAGAAGCTCCAAAACAGTGATTCTGAGCATTGAAGGTCTAAAATAACTTTCTAAACAAAAAAGCTCTAACTAATGAAAATCTGTCTTCTGCTTTGCAAATTACATGTCATTTCATGAAAAAGAAACATTTTTCTTGTACTTGAGTTTTACTCTTCAACTTGCTTTTAGCAACTTTCTCTCACTGAGAAAGAAGCTTTTCAGCATCTGTGGCCTTGGATTCTCTTCATTTGCTTAGTTGCACTAACACAGCTTTTAGTGCTCTCAGAAGCTCCAAAACAGTGATTCTGAGCATTGAAGGTCTAAAATAACTTTCTCTGCAAAAAAGCTCTAACTCATGAAAATCTGTCTTATGCTTTGCAAATTACATGTCATTTCATGAAAAAGAAACATTTTTCTTGTACTTGAGATTTGCCTTAAAACTGCATTGAGTAACTTTCCCTCACTGAGAAAGAAGCTTTTCAGCTTCTGTGGCCTTGGATTCTCTTCATTTGCTTAGTTGCATTAGCACAGCTTTTAGCGTTCTCAGAAGCTCCAAAACAGTGTTTCTGAGCACTGTAGCTATAACATAACTTTCTAAACAAAAAAGCTCTAACTAATGAAAATCTGTCTTCTGCATTGCAAATTACATGTCATTTCATGAGAAAGAAACATCTTTCTTGTACTTGAGTTTTGCTCTTAAAACTGCATTGAGCAACTTTCCCTCACTGAGAAATAAGCTTTTCAGCATCTGTGGCCTTGGATTCTCTTCATTTGCTTAGTTGCACTAACACAGCTTTTAGTGCTCTCAGTAGCTCCAAAACAGCGATTCTGAGTATTAAAGGTCTAAAATAACTCTCTCTGCAAAAAAGCTCTAACTCATGAAAATTTGCCTTCTGCATTGCAAATTACATGTCATTTCATGAGAAAGAAACATCTTTCTTGTACTTGAGTTTTGCTCTTAAAACTGCATTGAGCAACTTTCCCTCACTGAGAAAGAAGCTTTTCAGCATCTGTGGCATTGGATTCTCTTCATTTGCTTAGTTGCATTAGCACAGCTTTTAGTGCTCTCAGAAGCTCCAAAACAGTGTTTCTGAGCACTGTAGCTATAACATAACTTTCTAAACAAAAAAGCTCAAACTTGGATTCACTTCATTTGCTTAGTTGCTCTAACACAGCTTTTAGTGCTCTCAGAAGCTCCAAAACAGCGATTCTGAGCATTGAAGGTCTAAAATAACTTTCTCTGCAAAAAAGCTCTAACTCATGAAAATCTGCCTTCTGCATTCCAAATTACATGTCATTTCATGAGAAAGAAACATTTTTCTTGTACTTGAGTTTTGCCTTAAAACTGCATTGAGCAACTTTCTTTCACTGAGAAAGAAGCTTTTCAGCTTCTGTGGCCTTGGATTCTCTTCATTTGCTTAGTTGCATTAGCACAGCTTTTAGCGTTCTCAGAAGCTCCAAAACAGTGTTTCTGAGCACTGTAGCTATAACATAACTTTCTAAACAAAAAAGCTCTAACTCATGAAAATCTGTCTTCTGCTTTGCAAATTACATGTCATTTCATGAAAAAGAAACATTTTTCTTGTACTTGAGTTTTGCCTTAAAATTGCATTGAGCAACTTTCTCTCACTGAGAAAGAAGCTTTTCAGCATCTGTGGCCTTGGATTCTCTTCATTTGCTTAGTTGCACTAACACAGCTTTTAGTGCTCTCAGAAACTCCAAAACAGCGATTCTGAGCATTAAAGGTCTAAAATAACTCTCTCTGCAAAAAAGCTCTAACTCATGAAAATCTGTCTTCTGCTTTGCAAATTACATGTCATTTCATGAAAAAGAAACATTTTTCTTGTACTTGAGTTTTACTCTTCAACTTGCTTTGAGCAACTTTCTCTCACTGAGAAAGAAGCTTTTCAGCTTCTGTGGCCTTGGATTCTCTTCATTTGCTTAGTTGCATTAGCACAGCTTTTAGCGTTCTCAGAAGCTCCAAAACAGTGTTTCTGAGCACTGTAGCTATAACATAACTTTCTAAACAAAAAAGCTCAAACTTGGATTCTCTTCATTTGCTTAGTTGCACTAACACAGCTTTTAGTGCTCTCAGAAGCTCCAAAACAGCGATTCTGAGCATTGAAGGTCTAAAATAACTGTCTCTGCAAAAAAGCTCTAACTCATGAAAATCTGCCTTCTGCATTCCAAATTACATGTCATTTCATGAGAAAGAAACATTTGTCTTGTACTTGAGTTTTGCCTTAAAACTGCATTGAGCAACTTTCTCTCACTGAGAAAGAAGCTTTTCAGCTTCTGTGGCCTTGGATTCTCTTCATTTGCTTAGTTGCACTAACACAGCTTTTAGTGCTCTCAGTAGCTCCAAAACAGCGATTCTGAGTATTAAAGGTCTAAAATAACTATCTCTGCAAAAAAGCTCTAACTCATGAAAATTTGCCTTCTGCATTGTAAATTACATGTCATTTCATGAGAAAGAAACATCTTTCTTGTACTTGAGTTTTGCTCTTAAAACTGCATTGAGCAACTTTCCCTCACTGAGAAAGAAGCTTTTCAGCATCTGTGGCATTGGATTCTCTTCATTTGCTTAGTTGCATTAGCACAGCTTTTAGTGCTCTCAGAAGCTCCAAAACAGTGTTTCTGAGCACTGTAGCTATAACATAACTTTCTAAACAAAAAAGCTCAAACTTGGATTCTCTTCATTTGCTTAGTTGCTCTAACACAGCTTTTAGTGCTCTCAGAAGCTCCAAAACAGCGATTCTGAGCATTGAAGGTCTAAAATAACTTTCTCTGCAAAAAAGCTCTAACTCATGAAAATCTGCCTTCTGCATTCCAAATTACATGTCATTTCATGAGAAAGAAACATTTTTCTTGTACTTGAGTTTTGCCTTAAAACTGCATTGAGCAACTTTCTTTCACTGAGAAAGAAGCTTTTCAGCTTCTGTGGCCTTGGATTCTCTTCATTTGCTTAGTTGCATTAGCACAGCTTTTAGCGTTCTCAGAAGCTCCAAAACAGTGTTTCTGAGCACTGTAGCTATAACATAACTTTCTAAACAAAAAAGCTCTAACTCATGAAAATCTGTCTTCTGCTTTGCAAATTACATGTCATTTCATGAAAAAGAAACATTTTTCTTGTACTTGAGTTTTGCCTTAAAATTGCATTGAGCAACTTTCTCTCACTGAGAAAGAAGCTTTTCAGCATCTGTGGCCTTGGATTCTCTTCATTTGCTTAGTTGCACTAACACAGCTTTTAGTGCTCTCAGAAACTCCAAAACAGCGATTCTGAGCATTAAAGGTCTAAAATAACTCTCTCTGCAAAAAAGCTCTAACTCATGAAAATCTGTCTTCTGCTTTGCAAATTACATGTCATTTCATGAAAAAGAAACATTTTTCTTGTACTTGAGTTTTACTCTTCAACTTGCTTTGAGCAACTTTCTCTCACTGAGAAAGAAGCTTTTCAGCTTCTGTGGCCTTGGATTCTCTTCATTTGCTTAGTTGCATTAGCACAGCTTTTAGCGTTCTCAGAAGCTCCAAAACAGTGTTTCTGAGCACTGTAGCTATAACATAACTTTCTAAACAAAAAAGCTCAAACTTGGATTCTCTTCATTTGCTTAGTTGCACTAACACAGCTTTTAGTGCTCTCAGAAGCTCCAAAACAGCGATTCTGAGCATTGAAGGTCTAAAATAACTGTCTCTGCAAAAAAGCTCTAACTCATGAAAATCTGCCTTCTGCATTCCAAATTACATGTCATTTCATGAGAAAGAAACATTTTTCTTGTACTTGAGTTTTGCCTTAAAACTGCATTGAGCAACTTTCTTTCACTGAGAAAGAAGCTTTTCAGCTTCTGTGGCCTTGGATTCTCTTCATTTGCTTAGTTGCATTAGCACAGCTTTTAGCGTTCTCAGAAGCTCCAAAACAGTGTTTCTGAGCACTGTAGCTATAACATAACTTTCTAAACAAAAAAGCTCTAACTCATGAAAATCTGTCTTCTGCTTTGCAAATTACATGTCATTTCATGAAAAAGAAACATTTTTCTTGTACTTGAGTTTTGCCTTAAAATTGCATTGAGCAACTTTCTCTCACTGAGAAAGAAGCTTTTCAGCATCTGTGGCCTTGGATTCTCTTCATTTGCTTAGTTGCACTAACACAGCTTTTAGTGCTCTCAGAAACTCCAAAACAGCGATTCTGAGCATTGAAGGTCTAAAATAACTGTCTCTGCAAAAAAGCTCTAACTCATGAAAATCTGCCTTCTGCATTCCAAATTACATGTCATTTCATGAGAAAGAAACATTTTTCTTGTACTTGAGTTTTGCCTTAAAACTGCATTGAGCAACTTTCTTTCACTGAGAAAGAAGCTTTTCAGCTTCTGTGGCCTTGGATTCTCTTCATTTGCTTAGTTGCATTAGCACAGCTTTTAGCGTTCTCAGAAGCTCCAAAACAGTGTTTCTGAGCACTGTAGCTATAACATAACTTTCTAAACAAAAAAGCTCTAACTCATGAAAATCTGTCTTCTGCTTTGCAAATTACATGTCATTTCATGAAAAAGAAACATTTTTCTTGTACTTGAGTTTTGCCTTAAAATTGCATTGAGCAACTTTCTCTCACTGAGAAAGAAGCTTTTCAGCATCTGTGGCCTTGGATTCTCTTCATTTGCTTAGTTGCACTAACACAGCTTTTAGTGCTCTCAGAAACTCCAAAACAGCGATTCTGAGCATTAAAGGTCTAAAATAACTCTCTCTGCAAAAAAGCTCTAACTCATGAAAATCTGTCTTCTGCTTTGCAAATTACATGTCATTTCATGAAAAAGAAACATTTTTCTTGTACTTGAGTTTTACTCTTCAACTTGCTTTGAGCAACTTTCTCTCACTGAGAAAGAAGCTTTTCAGCTTCTGTGGCCTTGGATTCTCTTCATTTGCTTAGTTGCATTAGCACAGCTTTTAGCGTTCTCAGAAGCTCCAAAACAGTGTTTCTGAGCACTGTAGCTATAACATAACTTTCTAAACAAAAAAGCTCAAACTTGGATTCTCTTCATTTGCTTAGTTGCACTAACACAGCTTTTAGTGCTCTCAGAAGCTCCAAAACAGCGATTCTGAGCATTGAAGGTCTAAAATAACTGTCTCTGCAAAAAAGCTCTAACTCATGAAAATCTGCCTTCTGCATTCCAAATTACATGTCATTTCATGAGAAAGAAACATTTGTCTTGTACTTGAGTTTTGCCTTAAAACTGCATTGAGCAACTTTCTCTCACTGAGAAAGAAGCTTTTCAGCTTCTGTGGCCTTGGATTCTCTTCATTTGCTTAGTTGCACTAACACAGCTTTTAGTGCTCTCAGTAGCTCCAAAACAGCGATTCTGAGTATTAAAGGTCTAAAATAACTATCTCTGCAAAAAAGCTCTAACTCATGAAAATTTGCCTTCTGCATTGTAAATTACATGTCATTTCATGAGAAAGAAACATCTTTCTTGTACTTGAGTTTTGCTCTTAAAACTGCATTGAGCAACTTTCCCTCACTGAGAAAGAAGCTTTTCAGCATCTGTGGCATTGGATTCTCTTCATTTGCTTAGTTGCATTAGCACAGCTTTTAGTGCTCTCAGAAGCTCCAAAACAGTGTTTCTGAGCACTGTAGCTATAACATAACTTTCTAAACAAAAAAGCTCAAACTTGGATTCTCTTCATTTGCTTAGTTGCTCTAACACAGCTTTTAGTGCTCTCAGAAGCTCCAAAACAGCGATTCTGAGCATTGAAGGTCTAAAATAACTTTCTCTGCAAAAAAGCTCTAACTCATGAAAATCTGCCTTCTGCATTCCAAATTACATGTCATTTCATGAGAAAGAAACATTTTTCTTGTACTTGAGTTTTGCCTTAAAACTGCATTGAGCAACTTTCTTTCACTGAGAAAGAAGCTTTTCAGCTTCTGTGGCCTTGGATTCTCTTCATTTGCTTAGTTGCACTAACACAGCTTTTAGTGCTCTCAGAAGCTCCAAAACAGCGATTCTGAGTATTAAAGGTCTAAAATAACTCTCTCTGCAAAAATCTCTAACTCATGAAAATTTGCCTTCTGCATTGCAAATTACATGTCATTTCATGAGAAAGAAACATCTTTCTTGTACTTGAGTTTTGCTCTTAAAACTGCATTGAGCAACTTTCTCTCACTGAGAAAGAAGCTTTTCAGCATCTGTGGCCTTGGATTCTCTTCATTTGCTTAGTTGCATTAGCACAGCTTTTAGCGTTCTCAGAAGCTCCAAAACAGTGTTTCTGAGCACTGTAGCTATAACATAACTTTCTAAACAAAAAAGCTCTAACTAATGAAAATCTGTCTTCTGCATTGCAAATTACATGTCATTTCATGAGAAAGAAACATCTTTTTTGTACTTGAGTTTTGCTCTTAAAATTTCATTGAGCAACTTTCTCTCACTGAGAAAGAAGCTTTTCAGCATCTGTGGCCTTGGATTATCTTCATTTGCTTAGTTGCACTAACACAGCTTTTAGTGCTCTCAGAAGCTCCAAAACAGTGATTCTGAGCATTGAAGGTCTAAAATAACTTTCTAAACAAAAAAGCTCTAACTAATGAAAATCTGTCTTCTGCTTTGCAAATTACATGTCATTTCATGAAAAAGAAACATTTTTCTTGTACTTGAGTTTTACTCTTCAACTTGCTTTTAGCAACTTTCTCTCACTGAGAAAGAAGCTTTTCAGCATCTGTGGCCTTGGATTCTCTTCATTTGCTTAGTTGCACTAACACAGCTTTTAGTGCTCTCAGAAGCTCCAAAACAGTGATTCTGAGCATTGAAGGTCTAAAATAACTTTCTCTGCAAAAAAGCTCTAACTCATGAAAATCTGTCTTATGCTTTGCAAATTACATGTCATTTCATGAAAAAGAAACATTTTTCTTGTACTTGAGATTTGCCTTAAAACTGCATTGAGTAACTTTCCCTCACTGAGAAAGAAGCTTTTCAGCTTCTGTGGCCTTGGATTCTCTTCATTTGCTTAGTTGCATTAGCACAGGTTTTAGCGTTCTCAGAAGCTCCAAAACAGTGTTTCTGAGCACTGTAGCTATAACATAACTTTCTAAACAAAAAAGCTCTAACTAATGAAAATCTGTCTTCTGCATTGCAAATTACATGTCATTTCATGAGAAAGAAACATCTTTCTTGTACTTGAGTTTTGCTCTTAAAACTGCATTGAGCAACTTTCCCTCACTGAGAAATAAGCTTTTCAGCATCTGTGGCCTTGGATTCTCTTCATTTGCTTAGTTGCACTAACACAGCTTTTAGTGCTCTCAGTAGCTCCAAAACAGCGATTCTGAGTATTAAAGGTCTAAAATAACTCTCTCTGCAAAAAAGCTCTAACTCATGAAAATTTGCCTTCTGCATTGCAAATTACATGTCATTTCATGAGAAAGAAACATCTTTCTTGTACTTGAGTTTTGCTCTTAAAACTGCATTGAGCAACTTTCCCTCACTGAGAAAGAAGCTTTTCAGCATCTGTGGCATTGGATTCTCTTCATTTGCTTAGTTGCATTAGCACAGCTTTTAGTGCTCTCAGAAGCTCCAAAACAGTGTTTCTGAGCACTGTAGCTATAACATAACTTTCTAAACAAAAAAGCTCAAACTTGGATTCTCTTCATTTGCTTAGTTGCTCTAACACAGCTTTTAGTGCTCTCAGAAGCTCCAAAACAGCAATTCTGAGCATTGAAGGTCTAAAATAACTTTCTTGCAAAAAAGCTCTAACTCATGAAAATCTGCCTTCTGCATTCCAAATTACATGTCATTTCATGAGAAAGAAACATTTTTCTTGTACTTGAGTTTTGCCTTAAAACTGCATTGAGCAACTTTCTTTCACTGAGAAAGAAGCTTTTCAGCTTCTGTGGCCTTGGATTCTCTTCATTTGCTTAGTTGCATTAGCACAGCTTTTAGCGTTCTCAGAAGCTCCAAAACAGTGTTTCTGAGCACTGTAGCTATAACATAACTTTCTAAACAAAAAAGCTCTAACTAATGAAAATCTGTCTTCTGCATTGCAAATTACATGTCATTTCATGAGAAAGAAACATCTTTCTTGTACTTGAGTTTTGCTCTTAAAACTGCATTGAGCAACTTTCCCTCACTGAGAAATAAGCTTTTCAGCATCTGTGGCCTTGGATTCTCTTCATTTGCTTAGTTGCACTAACACAGCTTTTAGTGCTCTCAGTAGCTCCAAAACAGCGATTCTGAGTATTAAAGGTCTAAAATAACTCTCTCTGCAAAAAAGCTCTAACTCATGAAAATTTGCCTTCTGCATTGCAAATTACATGTCATTTCATGAGAAAGAAACATCTTTCTTGTACTTGAGTTTTGCTCTTAAAACTGCATTGAGCAACTTTCCCTCACTGAGAAAGAAGCTTTTCAGCATCTGTGGCATTGGATTCTCTTCATTTGCTTAGTTGCATTAGCACAGCTTTTAGTGCTCTCAGAAGCTCCAAAACAGTGTTTCTGAGCACTGTAGCTATAACATAACTTTCTAAACAAAAAAGCTCAAACTTGGATTCTCTTCATTTGCTTAGTTGCTCTAACACAGCTTTTAGTGCTCTCAGAAGCTCCAAAACAGCAATTCTGAGCATTGAAGGTCTAAAATAACTTTCTTGCAAAAAAGCTCTAACTCATGAAAATCTGCCTTCTGCATTCCAAATTACATGTCATTTCATGAGAAAGAAACATTTTTCTTGTACTTGAGTTTTGCCTTAAAACTGCATTGAGCAACTTTCTTTCACTGAGAAAGAAGCTTTTCAGCTTCTGTGGCCTTGGATTCTCTTCATTTGCTTAGTTGCATTAGCACAGCTTTTAGCGTTCTCAGAAGCTCCAAAACAGTGTTTCTGAGCACTGTAGCTATAACATAACTTTCTAAACAAAAAAGCTCTAACTCATGAAAATCTGTCTTCTGCTTTGCAAATTACATGTCATTTCATGAAAAAGAAACATTTTTCTTGTACTTGAGTTTTGCCTTAAAATTGCATTGAGCAACTTTCTCTCACTGAGAAAGAAGCTTTTCAGCTTCTGTGGCCTTGGATTCTCTTCATTTGCTTAGTTGCATTAGCACAGCTTTTAGCGTTCTCAGAAGCTCCAAAACAGTGTTTCTGAGCACTGTAGCTATAACATAACTTTCTAAACAAAAAAGCTCAAACTTGGATTCTCTTCATTTGCTTAGTTGCACTAACACAGCTTTTAGTGCTCTCAGAAGCTCCAAAACAGCGATTCTGAGCATTGAAGGTCTAAAATAACTGTCTCTGCAAAAAAGCTCTAACTCATGAAAATCTGCCTTCTGCATTCCAAATTACATGTCATTTCATGAGAAAGAAACATTTGTCTTGTACTTGAGTTTTGCCTTAAAACTGCATTGAGCAACTTTCTCTCACTGAGAAAGAAGCTTTTCAGCTTCTGTGGCCTTGGATTCTCTTCATTTGCTTAGTTGCATTAGCACAGCTTTTAGCGTTCTCAGAAGCTCCAAAACAGTGTTTCTGAGCACTGTAGCTATAACATAACTTTCTAAACAAAAAAGCTCTAACTCATGAAAATCTGTCTTCTGCTTTGCAAATTACATGTCATTTCATGAAAAAGAAACATTTTTCTTGTACTTGAGTTTTGCCTTAAAATTGCATTGAGCAACTTTCTCTCACTGAGAAAGAAGCTTTTCAGCATCTGTGGCCTTGGATTCTCTTCATTTGCTTAGTTGCACTAACACAGCTTTTAGTGCTCTCAGAAGCTCCAAAACAGTAATTCTGAGCATTGAAGCTATAACATAACTTTCTAAACAAAAAAGCTCTAACTAATGAAAATCTGTCTTCTGCATTGCAAATTACATGTCATTTCATGAGAAAGAAACATCTTTCTTGTACTTGAGTTTTGCTCTTAAAATTTCATTGAGCAACTTTCTCTCACTGAGAAAGAAGCTTTTCAGCATCTGTGGCCTTGGATTCTCTTCATTTGCTTAGTTGCATTAGCACAGCTTTTAGCGTTCTCAGAAGCTCCAAAACAGTGTTTCTGAGCACTGTAGCTATAACATAACTTTCTAAACAAAAAAGCTCTAACTAATGAAAATCTGTCTTCTGCATTGCAAATTACATGTCATTTCATGAGAAAGAAACATCTTTCTTGTACTTGAGTTTTGCTCTTAAAATTTCATTGAGCAACTTTCTCTCACTGAGAAAGAAGCTTTTCAGCATCTGTGGCCTTGGATCATCTTCATTTGCTTAGTTGCACTAACACAGCTTTAAGTGCTCTCAGAAGCTCCAAAACAGCGATTCTGAGCATTGAAGGTCTAAAATAACTCTCTCTGCAAAAATGCTCTAAATCATGAAAATCTGTCTTCTGCTTTGCAAATTACATGTCATTTCATGAAAAAGAAAAAAAATTTTTGTACTTGAGTTTTGCCTTAAAATTGCTTTGAGCAACTTTCTCTCACTGAGAAAGAAGCTTTTCAGCATCTGTGGCCTTGGATTCTCTTCATTTGCTTAGTTGCACTAACACAGCTTTTAGTGCTCTCAGAAGCTCCAAAACAGCGATTCTGAGTATTAAAGGTCTAAAATAACTCTCTCTGCAAAAATCTCTAACTCATGAAAATTTGCCTTCTGCATTGCAAATTACATGTCATTTCATGAGAAAGAAACATCTTTCTTGTACTTGAGTTTTGCTCTTAAAACTGCATTGAGCAACTTTCCCTCACTGAGAAAGAAGCTTTTCAGCTTCTGTGGCATTGGATTCTCTTCATTTGCTTAGTTGCATTAGCACAGCTTTTAGTGCTCTCAGAAGCTCCAAAACAGTGTTTCTGAGCACTGTAGCTATAACATAACTTTCTAAACAAAAAAGCTCAAACTTGGATTCTCTTCATTTGCTTAGTTGCTCTAACAAAGCTTTTAGTGCTCTCAGAAGCTCCAAAACAGCGATTCTGAGCATTGAAGGTCTAAAATAACTTTCTCTGCAAAAAAGCTCTAACTCATGAAAATCTGCCTTCTGCATTCCAAATTACATGTCATTTCATGAGAAAGAAACATTTTTCTTGTACTTGAGTTTTGCCTTAAAACTGCATTGAGCAACTTTCTCTCACTGAGAAAGAAGCTTTTCAGCTTCTGTGGCCTTGGATTCTCTTCATTTGCTTAGTTGCATTAGCACAGCTTTTAGCGTTCTCAGAAGCTCCAAAACAGTGTTTCTGAGCACTGTAGCTATAACATAACTTTCTAAACAAAAAAGCTCTAACTCATGAAAATCTGTCTTCTGCTTTGCAAATTACATGTCATTTCATGAAAAAGAAACATTTTTCTTGTACTTGAGTTTTGCCTTAAAATTGCATTGAGCAACTTTCTCTCACTGAGAAAGAAGCTTTTCAGCATCTGTGGCCTTGGATTCTCTTCATTTGCTTAGTTGCACTAACACAGCTTTTAGTGCTCTCAGAAACTCCAAAACAGCGATTCTGAGCATTAAAGGTCTAAAATAACTCTCTCTGCAAAAAAGCTCTAACTTATGAAAATCTGTCTTCTGCTTTGCAAATTACATGTCATTTCATGAAAAAGAAACATTTTTCTTGTACTTGAGTTTTACTCTTCAACTTGCTTTGAGCAACTTTCTCTCACTGAGAAAGAAGCTTTTCAGCTTCTGTGGCCTTGGATTCTCTTCATTTGCTTAGTTGCATTAGCACAGCTTTTAGCGTTCTCAGAAGCTCCAAAACAGTGTTTCTGAGCACTGTAGCTATAACATAACTTTCTAAACAAAAAAGCTCAAACTTGGATTCTCTTCATTTGCTTAGTTGCACTAACACAGCTTTTAGTGCTCTCAGAAGCTCCAAAACAGCGATTCTGAGCATTGAAGGTCTAAAATAACTTTCTCTGCAAAAAAGCTCTAACTCATGAAAATCTGCCTTCTGCATTCCAAATTACATGTCATTTCATGAGAAAGAAACATTTTTTTTGTACTTGAGTTTTGCCTTAAAATTGCTTTGAGCAACTTTCTCTCACTGAGAAAGAAGCTTTTCAGCATCTGTGGCCTTGGATTCTCTTCATTTGCTTAGTTGCACTAACACAGCTTTTAGTGCTCTCAGAAGCTCCAAAACAGCGATTCTGAGTATTAAAGGTCTAAAATAACTCTCTCTGCAAAAATCTCTAACTCATGAAAATTTGCCTTCTGCATTGCAAATTACATGTCATTTCATGAGAAAGAAACATCTTTCTTGTACTTGAGTTTTGCTCTTAAAACTGCATTGAGCAACTTTCTCTCACTGAGAAAGAAGCTTTTCAGCATCTGTGGCCTTGGATTCTCTTCATTTGCTTAGTTGCATTAGCACAGCTTTTAGCGTTCTCAGAAGCTCCAAAACAGTGTTTCTGAGCACTGTAGCTATAACATAACTTTCTAAACAAAAAAGCTCTAACTAATGAAAATCTGTCTTCTGCATTGCAAATTACATGTCATTTCATGAGAAAGAAACATCTTTCTTGTACTTGAGTTTTGCTCTTAAAATTTCATTGAGCAACTTTCTCTCACTGAGAAAGAAGCTTTTCAGCATCTGTGGCCTTGGATTCTCTTCATTTGCTTAGTTGCACGAACACAGCTTTTAGTGCTCTCAGAAGCTCCAAAACAGTGATTCTGAGCATTGAAGGTCTAAAATAACTTTCTCTGCAAAAAAGCTCTAACTCATGAAAATCTGTCTTATGCTTTGCAAATTACATGTCATTTCATGAAAAAGAAACATTTTTCTTGTACTTGAGATTTGCCTTAAAACTGCATTGAGTAACTTTCCCTCACTGAGAAAGAAGCTTTTCAGCTTCTGTGGCCTTGGATTCTCTTCATTTGCTTAGTTGCATTAGCACAGGTTTTAGCGTTCTCAGAAGCTCCAAAACAGTGTTTCTGAGCACTGTAGCTATAACATAACTTTCTAAACAAAAAAGCTCTAACTAATGAAAATCTGTCTTCTGCATTGCAAATTACATGTCATTTCATGAGAAAGAAACATCTTTCTTGTACTTGAGTTTTGCTCTTAAAACTGCATTGAGCAACTTTCCCTCACTGAGAAATAAGCTTTTCAGCATCTGTGGCCTTGGATTCTCTTCATTTGCTTAGTTGCACTAACACAGCTTTTAGTGCTCTCAGTAGCTCCAAAACAGCGATTCTGAGTATTAAAGGTCTAAAATAACTCTCTCTGCAAAAAAGCTCTAACTCATGAAAATTTGCCTTCTGCATTGCAAATTACATGTCATTTCATGAGAAAGAAACATCTTTCTTGTACTTGAGTTTTGCTCTTAAAACTGCATTGAGCAACTTTCCCTCACTGAGAAAGAAGCTTTTCAGCATCTGTGGCATTGGATTCTCTTCATTTGCTTAGTTGCATTAGCACAGCTTTTAGTGCTCTCAGAAGCTCCAAAACAGTGTTTCTGAGCACTGTAGCTATAACATAACTTTCTAAACAAAAAAGCTCAAACTTGGATTCTCTTCATTTGCTTAGTTGCTCTAACACAGCTTTTAGTGCTCTCAGAAGCTCCAAAACAGCAATTCTGAGCATTGAAGGTCTAAAATAACTTTCTTGCAAAAAAGCTCTAACTCATGAAAATCTGCCTTCTGCATTCCAAATTACATGTCATTTCATGAGAAAGAAACATTTTTCTTGTACTTGAGTTTTGCCTTAAAACTGCATTGAGCAACTTTCTTTCACTGAGAAAGAAGCTTTTCAGCTTCTGTGGCCTTGGATTCTCTTCATTTGCTTAGTTGCATTAGCACAGCTTTTAGCGTTCTCAGAAGCTCCAAAACAGTGTTTCTGAGCACTGTAGCTATAACATAACTTTCTAAACAAAAAAGCTCTAACTCATGAAAATCTGTCTTCTGCTTTGCAAATTACATGTCATTTCATGAAAAAGAAACATTTTTCTTGTACTTGAGTTTTGCCTTAAAATTGCATTGAGCAACTTTCTCTCACTGAGAAAGAAGCTTTTCAGCTTCTGTGGCCTTGGATTCTCTTCATTTGCTTAGTTGCATTAGCACAGCTTTTAGCGTTCTCAGAAGCTCCAAAACAGTGTTTCTGAGCACTGTAGCTATAACATAACTTTCTAAACAAAAAAGCTCAAACTTGGATTCTCTTCATTTGCTTAGTTGCACTAACACAGCTTTTAGTGCTCTCAGAAGCTCCAAAACAGCGATTCTGAGCATTGAAGGTCTAAAATAACTGTCTCTGCAAAAAAGCTCTAACTCATGAAAATCTGCCTTCTGCATTCCAAATTACATGTCATTTCATGAGAAAGAAACATTTGTCTTGTACTTGAGTTTTGCCTTAAAACTGCATTGAGCAACTTTCTCTCACTGAGAAAGAAGCTTTTCAGCTTCTGTGGCCTTGGATTCTCTTCATTTGCTTAGTTGCATTAGCACAGCTTTTAGCGTTCTCAGAAGCTCCAAAACAGTGTTTCTGAGCACTGTAGCTATAACATAACTTTCTAAACAAAAAAGCTCTAACTCATGAAAATCTGTCTTCTGCTTTGCAAATTACATGTCATTTCATGAAAAAGAAACATTTTTCTTGTACTTGAGTTTTGCCTTAAAATTGCATTGAGCAACTTTCTCTCACTGAGAAAGAAGCTTTTCAGCATCTGTGGCCTTGGATTCTCTTCATTTGCTTAGTTGCACTAACACAGCTTTTAGTGCTCTCAGAAGCTCCAAAACAGTAATTCTGAGCATTGAAGCTATAACATAACTTTCTAAACAAAAAAGCTCTAACTAATGAAAATCTGTCTTCTGCATTGCAAATTACATGTCATTTCATGAGAAAGAAACATCTTTCTTGTACTTGAGTTTTGCTCTTAAAATTTCATTGAGCAACTTTCTCTCACTGAGAAAGAAGCTTTTCAGCATCTGTGGCCTTGGATTCTCTTCATTTGCTTAGTTGCATTAGCACAGCTTTTAGCGTTCTCAGAAGCTCCAAAACAGTGTTTCTGAGCACTGTAGCTATAACATAACTTTCTAAACAAAAAAGCTCTAACTAATGAAAATCTGTCTTCTGCATTGCAAATTACATGTCATTTCATGAGAAAGAAACATCTTTCTTGTACTTGAGTTTTGCTCTTAAAATTTCATTGAGCAACTTTCTCTCACTGAGAAAGAAGCTTTTCAGCATCTGTGGCCTTGGATCATCTTCATTTGCTTAGTTGCACTAACACAGCTTTAAGTGCTCTCAGAAGCTCCAAAACAGCGATTCTGAGCATTGAAGGTCTAAAATAACTCTCTCTGCAAAAATGCTCTAAATCATGAAAATCTGTCTTCTGCTTTGCAAATTACATGTCATTTCATGAAAAAGAAAAATTTTTTTTGTACTTGAGTTTTGCCTTAAAATTGCTTTGAGCAACTTTCTCTCACTGAGAAAGAAGCTTTTCAGCATCTGTGGCCTTGGATTCTCTTCATTTGCTTAGTTGCACTAACACAGCTTTTAGTGCTCTCAGAAGCTCCAAAACAGCGATTCTGAGTATTAAAGGTCTAAAATAACTCTCTCTGCAAAAATCTCTAACTCATGAAAATTTGCCTTCTGCATTGCAAATTACATGTCATTTCATGAGAAAGAAACATCTTTCTTGTACTTGAGTTTTGCTCTTAAAACTGCATTGAGCAACTTTCCCTCACTGAGAAAGAAGCTTTTCAGCATCTGTGGCATTGGATTCTCTTCATTTGCTTAGTTGCATTAGCACAGCTTTTAGTGCTCTCAGAAGCTCCAAAACAGTGTTTCTGAGCACTGTAGCTATAACATAACTTTCTAAACAAAAAAGCTCAAACTTGGATTCTCTTCATTTGCTTAGTTGCTCTAACAAAGCTTTTAGTGCTCTCAGAAGCTCCAAAACAGCGATTCTGAGCATTGAAGGTCTAAAATAACTTTCTCTGCAAAAAAGCTCTAACTCATGAAAATCTGCCTTCTGCATTCCAAATTACATGTCATTTCATGAGAAAGAAACATTTTTCTTGTACTTGAGTTTTGCCTTAAAACTGCATTGAGCAACTTTCTCTCACTGAGAAAGAAGCTTTTCAGCTTCTGTGGCCTTGGATTCTCTTCATTTGCTTAGTTGCATTAGCACAGCTTTTAGCGTTCTCAGAAGCTCCAAAACAGTGTTTCTGAGCACTGTAGCTATAACATAACTTTCTAAACAAAAAAGCTCTAACTCATGAAAATCTGTCTTCTGCTTTGCAAATTACATGTCATTTCATGAAAAAGAAACATTTTTCTTGTACTTGAGTTTTGCCTTAAAATTGCATTGAGCAACTTTCTCTCACTGAGAAAGAAGCTTTTCAGCATCTGTGGCCTTGGATTCTCTTCATTTGCTTAGTTGCACTAACACAGCTTTTAGTGCTCTCAGAAACTCCAAAACAGCGATTCTGAGCATTAAAGGTCTAAAATAACTCTCTCTGCAAAAAAGCTCTAACTTATGAAAATCTGTCTTCTGCTTTGCAAATTACATGTCATTTCATGAAAAAGAAACATTTTTCTTGTACTTGAGTTTTACTCTTCAACTTGCTTTGAGCAACTTTCTCTCACTGAGAAAGAAGCTTTTCAGCTTCTGTGGCCTTGGATTCTCTTCATTTGCTTAGTTGCATTAGCACAGCTTTTAGCGTTCTCAGAAGCTCCAAAACAGTGTTTCTGAGCACTGTAGCTATAACATAACTTTCTAAACAAAAAAGCTCAAACTTGGATTCTCTTCATTTGCTTAGTTGCACTAACACAGCTTTTAGTGCTCTCAGAAGCTCCAAAACAGCGATTCTGAGCATTGAAGGTCTAAAATAACTTTCTCTGCAAAAAAGCTCTAACTCATGAAAATCTGCCTTCTGCATTCCAAATTACATGTCATTTCATGAGAAAGAAACATTTTTCTTGTACTTGAGTTTTGCCTTAAAACTGCATTGAGCAACTTTCTCTCACTGAGAAAGAAGCTTTTCAGCTTCTGTGGCCTTGGATTCTCTTCATTTGCTTAGTTGCATTAGCACAGCTTTTAGCGTTCTCAGAAGCTCCAAAACAGTGTTTCTGAGCACTGTAGCTATAACATAACTTTCTAAACAAAAAAGCTCTAACTCATGAAAATCTGTCTTCTGCTTTGCAAATTACATGTCATTTCATGAAAAAGAAACATTTTTCTTGTACTTGAGTTTTGCCTTAAAATTGCATTGAGCAACTTTCTCTCACTGAGAAAGAAGCTTTTCAGCATCTGTGGCCTTGGATTCTCTTCATTTGCTTAGTTGCATTAGCACAGCTTTTAGCGTTCTCAGAAGCTCCAAAACAGTGTTTCTGAGCACTGTAGCTATAACATAACTTTCTAAACAAAAAAGCTCTAACTAATGAAAATCTGTCTTCTGCATTGCAAATTACATGTCATTTCATGAGAAAGAAACATCTTTCTTGTACTTGAGTTTTGCTCTTAAAATTTCATTGAGCAACTTTCTCTCACTGAGAAAGAAGCTTTTCAGCATCTGTGGCCTTGGATTATCTTCATTTGCTTAGTTGCACTAACACAGCTTTTAGTGCTCTCAGAAGCTCCAAAACAGTGATTCTGAGCATTGAAGGTCTAAAATAACTTTCTAAACAAAAAAGCTCTAACTAATGAAAATCTGTCTTCTGCTTTGCAAATTACATGTCATTTCATGAAAAAGAAACATTTTTCTTGTACTTGAGTTTTACTCTTCAACTTGCTTTTAGCAACTTTCTCTCACTGAGAAAGAAGCTTTTCAGCATCTGTGGCCTTGGATTCTCTTCATTTGCTTAGTTGCACTAACACAGCTTTTAGTGCTCTCAGAAGCTCCAAAACAGTGATTCTGAGCATTGAAGGTCTAAAATAACTTTCTCTGCAAAAAAGCTCTAACTCATGAAAATCTGTCTTATGCTTTGCAAATTACATGTCATTTCATGAAAAAGAAACATTTTTTTTGTACTTGAGTTTTGCCTTAAAATTGCTTTGAGCAACTTTCTCTCACTGAGAAAGAAGCTTTTCAGCATCTGTGGCCTTGGATTCTCTTCATTTGCTTAGTTGCACTAACACAGCTTTAAGTGCTCTCAGAAGCTCCAAAACAGCGATTCTGAGCATTAAAGGTCTAAAATAACTCTCTCTGCAAAAATGCTCTAAATCATGAAAATCTGTCTTCTGCTTTGCAAATTACATGTCATTTCATGAAAAAGAAACATTTTTCTTGTACTTGAGTTTTACTCTTCAACTTGCTTTTAGCAACTTTCTCTCACTGAGAAAGAAGCTTTTCAGCTTCTGTGGCCTTGGATTCTCTTCATTTGCTTAGTTGCACTAACACAGCTTTTAGTGCTCTCAGAAGCTCCAAAACAGTGATTCTGAGCATTGAAGGTCTAAAATAACTTTCTAAACAAAAAAGCTCTAACTAATGAAAATCTGTCTCCTGCTTTGCAAATTACATGTCATTTCATGAAAAAGAAACATTTTTCTTGTACTTGAGTTTTACTCTTTAACTTGCTTTGAGCAACTTTCTCTCACTGAGAAAGAAGCTTTTCAGCATCTGTGGCCTTGGATTCTCTTCATTTGCTTAGTTGCATTAGAACAGCTTTTAGCGTTCTCAGAAGCTCCAAAACAGTGTTTCTGAGCACTGTAGCTATACCATAACTTTCTAAACAAAAAAGCTCAAACTTGGATTCTCTTCATTTGCTTAGTTGCTCTAACACAGCTTTTAGTGCTCTCAGAAGCTCCAAAACAGCGATTCTGAGCATTGAAGGTCTAAAATAACTTTCTCTGCAAAAAAGCTCTAACTCATGAAAATCTGCCTTCTGCATTCCAAATTACATGTCATTTCATGAGAAAGAAACATTTTTCTTGTACTTGAGTTTTGCCTTAAAACTGCATTGAGCAACTTTCTCTCACTGAGAAAGAAGCTTTTCAGCTTCTGTGGCCTTGGATTCTCTTCATTTGCTTAGTTGCATTAGCACAGCTTTTAGCGTTCTCAGAAGCTCCAAAACAGTGTTTCTGAGCACTGTAGCTATAACATAACTTTCTAAACAAAAAAGCTCTAACTCATGAAAATCTGTCTTCTGCTTTGCAAATTACATGTCATTTCATGAAAAAGAAACATTTTTCTTGTACTTGAGTTTTGCCTTAAAATTGCATTGAGCAACTTTCTCTCACTGAGAAAGAAGCTTTTCAGCATCTGTGGCCTTGGATTCTCTTCATTTGCTTAGTTGCACTAACACAGCTTTTAGTGCTCTCAGAAACTCCAAAACAGCGATTCTGAGCATTAAAGGTCTAAAATAACTCTCTCTGCAAAAAAGCTCTAACTTATGAAAATCTGTCTTCTGCTTTGCAAATTACATGTCATTTCATGAAAAAGAAACATTTTTCTTGTACTTGAGTTTTACTCTTCAACTTGCTTTGAGCAACTTTCTCTCACTGAGAAAGAAGCTTTTCAGCTTCTGTGGCCTTGGATTCTCTTCATTTGCTTAGTTGCATTAGCACAGCTTTTAGCGTTCTCAGAAGCTCCAAAACAGTGTTTCTGAGCACTGTAGCTATAACATAACTTTCTAAACAAAAAAGCTCAAACTTGGATTCTCTTCATTTGCTTAGTTGCACTAACACAGCTTTTAGTGCTCTCAGAAGCTCCAAAACAGCGATTCTGAGCATTGAAGGTCTAAAATAACTTTCTCTGCAAAAAAGCTCTAACTCATGAAAATCTGCCTTCTGCATTCCAAATTACATGTCATTTCATGAGAAAGAAACATTTTTCTTGTACTTGAGTTTTGCCTTAAAACTGCATTGAGCAACTTTCTCTCACTGAGAAAGAAGCTTTTCAGCTTCTGTGGCCTTGGATTCTCTTCATTTGCTTAGTTGCATTAGCACAGCTTTTAGCGTTCTCAGAAGCTCCAAAACAGTGTTTCTGAGCACTGTAGCTATAACATAACTTTCTAAACAAAAAAGCTCTAACTCATGAAAATCTGTCTTCTGCTTTGCAAATTACATGTCATTTCATGAAAAAGAAACATTTTTCTTGTACTTGAGTTTTGCCTTAAAATTGCATTGAGCAACTTTCTCTCACTGAGAAAGAAGCTTTTCAGCATCTGTGGCCTTGGATTCTCTTCATTTGCTTAGTTGCACTAACACAGCTTTTAGTGCTCTCAGAAGCTCCAAAACAGTAATTTTTAGCATTGAAGCTATAATATAACTTTCTAAACAAAAAAGCTCTAACTAATGAAAATCTGTCTTCTGCATTGCAAATTACATGTCATTTCATGAGAAAGAAACATCTTTCTTGTACTTGAGTTTTGCTCTTAAAATTTCATTGAGCAACTTTCTCTCACTGAGAAAGAAGCTTTTCAGCATCTGTGGCCTTGGATTATCTTCATTTGCTTAGTTGCACTAACACAGCTTTTAGTGCTCTCAGAAGCTCCAAAACAGTGATTCTGAGCATTGAAGGTCTAAAATAACTTTCTAAACAAAAAAGCTCTAACTAATGAAAATCTGTCTTCTGCTTTGCAAATTACATGTCATTTCATGAAAAAGAAACATTTTTCTTGTACTTGAGTTTTACTCTTCAACTTGCTTTTAGCAACTTTCTCTCACTGAGAAAGAAGCTTTTCAGCATCTGTGGCCTTGGATTCTCTTCATTTGCTTAGTTGCACTAACACAGCTTTTAGTGCTCTCAGAAGCTCCAAAACAGTGATTCTGAGCATTGAAGGTCTAAAATAACTTTCTCTGCAAAAAAGCTCTAACTCATGAAAATCTGTCTTATGCTTTGCAAATTACATGTCATTTCATGAAAAAGAAACATTTTTCTTGTACTTGAGTTTTACTCTTCAACTTGCTTTTAGCAACTTTCTCTCACTGAGAAAGAAGCTTTTCAGCTTCTGTGGCCTTGGATTCTCTTCATTTGCTTAGTTGCACTAACACAGCTTTTAGTGCTCTCAGAAGCTCCAAAACAGTGATTCTGAGCATTGAAGGTCTAAAATAACTTTCTAAACAAAAAAGCTCTAACTAATGAAAATCTGTCTTCTGCTTTGCAAATTACATGTCATTTCATGAAAAAGAAACATTTTTCTTGTACTTGAGTTTTACTCTTTAACTTGCTTTGAGCAACTTTCTCTCACTGAGAAAGAAGCTTTTCAGCTTCTGTGGCCTTGGATTCTCTTCATTTGCTTAGTTGCACTAACACAGCTTTTAGTGCTCTCAGAAGCTCCAAAACAGTGATTCTGAGCATTGAAGGTCTAAAATAACTTTCTAAACAAAAAAGCTCTAACTAATGAAAATCTGTCTCCTGCTTTGCAAATTACATGTCATTTCATGAAAAAGAAACATTTTTCTTGTACTTGAGTTTTACTCTTTAACTTGCTTTGAGCAACTTTCTCTCACTGAGAAAGAAGCTTTTCAGCATCTGTGGCCTTGGATTCTCTTCATTTGCTTAGTTGCATTAGAACAGCTTTTAGCGTTCTCAGAAGCTCCAAAACAGTGTTTCTGAGCACTGTAGCTATACCATAACTTTCTAAACAAAAAAGCTCAAACTTGGATTCTCTTCATTTGCTTAGTTGCTCTAACACAGCTTTTAGTGCTCTCAGAAGCTCCAAAACAGCGATTCTGAGCATTGAAGGTCTAAAATAACTTTCTCTGCAAAAAAGCTCTAACTCATGAAAATCTGCCTTCTGCATTCCAAATTACATGTCATTTCATGAGAAAGAAACATTTTTCTTGTACTTGAGTTTTGCCTTAAAACTGCATTGAGCAACTTTCTCTCACTGAGAAAGAAGCTTTTCAGCTTCTGTGGCCTTGGATTCTCTTCATTTGCTTAGTTGCATTAGCACAGCTTTTAGCGTTCTCAGAAGCTCCAAAACAGTGTTTCTGAGCACTGTAGCTATAACATAACTTTCTAAACAAAAAAGCTCTAACTCATGAAAATCTGTCTTCTGCTTTGCAAATTACATGTCATTTCATGAAAAAGAAACATTTTTCTTGTACTTGAGTTTTGCCTTAAAATTGCATTGAGCAACTTTCTCTCACTGAGAAAGAAGCTTTTCAGCATCTGTGGCCTTGGATTCTCTTCATTTGCTTAGTTGCACTAACACAGCTTTTAGTGCTCTCAGAAACTCCAAAACAGCGATTCTGAGCATTAAAGGTCTAAAATAACTCTCTCTGCAAAAAAGCTCTAACTTATGAAAATCTGTCTTCTGCTTTGCAAATTACATGTCATTTCATGAAAAAGAAACATTTTTCTTGTACTTGAGTTTTACTCTTCAACTTGCTTTGAGCAACTTTCTCTCACTGAGAAAGAAGCTTTTCAGCTTCTGTGGCCTTGGATTCTCTTCATTTGCTTAGTTGCATTAGCACAGCTTTTAGCGTTCTCAGAAGCTCCAAAACAGTGTTTCTGAGCACTGTAGCTATAACATAACTTTCTAAACAAAAAAGCTCAAACTTGGATTCTCTTCATTTGCTTAGTTGCACTAACACAGCTTTTAGTGCTCTCAGAAGCTCCAAAACAGCGATTCTGAGCATTGAAGGTCTAAAATAACTTTCTCTGCAAAAAAGCTCTAACTCATGAAAATCTGCCTTCTGCATTCCAAATTACATGTCATTTCATGAGAAAGAAACATTTTTCTTGTACTTGAGTTTTGCCTTAAAACTGCATTGAGCAACTTTCTCTCACTGAGAAAGAAGCTTTTCAGCTTCTGTGGCCTTGGATTCTCTTCATTTGCTTAGTTGCATTAGCACAGCTTTTAGCGTTCTCAGAAGCTCCAAAACAGTGTTTCTGAGCACTGTAGCTATAACATAACTTTCTAAACAAAAAAGCTCTAACTCATGAAAATCTGTCTTCTGCTTTGCAAATTACATGTCATTTCATGAAAAAGAAACATTTTTCTTGTACTTGAGTTTTGCCTTAAAATTGCATTGAGCAACTTTCTCTCACTGAGAAAGAAGCTTTTCAGCATCTGTGGCCTTGGATTCTCTTCATTTGCTTAGTTGCACTAACACAGCTTTTAGTGCTCTCAGAAGCTCCAAAACAGTAATTTTTAGCATTGAAGCTATAATATAACTTTCTAAACAAAAAAGCTCTAACTAATGAAAATCTGTCTTCTGCATTGCAAATTACATGTCATTTCATGAGAAAGAAACATCTTTCTTGTACTTGAGTTTTGCTCTTAAAATTTCATTGAGCAACTTTCTCTCACTGAGAAAGAAGCTTTTCAGCATCTGTGGCCTTGGATTATCTTCATTTGCTTAGTTGCACTAACACAGCTTTTAGTGCTCTCAGAAGCTCCAAAACAGTGATTCTGAGCATTGAAGGTCTAAAATAACTTTCTAAACAAAAAAGCTCTAACTAATGAAAATCTGTCTTCTGCTTTGCAAATTACATGTCATTTCATGAAAAAGAAACATTTTTCTTGTACTTGAGTTTTACTCTTCAACTTGCTTTTAGCAACTTTCTCTCACTGAGAAAGAAGCTTTTCAGCATCTGTGGCCTTGGATTCTCTTCATTTGCTTAGTTGCACTAACACAGCTTTTAGTGCTCTCAGAAGCTCCAAAACAGTGATTCTGAGCATTGAAGGTCTAAAATAACTTTCTCTGCAAAAAAGCTCTAACTCATGAAAATCTGTCTTATGCTTTGCAAATTACATGTCATTTCATGAAAAAGAAACATTTTTCTTGTACTTGAGTTTTACTCTTCAACTTGCTTTTAGCAACTTTCTCTCACTGAGAAAGAAGCTTTTCAGCTTCTGTGGCCTTGGATTCTCTTCATTTGCTTAGTTGCACTAACACAGCTTTTAGTGCTCTCAGAAGCTCCAAAACAGTGATTCTGAGCATTGAAGGTCTAAAATAACTTTCTAAACAAAAAAGCTCTAACTAATGAAAATCTGTCTTCTGCTTTGCAAATTACATGTCATTTCATGAAAAAGAAACATTTTTCTTGTACTTGAGTTTTACTCTTTAACTTGCTTTGAGCAACTTTCTCTCACTGAGAAAGAAGCTTTTCAGCATCTGTGGCCTTGGATTCTCTTCATTTGCTTAGTTGCATTAGAACAGCTTTTAGCGTTCTCAGAAGCTCCAAAACAGTGTTTCTGAGCACTGTAGCTATAACATAACTTTCTAAACAAAAAAGCTCTAACTAATGAAAATCTGTCTTCTGCATTGCAAATTACATGTCATTTCATGAGAAAGAAACATCTTTCTTGTACTTGAGTTTTGCTCTTAAAATTTCATTGAGCAACTTTCTCTCACTGAGAAAGAAGCTTTTCAGCATCTGTGGCCTTGGATTATCTTCATTTGCTTAGTTGCACTAACACAGCTTTAAGTGCTCTCAGAAGCTCCAAAACAGCGATTCTGAGCATTAAAGGTCTAAAATAACTCTCTCTGCAAAAATGCTCTAAATCATGAAAATCTGTCTTCTGCTTTGCAAATTACATGTCATTTCATGAAAAAGAAACATTTTTCTTGTACTTGAGTTTTACTCTTCAACTTGCTTTTAGCAACTTTCTCTCACTGAGAAAGAAGCTTTTCAGCATCTGTGGCCTTGGATTCTCTTCATTTGCTTAGTTGCACTAACACAGCTTTTAGTGCTCTCAGAAGCTCCAAAACAGAGATTCTGAGCATTGAAGGTCTAAAATAACTTTCTCTGCAAAAAAGCTCTAACTCATGAAAATCTGTCTTATGCTTTGCAAGTTACATGTCATTTCATGAAAAAGAAACATTTTTTTTGTACTTGAGTTTTGCCTTAAAATTGCTTTGAGCAACTTTCTCTCACTGAGAAAGAAGCTTTTCAGCATCTGTGGCCTTGGATTCTCTTCATTTGCTTAGTTGCACTAACACAGCTTTTAGTGCTCTCAGAAGCTCCAAAACAGCGATTCTGAGTATTAAAGGTCTAAAATAACTCTCTATGCAAAAAAGCTCTAACTCTTGAAAATTTGCCTTCTGCATTGCAAATTACATGTCATTTCATGAGAAAGAAACATCTTTCTTGTACTTGAGTTTTGCTCTTAAAACTGCATTGAGCAACTTTCCCTCACTGAGAAATAAGCTTTTCAGCATCTGTGGCATTGGATTCTCTTCATTTGCTTAGTTGCACTAACACAGCTTTTAGTGCTCTCAGAAGCTCCAAAGCAGCGATTCTGAGCATTAAAGGTCTAAAATAACTCTCTCAGCAAAAAAGCTCTAAATCATGAAAATCTGTCTTCTGCTTTGCAAATTACATGTCATTTCATGAAAAAGAAACATTTTTCTTGTACTTGAGTTTTACTCTTCAACTTGCTTTGAGCAACTTTCTCTCACTGAGAAAGAAGCTTTTCAGCTTCTGTGGCCTTGGATTCTCTTCATTTGCTTAGTTGCATTAGCACAGCTTTTAGCGTTCTCATAAGCTCCAAAACAGTGTTTCTGAGCACTGTAGCTATAACATAACTTTCTAAACAAAAAAGCTCAAACTTGGATTCTCTTCATTTGCTTAGTTGCACTAACACAGCTTTTAGTGCTCTCAGAAGCTCCAAAACAGCGATTCTGAGCATTGAAGGTCTAAAATAACTTTCTCTGCAAAAAAGCTCTAACTCATGAAAATCTGCCTTCTGCATTCCAAATTACATGTCATTTCATGAGAAAGAAACATCTTTCTTGTACTTGAGTTTTGCTCTTAAAACTGCATTGAGCAACTTTCCCTCACTGAGAAATAAGCTTTTCAGCATCTGTGGCCTTGGATTCTCTTCATTTGCTTAGTTGCACTAACACAGCTTTTAGTGCTCTCAGTAGCTCCAAAACAGCGATTCTGAGTATTAAAGGTCTAAAATAACTCTCTCTGCAAAAAAGCTCTAACTCATGAAAATTTGCCTTCTGCATTGCAAATTACATGTCATTTCATGAGAAAGAAACATCTTTCTTGTACTTGAGTTTTGCTCTTAAAACTGCATTGAGCAACTTTCCCTCACTGAGAAAGAAGCTTTTCAGCATCTGTGGCATTGGATTCTCTTCATTTGCTTAGTTGAATTAGCACAGCTTTTAGTGCTCTCAGAAGCTCCAAAACAGTGTTTCTGAGCACTGTAGCTATAACATAACTTTCTAAACAAAAAAGCTCAAACTTGGATTCTCTTCATTTGCTTAGTTGCTCTAACACAGCTTTTAGTGCTCTCAGAAGCTCCAAAACAGCAATTCTGAGCATTGAAGGTCTAAAATAACTTTCTTGCAAAAAAGCTCTAACTCATGAAAATCTGCCTTCTGCATTCCAAATTACATGTCATTTCATGAGAAAGAAACATTTTTCTTGTACTTGAGTTTTGCCTTAAAACTGCATTGAGCAACTTTCTTTCACTGAGAAAGAAGCTTTTCAGCTTCTGTGGCCTTGGATTCTCTTCATTTGCTTAGTTGCATTAGCACAGCTTTTAGCGTTCTCAGAAGCTCCAAAACAGTGTTTCTGAGCACTGTAGCTATAACATAACTTTCTAAACAAAAAAGCTCTAACTCATGAAAATCTGTCTTCTGCTTTGCAAATTACATGTCATTTCATGAAAAAGAAACATTTTTCTTGTACTTGAGTTTTGCCTTAAAATTGCATTGAGCAACTTTCTCTCACTGAGAAAGAAGCTTTTCAGCTTCTGTGGCCTTGGATTCTCTTCATTTGCTTAGTTGCATTAGCACAGCTTTTAGCGTTCTCAGAAGCTCCAAAACAGTGTTTCTGAGCACTGTAGCTATAACATAACTTTCTAAACAAAAAAGCTCAAACTTGGATTCTCTTCATTTGCTTAGTTGCACTAACACAGCTTTTAGTGCTCTCAGAAGCTCCAAAACAGCGATTCTGAGCATTGAAGGTCTAAAATAACTGTCTCTGCAAAAAAGCTCTAACTCATGAAAATCTGCCTTCTGCATTCCAAATTACATGTCATTTCATGAGAAAGAAACATTTGTCTTGTACTTGAGTTTTGCCTTAAAACTGCATTGAGCAACTTTCTCTCACTGAGAAAGAAGCTTTTCAGCTTCTGTGGCCTTGGATTCTCTTCATTTGCTTAGTTGCATTAGCACAGCTTTTAGCGTTCTCAGAAGCTCCAAAACAGTGTTTCTGAGCACTGTAGCTATAACATAACTTTCTAAACAAAAAAGCTCTAACTCATGAAAATCTGTCTTCTGCTTTGCAAATTACATGTCATTTCATGAAAAAGAAACATTTTTCTTGTACTTGAGTTTTGCCTTAAAATTGCATTGAGCAACTTTCTCTCACTGAGAAAGAAGCTTTTCAGCATCTGTGGCCTTGGATTCTCTTCATTTGCTTAGTTGCACTAACACAGCTTTTAGTGCTCTCAGAAGCTCCAAAACAGTAATTCTGAGCATTGAAGCTATAACATAACTTTCTAAACAAAAAAGCTCTAACTAATGAAAATCTGTCTTCTGCATTGCAAATTACATGTCATTTCATGAGAAAGAAACATCTTTCTTGTACTTGAGTTTTGCTCTTAAAATTTCATTGAGCAACTTTCTCTCACTGAGAAAGAAGCTTTTCAGCATCTGTGGCCTTGGATTCTCTTCATTTGCTTAGTTGCATTAGCACAGCTTTTAGCGTTCTCAGAAGCTCCAAAACAGTGTTTCTGAGCACTGTAGCTATAACATAACTTTCTAAACAAAAAAGCTCTAACTAATGAAAATCTGTCTTCTGCATTGCAAATTACATGTCATTTCATGAGAAAGAAACATCTTTCTTGTACTTGAGTTTTGCTCTTAAAATTTCATTGAGCAACTTTCTCTCACTGAGAAAGAAGCTTTTCAGCATCTGTGGCCTTGGATCATCTTCATTTGCTTAGTTGCACTAACACAGCTTTAAGTGCTCTCAGAAGCTCCAAAACAGCGATTCTGAGCATTGAAGGTCTAAAATAACTCTCTCTGCAAAAATGCTCTAAATCATGAAAATCTGTCTTCTGCTTTGCAAATTACATGTCATTTCATGAAAAAGAAAAAAAATTTTTGTACTTGAGTTTTGCCTTAAAATTGCTTTGAGCAACTTTCTCTCACTGAGAAAGAAGCTTTTCAGCATCTGTGGCCTTGGATTCTCTTCATTTGCTTAGTTGCACTAACACAGCTTTTAGTGCTCTCAGAAGCTCCAAAACAGCGATTCTGAGTATTAAAGGTCTAAAATAACTCTCTCTGCAAAAATCTCTAACTCATGAAAATTTGCCTTCTGCATTGCAAATTACATGTCATTTCATGAGAAAGAAACATCTTTCTTGTACTTGAGTTTTGCTCTTAAAACTGCATTGAGCAACTTTCCCTCACTGAGAAAGAAGCTTTTCAGCATCTGTGGCATTGGATTCTCTTCATTTGCTTAGTTGCATTAGCACAGCTTTTAGTGCTCTCAGAAGCTCCAAAACAGTGTTTCTGAGCACTGTAGCTATAACATAACTTTCTAAACAAAAAAGCTCAAACTTGGATTCTCTTCATTTGCTTAGTTGCTCTAACAAAGCTTTTAGTGCTCTCAGAAGCTCCAAAACAGCGATTCTGAGCATTGAAGGTCTAAAATAACTTTCTCTGCAAAAAAGCTCTAACTCATGAAAATCTGCCTTCTGCATTCCAAATTACATGTCATTTCATGAGAAAGAAACATTTTTCTTGTACTTGAGTTTTGCCTTAAAACTGCATTGAGCAACTTTCTCTCACTGAGAAAGAAGCTTTTCAGCTTCTGTGGCCTTGGATTCTCTTCATTTGCTTAGTTGCATTAGCACAGCTTTTAGCGTTCTCAGAAGCTCCAAAACAGTGTTTCTGAGCACTGTAGCTATAACATAACTTTCTAAACAAAAAAGCTCTAACTCATGAAAATCTGTCTTCTGCTTTGCAAATTACATGTCATTTCATGAAAAAGAAACATTTTTCTTGTACTTGAGTTTTGCCTTAAAATTGCATTGAGCAACTTTCTCTCACTGAGAAAGAAGCTTTTCAGCATCTGTGGCCTTGGATTCTCTTCATTTGCTTAGTTGCACTAACACAGCTTTTAGTGCTCTCAGAAACTCCAAAACAGCGATTCTGAGCATTAAAGGTCTAAAATAACTCTCTCTGCAAAAAAGCTCTAACTTATGAAAATCTGTCTTCTGCTTTGCAAATTACATGTCATTTCATGAAAAAGAAACATTTTTCTTGTACTTGAGTTTTACTCTTCAACTTGCTTTGAGCAACTTTCTCTCACTGAGAAAGAAGCTTTTCAGCTTCTGTGGCCTTGGATTCTCTTCATTTGCTTAGTTGCATTAGCACAGCTTTTAGCGTTCTCAGAAGCTCCAAAACAGTGTTTCTGAGCACTGTAGCTATAACATAACTTTCTAAACAAAAAAGCTCAAACTTGGATTCTCTTCATTTGCTTAGTTGCACTAACACAGCTTTTAGTGCTCTCAGAAGCTCCAAAACAGCGATTCTGAGCATTGAAGGTCTAAAATAACTTTCTCTGCAAAAAAGCTCTAACTCATGAAAATCTGCCTTCTGCATTCCAAATTACATGTCATTTCATGAGAAAGAAACATTTTTTTTGTACTTGAGTTTTGCCTTAAAATTGCTTTGAGCAACTTTCTCTCACTGAGAAAGAAGCTTTTCAGCATCTGTGGCCTTGGATTCTCTTCATTTGCTTAGTTGCACACTGTAAAAAATAAATAGTTGCGAAAACGTAAAAATGTAAGGCAACTTGATGCAGTAAGACTTTTGAGTTGTCTCAACAATTATTTTTTAATTCTTCCAAGAAAAGATCATTAGTTTAGCCAACATAAATTTGTTTGTTCATGCAATGTTGATTGTCGTATTTTGCTAATAAAAATATTCTTGTCACAGCAACTGAAACAACAATTACTGTTGTTGAGGTAATTCATTTTTTTCTGTTTCCTGAATGGAAAATAATTAATTTGTAAAATAAAGACCTCACTATCCATTCTAAAATTCTTTTAGTGATTTTAAATAATTTACAAATGACAAAAATGTACATTCCTTTATCCGTTTATTTAACATGAAAGCACATACATTGTACCAAATGCATTAAAAATGTAGTGAAACTTTATATAATTCTTAAAGGGATACTTTGCCCAAAATTGACAAATTTGTCATCATTTACTTACCCTCATGTTGTTCCAAACCTGTACGAGTTTCTTTCTTCTGTTGAACACAAAAGATGATATTTAGAAGAATGTTGGTAACCAAACAGTTGATGGCACCCATCGACTTCCATAGTAAGGGGAAGAAAAAAAAAATTACTATGTACAGTAAGTCAATGGCTACAGTCAACTGTATGGTTACCAACATTCTTCAAGATACCATCTTTTGTGTTCAACAGAAGAAAGACACTCGTACAGGTTTGGAACAACATAAAGGTGAACAACAATTTAAACTAAAATGTAGACAACATAGGACCACTTGTCCAAATATACTTCAAATGCCTTTAGAACAAATCATATACAAACAGGTCACTCAATGCCAGAGCCATAAACATTCAAAACAATATCAAACTGCACTTGAGATCTTTGTTTGGAACTTGCTGACAAGACAAAAAAAAAAAAAATGAATAGCATGCAGTCTGGTTTTGTAATATTCACATAAATGCTTACTTTTTTAGACTCCAAACAGTTTTACTATTTGAAGGAGTATCAATATGAGAGTGCAGCGTTTCATTGTAAAAGAGCTTGAAATCTGTTTAACTGGAATGAAAAACAGCACACACAAAAAAAAAAAGTATCCACAACACCGCAAGGCAGTTTTCATTCAGTAAAACAAAGTAAAAAACTGAGTAAACTGTCCATTTAAACAGTCTTTATAAAACTTCAATGCTTTTTTGTGTTTTTAATGTCTTGACAAATGTAAAATCTTAAAACTTTTCAAAACATTAAAACTGGAAACACTGGTCCAACTATGCCTCACCAACAACATTTTTTAACAGAAAAACAAACAACAAAAAAAAACAACACTCTTTGTTGGTGACAAGGTATGCCACCACACTGTTCCATTTTTACTTATAACAGTTTGTTTTTAAGAGAAAGTACACGTTGGGTGCATCCAGACCCTAGCTCCATGAACACATTCTGAATCGTATCAAAAGTGTACTTGAGGTTTTTGGGATAGGAAAAGTTGAGAGCATAGAGAAGGCCAAACAGGTATGCCAGAGCAGTAGATGGATCAGGGAGATTTTCCAGAACAACAACCTCCTCCAGTACAACAGCAATGTTCTGGATCATTGGTGATGTTGTTTGGGTGTTATCTTCCAACACATAGAGAATGCCAACAGAGATCCCTTTTGTCCCATCTTCAGTTTCCTGTGACACAAACACAAAAATATATTTTAGTTTAGAATTAAAGTTGTTAGGGTTTTTTTTTTTTTTTTTTTTAAAGGGGGGAACAAAGTAAAAAGCAAGTGTTATTTTAATGTTTTAAGACTATGAACAGACAACGCATTAGACTAGCTTTCAACTTTGTAGTGGTAGATAGTTTTATAATGTGAAATCCTTAATCAAAAGTGTACATTATAATAAAACATAACACAAAGAATGGCATGACCAGGTCTAGAACAAGTAAAAAATAAGCAGAAAACACCAAATCTGAAAAAAAAAATTAAAAATTAAACTAGCGGTGTCCAGTCCTGTTCTATGGGTCACAGTGCTGCTGAGTTTAGCTTTAACTCAAATTAAACACATCTGAACCAGATAATCACTTCCAGGTAGGTTGGAGCTACACTCTGCAGGACATTGGCCCTACAAAAGCAGGTTTGGACATCCCCGATTTAAATAGTTAGTTCACCCAAAAATGTATATTCCGTCATCATTTACTCCGCCTCATGTCGTTCCAAACCCGCAAGACTTTCCTTTATTTTCAAAACAGAAATGAAGATCTTTTTGATGAAATCTGAGATTTCTGTCCCTCCATTGACAGCCAATGCAACTACCACTTTCAAGGCCCTTAAAGGTAGTAAAGACATCATTAAAGTAAACCATGTGACTCCAGTGGTTTAACCTCAATTTGATAAGCGATGCGAGTGCTCTGCATGTAAAGAAACAAAAATTACCTATTTATTCGCAAAATGTAAAATCACCAACACATTACATTTACATTTATTCATTTAGCAAACGCTTTTATACAAAGCAACTTACAAGTGAGGAATACAGGAAGCGATCCGTCGTGGGGAGGCGCAAAAACACAATAAGTGCTTTGAATACTAGGTTTTGGATATTGCCCAGAGTACCATAAGCTAGAGTAGGGAGTGTATTTTTTTTTTTTATTATGATGGAGTTAAGTGCACACGTTTACGAGAGCATCATGATGCATGCGTGTTGTGTTGACGCAAAAGCAGATGTTCTCACCTGGAAGCGCTGTTTAAAAGCAGGGGAAGAGGGATGCTATATGCAAGCTTTGTTTATTAAATTCTACATTTATGTTGCTTCATGTCTTGGTTTGTTTTCTAAAAATGGTGCTTCCAGAATGAGTAATAACATCTGCTCTTGCACAACACGCATGCGTCATGGTGCTCTCGGGAACGTGCATTGGAGATAGGGATGTCCAAAGGTACTTTGGTGTCAAGTCGGTACTGAAATTTTAAAAGTGTGACGATACCAGAATTTCTGTAGTACCGGTAGTACTAAGTATATTTGGTACCTACTAATAGGCAGCTGCTTTCAGTCGCTTCTGTGTTTATCTAAGCGCAGGGCTCCAGAATGTAGCCAAATATAGACTATTGTCTGTGAATATTAAACTGTAAAATACTATTTAAATATTAATCCTGCATGTTCCGCACGGTTTCATTTGCAGCGCACGCACGGATTGACAGAAATATTTTACGCTACTGTTGTATAGTTTTAGCTATGTCTCAATGTACTACTACTACTACTACTACTAATAATAATAATAATGTGCCTAGAGGATTGCTTATTTTTCACTTGATCTTTTTATAAACAATGTTTACTTTAAAACACCATGCAGCCTTTAAAGGGACAGTTCAACCAAAAATGAAAATGATCCCATGATTTACTCACCCTTAAGCCATCCCAGGTGTATATGACATTTTTCTTTCAGACGAACACAATCAGAGTAAAAAAAGTCCTGGCTCTTCCAAGCTTTATAATGGCAGTGATTGTTGGGGTCATTTTTTAAGTCCATAAAAGTGCATCAATCCATCATATATGTGGCTCTGGGGGGTTAATAAAGGCCTTCTGAAGCGAAGTGTCGCGTTTGTGTAAGAAAAATATCCATATTTAAGATTTTACAAAGTATAATATCTAACTTCTGCTAACTGTCATCCGCGCGTTCACGAAAGGCTGGCGTTCCAGCGTATGACGTAGGACGCATGTGTAAGTTCCAGTGATGAACGCGGAAGCGCAGAGGATAGAGCAAAACAAAACACCGGTCAGGAATTAGAAGTCTAAAACGAGGCCGTTTAAAAAACAGTTAGTGGAAGTTAGATATTACACTTTGTAAAATCTTAATTATGGATATTTTTCTGACACAAACACACCACTTCGCTTCAGAAGGCCTTTATTAACCCCCCAAAGCCGTGTCGAGCAGTTATATGATGGACAGATGCACTTTTATGGACTTCAAAAATTAAACAACCATTCACTGCCATTATAAAGCTTGGAAGAGCCAGGACATTTTTAATATAACTCTGATTGTGTTCGTCTGAAAGAAGAATGTCATATACACCTAGGATGACGTGAGGGAGAGTAAATCATGGAATAATTTTCATTTTTGGGTGAACTAACCCTTTAAAAGTTATGTATTATTTACTTATAATGATTATCATAAATAATAAACTCACTGAATTTAACATAATAATTAAATAAAATGAGAACTGTAAAATGTAATGGCATTGGTACCGACTACTGGAATTTTGGTATCGTGACATCCCTAGTTGGAGATTTATTTTCCTTTTGTTTTTTTGCACAAATCATTCACATCACTTCACAAAACTGAGGTTAAACCACTGGAGTTACATGGGCTACTTCAATGTTTTTACTACCTTTCTGGGGCTTGAAAGTAGTAGTTGCGCAGACTTTCAATAGAGGGACAGAAATCTCTCAGATTTAATTACAAATATCTTAATTTGTGTTCTGAAGATGAACAAAAGTCTTAGATGTTTGGAATGACATGAGGGTAAGTAATTCATGACAGAATTTACAGTTTTGGAATAATAACCCTTTAAGCCTTTGATACATACTTTACACTTCTTGAATAGCTCGGTTGGGTTCTCGCGAAGAAATACAGGCAAGCCTTCCAGTGCAGCAGTCCTCCTGTGATTAGCAATGTCTGTCGTCTTGAAAAACATACAAAAGAAACAACCAAATAGCTAAAGTATGAATCCTGTATTTATTATCAGCCAAAGTAACAAAGATCAAACTATCAAAACATTGAAATTTAACTTACCCTGTCATCAAGTCTTTCCAGGAGTGCATCCATGTCCTGTCCGAAAGCGCCTTTTCTGGCTCTGTAAAGTTTCAGGAGCTTAGGTGTGTACAAGTCAATGGCTGCCATGAAGACTCCCAGAAGGTCTTTGTTGGTGATTCTGAAAAACTCCTCACAAATCTGTTCATAACAAACAATTCAATTGTATTAATGAAATCTATCAAATAAATAAATTTGTACACATTATTAACTGTAATTAATCCCATTACCTGTTCTTGATAAAAGAGAGCAGGCCACCTCTCCTGAACCTCTACAATCATTGGTTGCTCTTGGACCACTTCTTTTCTCCTGAGGGAAAATGTTAGTTCCATTTTTTCACTTATGGCTACCATGTTCCTTCTTGCCTTTTTTGTTTCTTCCACCAATAAAAGTCTTTGCTCTTCAAGTGAAGTGTCAGTGTGGTTACTAGGATGTTCCGGGACATGATTGACTTCTCCACGCTTTGCCTTCTTCAGGGTGAAACTATTTCCATCATCTCTTCGCTTCCTGTTCACACTAACTTCATTGCAACCTGCCACTCGCAACTTTGCCCGATAATTGTTTAGCTTGTTCTTTATGCTGATCAACCATCCCTCGTAACCCTTTCCTTTGCCAGGCTCCTTAAGGCAAGGGTACTTGGAAATCAGTGCAGATGCAATGGATTCAATTTCCTGATTGTCAGGATATGCCTTTATGTCAAAAACAGCCTGCACAATTTTGTCAAGAATCTCACTTTTCATGTCTCTAGTCATATCAATGCCTATTTTTGTTTTTTCATATGTCTCATTCCCTCGTCGTAGCTTTAGCTCCACATCAAATGAGAGAGTTGGTATGGGGAATGGCAAAGGCCATTCTGAGGCAGTGCGTAAATACCTTTGTACAGAGACTGTGGGGCTGTGGGAGGACCCTTCAGAGGAGTCGAGACTAGCAGTATCAAGAGATGAGATGGATAGTAGGCTGTTGGATTCATCAAGTGACGACTTGGACCACTGAATATGCAAGACTGCTCTTTCATTGGGCAGTTCTGAGATCTCAGACAGGTTGCAAAGTGCATTCCCAAAATCAGGGTCCTCAAATTGCAGAAAAAACTGTCCTTGTAGTTGCAGCTTCTCTTGAAGAATACTGATGAGAGAGTCCACTGATTCAGGCACTTCAGGAAGCTGGACTCGCCGGGCTTCAGTGGAGGAAATGACGACTCGCAGTAGTAAAGGCTGTAAATCGAGATGCATCCAGTTTCAATTATTTAATTTAAAAATTAAAAATAAATTAATAAATAAATAAACAAAAAAGGTTGCCACATACCATTATAGGTGCATTCAGTGTTCCAGATATGTCATCAGGGTCACAAACACTTTCTCTCCAAAACTGTATGGAATCAAAGGGTGATAATCATTTCAGTCACCAGGATCAAGGACAACTATGTCAGCATAGTTGCACTCAACAAGTTCGTAAGATCTCAAATGCTCTATATACCAGGTGGAGAGTCTTTTTGATATAAAGGACACTTTGGCAGAATCGAGCAACATGCTTTCTATCTTGAAGAATTCAGGCTGTCCATTGCAGTGTCCAGCATGATATGTCTTTTAATGTATAATTATAATTACGCCACTATAGGAGTTAAAAACTATACATGGAGTATCCGCGATTTAACAATTTGCATTTTTAACCTTACACAACTATTCTTATGTCTAATAACACACTGTCAGCTTGGGCGTATGCAATTCATTGCATACATAACATTAAAAGGAATAGTAATACTCACCTACAGACGTATGGCATGATTAAATTCTCGAAGATGCAGGTCAGGATGATGAGCGAGCAAAACTTCCACATGGCAGAAAATGAGGAGCTACCGCACAAAATGGAGAAGGAAACCCCGTGCATTCGGCGCGATTTTCGGGCTCATCACGCATGCGCAAACTATTCAGTCTTAGTGTTGCTGCTCAACATAAAAATGTTTGTCCAGAAAACTTTGTTTAACATGTAGCAGTGACATTTTGGAGAATTTTGTTGGACTAACATGTATTTTTATGTAGATTCACTGTTATTCACAATTCTTAATATATGTGACTCAAAAAGCACAGTATGCTGGATGAATGGTAATTTCATTTTTTACAGTGCACTAACACAGCTTTTAGTGCTCTCAGAAGCTCCAAAACAGCGATTCTGAGTATTAAAGGTCTAAAATAACTCTCTCTGCAAAAATCTCTAACTCATGAAAATTTGCCTTCTGCATTGCAAATTACATGTCATTTCATGAGAAAGAAACATCTTTCTTGTACTTGAGTTTTGCTCTTAAAACTGCATTGAGCAACTTTCTCTCACTGAGAAAGAAGCTTTTCAGCATCTGTGGCCTTGGATTCTCTTCATTTGCTTAGTTGCATTAGCACAGCTTTTAGCGTTCTCAGAAGCTCCAAAACAGTGTTTCTGAGCACTGTAGCTATAACATAACTTTCTAAACAAAAAAGCTCTAACTAATGAAAATCTGTCTTCTGCATTGCAAATTACATGTCACTTCATGAGAAAGAAACATCTTTTTTGTACTTGAGTTTTGCTCTTAAAATTTCATTGAGCAACTTTCTCTCACTGAGAAAGAAGCTTTTCAGCATCTGTGGCCTTGGATTATCTTCATTTGCTTAGTTGCACTAACACAGCTTTTAGTGCTCTCAGAAGCTCCAAAACAGTGATTCTGAGCATTGAAGGTCTAAAATAACTTTCTAAACAAAAAAGCTCTAACTAATGAAAATCTGTCTTCTGCTTTGCAAATTACATGTCATTTCATGAAAAAGAAACATTTTTCTTGTACTTGAGTTTTACTCTTCAACTTGCTTTTAGCAACTTTCTCTCACTGAGAAAGAAGCTTTTCAGCATCTGTGGCCTTGGATTCTCTTCATTTGCTTAGTTGCACTAACACAGCTTTTAGTGCTCTCAGAAGCTCCAAAACAGTGATTCTGAGCATTGAAGGTCTAAAATAACTTTCTCTGCAAAAAAGCTCTAACTCATGAAAATCTGTCTTATGCTTTGCAAATTACATGTCATTTCATGAAAAAGAAACATTTTTCTTGTACTTGAGATTTGCCTTAAAACTGCATTGAGTAACTTTCCCTCACTGAGAAAGAAGCTTTTCAGCTTCTGTGGCCTTGGATTCTCTTCATTTGCTTAGTTGCATTAGCACAGGTTTTAGCGTTCTCAGAAGCTCCAAAACAGTGTTTCTGAGCACTGTAGCTATAACATAACTTTCTAAACAAAAAAGCTCTAACTAATGAAAATCTGTCTTCTGCATTGCAAATTACATGTCATTTCATGAGAAAGAAACATCTTTCTTGTACTTGAGTTTTGCTCTTAAAACTGCATTGAGCAACTTTCCCTCACTGAGAAATAAGCTTTTCAGCATCTGTGGCCTTGGATTCTCTTCATTTGCTTAGTTGCACTAACACAGCTTTTAGTGCTCTCAGTAGCTCCAAAACAGCGATTCTGAGTATTAAAGGTCTAAAATAACTCTCTCTGCAAAAAAGCTCTAACTCATGAAAATTTGCCTTCTGCATTGCAAATTACATGTCATTTCATGAGAAAGAAACATCTTTCTTGTACTTGAGTTTTGCTCTTAAAACTGCATTGAGCAACTTTCCCTCACTGAGAAAGAAGCTTTTCAGCATCTGTGGCATTGGATTCTCTTCATTTGCTTAGTTGCATTAGCACAGCTTTTAGTGCTCTCAGAAGCTCCAAAACAGTGTTTCTGAGCACTGTAGCTATAACATAACTTTCTAAACAAAAAAGCTCAAACTTGGATTCTCTTCATTTGCTTAGTTGCTCTAACACAGCTTTTAGTGCTCTCAGAAGCTCCAAAACAGCAATTCTGAGCATTGAAGGTCTAAAATAACTTTCTTGCAAAAAAGCTCTAACTCATGAAAATCTGCCTTCTGCATTCCAAATTACATGTCATTTCATGAGAAAGAAACATTTTTCTTGTACTTGAGTTTTGCCTTAAAACTGCATTGAGCAACTTTCTTTCACTGAGAAAGAAGCTTTTCAGCTTCTGTGGCCTTGGATTCTCTTCATTTGCTTAGTTGCATTAGCACAGCTTTTAGCGTTCTCAGAAGCTCCAAAACAGTGTTTCTGAGCACTGTAGCTATAACATAACTTTCTAAACAAAAAAGCTCTAACTCATGAAAATCTGTCTTCTGCTTTGCAAATTACATGTCATTTCATGAAAAAGAAACATTTTTCTTGTACTTGAGTTTTGCCTTAAAATTGCATTGAGCAACTTTCTCTCACTGAGAAAGAAGCTTTTCAGCTTCTGTGGCCTTGGATTCTCTTCATTTGCTTAGTTGCATTAGCACAGCTTTTAGCGTTCTCAGAAGCTCCAAAACAGTGTTTCTGAGCACTGTAGCTATAACATAACTTTCTAAACAAAAAAGCTCAAACTTGGATTCTCTTCATTTGCTTAGTTGCACTAACACAGCTTTTAGTGCTCTCAGAAGCTCCAAAACAGCGATTCTGAGCATTGAAGGTCTAAAATAACTGTCTCTGCAAAAAAGCTCTAACTCATGAAAATCTGCCTTCTGCATTCCAAATTACATGTCATTTCATGAGAAAGAAACATTTGTCTTGTACTTGAGTTTTGCCTTAAAACTGCATTGAGCAACTTTCTCTCACTGAGAAAGAAGCTTTTCAGCTTCTGTGGCCTTGGATTCTCTTCATTTGCTTAGTTGCATTAGCACAGCTTTTAGCGTTCTCAGAAGCTCCAAAACAGTGTTTCTGAGCACTGTAGCTATAACATAACTTTCTAAACAAAAAAGCTCTAACTCATGAAAATCTGTCTTCTGCTTTGCAAATTACATGTCATTTCATGAAAAAGAAACATTTTTCTTGTACTTGAGTTTTGCCTTAAAATTGCATTGAGCAACTTTCTCTCACTGAGAAAGAAGCTTTTCAGCATCTGTGGCCTTGGATTCTCTTCATTTGCTTAGTTGCACTAACACAGCTTTTAGTGCTCTCAGAAGCTCCAAAACAGTAATTCTGAGCATTGAAGCTATAACATAACTTTCTAAACAAAAAAGCTCTAACTAATGAAAATCTGTCTTCTGCATTGCAAATTACATGTCATTTCATGAGAAAGAAACATCTTTCTTGTACTTGAGTTTTGCTCTTAAAATTTCATTGAGCAACTTTCTCTCACTGAGAAAGAAGCTTTTCAGCATCTGTGGCCTTGGATTCTCTTCATTTGCTTAGTTGCATTAGCACAGCTTTTAGCGTTCTCAGAAGCTCCAAAACAGTGTTTCTGAGCACTGTAGCTATAACATAACTTTCTAAACAAAAAAGCTCTAACTAATGAAAATCTGTCTTCTGCATTGCAAATTACATGTCATTTCATGAGAAAGAAACATCTTTCTTGTACTTGAGTTTTGCTCTTAAAATTTCATTGAGCAACTTTCTCTCACTGAGAAAGAAGCTTTTCAGCATCTGTGGCCTTGGATCATCTTCATTTGCTTAGTTGCACTAACACAGCTTTAAGTGCTCTCAGAAGCTCCAAAACAGCGATTCTGAGCATTGAAGGTCTAAAATAACTCTCTCTGCAAAAATGCTCTAAATCATGAAAATCTGTCTTCTGCTTTGCAAATTACATGTCATTTCATGAAAAAGAAAAATTTTTTTTGTACTTGAGTTTTGCCTTAAAATTGCTTTGAGCAACTTTCTCTCACTGAGAAAGAAGCTTTTCAGCATCTGTGGCCTTGGATTCTCTTCATTTGCTTAGTTGCACTAACACAGCTTTTAGTGCTCTCAGAAGCTCCAAAACAGCGATTCTGAGTATTAAAGGTCTAAAATAACTCTCTCTGCAAAAATCTCTAACTCATGAAAATTTGCCTTCTGCATTGCAAATTACATGTCATTTCATGAGAAAGAAACATCTTTCTTGTACTTGAGTTTTGCTCTTAAAACTGCATTGAGCAACTTTCCCTCACTGAGAAAGAAGCTTTTCAGCATCTGTGGCATTGGATTCTCTTCATTTGCTTAGTTGCATTAGCACAGCTTTTAGTGCTCTCAGAAGCTCCAAAACAGTGTTTCTGAGCACTGTAGCTATAACATAACTTTCTAAACAAAAAAGCTCAAACTTGGATTCTCTTCATTTGCTTAGTTGCTCTAACAAAGCTTTTAGTGCTCTCAGAAGCTCCAAAACAGCGATTCTGAGCATTGAAGGTCTAAAATAACTTTCTCTGCAAAAAAGCTCTAACTCATGAAAATCTGCCTTCTGCATTCCAAATTACATGTCATTTCATGAGAAAGAAACATTTTTCTTGTACTTGAGTTTTGCCTTAAAACTGCATTGAGCAACTTTCTCTCACTGAGAAAGAAGCTTTTCAGCTTCTGTGGCCTTGGATTCTCTTCATTTGCTTAGTTGCATTAGCACAGCTTTTAGCGTTCTCAGAAGCTCCAAAACAGTGTTTCTGAGCACTGTAGCTATAACATAACTTTCTAAACAAAAAAGCTCTAACTCATGAAAATCTGTCTTCTGCTTTGCAAATTACATGTCATTTCATGAAAAAGAAACATTTTTCTTGTACTTGAGTTTTGCCTTAAAATTGCATTGAGCAACTTTCTCTCACTGAGAAAGAAGCTTTTCAGCATCTGTGGCCTTGGATTCTCTTCATTTGCTTAGTTGCACTAACACAGCTTTTAGTGCTCTCAGAAACTCCAAAACAGCGATTCTGAGCATTAAAGGTCTAAAATAACTCTCTCTGCAAAAAAGCTCTAACTTATGAAAATCTGTCTTCTGCTTTGCAAATTACATGTCATTTCATGAAAAAGAAACATTTTTCTTGTACTTGAGTTTTACTCTTCAACTTGCTTTGAGCAACTTTCTCTCACTGAGAAAGAAGCTTTTCAGCTTCTGTGGCCTTGGATTCTCTTCATTTGCTTAGTTGCATTAGCACAGCTTTTAGCGTTCTCAGAAGCTCCAAAACAGTGTTTCTGAGCACTGTAGCTATAACATAACTTTCTAAACAAAAAAGCTCAAACTTGGATTCTCTTCATTTGCTTAGTTGCACTAACACAGCTTTTAGTGCTCTCAGAAGCTCCAAAACAGCGATTCTGAGCATTGAAGGTCTAAAATAACTTTCTCTGCAAAAAAGCTCTAACTCATGAAAATCTGCCTTCTGCATTCCAAATTACATGTCATTTCATGAGAAAGAAACATTTTTCTTGTACTTGAGTTTTGCCTTAAAACTGCATTGAGCAACTTTCTCTCACTGAGAAAGAAGCTTTTCAGCTTCTGTGGCCTTGGATTCTCTTCATTTGCTTAGTTGCATTAGCACAGCTTTTAGCGTTCTCAGAAGCTCCAAAACAGTGTTTCTGAGCACTGTAGCTATAACATAACTTTCTAAACAAAAAAGCTCTAACTCATGAAAATCTGTCTTCTGCTTTGCAAATTACATGTCATTTCATGAAAAAGAAACATTTTTCTTGTACTTGAGTTTTGCCTTAAAATTGCATTGAGCAACTTTCTCTCACTGAGAAAGAAGCTTTTCAGCATCTGTGGCCTTGGATTCTCTTCATTTGCTTAGTTGCATTAGCACAGCTTTTAGCGTTCTCAGAAGCTCCAAAACAGTGTTTCTGAGCACTGTAGCTATAACATAACTTTCTAAACAAAAAAGCTCTAACTAATGAAAATCTGTCTTCTGCATTGCAAATTACATGTCATTTCATGAGAAAGAAACATCTTTCTTGTACTTGAGTTTTGCTCTTAAAATTTCATTGAGCAACTTTCTCTCACTGAGAAAGAAGCTTTTCAGCATCTGTGGCCTTGGATTATCTTCATTTGCTTAGTTGCACTAACACAGCTTTTAGTGCTCTCAGAAGCTCCAAAACAGTGATTCTGAGCATTGAAGGTCTAAAATAACTTTCTAAACAAAAAAGCTCTAACTAATGAAAATCTGTCTTCTGCTTTGCAAATTACATGTCATTTCATGAAAAAGAAACATTTTTCTTGTACTTGAGTTTTACTCTTCAACTTGCTTTTAGCAACTTTCTCTCACTGAGAAAGAAGCTTTTCAGCATCTGTGGCCTTGGATTCTCTTCATTTGCTTAGTTGCACTAACACAGCTTTTAGTGCTCTCAGAAGCTCCAAAACAGTGATTCTGAGCATTGAAGGTCTAAAATAACTTTCTCTGCAAAAAAGCTCTAACTCATGAAAATCTGTCTTATGCTTTGCAAATTACATGTCATTTCATGAAAAAGAAACATTTTTTTTGTACTTGAGTTTTGCCTTAAAATTGCTTTGAGCAACTTTCTCTCACTGAGAAAGAAGCTTTTCAGCATCTGTGGCCTTGGATTCTCTTCATTTGCTTAGTTGCACTAACACAGCTTTAAGTGCTCTCAGAAGCTCCAAAACAGCGATTCTGAGCATTAAAGGTCTAAAATAACTCTCTCTGCAAAAATGCTCTAAATCATGAAAATCTGTCTTCTGCTTTGCAAATTACATGTCATTTCATGAAAAAGAAACATTTTTCTTGTACTTGAGTTTTACTCTTCAACTTGCTTTTAGCAACTTTCTCTCACTGAGAAAGAAGCTTTTCAGCTTCTGTGGCCTTGGATTCTCTTCATTTGCTTAGTTGCACTAACACAGCTTTTAGTGCTCTCAGAAGCTCCAAAACAGTGATTCTGAGCATTGAAGGTCTAAAATAACTTTCTAAACAAAAAAGCTCTAACTAATGAAAATCTGTCTCCTGCTTTGCAAATTACATGTCATTTCATGAAAAAGAAACATTTTTCTTGTACTTGAGTTTTACTCTTTAACTTGCTTTGAGCAACTTTCTCTCACTGAGAAAGAAGCTTTTCAGCATCTGTGGCCTTGGATTCTCTTCATTTGCTTAGTTGCATTAGAACAGCTTTTAGCGTTCTCAGAAGCTCCAAAACAGTGTTTCTGAGCACTGTAGCTATACCATAACTTTCTAAACAAAAAAGCTCAAACTTGGATTCTCTTCATTTGCTTAGTTGCTCTAACACAGCTTTTAGTGCTCTCAGAAGCTCCAAAACAGCGATTCTGAGCATTGAAGGTCTAAAATAACTTTCTCTGCAAAAAAGCTCTAACTCATGAAAATCTGCCTTCTGCATTCCAAATTACATGTCATTTCATGAGAAAGAAACATTTTTCTTGTACTTGAGTTTTGCCTTAAAACTGCATTGAGCAACTTTCTCTCACTGAGAAAGAAGCTTTTCAGCTTCTGTGGCCTTGGATTCTCTTCATTTGCTTAGTTGCATTAGCACAGCTTTTAGCGTTCTCAGAAGCTCCAAAACAGTGTTTCTGAGCACTGTAGCTATAACATAACTTTCTAAACAAAAAAGCTCTAACTCATGAAAATCTGTCTTCTGCTTTGCAAATTACATGTCATTTCATGAAAAAGAAACATTTTTCTTGTACTTGAGTTTTGCCTTAAAATTGCATTGAGCAACTTTCTCTCACTGAGAAAGAAGCTTTTCAGCATCTGTGGCCTTGGATTCTCTTCATTTGCTTAGTTGCACTAACACAGCTTTTAGTGCTCTCAGAAACTCCAAAACAGCGATTCTGAGCATTAAAGGTCTAAAATAACTCTCTCTGCAAAAAAGCTCTAACTTATGAAAATCTGTCTTCTGCTTTGCAAATTACATGTCATTTCATGAAAAAGAAACATTTTTCTTGTACTTGAGTTTTACTCTTCAACTTGCTTTGAGCAACTTTCTCTCACTGAGAAAGAAGCTTTTCAGCTTCTGTGGCCTTGGATTCTCTTCATTTGCTTAGTTGCATTAGCACAGCTTTTAGCGTTCTCAGAAGCTCCAAAACAGTGTTTCTGAGCACTGTAGCTATAACATAACTTTCTAAACAAAAAAGCTCAAACTTGGATTCTCTTCATTTGCTTAGTTGCACTAACACAGCTTTTAGTGCTCTCAGAAGCTCCAAAACAGCGATTCTGAGCATTGAAGGTCTAAAATAACTTTCTCTGCAAAAAAGCTCTAACTCATGAAAATCTGCCTTCTGCATTCCAAATTACATGTCATTTCATGAGAAAGAAACATTTTTCTTGTACTTGAGTTTTGCCTTAAAACTGCATTGAGCAACTTTCTCTCACTGAGAAAGAAGCTTTTCAGCTTCTGTGGCCTTGGATTCTCTTCATTTGCTTAGTTGCATTAGCACAGCTTTTAGCGTTCTCAGAAGCTCCAAAACAGTGTTTCTGAGCACTGTAGCTATAACATAACTTTCTAAACAAAAAAGCTCTAACTCATGAAAATCTGTCTTCTGCTTTGCAAATTACATGTCATTTCATGAAAAAGAAACATTTTTCTTGTACTTGAGTTTTGCCTTAAAATTGCATTGAGCAACTTTCTCTCACTGAGAAAGAAGCTTTTCAGCATCTGTGGCCTTGGATTCTCTTCATTTGCTTAGTTGCACTAACACAGCTTTTAGTGCTCTCAGAAGCTCCAAAACAGTAATTTTTAGCATTGAAGCTATAATATAACTTTCTAAACAAAAAAGCTCTAACTAATGAAAATCTGTCTTCTGCATTGCAAATTACATGTCATTTCATGAGAAAGAAACATCTTTCTTGTACTTGAGTTTTGCTCTTAAAATTTCATTGAGCAACTTTCTCTCACTGAGAAAGAAGCTTTTCAGCATCTGTGGCCTTGGATTATCTTCATTTGCTTAGTTGCACTAACACAGCTTTTAGTGCTCTCAGAAGCTCCAAAACAGTGATTCTGAGCATTGAAGGTCTAAAATAACTTTCTAAACAAAAAAGCTCTAACTAATGAAAATCTGTCTTCTGCTTTGCAAATTACATGTCATTTCATGAAAAAGAAACATTTTTCTTGTACTTGAGTTTTACTCTTCAACTTGCTTTTAGCAACTTTCTCTCACTGAGAAAGAAGCTTTTCAGCATCTGTGGCCTTGGATTCTCTTCATTTGCTTAGTTGCACTAACACAGCTTTTAGTGCTCTCAGAAGCTCCAAAACAGTGATTCTGAGCATTGAAGGTCTAAAATAACTTTCTCTGCAAAAAAGCTCTAACTCATGAAAATCTGTCTTATGCTTTGCAAATTACATGTCATTTCATGAAAAAGAAACATTTTTCTTGTACTTGAGTTTTACTCTTCAACTTGCTTTTAGCAACTTTCTCTCACTGAGAAAGAAGCTTTTCAGCTTCTGTGGCCTTGGATTCTCTTCATTTGCTTAGTTGCACTAACACAGCTTTTAGTGCTCTCAGAAGCTCCAAAACAGTGATTCTGAGCATTGAAGGTCTAAAATAACTTTCTAAACAAAAAAGCTCTAACTAATGAAAATCTGTCTTCTGCTTTGCAAATTACATGTCATTTCATGAAAAAGAAACATTTTTCTTGTACTTGAGTTTTACTCTTTAACTTGCTTTGAGCAACTTTCTCTCACTGAGAAAGAAGCTTTTCAGCATCTGTGGCCTTGGATTCTCTTCATTTGCTTAGTTGCATTAGAACAGCTTTTAGCGTTCTCAGAAGCTCCAAAACAGTGTTTCTGAGCACTGTAGCTATAACATAACTTTCTAAACAAAAAAGCTCTAACTAATGAAAATCTGTCTTCTGCATTGCAAATTACATGTCATTTCATGAGAAAGAAACATCTTTCTTGTACTTGAGTTTTGCTCTTAAAATTTCATTGAGCAACTTTCTCTCACTGAGAAAGAAGCTTTTCAGCATCTGTGGCCTTGGATTATCTTCATTTGCTTAGTTGCACTAACACAGCTTTAAGTGCTCTCAGAAGCTCCAAAACAGCGATTCTGAGCATTAAAGGTCTAAAATAACTCTCTCTGCAAAAATGCTCTAAATCATGAAAATCTGTCTTCTGCTTTGCAAATTACATGTCATTTCATGAAAAAGAAACATTTTTCTTGTACTTGAGTTTTACTCTTCAACTTGCTTTTAGCAACTTTCTCTCACTGAGAAAGAAGCTTTTCAGCATCTGTGGCCTTGGATTCTCTTCATTTGCTTAGTTGCACTAACACAGCTTTTAGTGCTCTCAGAAGCTCCAAAACAGAGATTCTGAGCATTGAAGGTCTAAAATAACTTTCTCTGCAAAAAAGCTCTAACTCATGAAAATCTGTCTTATGCTTTGCAAGTTACATGTCATTTCATGAAAAAGAAACATTTTTTTTGTACTTGAGTTTTGCCTTAAAATTGCTTTGAGCAACTTTCTCTCACTGAGAAAGAAGCTTTTCAGCATCTGTGGCCTTGGATTCTCTTCATTTGCTTAGTTGCACTAACACAGCTTTTAGTGCTCTCAGAAGCTCCAAAACAGCGATTCTGAGTATTAAAGGTCTAAAATAACTCTCTATGCAAAAAAGCTCTAACTCTTGAAAATTTGCCTTCTGCATTGCAAATTACATGTCATTTCATGAGAAAGAAACATCTTTCTTGTACTTGAGTTTTGCTCTTAAAACTGCATTGAGCAACTTTCCCTCACTGAGAAATAAGCTTTTCAGCATCTGTGGCATTGGATTCTCTTCATTTGCTTAGTTGCACTAACACAGCTTTTAGTGCTCTCAGAAGCTCCAAAGCAGCGATTCTGAGCATTAAAGGTCTAAAATAACTCTCTCAGCAAAAAAGCTCTAAATCATGAAAATCTGTCTTCTGCTTTGCAAATTACATGTCATTTCATGAAAAAGAAACATTTTTCTTGTACTTGAGTTTTACTCTTCAACTTGCTTTGAGCAACTTTCTCTCACTGAGAAAGAAGCTTTTCAGCTTCTGTGGCCTTGGATTCTCTTCATTTGCTTAGTTGCATTAGCACAGCTTTTAGCGTTCTCATAAGCTCCAAAACAGTGTTTCTGAGCACTGTAGCTATAACATAACTTTCTAAACAAAAAAGCTCAAACTTGGATTCTCTTCATTTGCTTAGTTGCACTAACACAGCTTTTAGTGCTCTCAGAAGCTCCAAAACAGCGATTCTGAGCATTGAAGGTCTAAAATAACTTTCTCTGCAAAAAAGCTCTAACTCATGAAAATCTGCCTTCTGCATTCCAAATTACATGTCATTTCATGAGAAAGAAACATTTTTATTGTACTTGAGTTTTGCCTTAAAATTGCATTGAGCAACTTTCTCTCACTGAGAAAGAAGCTTTTCAGCATCTGTGGCCTTGGATTCTCTTCATTTGCTTAGTTGCACTAACACAGCTTTTAGTGCTCTCAGAAACTCCAAAACAGCGATTCTGAGCATTAAAGGTCTAAAATAACTCTCTCTGCAAAAAAGCTCTAACTCATGAAAATCTGTCTTCTGCTTTGCAAATTACATGTCATTTCATGAAAAAGAAACATTTTTCTTGTACTTGAGTTTTACTCTTCAAATTGCTTTGAGCAACTTTCTCTCACTGAGAAAGAAGCTTTTCAGCTTCTGTGGCCTTGGATTCTCTTCATTTGCTTAGTTGCACTAACACAGCTTTTAGTGCTCTCAGAAGCTCCAAAACAGTAATTCTGAGCATTGAAGCTATAACATAACTTTCTAAACAAAAAAGCTCTAACTAATGAAAATCTGTCTTCTGCATTGCAAATTACATGTCATTTCATGAGAAAGAAACATCCTTCTTGTACTTGAGTTTTGCCTTAAAATTGCTTTGAGCAACTTTCTCTCACTGAGAAAGAAGCTTTTCAGCTTCTGTGGCCTTGGATTCTCTTCATTTGCTTAGTTGCACTAACACAGCTTTTAGTTCTCTCAGAAGCTCCAAAACAGTAATTCTGAGCATTGAAGCTATAACATAACTTTCTAAACAAAAAAGCTCTAACTAATGAAAATCTGTCTTCTGCATTGCAAATTACATGTCATTTCATGAGAAAGAAACATCTTTCTTGTACTTGAGTTTTGCTCTTAAAATTTCATTGAGCAACTTTCTCTCACTGAGAAAGAAGCTTTTCAGCATCTGTGGCCTTGGATTCTCTTCATTTGCTTAGTTGCATTAGCACAGCTTTTAGCGTTCTCAGAAGCTCCAAAACAGCGATTCTGAGTATTAAAGGTCTAAAATAACTCTCTCTGCAAAAAAGCTCTAACTCATGAAAATTTGCCTTCTGCATTGCAAATTACATGTCATTTCATGAGAAAGAAACATCTTTCTTGTACTTGAGTTTTGCTCTTAAAACTGCATTGAGCAACTTTCCCTCACTGAGAAATAAGCTTTTCAGCATCTGTGGCATTGGATTCTCTTCATTTGCTTAGTTGCACTAACACAGCTTTTAGTGCTCTCAGAAGCTCCAAAACAGCGATTCTGAGCATTAAAGGTCTAAAATAACTCTCTCAGCAAAAAAGCTCTAAATCATGAAAATCTGTCTTCTGCTTTGCAAATTACATGTCATTTCATGAAAAAGAAACATTTTTCTTGTACTTGAGTTTTACTCTTCAACTTGCTTTGAGCAACTTTGTCTCACTGAGAAAGAAGCTTTTCAGCTTCTGTGGCCTTGGATTCTCTTCATTTGCTTAGTTGCATTAGCACAGCTTTTAGCGTTCTCAGAAGCTCCAAAACAGTGTTTCTGAGCACTGTAGCTATAACATAACTTTCTAAACAAAAAAGCTCAAACTTGGATTCTCTTCATTTGCTTAGTTGCACTAACACAGCTTTTAGTGCTCTCAGAAGCTCCAAAACAGTGATTCTGAGCATTGAAGGTCTAAAATAACTTTCTCTGCAAAAAAGCTCTAACTCATGAAAATCTGCCTTCTGCATTCCAAATTACATGTCATTTCATGAGAAAGAAACATTTTTCTTGTACTTGAGTTTTGCCTTAAAACTGCATTGAGCAACTTTCTCTCACTGAGAAAGAAGCTTTTCAGTTTCTGTGGCCTTGGATTCTCTTCATCTGCTTAGTTGCACTAACACAGCTTTTAGTGCTCTCAGAAGCTCCAAAACAGCGATTCTGAGCATTAAAGGTCTAAAATAACTCTCTCTGCAAAAATGCTCTAACTCATGAAAATCTGTCTTATGCTTTGCAAATTACATGTCATTTCATGAAAAAGAAACATTTTTTTTGTACTTGAGTTTTGCCTTAAAATTGCTTTGAGCAACTTTCTCTCACTGAGAAAGAAGCTTTTCAGCATCTGTGGCCTTGGATTCTCTTCATTTGCTTAGTTGCACTAACACAGCTTTAAGTGCTCTCAGAAGCTCCAAAACAGCGATTCTGAGCATTAAAGGTCTAAAATAACTCTCTCTGCAAAAATGCTCTAAATCATGAAAATCTGTCTTCTGCTTTGCAAATTACATGTCATTTCATGAAAAAGAAACATTTTTCTTGTACTTGAGTTTTACTCTTCAACTTGCTTTTAGCAACTTTCTCTCACTGAGAAAGAAGCTTTTCAGCTTCTGTGGCCTTGGATTCTCTTCATTTGCTTAGTTGCACTAACACAGCTTTTAGTGCTCTCAGAAGCTCCAAAACAGCGATTCTGAGCATTAAAGGTCTAAAATAACTCTCTCTGCAAAAATGCTCTAAATCATGAAAATCTGTCTTCTGCTTTGCAAATTACATGTCATTTCATGAGAAAGAAACATCTTTCTTGTACTTGAGTTTTGCTCTTAAAATTTCATTGAGCAACTTTCTCTCACTGAGAAAGAAGCTTTTCAGCATCTGTGGCCTTGGATTCTCTTCATTTGCTTAGTTGCATTAGCACAGCTTTTAGCGTTCTCAGAAGCTCCAAAACAGCGATTCTGAGTATTAAAGGTCTAAAATAACTCTCTCTGCAAAAAAGCTCTAACTCATGAAAATTTGCCTTCTGCATTGCAAATTACATGTCATTTCATGAGAAAGAAACATCTTTCTTGTACTTGAGTTTTGCTCTTAAAACTGCATTGAGCAACTTTCCCTCACTGAGAAATAAGCTTTTCAGCATCTGTGGCATTGGATTCTCTTCATTTGCTTAGTTGCACTAACACAGCTTTTAGTGCTCTCAGAAGCTCCAAAACAGCGATTCTGAGCATTAAAGGTCTAAAATAACTCTCTCAGCAAAAAAGCTCTAAATCATGAAAATCTGTCTTCTGCTTTGCAAATTACATGTCATTTCATGAAAAAGAAACATTTTTCTTGTACTTGAGTTTTACTCTTCAACTTGCTTTGAGCAACTTTGTCTCACTGAGAAAGAAGCTTTTCAGCTTCTGTGGCCTTGGATTCTCTTCATTTGCTTAGTTGCATTAGCACAGCTTTTAGCGTTCTCAGAAGCTCCAAAACAGTGTTTCTGAGCACTGTAGCTATAACATAACTTTCTAAACAAAAAAGCTCAAACTTGGATTCTCTTCATTTGCTTAGTTGCACTAACACAGCTTTTAGTGCTCTCAGAAGCTCCAAAACAGTGATTCTGAGCATTGAAGGTCTAAAATAACTTTCTCTGCAAAAAAGCTCTAACTCATGAAAATCTGCCTTCTGCATTCCAAATTACATGTCATTTCATGAGAAAGAAACATTTTTCTTGTACTTGAGTTTTGCCTTAAAACTGCATTGAGCAACTTTCTCTCACTGAGAAAGAAGCTTTTCAGTTTCTGTGGCCTTGGATTCTCTTCATCTGCTTAGTTGCACTAACACAGCTTTTAGTGCTCTCAGAAGCTCCAAAACAGCGATTCTGAGCATTAAAGGTCTAAAATAACTCTCTCTGCAAAAATGCTCTAACTCATGAAAATCTGTCTTATGCTTTGCAAATTACATGTCATTTCATGAAAAAGAAACATTTTTTTTGTACTTGAGTTTTGCCTTAAAATTGCTTTGAGCAACTTTCTCTCACTGAGAAAGAAGCTTTTCAGCATCTGTGGCCTTGGATTCTCTTCATTTGCTTAGTTGCACTAACACAGCTTTAAGTGCTCTCAGAAGCTCCAAAACAGCGATTCTGAGCATTAAAGGTCTAAAATAACTCTCTCTGCAAAAATGCTCTAAATCATGAAAATCTGTCTTCTGCTTTGCAAATTACATGTCATTTCATGAAAAAGAAACATTTTTCTTGTACTTGAGTTTTACTCTTCAACTTGCTTTTAGCAACTTTCTCTCACTGAGAAAGAAGCTTTTCAGCTTCTGTGGCCTTGGATTCTCTTCATTTGCTTAGTTGCACTAACACAGCTTTTAGTGCTCTCAGAAGCTCCAAAACAGCGATTCTGAGCATTAAAGGTCTAAAATAACTCTCTCTGCAAAAATGCTCTAAATCATGAAAATCTGTCTTCTGCTTTGCAAATTACATGTCATTTCATGAGAAAGAAACATCTTTCTTGTACTTGAGTTTTGCTCTTAAAATTTCATTGAGCAACTTTCTCTCACTGAGAAAGAAGCTTTTCAGCATCTGTGGCCTTGGATTCTCTTCATTTGCTTAGTTGCACTAACACAGCTTTTAGTGCTCTCAGAAGCTCCAAAACAGCGATTCTGAGCATTAAAGGTCTAAAATAACTCTCTTTGCAAAAATGCTCTAAATCATGAAAATCTGTCTTCTGCTTTGCAAATTACATGTCATTTCATGAAAAAGAAACATTTTTCTTGTACTTGAGTTTTACTCTTCAACTTGCTTTTAGCAACTTTCTCTCACTGAGAAAGAAGCTTTTCAGTTTCTGTGGCCTTGGATTCTCTTCATCTGCTTAGTTGCACTAACACAGCTTTTAGTGCTCTCAGAAGCTCCAAAACAGCGATTCTGAGCATTAAAGGTCTAAAATAACTTTCTCTGCAAAAAAGCTCTAACTCATGAAAATCTGTCTTATGCTTTGCAAATTACATGTCATTTCATGAAAAAGAAACATTTTTTTTGTACTTGAGATTTGCCTTAAAATTGCTTTGAGCAACTTTCTCTCACTGAGAAAGAAGCTTTTCAGCATCTGTGGCCTTGGATTCTCTTCATTTGCTTAGTTGCATTAGCACAGCTTTTAGCGTTCTCAGAAGCTCCAAAACAGCGATTCTGAGTATTAAAGGTCTAAAATAACTCTCTCTGCAAAAAAGCTCTAACTCATGAAAATTTGCCTTCTGCATTGCAAATTACATGTCATTTCATGAGAAAGAAACATCTTTCTTGTACTTGAGTTTTGCTCTTAAAACTGCATTGAGCAACTTTCCCTCACTGAGAAATAAGCTTTTCAGCATCTGTGGCATTGGATTCTCTTCATTTGCTTAGTTGCACTAACACAGCTTTTAGTGCTCTCAGAAGCTCCAAAACAGCGATTCTGAGCATTAAAGGTCTAAAATAACTCTCTCAGCAAAAAAGCTCTAAATCATGAAAATCTGTCTTCTGCTTTGCAAATTACATGTCATTTCATGAAAAAGAAACATTTTTCTTGTACTTGAGTTTTACTCTTCAACTTGCTTTGAGCAACTTTGTCTCACTGAGAAAGAAGCTTTTCAGCTTCTGTGGCCTTGGATTCTCTTCATTTGCTTAGTTGCATTAGCACAGCTTTTAGCGTTCTCAGAAGCTCCAAAACAGTGTTTCTGAGCACTGTAGCTATAACATAACTTTCTAAACAAAAAAGCTCAAACTTGGATTCTCTTCATTTGCTTAGTTGCACTAACACAGCTTTTAGTGCTCTCAGAAGCTCCAAAACAGTGATTCTGAGCATTGAAGGTCTAAAATAACTTTCTCTGCAAAAAAGCTCTAACTCATGAAAATCTGCCTTCTGCATTCCAAATTACATGTCATTTCATGAGAAAGAAACATTTTTCTTGTACTTGAGTTTTGCCTTAAAACTGCATTGAGCAACTTTCTCTCACTGAGAAAGAAGCTTTTCAGTTTCTGTGGCCTTGGATTCTCTTCATCTGCTTAGTTGCACTAACACAGCTTTTAGTGCTCTCAGAAGCTCCAAAACAGCGATTCTGAGCATTAAAGGTCTAAAATAACTCTCTCTGCAAAAATGCTCTAACTCATGAAAATCTGTCTTATGCTTTGCAAATTACATGTCATTTCATGAAAAAGAAACATTTTTTTTGTACTTGAGTTTTGCCTTAAAATTGCTTTGAGCAACTTTCTCTCACTGAGAAAGAAGCTTTTCAGCATCTGTGGCCTTGGATTCTCTTCATTTGCTTAGTTGCACTAACACAGCTTTAAGTGCTCTCAGAAGCTCCAAAACAGCGATTCTGAGCATTAAAGGTCTAAAATAACTCTCTCTGCAAAAATGCTCTAAATCATGAAAATCTGTCTTCTGCTTTGCAAATTACATGTCATTTCATGAAAAAGAAACATTTTTCTTGTACTTGAGTTTTACTCTTCAACTTGCTTTTAGCAACTTTCTCTCACTGAGAAAGAAGCTTTTCAGCTTCTGTGGCCTTGGATTCTCTTCATTTGCTTAGTTGCACTAACACAGCTTTTAGTGCTCTCAGAAGCTCCAAAACAGCGATTCTGAGCATTAAAGGTCTAAAATAACTCTCTCTGCAAAAATGCTCTAAATCATGAAAATCTGTCTTCTGCTTTGCAAATTACATGTCATTTCATGAGAAAGAAACATCTTCCTTGTACTTGAGTTTTGCTCTTAAAATTTCATTGAGCAACTTTCTCTCACTGAGAAAGAAGCTTTTCAGCATCTGTGGCCTTGGATTCTCTTCATTTGCTTAGTTGCACTAACACAGCTTTTAGTGCTCTCAGAAGCTCCAAAACAGCGATTCTGAGCATTAAAGGTCTAAAATAACTCTCTTTGCAAAAATGCTCTAAATCATGAAAATCTGTCTTCTGCTTTGCAAATTACATGTCATTTCATGAAAAAGAAACATTTTTCTTGTACTTGAGTTTTACTCTTCAACTTGCTTTTAGCAACTTTCTCTCACTGAGAAAGAAGCTTTTCAGCATCTGTGGCCTTGGATTCTCTTCATTTGCTTAGTTGCACTAACACAGCTTTTAGTGCTCTCAGAAGCTCCTAAACAGTGATTCTGAGCATTGAAGGTCTAAAATAACTTTCTCTGCAAAAAAGCTCTAACTCATGAAAATCTGTCTTATGCTTTGCAAATTACATGTCATTTCATGAAAAAGAAACATTTTTTTTGTACTTGAGATTTGCCTTAAAATTGCTTTGAGCAACTTTCTCTCACTGAGAAAGAAGCTTTTCAGCATCTGTGGCCTTGGATTCTCTTCATTTGCTTAGTTGCACTAACACAGCTTTAAGTGCTCTCAGAAGCTCCAAAACAGCGATTCTGAGCATTAAAGGTCTAAAATAACTCTCTCTGCAAAAATGCTCTAAATCATGAAAATCTGTCTTCTGCTTTGCAAATTACATGTCATTTCATGAAAAAGAAACATTTTTCTTGTACTTGAGTTTTACTCTTCAACTTGCTTTTAGCAACTTTCTCTCACTGAGAAAGAAGCTTTTCAGCTTCTGTGGCCTTGGATTCTCTTCATTTGCTTAGTTGCACTAACACAGCTTTTAGTGCTCTCAGAAGCTCCAAAACAGTGATTCTGAGCATTGAAGGTCTAAAATAACTTTCTAAACAAAAAAGCTCTAACTAATGAAAATCTGTCTTCTGCTTTGCAAATTACATGTCATTTCATGAAAAAGAAACATTTTTCTTGTACTTGAGTTTTACTCTTTAACTTGCTTTGAGCAACTTTCTCTCACTGAGAAAGAAGCTTTTCAGCATCTGTGGCCTTGGATTCTCTTCATTTGCTTAGTTGCATTAGAACAGCTTTTAGCGTTCTCAGAAGCTCCAAAACAGTGTTTCTGAGCACTGTAGCTATAACATAACTTTCTAAACAAAAAAGCTCTAACTAATGAAAATCTGTCTTCTGCATTGCAAATTACATGTCATTTCATGAGAAAGAAACATCTTTCTTGTACTTGAGTTTTGCTCTTAAAATTTCATTGAGCAACTTTCTCTCACTGAGAAAGAAGCTTTTCAGCATCTGTGGCCTTGGATTATCTTCATTTGCTTAGTTGCACTAACACAGCTTTAAGTGCTCTCAGAAGCTCCAAAACAGCGATTCTGAGCATTAAAGGTCTAAAATAACTCTCTCTGCAAAAATGCTCTAAATCATGAAAATCTGTCTTCTGCTTTGCAAATTACATGTCATTTCATGAAAAAGAAACATTTTTCTTGTACTTGAGTTTTACTCTTCAACTTGCTTTTAGCAACTTTCTCTAACTGAGAAAGAAGCTTTTCAGCATCTGTGGCCTTGGATTCTCTTCATTTGCTTAGTTGCACTAACACAGCTTTTAGTGCTCTCAGAAGCTCCAAAACAGTGATTCTGAGCATTGAAGGTCTAAAATAACTTTCTCTGCAAAAAAGCTCTAACTCATGAAAATCTGTCTTATGCTTTGCAAGTTACATGTCATTTCATGAAAAAGAAACATTTTTTTTGTACTTGAGTTTTGCCTTAAAATTGCTTTGAGCAACTTTCTCTCACTGAGAAAGAAGCTTTTCAGCATCTGTGGCCTTGGATTCTCTTCATTTGCTTAGTTGCACTAACACAGCTTTTAGTGCTCTCAGAAGCTCCAAAACAGCGATTCTGAGTATTAAAGGTCTAAAATAACTCTCTATGCAAAAAAGCTCTAACTCATGAAAATTTGCCTTCTGCATTGCAAATTACATGTCATTTCATGAGAAAGAAACATCTTTCTTGTACTTGAGTTTTGCTCTTAAAACTGCATTGAGCAACTTTCCCTCACTGAGAAATAAGCTTTTCAGCATCTGTGGCATTGGATTCTCTTCATTTGCTTAGTTGCACTAACACAGCTTTTAGTGCTCTCAGAAGCTCCAAAGCAGCGATTCTGAGCATTAAAGGTCTAAAATAACTCTCTCAGCAAAAAAGCTCTAAATCATGAAAATCTGTCTTCTGCTTTGCAAATTACATGTCATTTCATGAAAAAGAAACATTTTTCTTGTACTTGAGTTTTACTCTTCAACTTGCTTTGAGCAACTTTGTCTCACTGAGAAAGAAGCTTTTCAGCTTCTGTGGCCTTGGATTCTCTTCATTTGCTTAGTTGCATTAGCACAGCTTTTAGCGTTCTCAGAAGCTCCAAAACAGTGTTTCTGAGCACTGTAGCTATAACATAACTTTCTAAACAAAAAAGCTCAAACTTGGATTCTCTTCATTTGCTTAGTTGCACTAACACAGCTTTTAGTGCTCTCAGAAGCTCCAAAACAGTGATTCTGAGCATTGAAGGTCTAAAATAACTTTCTCTGCAAAAAAGCTCTAACTCATGAAAATCTGCCTTCTGCATTCCAAATTACATGTCATTTCATGAGAAAGAAACATTTTTCTTGTACTTGAGTTTTGCCTTAAAACTACATTGAGCAACTTTCTCTCACTGAGAAAGAAGCTTTTCAGTTTCTGTGGCCTTGGATTCTCTTCATCTGCTTAGTTGCACTAACACAGCTTTTAGTGCTCTCAGAAGCTCCAAAACAGTGATTCTGAGCATTGAAGGTCTAAAATAACTTTCTCTGCAAAAAAGCTCTAACTCATGAAAATCTGTCTTATGCTTTGCAAATTACATGTCATTTCATGAAAAAGAAACATTTTTTTTGTACTTGAGTTTTGCCTTAAAATTGCTTTGAGCAACTTTCTCTCACTGAGAAAGAAGCTTTTCAGCATCTGTGGCCTTGGATTCTCTTCATTTGCTTAGTTGCACTAACACAGCTTTAAGTGCTCTCAGAAGCTCCAAAACAGCGATTCTGAGCATTAAAGGTCTAAAATAACTCTCTCTGCAAAAATGCTCTAAATCATGAAAATCTGTCTTCTGCTTTGCAAATTACATGTCATTTCATGAAAAAGAAACATTTTTCTTGTACTTGAGTTTTACTCTTCAACTTGCTTTTAGCAACTTTCTCTCACTGAGAAAGAAGCTTTTCAGCTTCTGGGCCTTGGATTCTCTTCATTTGCTTAGTTGCACTAACACAGCTTTTAGTGCTCTCAGAAGCTCCAAAACAGCGATTCTGAGCATTAAAGGTCTAAAATAACTCTCTCTGCAAAAATGCTCTAAATCATGAAAATCTGTCTTCTGCTTTGCAAATTACATGTCATTTCATGAGAAAGAAACATCTTCCTTGTACTTGAGTTTTGCTCTTAAAATTTCATTGAGCAACTTTCTCTCACTGAGAAAGAAGCTTTTCAGCATCTGTGGCCTTGGATTCTCTTCATTTGCTTAGTTGCACTAACACAGCTTTTAGTGCTCTCAGAAGCTCCAAAACAGCGATTCTGAGCATTAAAGGTCTAAAATAACTCTCTTTGCAAAAATGCTCTAAATCATGAAAATCTGTCTTCTGCTTTGCAAATTACATGTCATTTCATGAAAAAGAAACATTTTTCTTGTACTTGAGTTTTACTCTTCAACTTGCTTTTAGCAACTTTCTCTCACTGAGAAAGAAGCTTTTCAGCATCTGTGGCCTTGGATTCTCTTCATTTGCTTAGTTGCACTAACACAGCTTTTAGTGCTCTCAGAAGCTCCTAAACAGTGATTCTGAGCATTGAAGGTCTAAAATAACTTTCTCTGCAAAAAAGCTCTAACTCATGAAAATCTGTCTTATGCTTTGCAAATGACATGTCATTTCATGAAAAAGAAACATTTTTTTTGTACTTGAGATTTGCCTTAAAATTGCTTTGAGCAACTTTCTCTCACTGAGAAAGAAGCTTTTCAGCATCTGTGGCCTTGGATTCTCTTCATTTGCTTAGTTGCACTAACACAGCTTTAAGTGCTCTCAGAAGCTCCAAAACAGCGATTCTGAGCATTAAAGGTCTAAAATAACTCTCTCTGCAAAAATGCTCTAAATCATGAAAATCTGTCTGCTGCTTTGCAAATTACATGTCATTTCATGAAAAAGAAACATTTTTCTTGTACTTGAGTTTTACTCTTCAACTTGCTTTTAGCAACTTTCTCTCACTGAGAAAGAAGCTTTTCAGCTTCTGTGGCCTTGGATTCTCTTCATTTGCTTAGTTGCACTAACACAGCTTTTAGTGCTCTCAGAAGCTCCAAAACAGTGATTCTGAGCATTAAAGGTCTAAAATAACTCTCTCTGCAAAAATGCTCTAAATCATGAAAATCTGTCTTCTGCTTTGCAAATTACATGTCATTTCATGAAAAAGAAACATTTTTCTTGTACTTGAGTTTTACTCTTCAACTTGCTTTTAGCAACTTTCTCTCACTGAGAAAGAAGCTTTTCAGCTTCTGGGCCTTGGATTCTCTTCATTTGCTTAGTTGCACTAACACAGCTTTTAGTGCTCTCAGAAGCTCCAAAACAGCGATTCTGAGCATTAAAGGTCTAAAATAACTCTCTCTGCAAAAATGCTCTAAATCATGAAAATCTGTCTTCTGCTTTGCAAATTACATGTCATTTCATGAGAAAGAAACATCTTCCTTGTACTTGAGTTTTGCTCTTAAAATTTCATTGAGCAACTTTCTCTCACTGAGAAAGAAGCTTTTCAGCATCTGTGGCCTTGGATTCTCTTCATTTGCTTAGTTGCACTAACACAGCTTTTAGTGCTCTCAGAAGCTCCAAAACAGCGATTCTGAGCATTAAAGGTCTAAAATAACTCTCTTTGCAAAAATGCTCTAAATCATGAAAATCTGTCTTCTGCTTTGCAAATTACATGTCATTTCATGAAAAAGAAACATTTTTCTTGTACTTGAGTTTTACTCTTCAACTTGCTTTTAGCAACTTTCTCTCACTGAGAAAGAAGCTTTTCAGCATCTGTGGCCTTGGATTCTCTTCATTTGCTTAGTTGCACTAACACAGCTTTTAGTGCTCTCAGAAGCTCCTAAACAGTGATTCTGAGCATTGAAGGTCTAAAATAACTTTCTCTGCAAAAAAGCTCTAACTCATGAAAATCTGTCTTATGCTTTGCAAATGACATGTCATTTCATGAAAAAGAAACATTTTTTTTGTACTTGAGATTTGCCTTAAAATTGCTTTGAGCAACTTTCTCTCACTGAGAAAGAAGCTTTTCAGCATCTGTGGCCTTGGATTCTCTTCATTTGCTTAGTTGCACTAACACAGCTTTAAGTGCTCTCAGAAGCTCCAAAACAGCGATTCTGAGCATTAAAGGTCTAAAATAACTCTCTCTGCAAAAATGCTCTAAATCATGAAAATCTGTCTGCTGCTTTGCAAATTACATGTCATTTCATGAAAAAGAAACATTTTTCTTGTACTTGAGTTTTACTCTTCAACTTGCTTTTAGCAACTTTCTCTCACTGAGAAAGAAGCTTTTCAGCTTCTGTGGCCTTGGATTCTCTTCATTTGCTTAGTTGCACTAACACAGCTTTTAGTGCTCTCAGAAGCTCCAAAACAGTGATTCTGAGCATTGAAGGTCTAAAATAACTTTCTAAACAAAAAAGCTCTAACTAATGAAAATCTGTCTTCTGCTTTGCAAATTACATGTCATTTCATGAAAAAGAAACATTTTTCTTGTACTTGAGTTTTACTCTTTAACTTGCTTTGAGCAACTTTCTCTCACTGAGAAATAAGCTTTTCAGCATCTGTGGCATTGGATTCTCTTCATTTGCTTAGTTGCACTAACACAGCTTTTAGTGCTCTCAGAAGCTCCAAAGCAGCGATTCTGAGCATTAAAGGTCTAAAATAACTCTCTCAGCAAAAAAGCTCTAAATCATGAAAATCTGTCTTCTGCTTTGCAAATTACATGTCATTTCATGAAAAAGAAACATTTTTCTTGTACTTGAGTTTTACTCTTCAACTTGCTTTGAGCAACTTTCTCTCACTGAGAAAGAAGCTTTTCAGCTTCTGTGGCCTTGGATTCTCTTCATTTGCTTAGTTGCATTAGCACAGCTTTTAGCGTTCTCAGAAGCTCCAAAACAGTGTTTCTGAGCACTGTAGCTATAACATAACTTTCTAAACAAAAAAGCTCAAACTTGGATTCTCTTAATTTGCTTAGTTGCACTAACACAGCTTTTAGTGCTCTCAGAAGCTCCAAAACAGCGATTCTGAGCATTGAAGGTCTAAAATAACTTTCTCTGCAAAAAAGCTCTAACTCATGAAAATCTGCCTTCTGCATTCCAAATTACATGTCATTTCATGAGAAAGAAACATTTTTCTTGTACTTGAGTTTTGCCTTAAAATTGCATTGAGCAACTTTCTCTCACTGAGAAAGAAGCTTTTCAGCATCTGTGGCCTTGGATTCTCTTCATTTGCTTAGTTGCACTAACACAGCTTTTAGTGCTCTCAGAAACTCCAAAACAGCGATTCTGAGCATTAAAGGTCTAAAATAACTCTCTCTGCAAAAAAGCTCTAACTCATGAAAATCTGTCTTCTGCTTTGCAAATTACATGTCATTTCATGAAAAAGAAACATTTTTCTTGTACTTGAGTTTTACTCTTCAAATTGCTTTGAGCAACTTTCTCTCACTGAGAAAGAAGCTTTTCAGCTTCTGTGGCCTTGGATTCTCTTCATTTGCTTAGTTGCACTAACACAGCTTTTAGTGCTCTCAGAAGCTCCAAAACAGTAATTCTGAGCATTGAAGCTATAACATAACTTTCTAAACAAAAAAGCTCTAACTCATGAAAATCTGTCTTCTGCATTGCAAATTACATGTCATTTCATGAGAAAGAAACATCTTTCTTGTACTTGAGTTTTGCTCTTAAAACTGCATTGAGCAACTTTCCCTCACTGAGAAATAAGCTTTTCAGCATCTGTGGCATTGGATTCTCTTCATTTGCTTAGTTGCACTAACACAGCTTTTAGTGCTCTCAGAAGCTCCAAAACAGCGATTCTGAGCATTAAAGGTCTAAAATAACTCTCTCAGCAAAAAAGCTCTAAATCATGAAAATCTGTCTTCTGCTTTGCAAATTACATGTCATTTCATGAAAAAGAAACATTTTTCTTGTACTTGAGTTTTACTCTTCAACTTGCTTTGAGCAACTTTGTCTCACTGAGAAAGAAGCTTTTCAGCTTCTGTGGCCTTGGATTCTCTTCATTTGCTTAGTTGCATTAGCACAGCTTTTAGCGTTCTCAGAAGCTCCAAAACAGTGTTTCTGAGCACTGTAGCTATAACATAACTTTCTAAACAAAAAAGCTCAAACTTGGATTCTCTTCATTTGCTTAGTTGCACTAACACAGCTTTTAGTGCTCTCAGAAGCTCCAAAACAGTGATTCTGAGCATTGAAGGTCTAAAATAACTTTCTCTGCAAAAAAGCTCTAACTCATGAAAATCTGCCTTCTGCATTCCAAATTACATGTCATTTCATGAGAAAGAAACATTTTTCTTGTACTTGAGTTTTGCCTTAAAACTGCATTGAGCAACTTTCTCTCACTGAGAAAGAAGCTTTTCAGTTTCTGTGGCCTTGGATTCTCTTCATCTGCTTAGTTGCACTAACACAGCTTTTAGTGCTCTCAGAAGCTCCAAAACAGTGATTCTGAGCATTGAAGGTCTAAAATAACTTTCTCTGCAAAAAAGCTCTAACTCATGAAAATCTGTCTTATGCTTTGCAAATTACATGTCATTTCATGAAAAAGAAACATTTTTTTTGTACTTGAGTTTTGCCTTAAAATTGCTTTGAGCAACTTTCTCTCACTGAGAAAGAAGCTTTTCAGCTTCTGTGGCCTTGGATTCTCTTCATTTGCTTAGTTGCACTAACACAGCTTTTAGTGCTCTCAGAAGCTCCAAAACAGCGATTCTGAGCATTAAAGGTCTAAAATAACTCTCTCTGCAAAAATGCTCTAAATCATGAAAATCTGTCTTCTGCTTTGCAAATTACATGTCATTTCATGAGAAAGAAACATCTTCCTTGTACTTGAGTTTTGCTCTTAAAATTTCATTGAGCAACTTTCTCTCACTGAGAAAGAAGCTTTTCAGCATCTGTGGCCTTGGATTCTCTTCATTTGCTTAGTTGCACTAACACAGCTTTTAGTGCTCTCAGAAGCTCCAAAACAGCGATTCTGAGCATTAAAGGTCTAAAATAACTCTCTTTGCAAAAATGCTCTAAATCATGAAAATCTGTCTTCTGCTTTGCAAATTACATGTCATTTCATGAAAAAGAAACATTTTTCTTGTACTTGAGTTTTACTCTTCAACTTGCTTTTAGCAACTTTCTCTCACTGAGAAAGAAGCTTTTCAGCTTCTGTGGCCTTGGATTCTCTTCATCTGCTTAGTTGCACTAACACAGCTTTTAGTGCTCTCAGAAGCTCCAAAACAGTGATTCTGAGCATTGAAGGTCTAAAATAACTTTCTCTGCAAAAAAGCTCTAACTCATGAAAATCTGTCTTATGCTTTGCAAATTACATGTCATTTCATGAAAAAGAAACATTTTTTTTGTACTTGAGTTTTGCCTTAAAATTGCTTTGAGCAACTTTCTCTCACTGAGAAAGAAGCTTTTCAGCATCTGTGGCCTTGGATTCTCTTCATTTGCTTAGTTGCACTAACACAGCTTTTAGTGCTCTCAGAAGCTCCAAAACAGTGATTCTGAGCATTGAAGGTCTAAAATAACTTTCTCTGCAAAAAAGCTCTAACTCATGAAAATCTGTCTTCTGCTTTGCAAATTACATGTCATTTCATGAAAAAGAAACATTTTTCTTGTACTTGAGTTTTACTCTTCAACTTGCTTTGAGCAACTTTCTCTCACTGAGAAAGAAGCTTTTCAGCTTCTGTGGCCTTGGATTCTCTTCATTTGCTTAGTTGCATTAGCACAGCTTTTAGCGTTCTCAGAAGCTCCAAAACAGTGTTTCTGAGCACTGTAGCTATAACATAACTTTCTAAACAAAAAAGCTCAAACTTGGATTCTCTTCATTTGCTTAGTTGCACTAACACAGCTTTTAGTGCTCTCAGAAGCTCCAAAACAGTGATTCTGAGCATTGAAGGTCTAAAATAACTTTCTCTGCAAAAAAGCTCTAACTCATGAAAATCTGCCTTCTGCATTCCAAATTACATGTCATTTCATGAGAAAGAAACATTTTTCTTGTACTTGAGTTTTGCCTTAAAACTAAATTGAGCAACTTTCTCTCACTGAGAAAGAAGCTTTTCAGCTTCTGTGGCCTTGGATTCTCTTCATCTGCTTAGTTGCACTAACACAGCTTTTAGTGCTCTCAGAAGCTCCAAAACAGTGATTCTGAGCATTGAAGGTCTAAAATAACTTTCTCTGCAAAAAAGCTCTAACTCATGAAAATCTGTCTTATGCTTTGCAAATTACATGTCATTTCATGAAAAAGAAACATTTTTTTTGTACTTGAGTTTTGCCTTAAAATTGCTTTGAGCAACTTTCTCTCACTGAGAAAGAAGCTTTTCAGCATCTGTGGCCTTGGATTCTCTTCATTTGCTTAGTTGCACTAACACAGCTTTAAGTGCTCTCAGAAGCTCCAAAACAGCGATTCTGAGCATTAAAGGTCTAAAATAACTCTCTCTGCAAAAATGCTCTAAATCATGAAAATCTGTCTTCTGCTTTGCAAATTACATGTCATTTCATGAAAAAGAAACATTTTTCTTGTACTTGAGTTTTACTCTTCAACTTGCTTTTAGCAACTTTCTCTCACTGAGAAAGAATCTTTTCAGCTTCTGTGGCCTTGGATTCTCTTCATTTGCTTAGTTGCACTAACACAGCTTTTAGTGCTCTCAGAAGCTCCAAAACAGCGATTCTGAGCACTGTAGCTATAACATAACTTTCTAAACAAAAAAGCTCTAACTAATGAAAATCTGTCTACTGCATTGCAAATTACATGTCATTTCATGAGAAAGAAACATCTTTCTTGTACTTGAGTTTTGCTCTTAAAATTTCATTGAGCAACTTTCTCTCACTGAGAAAGAAGCTTTTCAGCATCTGTGGCCTTGGATTCTCTTCATTTGCTTAGTTGCATTAGCACAGCTTTTAGCGTTCTCAGAAGCTCCAAAACAGTGTTTCTGAGCACTGTAGCTATAACATAACTTTCTAAACAAAAAAGCTCTAACTAATGAAAATCTGTCTTCTGCATTGCAAATTACATGTCATTTCATGAGAAAGAAACATCTTTCTTGTACTTGAGTTTTGCTTTTAAAATTTCATTGAGCAACTTTCTCTCACTGAGAAAGAAGCTTTTCAGCATCTGTGTTCTTGGATTCTCTTCATTTGCTTAGTTGCACTAACACAGCTTTAAGTGCTCTCAGAAGCTCCAAAACAGCGATTCTGAGCATTAAAGGTCTAAAATAACTCTCTCTGCAAAAATGCTCTAAAACATGAAAATCTGTCTTCTGCTTTGCAAATTACATGTCATTTCATGAAAAAGAAACATTTTTTTTGTACTTGAGTTTTGCCTTAAAATTGCTTTGAGCAACTTTCTCTCACTGAGAAAGAAGCTTTTCAGCTTCTGTGGCCTTGGATTCTCTTCATTTGCTTAGTTGCACTAACACAGCTTTTAGTGCTCTCAGAAGCTCCAAAACAGCGATTCTGAGTATTAAAAGTCTAAAATAACTCTCTCTGCAAAAAAGCTCTAACTCATGAAAATTTGCCTTCTACATTGCAAATTACATGTCATTTCATGAGAAAGAAACATCTTTCTTGTACTTGAGTTTTGCTCTTAAAACTGCATTGAGCAACTTTCCCTCACTGAGAAATAAGCTTTTCAGCATCTGTGGCATTGGATTCTCTTCATTTGCTTAGTTGCACTAACACAGCTTTTAGTGCTCTCAGAAGCTCCAAAACAGCGATTCTGAGCATTAAAGGTCTAAAATAACTCTCTCAGCAAAAAAGCTCTAAATCATGAAAATCTGTCTTCTGCATTGCAAATTACATGTCATTTCATGAGAAAGAAACATCTTTCTTGTACTTGAGTTTTGCTCTTAAAATTTCATTGAGCAACTTTCTCTCACTGAGAAAGAAGCTTTTCAGCATCTGTGGCCTTGGATTCTCTTCATTTGCTTAGTTGCATTAGCACAGCTTTTAGCGTTCTCAGAAGCTCCAAAACAGTGTTTCTGAGCACTGTAGCTATAACATAACTTTCTAAACAAAAAAGCTCTAACTCATGAAAATCTGTCTTCTGCTTTGCAAATTACATGTCATTTCATGAAAAAGAAACATTTTTCTTGTACTTGAGATTTGCCTTAAAACTGCATTGAGCAACTTTCTCTCACTGAGAAAGAAGCTTTTCAGCTTCTGTGGCCTTGGATTCTCTTCATTTGCTTAGTTGCATTAGCACAGCTTTTAGCGTTCTTAGAAGCTCCAAAACAGTGTTTCTGAGCACTGTAGCTATAACATAACTTTCTAAACAAAAAAGCTCTAACTTGGATTCTCTTCATTTGCTTAGTTGCACTAACACAGCTTTTAGTGCTCTCAGAAGCTCCAAAACAGCGATTCTGAGCATTGAAGGTCTAAAATAACTTTCTCTGCAAAAAAGCTCTAACTCATGAAAATCTGTCTTCTGCTTTGCAAATTACATGTAATTTCATTAAAAGGAAACATTTTTCTTGTATTTGAGTTTTACTCTTCAAATTGCTTCGAGCAGCTTTCTCTCACTGAGAAAAAAACTTTTCAGCTTCTGTGGCCTTGGATTCTCTTCATTTGCTTAGTTGCATTAGCACAGCTTTTAGCGTTCTCAGAAGCTCCAAAACAGTGTTTCTGAGCACTGTAGCTATAACATAACTTTCTAAACAAAAAAGCTCTAACTAATGAAAATCTGTCTTCTGCATTGCAAATTACATGTCATTTCATGAGAAAGAAACATCTTTCTTGTACTTGAGTTTTGCTCTTAAAACTGCATTGAGCAACTTTCCCTCACTGAGAAATAAGCTTTTCAGCATCTGTGGCCTTGGATTCTCTTCATTTGCTTAGTTGCACTAACACAGCTTTTAGTGCTCTCAGAAGCTCCAAAACAGCGATTCTGAGTATTAAAGGTCTAAAATAACTCTCTCTGCAAAAAAGCTCTAACTCATGAAAATTTGCCTTTTGCATTGCAAATTACATGTCATTTCATGAGAAAGAAACATCTTTCTTGTACTTGAGTTTTGCTCTTAAAACTGCATTGAGCAACTTTCCCTCACTGAGAAATAAGCTTTTCAGCATCTGTGGCATTGGATTCTCTTCATTTGCTTAGTTGCACTAACACAGCTTTTAGTGCTCTCAGAAGCTCCAAAACAGCGATTCTGAGCATTAAAGGTCTAAAATAACTCTCTCAGCAAAAAAGCTCTAAATCATGAAAATCTGTCTTCTGCTTTGCAAATTACATGTCATTTCATGAAAAAGAAACATTTTTCTTGTACTTGAGTTTTACTCTTCAACTTGCTTTGAGCAACTTTCTCTCACTGAGAAAGAAGCTTTTCAGCTTCTGTGGCCTTGGATTCTCTTCATTTGCTTAGTTGCATTAGCACAGCTTTTAGCGTTCTCAGAAGCTCCAAAACAGTGTTTCTGAGCACTGTAGCTATAACATAACTTTCTAAACAAAAAAGCTCAAACTTGGATTCTCTTCATTTGCTTCGTTGCACTAACACAGCTTTTAGTGCTCTCAGAAGCTCCAAAACAGCGATTCTGAGCATTAAAGGTCTAAAATAACTCTCTCAGCAAAAAAGCTCTAAATCATGAAAATCTGTCTTCTGCTTTGCAAATTACATGTCATTTCATGAAAAAGAAACATTTTTCTTGTACTTGAGTTTTACTCTTCAACTTGCTTTGAGCAACTTTCTCTCACTGAGAAAGAAGCTTTTCAGCTTCTGTGGCCTTGGATTCTCTTCATTTGCTTAGTTGCACTAACACAGCTTTTAGTGCTCTCAGAAGCTCCAAAACAGCGATTCTGAGCACTGTAGCTATAACATAACTTTCTAAACAAAAAAGCTCTAACTAATGAAAATCTGTCTACTGCATTGCAAATTACATGTCATTTCATGAGAAAGAAACATCTTTCTTGTACTTGAGTTTTGCTCTTAAAATTTCATTGAGCAACTTTCTCTCACTGAGAAAGAAGCTTTTCAGCATCTGTGGCCTTGGATTCTCTTCATTTGCTTAGTTGCATTAGCACAGCTTTTAGCGTTCTCAGAAGCTCCAAAACAGTGTTTCTGAGCACTGTAGCTATAACATAACTTTCTAAACAAAAAAGCTCTAACTAATGAAAATCTGTCTTCTGCATTGCAAATTACATGTCATTTCATGAGAAAGAAACATCTTTCTTGTACTTGAGTTTTGCTTTTAAAATTTCATTGAGCAACTTTCTCTCACTGAGAAAGAAGCTTTTCAGCATCTGTGTTCTTGGATTCTCTTCATTTGCTTAGTTGCACTAACACAGCTTTAAGTGCTCTCAGAAGCTCCAAAACAGCGATTCTGAGCATTAAAGGTCTAAAATAACTCTCTCTGCAAAAATGCTCTAAATCATGAAAATCTGTCTTCTGCTTTGCAAATTACATGTCATTTCATGAAAAAGAAACATTTTTTTTGTACTTGAGTTTTGCCTTAAAATTGCTTTGAGCAACTTTCTCTCACTGAGAAAGAAGCTTTTCAGCTTCTGTGGCCTTGGATTCTCTTCATTTGCTTAGTTGCACTAACACAGCTTTTAGTGCTCTCAGAAGCTCCAAAACAGCGATTCTGAGTATTAAAAGTCTAAAATAACTCTCTCTGCAAAAAAGCTCTAACTCATGAAAATTTGCCTTCTACATTGCAAATTACATGTCATTTCATGAGAAAGAAACATCTTTCTTGTACTTGAGTTTTGCTCTTAAAACTGCATTGAGCAACTTTCCCTCACTGAGAAATAAGCTTTTCAGCATCTGTGGCATTGGATTCTCTTCATTTGCTTAGTTGCACTAACACAGCTTTTAGTGCTCTCAGAAGCTCCAAAACAGCGATTCTGAGCATTAAAGGTCTAAAATAACTCTCTCAGCAAAAAAGCTCTAAATCATGAAAATCTGTCTTCTGCATTGCAAATTACATGTCATTTCATGAGAAAGAAACATCTTTCTTGTACTTGAGTTTTGCTCTTAAAATTTAATTGAGCAACTTTCTCTCACTGAGAAAGAAGCTTTTCAGCATCTGTGGCCTTGGATTCTCTTCATTTGCTTAGTTGCATTAGCACAGCTTTTAGCGTTCTCAGAAGCTCCAAAACAGTGTTTCTGAGCACTGTAGCTATAACATAACTTTCTAAACAAAAAAGCTCTAACTAATGAAAATCTGTCTTCTGCATTGCAAATTACATGTCATTTCATGAGAAAGAAACATCTTTCTTGTACTTGAGTTTTACTTTTCAACTTGCTTTGAGCAACTTTCTCTCACTGAGAAAGAAGCTTTTCAGCTTCTGCGGCCTTGGATTCTCTTCATTTGCTTAGTTGCATTAGCACAGCTTTTAGCGTTCTCAGAAGCTCCAAAACAGCGATTCTGAGCATTGAAGGTCTAAAATAACTTTCTCTGCAAAAAAGCTCTAACTCATGAAAATCTGTCTTCTGCTTTGCAAATTACATGTCATTTCATGAAAAAGAAACATTTTTCTTGTACTTGAGATTTGCCTTAAAACTGCATTGAGCAACTTTCTCTCACTGAGAAAGAAGCTTTTCAGCTTCTGTGGCCTTGGATTCTCTTCATTTGCTTAGTTGCATTAGCACAGCTTTTAGCGTTCTTAGAAGCTCCAAAACAGTGTTTCTGAGCACTGTAGCTATAACATAACTTTCTAAACAAAAAAGCTCTAACTAATGAAAATCTGTCTTCTGCATTGCAAATTACATGTCATTTCATGAGAAAGAAACATCTTTCTTGTACTTGAGTTTTGCTCTTAAAACTGCATTGAGCAACTTTCCCTCACTGAGAAATAAGCTTTTAAGCATCTGTGGCCTTGGATTCTCTTCATTTGCTTAGTTGCACTAACACAGCTTTTAGTGCTCTCAGAAGCTCCAAAACAGCGATTCTGCACTGTAAAATTTTACTGTAAATTTACAGGCATTTTCTAACAGTATTATACTGTATTTTTATAAAACAGTAAAATGCTGTATATTTTACAGAATGTCTGTAAATATACAGCAGTTTTCTGTTTTCAGCCCGCTAAATTTGTAATACAGTATCATGCTGTAAATGCATTGCATTGTGGGATAGATTTATTTTGCGCGCTCAATTCAAATGTGATGTGATGTGAACAGTGTACTACAGGCAAACTAGGTTCGTCAGCGGGATTTAATTGAACAGAATAATTATTGGCGTTATTAAGATAAGCCAGTGGTTTGTGAATCTGCGAGTAGTTTTTAAACTTTGTGAGCTTCGTTTCGTGTTTCAAGCGTTAGCTGCCTGTGACGCAGCAAACAATGGATGACGCTGCCTGAGCAGACGCGAAAATAATCTGTCACCTGAATCATCAAAACTGTGCCTGAGATGATGATAAATGGATTTTGGAGCATGAGAAGATGGATTATTGTTCGTCTGAGTATCGATACGGTAAGATTTTTTCGTTCACATTTCTACATTGTTTCCACGAATGGTTTGATTTTGGGAACGTTAAACTTTTGCTAATTTAAATAACGAGTAAACAATTCTCACCTCTTTACCAAGTAACTTTGATACTTCATATAATACGGCAACATTGGCCATGTCATTCTGTTACAGCCCATAACCAAGTTATATCTAGCTCGCTAAATTATATCTAAGTTAGCTCGTTAAGACACACATAACGCATTCACATGACCTGCAACTGATTTTATTTATTATTTTTTTTTTTTCCTTTGTTTGTTTCAGGCTGAACAATGTGATCCGGTGCTAATGTAAGTGCTTCACAAGTATTACATTTGTAGTCCATGTTAAAAAATGTCAGTTCTATGATCGTGCTTTTTAATTTGTTATAATTTTGGCAGCACATGAAAATCCATAGTCATGTTCCTAATGCTTATTTCAAATGTAGTAGGCCTGTTCCTGATTGCTTCCATGTCTTCCATGGTCCTACAGCTGCTCCCACACTTGCAGAAATTAGATGGTTTTACCCTTCAAGCAGGTGTAAGTAGAGATTACTCAACATTTATTTGCAACATGTTTTATGTGTTGGTTCTGTTAGTGATGGTTGTATGTCTTTTTAAAAATTGTTTCAGGTATTCATCACTCCATCTGATGTCCAGCAGTCTCTACTTTTGCCAGAGAACACAACTTATAATTATTGGTATGTAAACAGTAAAGGTTTAGTACACCCTAAAATTAACATTAAGTCATCATTTACGCTATGGAAGCATATGGGTAGCAAAATTCAATTTGAAATAATTTCAAATTCAATTTGTGATATGCAAACTGGCAATGCATGTAAAATGGCAATGCATTTCTGTGATTTAATGTACATTTTCCCAAACATATGTGCAAAATGAAAATGAAAATTCAATTATATAATTTACATTTGCCATTTTCTACAATAGTTTTAATATGCAAATTAAAAACATATTTTAACGCTTTATAAGTTGCAAAATGAAAATGTATTACCCAAATTGATTAGATATGTTTAACATGTCCAAGCAAAAACTGTAGCAAAATTTTCATTTAAATGCTGTTTTTCCTAAATGCATTTAGACTTAGGGGTAGGACACTTGGGATTGCATTTTCATCATAATACCGCATGATAATTGTAGCAAAATGCAGTGAGAATTTCAGTATGCATTCTGAGCCAAAGCTGCAGCAAAAGGGTAGCAAAATGGTGATTTAAATGTCTTTCATTTTTCTTAAATGCATTGACACATGTAAGACATTTCAATTGCATTATCATTTAATACCCCATGATGAATATAAAGTCAATGTGGATTTGAAAATGCATTCGAAATGCATTTGAAAATGCAACACACCCCCGACTTGTCAGTCTTTAGGCTACATCAAGGCGGGGCTCGGCAACAGGATGCACAATAGGTCAATATTCATCGTTAACCAAACGCTTTCCACACTGACTTAAACTATATTCATCATGGAGTATTTAATGAAAATGCAAAATGGTGATTTAAATGTCTTTTATTTTTCTTAAATGCATTGACACTTACATATAAGACTTATATGTAAGTGTCAATGCATTTAAGAAAAATAAAAGACATTTAAATCACCATTTTGCTATCCTTCTGCTGCACCTCAGCATGCTCAGAATGCATACTGAAACTCTCACTGCATTGTGCTGCAATTATCATGCGGTATTATGATGAAAATGCAATCCCAAGTGTCCTACCCAGAAGTCTAAATGCATTTAGGAAAAACAGCATTTAAATGATCATTTTGCTACAGTTTTTGCTTGGACATGTTAGACCTATCTAATCAATTTGGGTAATACATTTTCATTTCGCAACTTATAAAGCGTTAAAATATGTTTTTAATTTATATATTAAAACTAGTGTAGGAAATGGCAAATGTAAATTACATAATGAAATTTTCATTTTCATTTTGCACTAAATATTGCACATATGTATGGGAAAATGTAAATTTAAATACAGAAAAACATTGCCATGTTGCATATTACATTTCAAACTGAATTTTGCTACCCATATGCTTCCATATTACTCAACCTGGCGTTGTTCTAATGCCGTATGACGTTCTTTGTTTTTCGGAACCACTAAAGGAGAATAAATAAAATATAAAAAAAGCCTGCTCACGCTTGTCCATATAATGGCAGTGATAGTGACCAGCATCAAGACACGTGACACATTTCATATATTCCAAGTGTTCTGGGGGAATACGATATGGTTTGGTGAAAAACAAACCGTAATTTTGATATATTGTTTAATGAAATTCCTGACACTGACGTTGGTCTTTTGCGCTCGACTGTGCATTCATGAGATCCTATTATTATGCAGTTTACATCTATAGTTGTGGCCAAAAGTATTGGCAGTGACAAATTTTGTGTTTTGCAAAATTTGCTGCTTAAGCTGTTGTGGTGTTCATTCACATAATTTCTACAAGCATTGGCAGTGACATAATCTAGAAACAATGTGAATGAACACCACAACAGCTTAAGTAGTAAACAGCAAATTTTGCAAAACACAAAATCTATGTCACTGCCAATACTTTTGGCCACGACTGAACAAAAGCATGCAAGTTGTGAGCAATAAAGATTAATTAGAAAGAGACATTAAATACAATACAAGTACTTACTTTTCTGAGGTGATTATATCTGTTGTGTTCATCTCAAGAAGTTATCACTCAAGAAGTCAGTCTGTCATCTGACAACCAAAGTTCCAGTCTGGATATACTCCATGAAGACAGTACACAGATATTTTTGGGGAGATTTCAAGGAGATAGATTACATGTTGCCGTTTTATTAATCTTGATTTCTTTTGAGTGCTTTTTATGGGTGAATCGAAGTGAACTGTGGTGCTAATAGAATGTCATGGACACAGTCTTGCACAGAAGACCAACAGCCAAGGTCAGGATTTTCATTAAATATGTTAAATTTCCATTTGTTTTCAACAAATCCTATCATATACCACCAGAAAACTTGGAATATATGACCGGTGTTGCATGGGATCATTCTGTGATAATTTTGCATAGTTTTTCAAAGCTTGATGCTGGTTGCTATTCACTGCTGTGGTATGGACGATTGCGTGTGGTATAATGGTATAATGGCATAATGCATTAGAACAACGCCAGGTGAGTAAATGATGTGATTTTCATTTTTGATAAGCTATCCTTAGGATGTTCATCTCTGTCTCTCAGCTCAATGGAGTCTGCAAAATATTATCAATGATCAAATTCATTTAAGATCAATTTCAAGAAAAGAGTACTGCACCCTACAGATGAACACTACCCAAAAAATGCTGCTTTGACAAAAGAAATGAAATGGTGAACCCTGTAAATGGGATTTCCCTGCACAAATTTCAGAGTTAGTTTAATAGTTATGTTGAACTATGTATAGACAACTAAACAGAACCACAATGTAACCCACAATAGTTTATTTGAAGTATTTTCTTTTTTTTTTTTTTTTTTTTTTTCCAGGTCCATCTCTAAGCAACCAGCGGTAGATGTTGAGCTGCTCAACATTGTCTCTGGCCTTGTAGTGCTGTTTGTATTATTGTATGATTTCAACCTCCAGTATCAGGAAGAGGTGGCATGCACCCCTACGATTGAGGTTAGACATTAGCATATTTGCCATTGATATATATGATAGTGAATTGTCACTAACTTGTCTTGACGGTATTTGTAAAGTACTTAAGTATTTTTTCACAAACATTTTATAAGTTTGATTATAGAGCTGAATGATATATTGCCTATTTAACATGTAGTCATGTAATCACATCGCAAGTGTTGCAATTTACTGTGCTATTTATATATATATATATATATATATATATATATATATACATATACATAATGTTCACTTGTTTTTTTTTTCTTTTCAGCCTTTTAGACGCTTTCTCAACATCAACCCTGAATGTGCATCAAAAACCAAGAAAGGAAAAGTGACTTAAAAGAAGACTAGACCTGTGTACAAGAAGAGCAGTACTGTAAACCCACAGGTTTCCTCTCTTCTGAAAAACCTTTCCATTCTTTAAAAGTAAATAAGATTACTGCATTTTGAATTACTTGCTAATTGTTAATTGCATTTTACATGTTTTATTATATATATATATATATATATATATATATATATATATATATATATATAAACTAAATCTGGAATTTCATCCAATATGTTCATATAAGGCAATGTTCTAGTCTTTTCTTCTAAATAAATAAATGTTTTAAAACTCAGAGAATGTTGTTTTCTCTTTTTTGTTGTGACTGTTATGAAAAGGTATAATATTTTTAATTTTGTAAATCTAAGAGTACTGAAAGAAAAGCAGGAATTACAGTATTCCCTGTAAAAAAACACAGTCCAATACTGTAAAAAATAAGTTATATAACAGAATAATACTGTATTTGGTAAATACAGTACAGAACTGTAAATGATGTATACAGTAGTAGTCCTGTAAAAATACAGAATGTGGCTGGCAACCCAGCTGCCAGTATTTTACTGTAAATTTACAACGAAAAGTTTTACAGTGTGAGTATTAAAGGTCTAAAATAACTCTCTCTGCAAAAAAGCTCTAACTCATGAAAATTTGCCTTTTGCATTGCAAATTACATGTCATTTCATGAGAAAGAAACATCTTTCTTGTACTTGAGTTTTGCTCTTAAAACTGCATTGAGCAACTTTCCCTCACTGAGAAATAAGCTTTTCAGCATCTGTGGCATTGGATTCTATTCATTTGCTTAGTTGCACTAACACAGCTTTTAGTGCTCTCAGAAGCTCCAAAACAGCGATTCTGAGCATTAAAGGTCTAAAATAACTCTCTCAGCAAAAAAGCTCTAAATCATGAAAATCTGTCTTCTGCTTTGCAAATTACATGTCATTTCATGAAAAAGAAACATTTTTCTTGTACTTGAGTTTTACTCTTCAACTTGCTTTGAGCAACTTTCTCTCACTGAGAAAGAAGCTTTTCAGCTTCTGTGGCCTTGGATTCTCTTCATTTGCTTAGTTGCATTAGCACAGCTTTTAGCGTTCTCAGAAGCTCCAAAACAGTGTTTCTGAGCACTGTAGCTATAACATAACTTTCTAAACAAAAAAGCTCAAACTTGGATTCTCTTCATTTGCTTCGTTGCACTAACACAGCTTTTAGTGCTCTCAGAAGCTCCAAAACAGCGATTCTGAGCACTGTAGCTATAACATAACTTTCTAAACAAAAAAGCTCTAACTAATGAAAATCTGTCTACTGCATTGCAAATTACATGTCATTTCATGAGAAAGAAACATCTTTCTTGTACTTGAGTTTTGCTCTTAAAATTTCATTGAGCAACTTTCTCTCACTGAGAAAGAAGCTTTTTCAACTAAGCAAAAATCTGTGGCCTTGGATTCTCTTCATTTGCTTAGTTGCACTAACACAGCTTTTAGTGCTCTCAGAAGCTCCAAAACAGAGATTCTGAGCATTGAAGGTCTAAAATAACTTTCTCTGCAAAAAAGCTCTAACTCATGAAAATCTGCCTTCTGCATTCCAAATTACATGTCATTTCATGAGAAAGAAACATTTTTCTTGTACTTGAGTTTTGCCTTAAAACTGCATTGAGCAACTTTCTCTCACTGAGAAAGAAGCTTTTCAGCTTCTGTGGCCTTGGATTCTCTTCATTTGCTTAGTTGCATTAGCACAGCTTTTAGCGTTCTCAGAAGCTCCAAAACAGTGTTTCTGAGCACTGTAGCTATAACATAACTTTCTAAACAAAAAAGCTCTAACTCATGAAAATCTGTCTTCTGCTTTGCAAATTACATGTCATTTCATGAAAAAGAAACATTTTTCTTTGTAAGGGTTTTATACATAAATATAATTTAATTTAGCTCAAAGGGAATCATTAATGATTTTATAGGGAATTTGAACAGAATCACTGTTTTGCGGCTGATCACTGAGCGATTCACTGAACGAGCCGTATAACATTAATTCTGCACTGGATATTAAAATCCAAAATATAGTGAAAACACTATTAATAAGCACAGTAACAAAATCGGCAGATTAAGACATTAACTTGTAAGCACAAAACACAAGATACTTCTCTTTAAAATATAAATAAGACTTTATTTATATAAACCTAAGACATAAGCTAATCTAACATGAACACACGCATTCACACATTCACACGTTACAGAAAGAGAGAAAGGATGAGTTTAGAGAATGAGAATGTGAAATCCCAAGTTTACAGCAATATGTGCTATTGCATAGACCTGAACAACCATCAATCAATTAATTACCCTCGCGTTGAGTTTCTCAATGAGGCTAAAATTTATATTAAATGCACCAGCCAGAATCTGGAGTTGTTTTACTTGCGTTGCCTTGTGTTACAGGGATTCCCTTTTGTCTTCGTCGTCCTTGCAGGAAAGGGGTTTTCCCGAGTTGGTGATTGGCTGGAAGTTCAGTAGTCTTTGAAGTGATGTCTTGGGCCTTGGTTGAGGATGGTTTTGGAGTCCGTTTCTGGTTGAAGTTTGAAGCGGGTGCAGTCGCTGGACTTTGCGGCAAACTTAACTTTTGAACACGAGACTCAACGGAAAGAAAAGAAACTAAAGTAAAAGAATAAAATGAGTAATGAGACTAGGTGGTTTTTCTTCTCATCGTGGTGTTAAGTAGCAACTGGCCTGTAGGCCAGAGCACGCTCAAAGAGCGCTAAAACAGCGTCAAAACGCTGTGGCGAGAAGAAGGGAAGAGAAGAGAGAGAGAGACAAAAGAGAGAGATTTGATGGTGTCCTGAGTTCTTAAACTCGGCTTTGGGACACATCCCATTTGGTGTTTTGACCAATTAGATAGGCTATTGTCTTAGCTAGGGTTGTTCCTTCCATCATAAATCAGCCTGTTATCAGTCACATGGTCTGAATTTTACACACTCTTGCAAAGTATACTTTTGGATATGATTTCTATAACCAGAATATGATACATTTGACACAGAATTAATTGAAAGAAACATTTCAAGCTAGAAATGTCAAACTCATACATACCAAACACGACTAACCTTAAAGTCATTCAATAGTTATTAGAAAGACATACATAATATGTGCTTAAAACATGATAGTCTAATATGTGATTACATACATAATATAGTGTTATGCCTAGCATTGTCCTTTTAGGATGGTTTTATGTGCATATGAAGAAGAAAGTCTCTGTGTACCAAAAAGAAGTGTTCTTTGGCCAGAGGAATTTCAGTCTGGTTCTTTGTCTTGTATGTGTGGGGGAGAAGTCAATCTGAAGAAGCTTGTGATTTCTCTTGTGGAACGCCATGTGATGGCCATCTCTTTGACCATTAATCTTGACTATTTACCCCAAATTTGATGATCTCCTTCCTGCGTAGAACACTTATCAATAAGTGTTCTTTTGTCTTAATGTTGCGAGCTGTTCTGTGAAAGAGGCTTGTTAGTTAGGCTTGCTCCAGAAGTCAGAGATAGGAATCTTTACGATGTTGTCCTGGAATTTCAGCTCCTCATGTTTCGATGCTCCGATCGAATCTTAGTTTTGTCTGACTCGTTCTGACGCTACATACCCCCCTTGATTGGCGATGTGTCGAGTTGGAGACATCGGCAAGCACTGGATAAACAGAGGCAGAAGAAGCAGACACAAAAACAGCAAACAACAAGACAACACCTCCATGACAGTTACTGTACTGGTGCAGGGCATCAGGTTATTCGGGTACAGGCGGCTATATTCAATTGGTCAATCTAGTTTGGTAAACTGAATAGTTTTAGTTCAATTTTGGAAATTGTTGTTCTAATTTAGTTTAGTACGTTGATTCTTCGATCAAATTTTGTGATTAGATTTGTTTGTTTCTTCTAAGTTGTCTCAACTTAAGAATGTTCACCTTTAGTTTCTAGTGACATCATTTGTGGTAAAATGAATTGACCTATCGTGCGTGGAGCTCTCTGGCTTCCATTCGGTTTCGAGTGGTTTGCGGATATTAGGTGTGGTGAGTCAATCCTAATATCAGACCTTTGACCCTTGCAGGGTGTCTAGGTTTTTCACCTACTAAAGAAAGAGGGGAAGGAAAGGATAGGTAAAAGAAGAACAAAACAAACAAAGCTACTGTGGGTTTTCCTAGCATGTTTTGCAACTACTGTTGGGCTAGGATGTCGTGCAGCTAGGGAGTCATGTACCTTAACTTAGTGTCAGGTTTTCTAACTATGGTGAGGATAGCTGCATGTTTCTTCATGGTGGTGTATGTAACTATGTTACGCTACAATTTGGATATTCTACTTGTGGGAAGAATATGTTTGTTACATGTGTTATCAGTAGATGTGGTTACCTCGGGATGTAGGTAATGTTGTGTGTGTTACTGGTGTAGTGTAGGTGTGGTCAGATCTGTTTCAGTCTGTGTTGTCTCCCCCCCTTTTCGGATATGTCAGTGGAGACGGGCTCTCTGCATCCTTGGCTTGGATGAGGGCGTGTCCATGATCTAATGGGGGTCAGTCCAGAAAGGCAGGAAGTTCTTTAGCAGGCAGTCAGAGGTAGTTTGGCATGGCTGTGCGAAGCTGGGATGCAAACTTCGTCTCCTATGTTGCATTCCTCTTGTGCTGCCTTCTGGATGTGGCAGACTTTCTGACCTTCTGTGCTTTGGTGGTTGCTGTTGCACAGACAGGAATGTGGTTCTTGGAGTTGGAGTTCATTTACGAGTTTGTTAGTGAGTGATGGGTGACTGAGGTGACGTTCTCTGGTACCTCAGTTTTCATCAATAGTTGGCCGTGAGAGAATTGCTCGTTCGGGGTGGTTGTTGAACAGGTGCTTGTCATCTCTGATATGGTGGTGTACCATGTGATCACCGGCCTTCCATTCCGTCGCTGGTCACAGCGAGCATGACTCAATTTTGTAGTCATCCGTGTTCAGCTTATCTTGAAGGAGCTCTTTCAGTTGTCTCATGACTTGTTCCATGTCTTCTGACGGTAAGCTGTCTTGTTCTTGTGCGTACTCAGCACTGTGCATGTCTGAGTGGTGCTGAGGTGGGTTTCGTTGTCGCTTACCCACACGAGTTGCTTTTGGATGAGTCAGGCGATTACCTTTGGATGTCTGATCTTTTGGGTTTCTTGAGAAGCGTGGCTTGTCCCATGGATTTTTCCAGCGGTTGGGCTGATAGCTGTCGTGGACATGGGGGTCACGTTCTCCGTGCTCTTGATGGAGGACTCTGGTGTTGTGATGCAACTGGGTGTCGTCCAGTGCAAGGTTAGAGTCTTTAGTGACAGAGTTCAAGAGTGTGGAGGTTTTGTTACCTTTCTTTGAGGCCATCTTCTGCTTGCTGTAGGCCTTCTGTGTTAGGTCACGCAACTGTTGGATGGTCATGGAGCGTGGACAGGCCATGACGCCTAGATGGTGACTGACTCCAGGGTGCAGATTTCTTAGGAAGAGGCTTTTGAAGTTCACATCCTCTTCAAGGTCAGGTTCGTTGTGTGCACCAAAGTAAGCTTGTCGGAGTCGGTTGTAGTAAGCTTGTGGAGTCTCTTGTCGACCTTGTTTGGTTTCCAAGGCAGTTAACAGTCCATGTTCTGACTCTGGATCTGTAAATTCTTTAATCAGGACCTCACAAAGTAGCTGGTAGTCTAACTTTGTTCGACTGGGCTGTCGATCTAGGAAGTTTCGTACCTCAGGACTGGACGTTGCTCTAAGGAGGTACAACCTGTCTCTGTCAGTCACATGAGGTCTCATTTCTAGATAGAAGTTGATATCTTGCAGATGAGCCTCGATGGTGTGGCCCTCTGTGGAGTTCGGGTTGAACTTGCTTATGTTTTTAGACAGCTTGTCAAGGTCTTTGACGGTCATCCCAAGTGCAGCTCCAGGGTCTGCTTGGATGGGAGGTTTTCTTTCGTTGGCAGGAAAGAGTTCTGTGGCGAAGGCAGATGAGGTTTTGGGTTGTGGCCCTTCGCTTCTTTCGTTGCATGCCAGTTCTTGGACGTAGGACTCAGCTCTGCTCAGCAGTGGTGAGGCTGAGAGAGGTTTCTCTTGCCTTGGCTCTTGTTTCTGCTCATAAGCATGTTTGAGTTCTTTTCTGACCATATAGAGCTCATAGTTGGTATCGTCTAGTTGTTGGGTCAGATTGTCCATTTCAGTTCTGTACCTTCCAAGGTTGTCTTTCAAGGAACTGGTTTCGGCGTTCTTGTTGCTGATGTCATTCTTAGCTTTCTCTAGTAGCTGTTCGGCATACTGGAGCCTGTTTACCAGGTCTTTCTGGGCAGCTTTTGCATGTTGTTGGTCAAGCTGAGCTGCTTTCAGGGCTGCTTGAAGCTCCTTAACTTGTTCCGTTGTTTCCTGCTCCCTCTCGTTGGGTGCTTTGAGTTGATCTTGAACTTTCACTTCCAGCTTGTCTATGCGGCGTTGAGCACATGTCAGCTCCTCTTGAAGATGGGTGATGTGCTTGTCGCTCAGTTTCAGCTGGGTCGTGAAGGCATAGCTTAGGGAGCTGGTGATTTTGACTAGCTCCTCGTGGTTGGTGTTCTGGCTCGAATCTTGTGTCAGGAATCTTCTCAGAATTAGGATTATTATTAAAAATAATAACAGTTCAAGGGTCTTGGGGGTGAGGCTGTCTGTCGTGCCTCTCAGCCAAGTGTTCCCATCTTCCCCTTGGGCAAAGGGGGCTGCAGTCTGCGGCATGTTAGCACGCTGGGGAGAAGAGAGACTGACACAGATCTGTGTGGAGTAGAAGCCTATGTGTGGTGGGACAACTAAGTGTTGTGTCAGTGATTTTGAACCACTAGTGTAATGTGGTGATGACTGTGTTGGTCTCAGGGTATCTAGGTAGACTAGAGATGTGAAGACTTCATCACTTCTAATGAGAAAGAGGGAAAAGAGAGAAAAAAGGTGAAAAACAAATTCAATTAAAGAAACAATTTCCTTTTTTTTTTTTTTTAAATGAGGAAATTTTTTTTTTTTCTCAATTAAATGTTATCAACGAGGCAAACAATATTATTAAATCTCTGTCTTAGACAAATGAATATAATAATAATTCTGATATCTCTTTCTTAGTCTGACAGGATTGACAACATACACCTTACAGTTGGACCGCTCACCAGGGAGGCTGCAAAGGCAACGGTTGCCCAAAACTTATCTCTATTAAATCGATCTCAACGTTGGATGAGATGTTAAAATTTGGATTGCGTTTTCAAATGTGGGGAGGCTAGGAAGAACGAAAGAGTGTTTGATTACAATCAAATTCGTAAGGATGATTCTCCTTTTGACAGGATTGTGTATTTCATTCACTTAGAATTGATTGATGGTTCTTACAGGTCCCTACAAATGTGAAAAGTGAAGAGTGAAGAAAGTAGGAGAGGACAGGAGAGAGACAGTAGATTAAGTGGATCGGGTCCACTAGCACACTGTTATACCCAACATCGAGTAGAGCGTTATTTTCAGTTGCTGCACAACTAATAACAAATAAATAAATTTTGGGTGAAAGAGATTTGTCTCTCTAATTTATTTGTACTCGTAGTGAGGGATAACAATGACTCCTATTAAGGCTCGGGTGTGTCGTCCCCAAGCTAGGATACACAGAGGAAAGAGAATGGTAAGACAAAGGAAACTTGAAAAGTAATAAATGGGTAAAATAAGCAAAAATGGAATTAAATAAAGGAGGAAATAAGTCTTTAGTTTTAGTAACTAAAAATAGTGGCTAAGTGTATAACCAAAACAGGAAGAAAGAGGGGTAAAACGCACTAAAATAATGAGTAAGTAGTCTGAATAGAATCTATTGAGATGGGTAATAAATCAATTAGGTAGAATAAGTTTACTTAAACCTTCAAAGTTCAAGACTTATTTGTACCTAAAATGATTAGGCCCAAAAAAGAATACTAGAAGTAATGATCATATGAAATGATCTGAGGGGGAAATTTTGAATGATTCCAAATAAATTTAATGTTTTAATTAAATTTTGAATTTGGCACAATTAATAATTGTGAACTAGTAGTATTTCCCTTTCTAGTAAAATGCAAATAAGTGGTAAGAAGTGAAAAATTAGAGAAATAAGAAAGAGAAAGACCAACAAGTGTATTAGTTTAGATGTTTAAAGGGTTAAACCACTTTAGCTTTTCAAACACACACACTGTATTCAACCACTGGATGCTAATGCTAACTTCTAACCTTTGAGGCTAATGGCTTTAACATAGGCTTCAATGTAAACACAACCGTTCCGTTAGCTTAGCAACAGTATAGAGTTTGTTTACAATAGCATCAATGTGCTGCGCGTGCGCAGTTCAGAGTTGCTCCGGAAGTAGGTTAAGACTTCCGTGTCATGCAAGTAACTGTGGCAACTAAAACAAACTCTAGTGGACTAGATTACAATTACAGTTAATGCAGTTACAGTTAGGCATGTTACATGAAATGTCGGCGCATTTCAACACTGTACAAATAACAACACCGCTTTTAGTTGGTTCTGCGATGTGGCGCTTAAACTCTCAGTTCGTTCAGAGTTTACTTTAAACTTTATTCAAATCGCCGCTTCGTACTGCAGTTGAGGAAAACAGTGATCGGATCATAAAAGCCCGTGCCAGTTTCTCTGGACACGTACACACAACAGGTTTTCTTCGCTGTTGGCACAAAGTTAACTTTAACTTTATCAAGCTTATATCATAGCTGATCTGACAATGGAACACGCACTGAAAATCAAACTATGAATAATAAAGCTTTGATCAGATAGAATTGAGGAACACGCTCAAAACTATTCTTTATCCACCGATTTATTTACCTTTTAACTATTGCAGTTTAGCTCCGTTCAGCTAACAGTGACTGAGATTCAGGAGTATAACTATTGAATGACCTGGAACACGCAGGACATCAATTCAGCTATAAAACAAGGCATTACAGAAAAGAGGAACACGCTCAATTTCAACCTTATTGTATGATCTCAGATAACTTTAAGTTCACTTACTGCAGTTTAACAATGAAGAGGCAGACTGGAGTTACAGCCTTCTCTGCGTTCATTCATTCAAGCAGGCGCGCGCTGCTGACGTCACACACACACACACACGCTAGTCTCGCTCAGAAGCGTCTCATCTTTCATCCACAGCAATGGAAAAGATTAAATAACTTGGTTTATACTCACAATTTAGATTAATCTGCCCGCATTCTCCACCAATAAATATGTAAGGGTTTTATACATAAATATAATTTAATTTAGCTCAAAGGGAATCATTAATGATTTTATAGGGAATTTGAACAGAATCACTGTTTTGCGGCTGATCACTGAGCGATTCACTGAACGAGCCGTATAACATTAATTCTGCACTGGATATTAAAATCCAAAATATAGTGAAAACACTATTAATAAGCACAGTAACAAAATCGGCAGATTAAGACATTAACTTGTAAGCACAAAACACAAGATACTTCTCTTTAAAATATAAATAAGACTTTATTTATATAAACCTAAGACATAAGCTAATCTAACATGAACACACGCATTCACACATTCACACGTTACAGAAAGAGAGAAAGGATGAGTTTAGAGAATGAGAATGTGAAATCCCAAGTTTACAGCAATATGTGCTATTGCATAGACCTGAACAACCATCAATCAATTAATTACCCTCGCGTTGAGTTTCTCAATGAGGCTAAAATTTATATTAAATGCACCAGCCAGAATCTGGAGTTGTTTTACTTGCGTTGCCTTGTGTTACAGGGATTCCCTTTTGTCTTCGTCGTCCTTGCAGGAAAGGGGTTTTCCCGAGTTGGTGATTGGCTGGAAGTTCAGTAGTCTTTGAAGTGATGTCTTGGGCCTTGGTTGAGGATGGTTTTGGAGTCCGTTTCTGGTTGAAGTTTGAAGCGGGTGCAGTCGCTGGACTTTGCGGCAAACTTAACTTTTGAACACGAGACTCAACGGAAAGAAAAGAAACTAAAGTAAAAGAATAAAATGAGTAATGAGACTAGGTGGTTTTTCTTCTCATCGTGGTGTTAAGTAGCAACTGGCCTGTAGGCCAGAGCACGCTCAAAGAGCGCTAAAACAGCGTCAAAACGCTGTGGCGAGAAGAAGGGAAGAGAAGAGAGAGAGAGACAAAAGAGAGAGATTTGATGGTGTCCTGAGTTCTTAAACTCGGCTTTGGGACACATCCCATTTGGTGTTTTGACCAATTAGATAGGCTATTGTCTTAGCTAGGGTTGTTCCTTCCATCATAAATCAGCCTGTTATCAGTCACATGGTCTGAATTTTACACACTCTTGCAAAGTATACTTTTGGATATGATTTCTATAACCAGAATATGATACATTTGACACAGAATTAATTGAAAGAAACATTTCAAGCTAGAAATGTCAAACTCATACATACCAAACACGACTAACCTTAAAGTCATTCAATAGTTATTAGAAAGACATACATAATATGTGCTTAAAACATGATAGTCTAATATGTGATTACATACATAATATAGTGTTATGCCTAGCATTGTCCTTTTAGGATGGTTTTATGTGCATATGAAGAAGAAAGTCTCTGTGTACCAAAAAGAAGTGTTCTTTGGCCAGAGGAATTTCAGTCTGGTTCTTTGTCTTGTATGTGTGGGGGAGAAGTCAATCTGAAGAAGCTTGTGATTTCTCTTGTGGAACGCCATGTGATGGCCATCTCTTTGACCATTAATCTTGACTATTTACCCCAAATTTGATGATCTCCTTCCTGCGTAGAACACTTATCAATAAGTGTTCTTTTGTCTTAATGTTGCGAGCTGTTCTGTGAAAGAGGCTTGTTAGTTAGGCTTGCTCCAGAAGTCAGAGATAGGAATCTTTACGATGTTGTCCTGGAATTTCAGCTCCTCATGTTTCGATGCTCCGATCGAATCTTAGTTTTGTCTGACTCGTTCTGACGCTACATCTTGTACTTGAGTTTTACTCTTCAACTTGCTTTGAGCAACTTTCTCTCACTGAGAAAGAAGCTTTTCAGCTTCTGTGGCCTTGGATTCTCTTCATTTGCTTAGTTGCACTAACACAGCTTTTAGTGCTCTCAGAAGCTCCAAAACAGTGATTCTGAGCATTGAAGGTCTAAAATAACTTTCTCTGCAAAAAAGCTCTAACTCATGAAAATCTGTCTTCTGCTTTGCAAATTACATGTCATTTCATGAAAAAGAAACATTTTTCTTGTACTTGAGATTTGCCTTAAAACTGCATTGAGCAACTTTCTCTCACTGAGAAAGAAGCTTTTCAGCTTCTGTGGCCTTGGATTCTCTTCATTTGCTTAGTTGCATTAGCACAGCTTTTAGCGTTCTCAGAAGCTCCAAAACAGTGTTTCTGAGCACTGTAGCTATAACATAACTTTCTAAACAAAAAAGCTCTAACTAATGAAAATCTGTCTTCTGCTTTGCAAATTACATGTCATTTCATGAAAAAGAAACATTTTTCTTGTACTTGAGATTTGCCTTAAAACTGCATTGAGCAACTTTCTCTCACTGAGAAAGAAGCTTTTCAGCTTCTGTGGCCTTGGATTCTCTTCATTTGCTTAGTTGCATTAGCACAGCTTTTAGCGTTCTCAGAAGCTCCAAAACAGTGTTTCTGAGCACTGTAGCTATAACAACTTTCTAAACAAAAAAGCTCTAACTCATGAAAATCTGTCTTCTGCTTTGCAAGTTACATGTCATTTCATGAGAAAGAAACATCTTTCTTGTACTTGAGTTTTACTCTTCAACTTGCTTTGAGCAACTTTCTCTCACTGAGAAAGAAGCTTTTCAGCTTCTGTGGCCTTGGATTCTCTTCATTTGCTTAGTTGCATTAGCACAGCTTTTAGCGTTGTCAGAAGCTCCAAAACAGTGTTTCTGAGCACTGTAGCTATAACATAACTTTCTAAACAAAAAAGCTCAAACTTGGATTCTCTTCATTTGCTTAGTTGCACTAACACAGCTTTTAGTGCTCTCAGAAGCTCCAAAACAGAGATTCTGAGCATTGAAGGTCTAAAATAACTTTCTCTGCAAAAAAGCTCTAACTCATGAAAATCTGCCTTCTGCATTCCAAATTACATGTCATTTCATGAGAAAGAAACATTTTTCTTGTACTTGAGTTTTGCCTTAAAACTGCATTGAGCAACTTTCTCTCACTGAGAAAGAAGCTTTTCAGCTTCTGTGGCCTTGGATTCTCTTCATTTGCTTAGTTGCATTAGCACAGCTTTTAGCGTTCTCAGAAGCTCCAAAACAGTGTTTCTGAGCACTGTAGCTATAACATAACTTTCTAAACAAAAAAGCTCTAACTCATGAAAATCTGTCTTCTGCTTTGCAAATTACATGTCATTTCATGAAAAAGAAACATTTTTCTTGTACTTGAGTTTTACTCTTCAACTTGCTTTGAGCAACTTTCTCTCACTGAGAAAGAAGCTTTTCAGCTTCTGTGGCCTTGGATTCTCTTCATCTGCTTAGTTGCACTAACACAGCTTTTAGTGCTCTCAGAAGCTCCAAAACAGTGATTCTGAGCATTGAAGGTCTAAAATAACTTTCTCTGCAAAAAAGCTCTAACTCATGAAAATCTGTCTTATGCTTTGCAAATTACATGTCATTTCATGAAAAAGAAACATTTTTTTTGTACTTGAGTTATGCCTTAAAATTGCTTTGAGCAACTTTCTCTCACTGAGAAAGAAGCTTTTCAGCATCTGTGGCCTTGGATTCTCTTCATTTGCTTAGTTGCACTAACACAGCTTTAAGTGCTCTCAGAAGCTCCAAAACAGCGATTCTGAGCATTAAAGGTCTAAAATAACTCTCTCTGCAAAAATGCTCTAAATCATGAAAATCTGTCTTCTGCTTTGCAAATTACATGTCATTTCATGAAAAAGAAACATTTTTCTTGTACTTGAGTTTTACTCTTCAACTTGCTTTTAGCAACTTTCTCTCACTGAGAAAGAAGCTTTTCAGCTTCTGTGGCCTTGGATTCTCTTCATTTGCTTAGTTGCACTAACACAGCTTTTAGTGCTCTCAGAAGCTCCAAAAAAGTGATTCTGAGCATTGAAGGTCTAAAATAACTTTCTAAACAAAAAAGCTCTAACTAATGAAAATCTGTCTTCTGCTTTGCAAATTACATGTCATTTCATGAAAAAGAAACATTTTTCTTGTTCTTGAGTTTTACTCTTCAACTTGCTTTGAGCAACTTTCTCTCACTGAGAAAGAAGCTTTTCAGCATCTGTGGCCTTGGATACTCTTCATTTGCTTAGTTGCATTAGAACAGCTTTTAGCGTTCTCAGAAGCTCCAAAACAGTGTTTCTGAGCACTGTAGCTATAACATAACTTTCTAAACAAAAAAGCTCTAACTAATGAAAATCTGTCTGCTGCATAGCAAATTACATGTCATTTCATGAGAAAGAAACATCTTTCTTGTACTTGAGTTTTGCTCTTAAAATTTCATTGAGCAACTTTCTCTCACTGAGAAAGAAGCTTTTCAGCATCTGTGGCCTTGGATTATCTTCATTTGCTTAGTTGCACTAACACAGCTTTAAGTGCTCTCAGAAGCTCCAAAACAGCGATTCTGAGCATTAAAGGTCTAAAATAACTCTCTCTGCAAAAATGCTCTAAATCATGAAAATCTGTCTTCTGCTTTGCAAATTACATGTCATTTCATGAAAAAGAAACATTTTTCTTGTACTTGAGTTTTACTCTTCAACTTGCTTTTAGCAACTTTCTCTCACTGAGAAAGAAGCTTTTCAGCATCTGTGGCCTTGGATTCTCTTCATTTGCTTAGTTGCACTAACACAGCTTTTAGTGCTCTCAGAAGCTCCAAAACAGTGATTCTGAGCATTGAAGGTCTAAAATAACTTTCTCTGCAAAAAAGCTCTAACTCATGAAAATCTGTCTTATGCTTTGCAAATTACATGTCATTTCATGAAAAAGAAACATTTTTTTTGTACTTGAGTTTTGCCTTAAAATTGCTTTGAGCAACTTTCTCTCACTGAGAAAGAAGCTTTTCAGCATCTGTGCCCTTGGATTCTCTTCATTTGCTTAGTTGCACTAACACAGCTTTAAGTGCTCTCAGAAGCTCCAAAACAGCGATTCTGAGCATTAAAGGTCTAAAATAACTCTCTCTGCAAAAATGCTCTAAATCATGAAAATCTGTCTTCTGCTTTGCAAATTACATGTCATTTCATGAAAAAGAAACATTTTTCTTGTACTTGAGTTTTACTCTTCAACTTGCTTTGAGCAACTTTCTCTCACTGAGAAAGAAGCTTTTCAGCATCTGTGGCCTTGGATTCTCTTCATTTGCTTAGTTGCATTAGAACAGCTTTTAGCGTTCTCAGAAGCTCCAAAACAGTGTTTCTGAGCACTGTAGCTATAACATAACTTTCTAAACAAAAAAGCTCTAACTAATGAAAATCTGTCTTCTGCATTGCAAATTACATGTCATTTCATGAAAAAGAAACATTTTTCTTGTACTTGAGTTTTACTCTTCAACTTGCTTTTAGCAACTTTCTCTCACTGAGAAAGAAGCTTTTCAGCATCTGTGGCCTTGGATTCTCGTCATTTGCTTAGTTGCACTAACACAGCTTTTAGTGCTCTCAGAAGCTCCAAAACAGTGATTCTGAGCATTGAAGGTCTAAAATAACTTTCTCTGCAAAAAAGCTCTAACTCATGAAAATCTGTCTTATGCTTTGCAAGTTACATGTCATTTCATGAAAAAGAAACATTTTTTTTGTACTTGAGTTTTGCCTTAAAATTGCTTTGAGCAACTTTCTCTCACTGAGAAAGAAGCTTTTCAGCATCTGTGGCCTTGGATTCTCTTCATTTGCTTAGTTGCACTAACACAGCTTTTAGTGCTCTCAGAAGCTCCAAAACAGCGATTCTGAGTATTAAAGGTCTAAAATAACTCTCTATGCAAAAAAGCTCTAACTCATGAAAATTTGCCTTCTGCATTGCAAATTACATGTCATTTCATGAGAAAGAAACATCTTTCTTGTACTTGAGTTTTGCTCTTAAAACTGCATTGAGCAACTTTCCCTCACTGAGAAATAAGCTTTTCAGCATCTGTGGCATTGGATTCTCTTCATTTGCTTAGTTGCACTAACACAGCTTTTAGTGCTCCCAGAAGCTCCAAAGCAGCGATTCTGAGCATTAAAGGTCTAAAATAACTCTCTCAGCAAAAAAGCTCTAAATCATGAAAATCTGTCTTCTGCTTTGCAAATTACATGTCATTTCATGAAAAAGAAACATTTTTCTTGTACTTGAGTTTTACTCTTCAACTTGCTTTGAGCAACTTTCTCTCACTGAGAAAGAAGCTTTTCAGCTTCTGTGGCCTTGGATTCTCTTCATTTGCTTAGTTGCATTAGCACAGCTTTTAGCGTTCTCATAAGCTCCAAAACAGTGTTTCTGAACACTGTAGCTATAACATAACTTTCTAAACAAAAAAGCTCAAACTTGGATTCTCTTCATTTGCTTAGTTGCACTAACACAGCTTTTAGTGCTCTCAGAAGCTCCAAAACAGCGATTCTGAGCATTGAAGGTCTAAAATAACTTTCTCTGCAAAAAAGCTCTAACTCATGAAAATCTGCCTTCTGCATTCCAAATTACATGTCATTTCATGAGAAAGAAACATTTTTTTTGTACTTGAGTTTTGCCTTAAAATTGCTTTGAGCAACTTTCTCTCACTGAGAAAGAAGCTTTTCAGCATCTGTGGCCTTGGATTCTCTTCATTTGCTTAGTTGCACTAACACAGCTTTTAGTGCTCTCAGAAGCTCCAAAACAGCGATTCTGAGTATTAAAGGTCTAAAATAACTCTCTATGCAAAAAAGCTCTAACTCATGAAAATTTGCCTTCTGCATTGCAAATTACATGTCATTTCATGAGAAAGAAACATCTTTCTTGTACTTGAGTTTTACTCTTCAACTTGCTTTGAGCAACTTTCTCTCACTGAGAAAGAAGCTTTTCAGCTTCTGTGGCCTTGGATTCTCTTCATTTGCTTAGTTGCATTAGCACAGCTTTTAGCGTTCTCATAAGCTCCAAAACAGTGTTTCTGAGCACTGTAGCTATAACATAACTTTCTAAACAAAAAAGCTCAAACTTGGATTCTCTTCATTTGCTTAGTTGCACTAACACAGCTTTTAGTGCTCTCAGAAGCTCCAAAACAGCGATTCTGAGCATTGAAGGTCTAAAATAACTTTCTCTGCAAAAAAGCTCTAACTCATGAAAATCTGCCTTCTGCATTCCAAATTACATGTCATTTCATGAGAAAGAAACATTTTTCTTGTACTTGAGTTTTGCCTTAAAATTGTATTGAGCAACTTTCTCTCACTGAGAAAGAAGCTTTTCAGCATCTGTGGCCTTGGATTCTCTTCATTTGCTTAGTTGCACTAACACAGCTTTTAGTGCTCTCAGAAACTCCAAAACAGCGATTCTGAGCATTAAAGGTCTAAAATAACTCTCTCTGCAAAAAAGCTCTAACTCATGAAAATCTGTCTTCTGCTTTGCAAATTACATGTCATTTCATGAAAAAGAAACATTTTTCTTGTACTTGAGTTTTACTCTTCAAATTGCTTTGAGCAACTTTCTCTCACTGAGAAAGAAGCTTTTCAGCTTCTGTGGCCTTGGATTCTCTTCATTTGCTTAGTTGCACTAACACAGCTTTTAGTGCTCTCAGAAGCTCCAAAACAGTGATTCTGAGCATTGAAGGTCTAAAATAACTTTCTCTGCAAAAAAGCTCTAACTCATGAAAATCTGTCTTCTGCTTTGCAAATTACATGTCATTTCATGAAAAAGAAACATTTTTCTTGTACTTGAGATTTGCCTTAAAACTGCATTGAGCAACTTTCTCTCACTGAGAAAGAAGCTTTTCAGCTTCTGTGGCCTTGGATTCTCTTCATTTGCTTAGTTGCATTAGCACAGCTTTTAGCGTTCTCAGAAGCTCCAAAATAGTGTTTCTGAGCACTGTAGCTATAACATAACTTTCTAAACAAAAAAGCTCTAACTAATGAAAATCTGTCTTCTGCTTTGCAAATTACATGTCATTTCATGAGAAAGAAACATCTTTCTTGTACTTGAGTTTTACTCTTCAACTTGCTTTGAGCAACTTTCTCTCACTGAGAAAGAAGCTTTTCAGCTTCTGTGGCCTTGGATTCTCTTCATTTGCTTAGTTGCATTAGCACAGCTTTTAGCGTTGTCAGAAGCTCCAAAACAGTGTTTCTGAGCACTGTAGCTATAACATAACTTTCTAAACAAAAAAGCTCAAACTTGGATTCTCTTCATTTGCTTAGTTGCACTAACACAGCTTTTAGTGCTCTCAGAAGCTCCAAAACAGAGATTCTGAGCATTGAAGGTCTAAAATAACTTTCTCTGCAAAAAAGCTCTAACTCATGAAAATCTGCCTTCTGCATTCCAAATTACATGTCATTTCATGAGAAAGAAACATTTTTCTTGTACTTGAGTTTTGCCTTAAAACTGCATTGAGCAACTTTCTCTCACTGAGAAAGAAGCTTTTCAGCTTCTGTGGCCTTGGATTCTCTTCATTTGCTTAGTTGCATTAGCACAGCTTTTAGCGTTCTCAGAAGCTCCAAAACAGTGTTTCTGAGCACTGTAGCTATAACATAACTTTCTAAACAAAAAAGCTCTAACTCATGAAAATCTGTCTTCTGCTTTGCAAATTACATGTCATTTCATGAAAAAGAAACATTTTTCTTGTACTTGAGTTTTACTCTTCAACTTGCTTTGAGCAACTTTCTCTCACTGAGAAAGAAGCTTTTCAGCTTCTGTGGCCTTGGATTCTCTTCATCTGCTTAGTTGCACTAACACAGCTTTTAGTGCTCTCAGAAGCTCCAAAACAGTGATTCTGAGCATTGAAGGTCTAAAATAACTCTCTCTGCAAAAATGCTCTAAATCATGAAAATCTGTCTTCTGCTTTGCAAATTACATGTCATTTCATGAAAAAGAAACATTTTTCTTGTACTTGAGTTTTACTCTTCAACTTGCTTTTAGCAACTTTCTCTCACTGAGAAAGAAGCTTTTCAGCTTCTGTGGCCTTGGATTCTCTTCATTTGCTTAGTTGCACTAACACAGCTTTTAGTGCTCTCAGAAGCTCCAAAAAAGTGATTCTGAGCATTGAAGGTCTAAAATAACTTTCTAAACAAAAAAGCTCTAACTAATGAAAATCTGTCTTCTGCTTTGCAAATTACATGTCATTTCATGAAAAAGAAACATTTTTCTTGTACTTGAGTTTTACTCTTCAACTTGCTTTGAGCAACTTTCTCTCACTGAGAAAGAAGCTTTTCAGCATCTGTGGCCTTAGATACTCTTCATTTGCTTAGTTGCATTAGAACAGCTTTTAGCGTTCTCAGAAGCTCCAAAACAGTGTTTCTGAGCACTGTAGCTATAACATAACTTTCTAAACAAAAAAGCTCTAACTAATGAAAATCTGTCTGCTGCATTGCAAATTACATGTCATTTCATGAGAAAGAAACATCTTTCTTGTACTTGAGTTTTGCTCTTAAAATTTCATTGAGCAACTTTCTCTCACTGAGAAAGAAGCTTTTCAGCATCTGTGGCCTTGGATTATCTTCATTTGCTTAGTTGCACTAACACAGCTTTAAGTGCTCTCAGAAGCTCCAAAACAGCGATTCTGAGCATTAAAGGTCTAAAATAACTCTCTCTGCAAAAATGCTCTAAATCATGAAAATCTGTCTTCTGCTTTGCAAATTACATGTCATTTCATGAAAAAGAAACATTTTTCTTGTACTTGAGTTTTACTCTTCAACTTGCTTTTAGCAACTTTCTCTCACTGAGAAAGAAGCTTTTCAGCATCTGTGGCCTTGGATTCTCTTCATTTGCTTAGTTGCACTAACACAGCTTTTAGTGCTCTCAGAAGCTCCAAAACAGTGATTCTGAGCATTGAAGGTCTAAAATAACTTTCTCTGCAAAAAAGCTCTAACTCATGAAAATCTGTCTTATGCTTTGCAAATTACATGTCATTTCATGAAAAAGAAACATTTTTTTTGTACTTGAGTTTTGCCTTAAAATTGCTTTGAGCAACTTTCTCTCACTGAGAAAGAAGCTTTTCAGCATCTGTGCCCTTGGATTCTCTTCATTTGCTTAGTTGCACTAACACAGCTTTAAGTGCTCTCAGAAGCTCCAAAACAGCGATTCTGAGCATTAAAGGTCTAAAATAACTCTCTCTGCAAAAATGCTCTAAATCATGAAAATCTGTCTTCTGCTTTGCAAATTACATGTCATTTCATGAAAAAGAAACATTTTTCTTGTACTTGAGTTTTACTCTTCAACTTGCTTTGAGCAACTTTCTCTCACTGAGAAAGAAGCTTTTCAGCATCTGTGGCCTTGGATTCTCTTCATTTGCTTAGTTGCATTAGAACAGCTTTTAGCGTTCTCAGAAGCTCCAAAACAGTGTTTCTGAGCACTGTAGCTATAACATAACTTTCTAAACAAAAAAGCTCTAACTAATGAAAATCTGTCTTCTGCATTGCAAATTACATGTCATTTCATGAGAAAGAAACATCTTTCTTGTACTTAAGTTTTGTTCTTAAAATTTCATTGAGCAACTTTCTCTCACTGAGAAAGAAGCTTTTCAGCATCTGTGGCCTTGGATTATCTTCATTTGCTTAGTTGCACTGACACAGCTTTAAGTGCTCTCAGAAGCTCCAAAACAGCGATTCTGAGCATTAAAGGTCTAAAATAACTCTCTCTGCAAAAATGCTCTAAATCATGAAAATCTGTCTTCTGCTTTGCAAATTACATGTCATTTCATGAAAAAGAAACATTTTTCTTGTACTTGAGTTTTACTCTTCAACTTGCTTTTAGCAACTTTCTCTCACTGAGAAAGAAGCTTTTCAGCATCTGTGGCCTTGGATTCTCGTCATTTGCTTAGTTGCACTAACACAGCTTTTAGTGCTCTCAGAAGCTCCAAAACAGTGATTCTGAGCATTGAAGGTCTAAAATAACTTTCTCTGCAAAAAAGCTCTAACTCATGAAAATCTGTCTTATGCTTTGCAAGTTACATGTCATTTCATGAAAAAGAAACATTTTTTTTGTACTTGAGTTTTGCCTTAAAATTGCTTTGAGCAACTTTCTCTCACTGAGAAAGAAGCTTTTCAGCATCTGTGGCCTTGGATTCTCTTCATTTGCTTAGTTGCACTAACACAGCTTTTAGTGCTCTCAGAAGCTCCAAAACAGCGATTCTGAGTATTAAAGGTCTAAAATAACTCTCTATGCAAAAAAGCTCTAACTCATGAAAATTTGCCTTCTGCATTGCAAATTACATGTCATTTCATGAGAAAGAAACATCTTTCTTGTACTTGAGTTTTGCTCTTAAAACTGCATTGAGCAACTTTCCCTCACTGAGAAATAAGCTTTTCAGCATCTGTGGCATTGGATTCTCTTCATTTGCTTAGTTGCACTAACACAGCTTTTAGTGCTCTCAGAAGCTCCAAAGCAGCGATTCTGAGCTTTAAAGGTCTAAAATAACTCTCTCAGCAAAAAAGCTCTAAATCATGAAAATCTGTCTTCTGCTTTGCAAATTACATGTCATTTCATGAAAAAGAAACATTTTTCTTGTACTTGAGTTTTACTCTTCAACTTGCTTTGAGCAACTTTCTCTCACTGAGAAAGAAGCTTTTCAGCTTCTGTGGCCTTGGATTCTCTTCATTTGCTTAGTTGCATTAGCACAGCTTTTAGCGTTCTCATAAGCTCCAAAACAGTGTTTCTGAGCACTGTAGCTATAACATAACTTTCTAAACAAAAAAGCTCAAACTTGGATTCTCTTCATTTGCTTAGTTGCACTAACACAGCTTTTAGTGCTCTCAGAAGCTCCAAAACAGCGATTCTGAGCATTGAAGCTATAACATAACTTTCTAAACAAAAAAGCTCTAACTAATGAAAATCTGTCTTCTGCATTGCAAATTACATGTCATTTCATGAGAAAGAAACATCTTTCTTGTACTTGAGTTTTGCTCTTAAAATTTCATTGAGCAACTTTCTCTCACTGAGAAAGAAGCTTTTCAGCATCTGTGGCCTTGGATTCTCTTCATTTGCTTAGTTGCATTAGCACAGCTTTTAGCGTTCTCAGAAGCTCCAAAACAGTGTTTCTGAGCACTGTAGCTATAACATAACTTTCTAAACAAAAAAGCTCTAACTAATGAAAATCTGTCTTCTGCATTGCAAATTACATGTCATTTCATGAGAAAGAAACATCTTTCTTGTACTTGAGTTTTGCTCTTAAAATTTCATTGAGCAACTTTCTCTCACTGAGAAAGAAGCTTTTCAGCATCTGTGGCCTTGGATTCTCTTCATTTGCTTAGTTGCACTAACACAGCTTTTAGTGCTCTCAGAAGCTCCAAAACAGTGATTCTGAGCATTGAAGGTCTAAAATAACTTTCTCTGCAAAAAAGCTCTAACTCATGAAAATCTGTCTTATGCTTTGCAAATTACATGTCATTTCATGAAAAAGAAACATTTTTTTTGTACTTGAGTTTTGCCTTAAAATTGCTTTGAGCAACTTTCTCTCACTGAGAAAGAAGCTTTTCAGCATCTGTGGCCTTGGATTCTCTTCATTTGCTTAGTTGCACTAACACAGCTTTTAGTGCTCTCAGAAGCTCCAAAACAGCGATTCTGAGTATTAAAGGTCTAAAATAACTCTCTCTGCAAAAAAGCTCTAACTCATGAAAATCTGTCTTCTGCTTTGCAAATTACATGTCATTTCATGAAAAAGAAACATTTTTCTTGTACTTGAGTTTTACTCTTCAAATTGCTTTGAGCAACTTTCTCTCACTGAGAAAGAAGCTTTTCAGCTTCTGTGGCCTTGGATTCTCTTCATTTGCTTAGTTGCACTAACACAGCTTTTAGTGCTCTCAGAAGCTCCAAAACAGTAATTCTGAGCATTGAAGCTATAACATAACTTTCTAAACAAAAAAGCTCTAACTAATGAAAATCTGTCTTCTGCATTGCAAATTACATGTCATTTCATGAGAAAGAAACATCTTTCTTGTACTTGAGTTTTGCTCTTAAAATTTCATTGAGCAACTTTCTCTCACTGAGAAAGAAGCTTTTCAGCATCTGTGGCCTTGGATTCTCTTCATTTGCTTAGTTGCATTAGCACAGCTTTTAGCGTTCTCAGAAGCTCCAAAACAGTGTTTCTGAGCACTGTAGCTATAACATAACTTTCTAAACAAAAAAGCTCTAACTAATGAAAATCTGTCTTCTGCATTGCAAATTACATGTCATTTCATGAGAAAGAAACATCTTTCTTGTACTTGAGTTTTGCTCTTAAAATTTCATTGAGCAACTTTCTCTCACTGAGAAAGAAGCTTTTCAGCATCTGTGGCCTTGGATTCTCTTCATTTGCTTAGTTGCACTAACACAGCTTTTAGTGCTCTCAGAAGCTCCAAAACAGTGATTCTGAGCATTGAAGGTCTAAAATAACTTTCTCTGCAAAAAAGCTCTAACTCATGAAAATCTGTCTTATGCTTTGCAAATTACATGTCATTTCATGAAAAAGAAACATTTTTTTTGTACTTGAGTTTTGCCTTAAAATTGCTTTGAGCAACTTTCTCTCACTGAGAAAGAAGCTTTTCAGCATCTGTGGCCTTGGATTCTCTTCATTTGCTTAGTTGCACTAACACAGCTTTTAGTGCTCTCAGAAGCTCCAAAACAGCGATTCTGAGTATTAAAGGTCTAAAATAACTCTCTCTGCAAAAAAGCTCTAACTCATGAAAATTTGCCTTCTGCATTGCAAATTACATGTCATTTCATGAGAAAGAAACATCTTTCTTGTACTTGAGTTTTGCTCTTAAAACTGCATTGAGCAACTTTCCCTCACTGAGAAATAAGCTTTTCAGCATCTGTGGCATTGGATTCTCTTCATTTGCTTAGTTGCACTAACACAGCTTTTAGCGTTCTCAGAAGCTCCAAAACAGTGTTTCTGAGCACTGTAGCTATAACATAACTTTCTAAACAAAAAAGCTCAAACTTGGATTCTCTTCATTTGCTTAGTTGCACTAACACAGCTTTTAGTGCTCTCAGAAACTCCAAAACAGCGATTCTGAGCATTAAAGGTCTAAAATAACTCTCTCTGCAAAAAAGCTCTAACTAATGAAAATCTGTCTTCTGCATTGCAAATTACATGTCATTTCATGAGAAAGAAACATCTTTCTTGTACTTGAGTTTTGCTCTTAAAATTTCATTGAGCAACTTTCTCTCACTGAGAAAGAAGCTTTTCAGCATCTGTGGCCTTGGATTCTCTTCATTTGCTTAGTTGCATTAGCACAGCTTTTAGCGTTCTCAGAAGCTCCAAAACAGTGTTTCTGAGCACTGTAGCTATAACATAACTTTCTAAACAAAAAAGCTCTAACTAATGAAAATCTGTCTTCTGCATTGCAAATTACATGTCATTTCATGAGAAAGAAACATCTTTCTTGTACTTGAGTTTTGCTCTTAAAATTTCATTGAGCAACTTTCTCTCACTGAGAAAGAAGCTTTTCAGCATCTGTGGCCTTGGATTCTCTTCATTTGCTTAGTTGCATTAGCACAGCTTTTAGCGTTCTCAGAAGCTCCAAAACAGTGTTTCTGAGCACTGTAGCTATAACATAACTTTCTAAACAAAAAAGCTCTAACTAATGAAAATCTGTCTTCTGCATTGCAAATTACATGTCATTTCATGAGAAAGAAACATCTTTCTTGTACTTGAGTTTTGCTTTTAAAATTTCATTGAGCAACTTTCTCTCACTGAGAAAGAAGCTTTTCAGCATCTGTGTTCTTGGATTCTCTTCATTTGCTTAGTTGCACTAACACAGCTTTAAGTGCTCTCAGGAGCTCCAAAACAGCGATTCTGAGCATTAAAGGTCTAAAATAACTCTCTCTGCAAAAATGCTCTAACTCATGAAAATCTGTCTTCTGCTTTGCAAATTACATGTCATTTCATGAAAAAGAAACATTTTTCTTGTACTTGAGTTTTACTCTTCAAATTGCTTTGAGCAACTTTCTCTCACTGAGAAAGAAGCTTTTCAGCTTCTGTGGCCTTGGATTCTCTTCATTTGCTTAGTTGCACTAACACAGCTTTTAGTGCTCTCAGAAGCTCCAAAACAGTAATTCTGAGCATTGAAGCTATAACATAACTTTCTAAACAAAAAAGCCCTAACTAATGAAAATCTGTCTTCTGCATTGCAAATTACATGTCATTTCATGAGAAAGAAACATCTTTCTTGTACTTGAGTTTTGCTCTTAAAATTTCATTGAGCAACTTTCTCTCACTGAGAAAGAAGCTTTTCAGCATCTGTGGCCTTGGATTCTCTTCATTTGCTTAGTTGCATTAGCACAGCTTTTAGCGTTCTCAGAAGCTCCAAAACAGTGTTTCTGAGCACTGTAGCTATAACATAACTTTCTAAACAAAAAAGCTCTAACTAATGAAAATCTGTCTTCTGCATTGCAAATTACATGTCATTTCATGAGAAAGAAACATCTTTCTTGTACTTGAGTTTTGCTCTTAAAATTTCATTGAGCAACTTTCTCTCACTGAGAAAGAAGCTTTTCAGCATCTGTGGCCTTGGATTCTCTTCATTTGCTTAGTTGCATTAGCACAGCTTTTAGCGTTCTCAGAAGCTCCAAAACATTGTTTCTGAGCACTGTAGCTATAACATAACTTTCTAAACAAAAAAGCTCTAACTAATGAAAATCTGTCTTCTGCATTGCAAATTACATGTCATTTCATGAGAAAGAAACATCCTTCTTGTACTTGAGTTTTGCCTTAAAATTGCATTGAGCAACTTTCTCTCACTGAGAAAGAAGCTTTTCAGCATCTGTGGCCTTGGATTCTCTTCATTTGCTTAGTTGCACTAACACAGCTTTAAGTGCTCTCAGAAGCTCCAAAACAGCGATTCTGAGCATTAAAGGTCTAAAATAACTCTCTCTGCAAAATAGCTCTAACTCATGAAAATCTGTCTTCTGCTTTGCAAATTACATGTCATTTCATGAAAAAGAAACATTTTTCTTGTACTTGAGTTTTACTCTTCAACTTGCTTTTAGCAACTTTCTCTCACTGAGAAAGAAGCTTTTCAGCTTCTGTGGCCTTGGATTCTCTTCATCTGCTTAGTTGCACTAACACAGCTTTTAGTGCTCTCAGAAGCTCCAAAACAGTGATTCTGAGCATTGAAGGTCTAAAATAACTTTCTCTGCAAAAAAGCTCTAACTCATGAAAATCTGTCTTATGCTTTGCAAATTACATGTCATTTCATGAAAAAGAAACATTTTTTTTGTACTTGAGTTTTGCCTTAAAATTGCTTTGAGCAACTTTCTCTCACTGAGAAAGAAGCTTTTCAGCATCTGTGGCCTTGGATTCTCTTCATTTGCTTAGTTGCACTAACACAGCTTTAAGTGCTCTCAGAAGCTCCAAAACAGCGATTCTGAGCATTAAAGGTCTAAAATAACTCTCTCTGCAAAAATGCTCTAAATCATGAAAATCTGTCTTCTGCTTTGCAAATTACATGTCATTTCATGAAAAAGAAACATTTTTCTTGTACTTGAGTTTTACTCTTCAACTTGCTTTGAGCAACTTTCTCTCACTGAGAAAGAAGCTTTTCAGCATCTGTGGCCTTGGATTCTCTTCATTTGCTTAGTTGCATTAGAACAGCTTTTAGCGTTCTCAGAAGCTCCAAAACAGTGTTTCTGAGCACTGTAGCTATAACATAACTTTCTAAACAAAAAAGCTCTAACTAATGAAAATCTGTCTTCTGCATTGCAAATTACATGTCATTTCATGAGAAAGAAACATCTTTCTTGTACTTGAGTTTTGCTCTTCAACCTGCTTTTAGCAACTTTCTCTCACTGAGAAAGAAGCTTTTCAGCTTCTGTGGCCTTGGATTCTCTTCATTTGCTTAGTTGCACTAACACAGCTTTTAGTGCTCTCAGAAGCTCCAAAACAGTGATTCTGAGCATTGAAGGTCTAAAATAACTTTCTAAACAAAAAAGCTCTAACTAATGAAAATCTGTCTTCTGCTTTGCAAATTACATGTCATTTCATGAAAAAGAAACATTTTTCTTGTACTTGAGTTTTACTCTTCAACTTGCTTTGAGCAACTTTCTCTCACTGAGAAAGAAGCTTTTCAGCATCTGTGGCCTTGGATTCTCTTCATTTGCTTAGTTGCATTAGAACAGCTTTTAGCGTTCTCAGAAGCTCCAAAACAGTGTTTCTGAGCACTGTAGCTATAACATAACTTTCTAAACAAAAAAGCTCTAACTAATGAAAATCTGTCTTCTGCATTGCAAATTACATGTCATTTCATGAGAAAGAAACATCTTTCTTGTACTTGAGTTTTGCTCTTAAAATTTCATTGAGCAACTTTCTCTCACTGAGAAAGAAGCTTTTCAGCATCTGTGGCCTTGGATTATCTTCATTTGCTTAGTTGCACTAACACAGCTTTAAGTGCTCTCAGAAGCTCCAAAACAGCGATTCTGAGCATTAAAGGTCTAAAATAACTCTCTCTGCAAAAATGCTCTAAATCATGAAAATCTGTCTTCTGCTTTTCAAATTACATGTCATTTCATGAAAAAGAAACATTTTTCTTGTACTTGAGTTTTACTCTTCAACTTGCTTTTAGCAACTTTCTCTCACTGAGAAAGAAGCTTTTCAGAATCTGTGGCCTTGGATTCTCTTCATTTGCTTAGTTGCACTAACACAGCTTTTAGTGCTCTCAGAAGCTCCAAAACAGTGATTCTGAGCATTGAAGGTCTAAAATAACTTTCTCTGCAAAAAATCTCTAACTCATGAAAATCTGTCTTATGCTTTGCAAATTACATGTCATTTCATGAAAAAGAAACATTTTTTTTGTACTTGAGTTTTGCCTTAAAATTGCTTTGAGCAACTTTCTCTCACTGAGAAAGAAGCTTTTCAGCATCTGTGGCCTTGGATTCTCTTCATTTGCTTAGTTGCACTAACACAGCTTTAAGTGCTCTCAGAAGCTCCAAAACAGCGATTCTGAGCATTAAAGGTCTAAAATAACTCTCTCTGCAAAAATGCTCTAAATCATGAAAATCTGTCTTCTGCTTTGCAAATTACATGTCATTTCATGAAAAAGAAACATTTTTCTTGTACTTGAGTTTTACTCTTCAACTTGCTTTTAGCAACTTTCTCTCACTGAGAAAGAAGCTTTTCAGCTTCTGTGGCCTTGGATTCTCTTCATTTGCTTAGTTGCACTAACACAGCTTTTAGTGCTCTCAGAAGCTCCAAAACAGTGATTCTGAGCATTGAAGGTCTAAAATAACTTTCTAAACAAAAAAGCTCTAACTAATGAAAATCTGTCTTCTGCTTTGCAAATTACATGTCATTTCATGAAAAAGAAACATTTTTCTTGTACTTGAGTTTTACTCTTCAACTTGCTTTGAGCAACTTTCTCTCACTGAGAAAGAAGCTTTTCAGCATCTGTGGCCTTGGATTCTCTTCATTTGCTTAGTTGCATTAGAACAGCTTTTAGCGTTCTCAGAAGCTCCAAAACAGTGTTTCTGAGCACTGTAGCTATAACATAACTTTCTAAACAAAAAAGCTCTAACTAATGAAAATCTGTCTTCTGCATTGCAAATTACATGTCATTTCATGAAAAAGAAACATCTTTCTTGTACTTGAGTTTTGCTCTTAAAATTTCATTGAGCAACTTTCTCTCACTGAGAAAGAAGCTTTTCAGCATCTGTGGCCTTGGATTCTCTTCATTTGCTTAGTTGCACTAACACAGCTTTTAGTGCTCTCAGAAGCTCCAAAACAGTGTTTCTGAGCACTGTACCTATAACATAACTTTCTAAACAAAAAAGCTCTAACTAATGAAAATCTGTCTTCTGCATTGCAAATTACATGTCATTTCATGAGAAAGAAACATCCTTCTTGTACTTGAGTTTTGCCTTAAAATTGCTTTGAGCAACTTTCTCTCACTGAGAAAGAAGCTTTTCAGCTTCTGTGGCCTTGGATTCTCTTCATTTGCTTAGTTGCACTAACACAGCTTTTAGTGCTCTCAGAAGCTCCAAAACAGTAATTCTGAGCATTGAAGCTATAACATAACTTTCTAAACAAAAAAGCTCTAACTAATGAAAATCTGTCTTCTGCATTGCAAATTACATGTCATTTCATGAGAAAGAAACATCTTTCTTGTACTTGAGTTTTGCTCTTAAAATTTCATTGAGCAACTTTCTCTCACTGAGAAAGAAGCTTTTCAGCATCTGTGGCCTTGGATTCTCTTCATTTGCTTAGTTGCATTAGCACAGCTTTTAGCGTTCTCAGAAGCTCCAAAACAGTGATTCTGAGCATTGAAGGTCTAAAATAACTTTCTCTGCAAAAAAGCTCTAACTCATGAAAATCTGCCTTCTGCTTTGCAAATTACATGTCATTTCATGAAAAAGAAACATTTTTCTTGTACTTGAGTTTTACTCTTCAACTTGCTTTGAGCAACTTTCTCTCACTGAGAAAGAAGCTTTTCAGCTTCTGTGGCCTTGGATTCTCTTCATTTGCTTAGTTGCATTAGCACAGCTTTTAGCGTTCTTAGAAGCTCCAAAACAGTGTTTCTGAGCACTGTAGCTATAACATAACTTTCTAAACAAAAAAGCTCTAACTTGGATTCTCTTCATTTGCTTAGTTGCACTAACACAGCTTTTAGTGCTCTCAGAAGCTCCAAAACAGCGATTCTGAGCATTGAAGGTCTAAAATAACTTTCTCTGCAAAAAAGCTCTAACTCATGAAAATCTGTCTTCTGCTTTGCAAATTACATGTAATTTCATTAAAAGGAAACATTTTTCTTGTATTTGAGTTTTACTCTTCAAATTGCTTCGAGCAGCTTTCTCTCACTGAGAAAAAAACTTTTCAGCTTCTGTGGCCTTGGATTCTCTTCATTTGCTTAGTTGCATTAGCACAGCTTTTAGCGTTCTCAGAAGCTCCAAAACAGTGTTTCTGAGCACTGTAGCTATAACATAACTTTCTAAACAAAAAAGCTCTAACTAATGAAAATCTGTCTTCTGCATTGCAAATTACATGTCATTTCATGAGAAAGAAACATCTTTCTTGTACTTGAGTTTTGCTCTTAAAACTGCATTGAGCAACTTTCCCTCACTGAGAAATAAGCTTTTCAGCATCTGTGGCCTTGGATTCTCTTCATTTGCTTAGTTGCACTAACACAGCTTTTAGTGCTCTCAGTAGCTCCAAAACAGCGATTCTGAGTATTAAAGGTCTAAAATAACTCTCTCTGCAAAAAAGCTCTAACTCATGAAAATTTGCCTTCTGCATTGCAAATTACATGTCATTTCAAGAGAAAGAAACATCTTTCTTGTACTTGAGTTTTGCTCTTAAAACTACATTGAGCAACTTTCCCTCACTGAGAAAGAAGCTTTTCAGCATCTGTGGCCTTGGATTCTCTTCATTTGCTTAGTTGCACTAACACAGCTTTTAGTGCTCTCAGAAGCTCCAAAACATTGATTCTGAGCATTAAAGGTCTAAAATAACTCTCTCTGCAAAAAAGCTCTAAATCATGAAAATCTGTCTTCTGCTTTGCCAATTACATGTCATTTCATGAAAAAGAAACATTTTTCTTGTACTTGAGTTTTGCCTTAAAAAATTTTTGAGCAACTTTCTCTCACTGAGAAAGAAGCTTTTCAGCATCTGCGGCCTTGGATTCTCTTCACTTGCTTAGTTGCACTAACACAGCTTTTAGTGCTCTCAGAAGCTCCAAAACAGCGATTCTGAGCATTGAAGGTCTAAAATAACTTTCTAAACAAAAAAGCTCTAACTAATGAAAATCTGTCTTCTGCATTGCAATTTACATGTCATTTCATGAAAAAGAAACATTTTTCTTGTACTTGAGTTTTACTCTTCAAATTGCTTTGAGCAACTTTCTCTCACTGAGAAAGAAGCTTTTCAGCTTCTGTGGCCTTGGATTCTCTTCATTTGCTTAGTTGCATTAGCACAGCTTTTAGCGTTCTCAGAAGCTCCAAAACAGTGTTTCTGAGCACTGTAGCTATAACATAACTTTCTAAACAAAAAAGCTCAAACTTGGATTCTCTTCATTTGCTTAGTTGCACTAACACAGCTTTTAGTGCTCTCAGAAGCTCCAAAACAGAGATTCTGAGCATTGAAGGTCTAAAATAACTTTCTCTGCAAAAAAGCTCTAACTCATGAAAATCTGCCTTCTGCATTCCAAATTACATGTCATTTCATGAGAAAGAAACATTTTTCTTGTACTTGAGTTTTGCCTTAAAACTGCATTGAGCAACTTTCTCTCACTGAGAAAGAAGCTTTTCAGCTTCTGTGGCCTTGGATTCTCTTCATTTGCTTAGTTGCATTAGCACAGCTTTTAGCATTGTCAGAAGCTCCAAAACAGTGTTTCTGAGCACTGTAGCTATAACATAACTTTCTCTGCAAAAAAGCTCTAACTCATGAAAATCTGTCTTCTGCTTTGCAAATTACATGTCATTTCATGAAAAAGAAACATTTTTCTTGTACTTGAGATTTGCCTTAAAACTGCATTGAGCAACTTTCTCTCACTGAGAAAGAAGCTTTTCAGCTTCTGTGGCCTTGGATTCTCTTCATTTGCTTAGTTGCATTAGCACAGCTTTTAGCGTTATTAGAAGCTCCAAAACAGTGTTTCTGAGCACTGTAGCTATAACATAACTTTCTAAACAAAAAAGCTCTAACTTGGATTCTCTTCATTTGCTTAGTTGCACTAAGACAGCTTTTAGTGCTCTCAGAAGCTCCAAAACAGCGATTCTGAGCATTGAAGGTCTAAAATAACTTTCTCTGCAAAAAAGCTCTAACTCATGAAAATCTGTCTTCTGCTTTGCAAATTACATGTAATTTCATTAAAAGGAAACATTTTTCTTGTATTTGAGTTTTAATCTTCAAATTGCTTCGAGCAGCTTTCTCTCACTGAGAAAAAAGCTTTTCAGCTTCTGTGGCCTTGGATTCTCTTCATTTGCTTAGTTGCATTAGCACAGCTTTTAGCGTTCTCAGAAGCTCCAAAACAGTGTTTCTGAGCACTGTAGCTATAACATAAATTTCTAAACAAAAAAGCTCAAACTTGGATTCTCTTCATTTGCTTAGTTGCACTAACACAGCTTTTAGTGCTCTCAGAAGCTTCAAAACAGCGATTCTGAGCATTGAAGGTCTAAAATAACTTTCTCTGCAAAAAAGCTCTAAATCATGAAAATCTGTCTTCTGCTTTGCCAATTACATGTCATTTCATGAAAAAGAAACATTTTTCTTGTACTTGAGTTTAGCCTTAAAAATTTTTTGAGCAACTTTCTCTCACTGAGAAAGAAGCTTTTCAGCATCTGCGGCCTTGGATTCTCTTCATTTGCTTAGTTGCACTAACACAGCTTTTAGTGCTCTCAGAAGCTCCAAAACAGCGATTCTGAGCATTGAAGGTCTAAAATAACTTTCTAAACAAAAAAGCTCTAACTAATGAAAATCTGTCTTCTGCATTGCAATTTACATGTCATTTCATGAGAAAGAAACATCTTTCTTGTACTTGAGTTTTACTCTTCAACTTGCTTTGAGCAACTTTCTCTCACTGAGAAAGAAGCTTTTCAGCTTCTGTGGCCTTGGATTCTCTTCATTTGCTTAGTTGCATTAGCACAGCTTTTAGCGTTCTCAGAAGCTCCAAAACAGTGTTTCTGAGCACTGTAGCTATAACATAACTTTCTAAACAAAAAAGTTCTAACTCATGAAAATCTGCCTTCTGCTTTGCAAATTACATGTCATTTCATGAAAAAGAAACATTTTTCTTGTACTTGAGTTTTACTCTTCAACTTGCTTTGAGCAACTTTCTCTCACTGAGAAAGAAGCTTTTCAGTTTCTGTGGCCTTGGATTCTCTTCATTTGCTTAGTTGCATTAGCACAGCTTTTAGCGTTCTTAGAAGCTCCAAAACAGTGTTTCTGAGCACTGTAGCTATAACATAACTTTCTAAACAAAAAAGCTCTAACTTGGATTCTCTTCATTTGCTTAGTTGCACTAACACAGCTTTTAGTGCTCTCAGAAGCTCCAAAACAGCGATTCTGAGCATTGAAGGTCTAAAATAACTTTCTCTGCAAAAAAGCTCTAACTCATGAAAATCTGTCTTCTGCTTTGCAAATTACATGTAATTTCATTAAAAGGAAACATTTTTCTTGTATTTGAGTTTTACTCTTCAAATTGCTTCGAGCAGCTTTCTCTCACTGAGAAAAAAACTTTTCAGCTTCTGTGGCCTTGGATTCTCTTCATTTGCTTAGTTGCATTAGCACAGCTTTTAGCGTTCTCAGAAGCTCCAAAACAGTGTTTCTGAGCACTGTAGCTATAACATAACTTTCTAAACAAAAAAGCTCTAACTAATGAAAATCTGTCTTCTGCATTGCAAATTACATGTCATTTCATGAGAAAGAAACATCTTTCTTGTACTTGAGTTTTGCTCTTAAAACTGCATTGAGCAACTTTCCCTCACTGAGAAATAAGCTTTTCAGCATCTGTGGCCTTGGATTCTCTTCATTTGCTTAGTTGCACTAACACAGCTTTTAGTGCTCTCAGTAGCTCCAAAACAGCGATTCTGAGTATTAAAGGTCTAAAATAACTCTCTCTGCAAAAAAGCTCTAACTCATGAAAATTTGCCTTCTGCATTGCAAATTACATGTCATTTCAAGAGAAAGAAACATCTTTCTTGTACTTGAGTTTTGCTCTTAAAACTACATTGAGCAACTTTCCCTCACTGAGAAAGAAGCTTTTCAGCATCTGTGGCCTTGGATTCTCTTCATTTGCTTAGTTGCACTAACACAGCTTTTAGTGCTCTCAGAAGCTCCAAAACATTGATTCTGAGCATTAAAGGTCTAAAATAACTCTCTCTGCAAAAAAGCTCTAAATCATGAAAATCTGTCTTCTGCTTTGCCAATTACATGTCATTTCATGAAAAAGAAACATTTTTCTTGTACTTGAGTTTTGCCTTAAAAATTTTTTGAGCAACTTTCTCTCACTGAGAAAGAAGCTTTTCAGCATCTGCGGCCTTGGATTCTCTTCACTTGCTTAGTTGCACTAACACAGCTTTTAGTGCTCTCAGAAGCTCCAAAACAGCGATTCTGAGCATTGAAGGTCTAAAATAACTTTCTAAACAAAAAAGCTCTAACTAATGAAAATCTGTCTTCTGCATTGCAATTTACATGTCATTTCATGAAAAAGAAACATTTTTCTTGTACTTGAGTTTTACTCTTCAAATTGCTTTGAGCAACTTTCTCTCACTGAGAAAGAAGCTTTTCAGCTTCTGTGGCCTTGGATTCTCTTCATTTGCTTAGTTGCATTAGCACAGCTTTTAGCGTTCTCAGAAGCTCCAAAACAGTGTTTCTGAGCACTGTAGCTATAACATAACTTTCTAAACAAAAAAGCTCAAACTTGGATTCTCTTCATTTGCTTAGTTGCACTAACACAGCATTTAGTGCTCTCAGAAGCTCCAAAACAGAGATTCTGAGCATTGAAGGTCTAAAATAACTTTCTCTGCAAAAAAGCTCTAACTCATGAAAATCTGCCTTCTGCATTCCAAATTACATGTCATTTCATGAGAAAGAAACATTTTTCTTGTACTTGAGTTTTGCCTTAAAACTGCATTGAGCAACTTTCTCTCACTGAGAAAGAAGCTTTTCAGCTTCTGTGGCCTTGGATTCTCTTCATTTGCTTAGTTGCATTAGCACAGCTTTTAGCGTTCTCAGAAGCTCCAAAACAGTGTTTCTGAGCACTGTAGCTATAACATAACTTTCTAAACAAAAAAGCTCTAACTCATGAAAATCTGTCTTCTGCTTTGCAAATTACATGTCATTTCATGAAAAAGAAACATTTTTCTTGTACTTGAGTTTTACTCTTCAACTTGCTTTGAGCAACTTTCTCTCACTGAGAAAGAAGCTTTTCAGCTTCTGTGGCCTTGGATTCTCTTCATTTGCTTAGTTGCACTAACACAGCTTTTAGTGCTCTCAGAAGCTCCAAAACAGTGATTCTGAGCATTGAAGGTCTAAAATAACTTTCTCTGCAAAAAAAGCTCTAACTCATGAAAATCTGTCTTCTGCTTTGCAAATTACATGTCATTTCATGAAAAAGAAACATTTTTCTTGTACTTGAGATTTGCCTTAAAACTGCATTGAGCAACTTTCTCTCACTGAGAAAGAAGCTTTTCAGCTTCTGTGGCCTTGGATTCTCTTCATTTGCTTAGTTGCATTAGCACAGCTTTTAGCGTTCTCAGAAGCTCCAAAACAGTGTTTCTGAGCACTGTAGCTATAACATAACTTTCTAAACAAAAAAGCTCTAACTAATGAAAATCTGTCTTCTGCTTTGCAAATTACATGTCATTTCATGAAAAAGAAACATTTTTCTTGTACTTGAGATTTGCCTTAAAACTGCATTGAGCAACTTTCTCTCACTGAGAAAGAAGCTTTTCAGCTTCTGTGGCCTTGGATTCTCTTCATTTGCTTAGTTGCATTAGCACAGCTTTTAGCGTTCTCAGAAGCTCCAAAACAGTGTTTCTGAGCACTGTAGCTATAACAACTTTCTAAACAAAAAAGCTCTAACTCATGAAAATCTGTCTTCTGCTTTGCAAATTACATGTCATTTCATGAGAAAGAAACATCTTTCTTGTACTTGAGTTTTACTCTTCAACTTGCTTTGAGCAACTTTCTCTCACTGAGAAAGAAGCTTTTCAGCTTCTGTGGCCTTGGATTCTCTTCATTTGCTTAGTTGCATTAGCACAGCTTTTAGCGTTCTCAGAAGCTCCAAAACAGTGTTTCTGAGCACTGTAGCTATAACATAACTTTCTAAACAAAAAAGCTCAAACTTGGATTCTCTTCATTTGCTTAGTTGCACTAACACAGCTTTTAGTGCTCTCAGAAGCTCCAAAACAGAGATTCTGAGCATTGAAGGTCTAAAATAACTTTCTCTGCAAAAAAGCTCTAACTCATGAAAATCTGCCTTCTGCATTCCAAATTACATGTCATTTCATGAGAAAGAAACATTTTTCTTGTACTTGAGTTTTGCCTTAAAACTGCATTGAGCAACTTTCTCTCACTGAGAAAGAAGCTTTTCAGCTTCTGTGGCCTTGGATTCTCTTCATTTGCTTAGTTGCATTAGCACAGCTTTTAGCGTTCTCAGAAGCTCCAAAACAGTGTTTCTGAGCACTGTAGCTATAACATAACTTTCTAAACAAAAAAGCTCTAACTCATGAAAATCTGTCTTCTGCTTTGCAAATTACATGTCATTTCATGAAAAAGAAACATTTTTCTTGTACTTGAGTTTTACTCTTCAACTTGCTTTGAGCAACTTTCTCTCACTGAGAAAGAAGCTTTTCAGCTTCTGTGGCCTTGGATTCTCTTCATCTGCTTAGTTGCACTAACACAGCTTTTAGTGCTCTCAGAAGCTCCAAAACAGTGATTCTGAGCATTGAAGGTCTAAAATAACTTTCTCTGCAAAAAAGCTCTAACTCATGAAAATCTGTCTTATGCTTTGCAAATTACATGTCATTTCATGAAAAAGAAACATTTTTTTTGTACTTGAGTTTTGCCTTAAAATTGCTTTGAGCAACTTTCTCTCACTGAGAAAGAAGCTTTTCAGCATCTGTGCCCTTGGATTCTCTTCATTTGCTTAGTTGCACTAACACAGCTTTAAGTGCTCTCAGAAGCTCCAAAACAGCGATTCTGAGCATTAAAGGTCTAAAATAACTCTCTCTGCAAAAATGCTCTAAATCATGAAAATCTGTCTTCTGCTTTGCAAATTACATGTCATTTCATGAAAAAGAAACATTTTTCTTGTACTTGAGTTTTACTCTTCAACTTGCTTTGAGCAACTTTCTCTCACTGAGAAAGAAGCTTTTCAGCATCTGTGGCCTTGGATTCTCTTCATTTGCTTAGTTGCATTAGAACAGCTTTTAGCGTTCTCAGAAGCTCCAAAACAGTGTTTCTGAGCACTGTAGCTATACCATAACTTTCTAAACAAAAAAGCTCTAACTAATGAAAATCTGTCTTCTGCATTGCAAATTACATGTCATTTCATGAGAAAGAAACATCTTTCTTGTACTTGAGTTTTGCTCTTAAAATTTCATTGAGCAACTTTCTCTCACTGAGAAAGAAGCTTTTCAGCATCTGTGGCCTTGGATTATCTTCATTTGCTTAGTTGCACTGACACAGCTTTAAGTGCTCTCAGAAGCTCCAAAACAGCGATTCTGAGCATTAAAGGTCTAAAATAACTCTCTCTGCAAAAATGCTCTAAATCATGAAAATCTGTCTTCTGCTTTGCAAATTACATGTCATTTCATGAAAAAGAAACATTTTTCTTGTACTTGAGTTTTACTCTTCAACTTGCTTTTAGCAACTTTCTCTCACTGAGAAAGAAGCTTTTCAGCATCTGTGGCCTTGGATTCTCGTCATTTGCTTAGTTGCACTAACACAGCTTTTAGTGCTCTCAGAAGCTCCAAAACAGTGATTCTGAGCATTGAAGGTCTAAAATAACTTTCTCTGCAAAAAAGCTCTAACTCATGAAAATCTGTCTTATGTTTTGCAAGTTACATGTCATTTCATGAAAAAGAAACATTTTTTTTGTACTTGAGTTTTGCCTTAAAATTGCTTTGAGCAACTTTCTCTCACTGAGAAAGAAGCTTTTCAGCATCTGTGGCCTTGGATTCTCTTCATTTGCTTAGTTGCACTAACACAGCTTTTAGTGCTCTCAGAAGCTCCAAAACAGCGATTCTGAGTATTAAAGGTCTAAAATAACTCTATATGCAAAAAAGCTCTAACTCATGAAAATTTGCCTTCTGCATTGCAAATTACATGTCATTTCATGAGAAAGAAACATCTTTCTTGTACTTGAGTTTTGCTCTTAAAACTGCATTGAGCAACTTTCCCTCACTGAGAAATAAGCTTTTCAGCATCTGTGGCATTGGATTCTCTTCATTTGCTTAGTTGCACTAACACAGCTTTTAGTGCTCTCAGAAGCTCCAAAGCAGCGATTCTGAGCATTAAAGGTCTAAAATAACTCTCTCAGCAAAAAAGCTCTAAATCATGAAAATCTGTCTTCTGCTTTGCAAATTACATGTCATTTCATGAAAAAGAAACATTTTTCTTGTACTTGAGTTTTACTCTTCAACTTGCTTTGAGCAACTTTCTCTCACTGAGAAAGAAGCTTTTCAGCTTCTGTGGCCTTGGATTCTCTTCATTTGCTTAGTTGCATTAGCACAGCTTTTAGCGTTCTCATAAGCTCCAAAACAGTGTTTCTGAGCACTGTAGCTATAACATAACTTTCTAAACAAAAAAGCTCAAACTTGGATTCTCTTCATTTGCTTAGTTGCACTAACACAGCTTTTAGTGCTCTCAGAAGCTCCAAAACAGCGATTCTGAGCATTGAAGGTCTAAAATAACTTTCTCTGCAAAAAAGCTCTAACTCATGAAAATCTGCCTTCTGCATTCCAAATTACATGTCATTTCATGAGAAAGAAACATTTTTTTTGTACTTGAGTTTTGCCTTAAAATTGCTTTGAGCAACTTTCTCTCACTGAGAAAGAAGCTTTTCAGCATCTGTGGCCTTGGATTCTCTTCATTTGCTTAGTTGCACTAACACAGCTTTTAGTGCTCTCAGAAGCTCCAAAACAGCGATTCTGAGCATTGAAGGTCTAAAATAACTTTCTCTGCAAAAAAGCTCTAACTCATGAAAATCTGCCTTCTGCATTCCAAATTACATGTCATTTCATGAGAAAGAAACATTTTTTTTGTACTTGAGTTTTGCCTTAAAATTGCTTTGAGCAACTTTCTCTCACTGAGAAAGAAGCTTTTCAGCATCTGTGGCCTTGGATTCTCTTCATTTGCTTAGTTGCACTAACACAGCTTTTAGTGCTCTCAGAAACTCCAAAACAGCGATTCTGAGCATTAAAGGTCTAAAATAACTCTCTCTGCAAAAAAGCTCTAACTCATGAAAATCTGTCTTCTGCTTTGCAAATTACATGTCATTTCATGAAAAAGAAACATTTTTCTTGTACTTGAGTTTTACTCTTCAAATTGCTTTGAGCAACTTTCTCTCACTGAGAAAGAAGCTTTTCAGCTTCTGTGGCCTTGGATTCTCTTCATTTGCTTAGTTGCACTAACACAGCTTTTAGTGCTCTCAGAAGCTCCAAAACAGTAATTCTGAGCATTGAAGCTATAACATAACTTTCTAAACAAAAAAGCTCTAACTAATGAAAATCTGTCTTCTGCATTGCAAATTACATGTCATTTCATGAGAAAGAAACATCTTTCTTGTACTTGAGTTTTGCTCTTAAAATTTCATTGAGCAACTTTCTCTCACTGAGAAAGAAGCTTTTCAGCATCTGTGGCCTTGGATTCTCTTCATTTGCTTAGTTGCATTAGCACAGCTTTTAGCGTTCTCAGAAGCTCCAAAACAGTGTTTCTGAGCACTGTAGCTATAACATAACTTTCTAAACAAAAAAGCTCTAACTAATGAAAATCTGTCTTCTGCATTGCAAATTACATGTCATTTCATGAGAAAGAAACATCTTTCTTGTACTTGAGTTTTGCTCTTAAAATTTCATTGAGCAACTTTCTCTCACTGAGAAAGAAGCTTTTCAGCATCTGTGGCCTTGGATTCTCTTCATTTGCTTAGTTGCATTAGCACAGCTTTTAGCGTTCTCAGAAGCTCCAAAACAGTGTTTCTGAGCACTGTAGCTATAACATAACTTTCTAAACAAAAAAGCTCTAACTAATGAAAATCTGTCTTCTGCATTGCAAATTACATGTCATTTCATGAGAAAGAAACATCTTTCTTGTACTTGAGTTTTGCTCTTAAAATTTCATTGAGCAACTTTCTCTCACTGAGAAAGAAGCTTTTCAGCATCTGTGGCCTTGGATTCTCTTCATTTGCTTAGTTGCACTAACACAGCTTTTAGTGCTCTCAGAAGCTCCAAAACAGCGATTCTGAGTATTAAAGGTCTAAAATAACTCTCTCTGCAAAAAAGCTCTAACTCATGAAAATCTGTCTTCTGCTTTGCAAATTACATGTCATTTCATGAAAAAGAAACATTTTTCTTGTACTTGAGTTTTACTCTTCAAATTGCTTTGAGCAACTTTCTCTCACTGAGAAAGAAGCTTTTCAGCTTCTGTGGCCTTGGATTCTCTTCATTTGCTTAGTTGCACTAACACAGCTTATAGTGCTCTCAGAAGCTCCAAAACAGTAATTCTGAGCATTGAAGCTATAACATAACTTTCTAAACAAAAAAGCTCTAACTAATGAAAATCTGTCTTCTGCATTGCAAATTACATGTCATTTCATGAGAAAGAAACATCTTTCTTGTACTTGAGTTTTGCTCTTAAAATTTCATTGAGCAACTTTCTCTCACTGAGAAAGAAGCTTTTCAGCATCTGTGGCCTTGGATTCTCTTCATTTGCTTAGTTGCATTAGCACAGCTTTTAGCGTTCTCAGAAGCTCCAAAACAGTGTTTCTGAGCACTGTAGCTATAACATAACTTTCTAAACAAAAAAGCTCTAACTCATGAAAATCTGTCTTCTGCATTGCAAATTACATGTCATTTCATGAGAAAGAAACATCTTTCTTGTACTTGAGTTTTGCTCTTAAAATTTCATTGAGCAACTTTCTCTCACTGAGAAAGAAGCTTTTCAGCATCTGTGGCCTTGGATTCTCTTCATTTGCTTAGTTGCACTAACACAGCTTTTAGTGCTCTCAGAAGCTCCAAAACAGTGATTCTGAGCATTGAAGGTCTAAAATAACTTTCTCTGCAAAAAAGCTCTAACTCATGAAAATCTGTCTTATGCTTTGCAAATTACATGTCATTTCATGAAAAAGAAACATTTTTTTTGTACTTGAGTTTTGCCTTAAAATTGCTTTGAGCAACTTTCTCTCACTGAGAAAGAAGCTTTTCAGCATCTGTGGCCTTGGATTCTCTTCATTTGCTTAGTTGCACTAACACAGCTTTTAGTGCTCTCAGAAGCTCCAAAACAGCGATTCTGAGCATTGAAGGTCTAAAATAACTTTCTAAACAAAAAAGCTCTAACTAATGAAAATCTGTCTTCTGCATTGCAATTTACATGTCATTTCATGAAAAAGAAACATTTTTCTTGTACTTGAGTTTTACTCTTCAAATTGCTTTGAGCAACTTTCTCTCACTGAGAAAGAAGCTTTTCAGCTTCTGTGGCCTTGGATTCTCTTCATTTGCTTAGTTGCATTAGCACAGCTTTTAGCGTTCTCAGAAACTCCAAAACAGTGTTTCTGAGCACTGTAGCTATAACATAACTTTCTAAACAAAAAAGCTCTAACTCATGAAAATCTGTCTTCTGCTTTGCAAATTACATGTCATTTCATGAGAAAGAAACATCTTTCTTGTACTTGAGTTTTACTCTTCAACTTGCTTTGAGCAACTTTCTCTCACTGAGAAAGAAGCTTTTCAGCTTCTGTGGCCTTGGATTCTCTTCATTTGCTTAGTTGCATTAGCACAGCTTTTAGCGTTCTCAGAAGCTCCAAAACAGTGTTTCTGAGCACTGTAGCTATAACATAACTTTCTAAACAAAAAAGTTCTAACTCATGAAAATCTGCCTTCTGCTTTGCAAATTACATGTCATTTCATGAAAAAGAAACATTTTTCTTGTACTTGAGTTTTACTCTTCAACTTGCTTTGAGCAACTTTCTCTCACTGAGAAAGAAGCTTTTCAGTTTCTGTGGCCTTGGATTCTCTTCATTTGCTTAGTTGCACTAACACAGCTTTTAGTGCTCTCGGAAGCTCCAAAACAGTGATTCTGAGCATTGAAGGTCTAAAATAACTTTCTCTGCAAGAAAGCTCTAACTCATGAAAATCTGTCTTCTGCTTTGCAAATTACATGTCATTTCATGAAAAAGAAACATTTTTCTTGTACTTGAGATTTGCCTTAAAACTGCATTGAGCAACTTTCTCTCACTGAGAAAGAAGCTTTTCAGCTTCTGTGGCCTTGGATTCTCTTCATTTGCTTAGTTGCACTAACACAGCTTTTAGTGCTCTCAGAAGCTCCAAAACAGCGATTCTGAGCATTGAAGGTCTAAAATAACTTTCTCTGCAAAAAAGCTCTAACTCATGAAAATCTGTCTTCTGCTTTGCAAATTACATGTAATTTCATTAAAAGGAAACATTTTTCTTGTATTTGAGTTTTACTCTTCAAATTGCTTCGAGCAGCTTTCTCTCACTGAGAAAAAAACTTTTCAGCTTCTGTGGCCTTGGATTCTCTTCATTTGCTTAGTTGCATTAGCACAGCTTTTAGCGTTCTCAGAAGCTCCAAAACAGTGTTTCTGAGCACTGTAGCTATAACATAACTTTCTAAACAAAAAAGCTCTAACTAATGAAAATCTGTCTTCTGCATTGCAAATTACATGTCATTTCATGAGAAAGAAACATCTTTCTTGTACTTGAGTTTTGCTCTTAAAACTGCATTGAGCAACTTTCCCTCACTGAGAAATAAGCTTTTCAGCATCTGTGGCCTTGGATTCTCTTCATTTGCTTAGTTGCACTAACACAGCTTTTAGTGCTCTCAGTAGCTCCAAAACAGCGATTCTGAGTATTAAAGGTCTAAAATAACTCTCTCTGCAAAAAAGCTCTAACTCATGAAAATTTGCCTTCTGCATTGCAAATTACATGTCATTTCAAGAGAAAGAAACATCTTTCTTGTACTTGAGTTTTACTCTTCAAATTGCTTTGAGCAACTTTCTCTCACTGAGAAATAAGCTTTTCAGCTTCTGTGGCCTTGGATTCTCTTCATTTGCTTAGTTGCATTAGCACAGCTTTTAGCGTTCTCAGAAGCTCCAAAACAGTGTTTCTGAGCACTGTAGCTATAACATAACTTTCTAAACAAAAAAGCTCAAACTTGGATTCTCTTCATTTGCTTAGTTGCACTAACACAGCTTTTAGTGCTCTCAGAAGCTCCAAAACAGAGATTTTGAGCATTGAAGGTCTAAAATAACTTTCTCTGCAAAAAAGCTCTAACTCATGAAAATCTGCCTTCTGCATTCCAAATTACATGTCATTTCATGAGAAAGAAACATTTTTCTTGTACTTGAGTTTTGCCTTAAAACTGCATTGAGCAACTTTCTCTCACTGAGAAAGAAGCTTTTCAGCTTCTGTGGCCTTGGATTCTCTTCATTTGCTTAGTTGCATTAGCACAGCTTTTAGCGTTCTCAGAAGCTCCAAAACAGTGTTTCTGAGCACTGTAGCTATAACATAACTTTCTAAACAAAAAAGCTCTAACTCATGAAAATCTGTCTTCTGCTTTGCAAATTACATGTCATTTCATGAAAAAGAAACATTTTTCTTGTACTTGAGTTTTACTCTTCAACTTGCTTTGAGCAACTTTCTCTCACTGAGAAAGAAGCTTTTCAGCTTCTGTGGCCTTGGATTCTCTTCATTTGCTTAGTTGCACTAACACAGCTTTTAGTGCTCTCAGAAGCTCCAAAACAGTGATTCTGAGCATTGAAGGTCTAAAATAACTTTCTCTGCAAAAAAGCTCTAACTCATGAAAATCTGTCTTCTGCTTTGCAAATTACATGTCATTTCATGAAAAAGAAACATTTTTCTTGTACTTGAGATTTGCCTTAAAACTGCATTGAGCAACTTTCTCTCACTGAGAAAGAAGCTTTTCAGCTTCTGTGGCCTTGGATTCTCTTCATTTGCTTAGCTGCATTAGCACAGCTTTTAGCGTTCTCAGAAGCTCCAAAACAGTGTTTCTGAGCACTGTAGCTATAACATAACTTTCTAAACAAAAAAGCTCTAACTAATGAAAATCTGTCTTCTGCTTTGCAAATTACATGTCATTTCATGAAAAAGAAACATTTTTCTTGTACTTGAGATTTGCCTTAAAACTGCATTGAGCAACTTTCTCTCACTGAGAAAGAAGCTTTTCAGCTTCTGTGGCCTTCGATTCTCTTCATTTGCTTAGTTGCATTAGCACAGCTTTTAGCGTTCTCAGAAGCTCCAAAACAGTGTTTCTGAGCACTGTAGCTATAACAACTTTCTAAACAAAAAAGCTCTAACTCATGAAAATCTGTCTTCTGCTTTGCAAATTACATGTCATTTCATTAGAAAGAAACATCTTTCTTGTACTTGAGTTTTACTCTTCAACTTGCTTTGAGCAACTTTCTCTCACTGAGAAAGAAGCTTTTCAGCTTCTGTGGCCTTGGATTCTCTTCATTTGCTTAGTTGCATTAGCACAGCTTTTAGCGTTCTCAGAAGCTCCAAAACAGTGTTTCTGAGCACTGTAGCTATAACATAACTTTCTAAACAAAAAAGCTCAAACTTGGATTCTCTTCATTTGCTTAGTTGCACTAACACAGCTTTTAGTGCTCTCAGAAGCTCCAAAACAGAGATTCTGAGCATTGAAGGTCTAAAATAACTTTCTCTGCAAAAAAGCTCTAACTCATGAAAATCTGCCTTCTGCATTCCAAATTACATGTCATTTCATGAGAAAGAAACATTTTTCTTGTACTTGAGTTTTGCCTTAAAACTGCATTGAGCAACTTTCTCTCACTGAGAAAGAAGCTTTTCAGCTTCTGTGGCCTTGGATTCTCTTCATTTGCTTAGTTGCATTAGCACAGCTTTTAGCGTTCTCAGAAGCTCCAAAACAGTGTTTCTGAGCACTGTAGCTATAACATAACTTTCTAAACAAAAAAGCTCTAACTCATGAAAATCTGTCTTCTGCTTTGCAAATTACATGTCATTTCATGAAAAAGAAACATTTTTCTTGTACTTGAGTTTTACTCTTCAACTTGCTTTGAGCAACTTTCTCTCACTGAGAAAGAAGCTTTTCAGCTTCTGTGGCCTTGGATTCTCTTCATCTGCTTAGTTGCACTAACACAGCTTTTAGTGCTCTCAGAAGCTCCAAAACAGTGATTCTGAGCATTGAAGGTCTAAAATAACTTTCTCTGCAAAAAAGCTCTAACTCATGAAAATCTGTCTTATGCTTTGCAAATTACATGTCATTTCATGAAAAAGAAACATTTTTTTTGTACTTGAGTTATGCCTTAAAATTGCTTTGAGCAACTTTCTCTCACTGAGAAAGAAGCTTTTCAGCATCTGTGGCCTTGGATTCTCTTCATTTGCTTAGTTGCACTAACACAGCTTTAAGTGCTCTCAGAAGCTCCAAAACAGCGATTCTGAGCATTAAAGGTCTAAAATAACTCTCTCTGCAAAAATGCTCTAAATCATGAAAATCTGTCTTCTGCTTTGCAAATTACATGTCATTTCATGAAAAAGAAACATTTTTCTTGTACTTGAGTTTTACTCTTCAACTTGCTTTTAGCAACTTTCTCTCACTGAGAAAGAAGCTTTTCAGCTTCTGTGGCCTTGGATTCTCTTCATTTGCTTAGTTGCACTAACACAGCTTTTAGTGCTCTCAGAAGCTCCAAAAAAGTGATTCTGAGCATTGAAGGTCTAAAATAACTTTCTAAACAAAAAAGCTCTAACTAATGAAAATCTGTCTTCTGCTTTGCAAATTACATGTCATTTCATGAAAAAGAAACATTTTTCTTGTACTTGAGTTTTACTCTTCAACTTGCTTTGAGCAACTTTCTCTCACTGAGAAAGAAGCTTTTCAGCATCTGTGGCCTTGGATTCTCTTCATTTGCTTAGTTGCATTAGAACAGCTTTTAGCGTTCTCAGAAGCTCCAAAACAGTGTTTCTGAGCACTGTAGCTATAACATAACTTTCTAAACAAAAAAGCTCTAACTAATGAAAATCTGTCTGCTGCATTGCAAATTACATGTCATTTCATGAGAAAGAAACATCTTTCTTGTACTTGAGTTTTGCTCTTAAAATTTCATTGAGCAACTTTCTCTCACTGAGAAAGAAGCTTTTCAGCATCTGTGGCCTTGGATTATCTTCATTTGCTTAGTTGCACTAACACAGCTTTAAGTGCTCTCAGAAGCTCCAAAACAGCGATTCTGAGCATTAAAGGTCTAAAATAACTCTCTCTGCAAAAATGCTCTAAATCATGAAAATCTGTCTTCTGCTTTGCAAATTACATGTCATTTCATGAAAAAGAAACATTTTTCTTGTACTTGAGTTTTACTCTTCAACTTGCTTTTAGCAACTTTCTCTCACTGAGAAAGAAGCTTTTCAGCATCTGTGGCCTTGGATTCTCTTCATTTGCTTAGTTGCACTAACACAGCTTTTAGTGCTCTCAGAAGCTCCAAAACAGTGATTCTGAGCATTGAAGGTCTAAAATAACTTTCTCTGCAAAAAAGCTCTAACTCATGAAAATCTGTCTTATGCTTTGCAAATTACATGTCATTTCATGAAAAAGAAACATTTTTTTTGTACTTGAGTTTTGCCTTAAAATTGCTTTGAGCAACTTTCTCTCACTGAGAAAGAAGCTTTTCAGCATCTGTGCCCTTGGATTCTCTTCATTTGCTTAGTTGCACTAACACAGCTTTAAGTGCTCTCAGAAGCTCCAAAACAGCGATTCTGAGCATTAAAGGTCTAAAATAACTCTCTCTGCAAAAATGCTCTAAATCATGAAAATCTGTCTTCTGCTTTGCAAATTACATGTCATTTCATGAAAAAGAAACATTTTTCTTGTACTTGAGTTTTACTCTTCAACTTGCTTTGAGCAACTTTCTCTCACTGAGAAAGAAGCTTTTCAGCATCTGTGGCCTTGGATTCTCTTCATTTGCTTAGTTGCATTAGAACAGCTTTTAGCGTTCTCAGAAGCTCCAAAACAGTGTTTCTGAGCACTGTAGCTATAACATAACTTTCTAAACAAAAAAGCTCTAACTAATGAAAATCTGTCTTCTGCATTGCAAATTACATGTCATTTCATGAGAAAGAAACATCTTTCTTGTACTTGAGTTATGCCTTAAAATTGCTTTGAGCAACTTTCTCTCACTGAGAAAGAAGCTTTTCAGCATCTGTGGCCTTGGATTCTCTTCATTTGCTTAGTTGCACTAACACAGCTTTAAGTGCTCTCAGAAGCTCCAAAACAGCGATTCTGAGCATTAAAGGTCTAAAATAACTCTCTCTGCAAAAATGCTCTAAATCATGAAAATCTGTCTTCTGCTTTGCAAATTACATGTCATTTCATGAAAAAGAAACATTTTTCTTGTACTTGAGTTTTACTCTTCAACTTGCTTTTAGCAACTTTCTCTCACTGAGAAAGAAGCTTTTCAGCTTCTGTGGCCTTGGATTCTCTTCATTTGCTTAGTTGCATTAGAACAGCTTTTAGCGTTCTCAGAAGCTCCAAAACAGTGTTTCTGAGCACTGTAGCTATAACATAACTTTCTAAACAAAAAAGCTCTAACTAATGAAAATCTGTCTGCTGCATTGCAAATTACATGTCATTTCATGAGAAAGAAACATCTTTCTTGTACTTGAGTTTTGCTCTTAAAATTTCATTGAGCAACTTTCTCTCACTGAGAAAGAAGCTTTTCAGCATCTGTGGCCTTGGATTATCTTCATTTGCTTAGTTGCACTAACACAGCTTTAAGTGCTCTCAGAAGCTCCAAAACAGCGATTCTGAGCATTAAAGGTCTAAAATAACTCTCTCTGCAAAAATGCTCTAACTCATGAAAATCTGTCTTCTGCTTTGCAAATTACATGTCATTTCATGAAAAAGAAACATTTTTCTTGTACTTGAGTTTTACTCTTCAACTTGCTTTTAGCAACTTTCTCTCACTGAGAAAGAAGCTTTTCAGCATCTGTGGCCTTGGATTCTCTTCATTTGCTTAGTTGCACTAACACAGCTTTTAGTGCTCTCAGAAGCTCCAAAACAGTGATTCTGAGCATTGAAGGTCTAAAATAACTTTCTCTGCAAAAAAGCTCTAACTCATGAAAATCTGTCTTATGCTTTGCAAATTACATGTCATTTCATGAAAAAGAAACATTTTTTTTGTACTTGAGTTTTGCCTTAAAATTGCTTTGAGCAACTTTCTCTCACTGAGAAAGAAGCTTTTCAGCATCTGTGCCCTTGGATTCTCTTCATTTGCTTAGTTGCACTAACACAGCTTTAAGTGCTCTCAGAAGCTCCAAAACAGCGATTCTGAGCATTAAAGGTCTAAAATAACTCTCTCTGCAAAAATGCTCTGAATCATGAAAATCTGTCTTCTGCTTTGCAAATTACATGTCATTTCATGAAAAAGAAACATTTTTCTTGTACTTGAGTTTTACTCTTCAACTTGCTTTGAGCAACTTTCTCTCACTGAGAAAGAAGCTTTTCAGCATCTGTGGCCTTGGATTCTCTTCATTTGCTTAGTTGCATTAGAACAGCTTTTAGCGTTCTCAGAAGCTCCAAAACAGTGTTTCTGAGCACTGTAGCTATAACATAACTTTCTAAACAAAAAAGCTCTAACTAATGAAAATCTGTCTTCTGCATTGCAAATTACATGTCATTTCATGAGAAAGAAACATCTTTCTTGTACTTGAGTTTTGCTCTTAAAATTTCATTGAGCAACTTTCTCTCACTGAGAAAGAAGCTTTTCAGCATCTGTGGCCTTGGATTCTCTTCATTTGCTTAGTTGCACTGACACAGCTTTAAGTGCTCTCAGAAGCTCCAAAACAGCGATTCTGAGCATTAAAGGTCTAAAATAACTCTCTCTGCAAAAATGCTCTAAATCATGAAAATCTGTCTTCTGCTTTGCAAATTACATGTCATTTCATGAAAAAGAAACATTTTTCTTGTACTTGAGTTTTACTCTTCAACTTGCTTTTAGCAACTTTCTCTCACTGAGAAAGAAGCTTTTCAGCATCTGTGGCCTTGGATTCTCGTCATTTGCTTAGTTGCACTAACACAGCTTTTAGTGCTCTCAGAAGCTCCAAAACAGTGATTCTGAGCATTGAAGGTCTAAAATAACTTTCTCTGCAAAAAAGCTCTAACTCATGAAAATCTGTCTTATGTTTTGCAAGTTACATGTCATTTCATGAAAAAGAAACATTTTTTTTGTACTTGAGTTTTGCCTTAAAATTGCTTTGAGCAACTTTCTCTCACTGAGAAAGAAGCTTTTCAGCATCTGTGGCCTTGGATTCTCTTCATTTGCTTAGTTGCACTAACACAGCTTTTAGTGCTCTCAGAAGCTCCAAAACAGCGATTCTGAGTATTAAAGGTCTAAAATAACTCTATATGCAAAAAAGCTCTAACTCATGAAAATTTGCCTTCTGCATTGCAAATTACATGTCATTTCATGAGAAAGAAACATCTTTCTTGTACTTGAGTTTTGCTCTTAAAACTGCATTGAGCAACTTTCCCTCACTGAGAAATAAGCTTTTCAGCATCTGTGGCATTGGATTCTCTTCATTTGCTTAGTTGCACTAACACAGCTTTTAGTGCTCTCAGAAGCTCCAAAGCAGCGATTCTGAGCATTAAAGGTCTAAAATAACTCTCTCAGCAAAAAAGCTCTAAATCATGAAAATCTGTCTTCTGCTTTGCAAATTACATGTCATTTCATGAAAAAGAAACATTTTTCTTGTACTTGAGTTTTACTCTTCAACTTGCTTTGAGCAACTTTCTCTCACTGAGAAAGAAGCTTTTCATCTTCTGTGGCCTTGGATTCTCTTCATTTGCTTAGTTGCATTAGCACAGCTTTTAGCGTTCTCATAAGCTCCAAAACAGTGTTTCTGAGCACTGTAGCTATAACATAACTTTCTAAACAAAAAAGCTCAAACTTGGATTCTCTTCATTTGCTTAGTTGCACTAACACAGCTTTTAGTGCTCTCAGAAGCTCCAAAACAGCGATTCTGAGCATTGAAGGTCTAAAATAACTTTCTCTGCAAAAAAGCTCTAACTCATGAAAATCTGCCTTCTGCATTCCAAATTACATGTCATTTCATGAGAAAGAAACATTTTTTTTGTACTTGAGTTTTGCCTTAAAATTGCTTTGAGCAACTTTCTCTCACTGAGAAAGAAGCTTTTCAGCATCTGTGGCCTTGGATTCTCTTCATTTGCTTAGTTGCACTAACACAGCTTTTAGTGCTCTCAGAAGCTCCAAAACAGCGATTCTGAGTATTAAAGGTCTAAAATAACTCTCTATGCAAAAAAGCTCTAACTCATGAAAATTTGCCTTCTGCATTGCAAATTACATGTCATTTCATGAGAAAGAAACATCTTTCTTGTACTTGAGTTTTGCTCTTAAAACTGCATTGAGCAACTTTCCCTCACTGAGAAATAAGCTTTTCAGCATCTGTGGCATTGGATTCTCTTCATTTGCTTAGTTGCACTAACACAGCTTTTAGTGCTCTCAGAAGCTCCAAAGCAGCGATTCTGAGCATTAAAGGTCTAAAATAACTCTCTCAGCAAAAAAGCTCTAAATCATGAAAATCTGTCTTCTGCTTTGCAAATTACATGTCATTTCATGAAAAAGAAACATTTTTCTTGTACTTGAGTTTTACTCTTCAACTTGCTTTGAGCAACTTTCTCTCACTGAGAAAGAAGCTTTTCAGCTTCTGTGGCCTTGGATTCTCTTCATTTGCTTAGTTGCATTAGCACAGCTTTTAGCGTTCTCATAAGCTCCAAAACAGTGTTTCTGAGCACTGTAGCTATAACATAACTTTCTAAACAAAAAAGCTCAAACTTGGATTCTCTTCATTTGCTTAGTTGCACTAACACAGCTTTTAGTGCTCTCAGAAGCTCCAAAACAGCGATTCTGAGCATTGAAGGTCTAAAATAACTTTCTCTGCAAAAAAGCTCTAACTCATGAAAATCTGCCTTCTGCATTCCAAATTACATGTCATTTCATGAGAAAGAAACATTTTTTTTGTACTTGAGTTTTGCCTTAAAATTGCTTTGAGCAACTTTCTCTCACTGAGAAAGAAGCTTTTCAGCATCTGTGGCCTTGGATTCTCTTCATTTGCTTAGTTGCACTAACACAGCTTTTAGTGCTCTCAGAAACTCCAAAACAGCGATTCTGAGCATTAAAGGTCTAAAATAACTCTCTCTGCAAAAAAGCTCTAACTCATGAAAATCTGTCTTCTGCTTTGCAAATTACATGTCATTTCATGAAAAAGAAACATTTTTCTTGTACTTGAGTTTTACTCTTCAAATTGCTTTGAGCAACTTTCTCTCACTGAGAAAGAAGCTTTTCAGCTTCTGTGGCCTTGGATTCTCTTCATTTGCTTAGTTGCACTAACACAGCTTTTAGTGCTCTCAGAAGCTCCAAAACAGTAATTCTGAGCATTGAAGCTATAACATAACTTTCTAAACAAAAAAGCTCTAACTAATGAAAATCTGTCTTCTGCATTGCAAATTACATGTCATTTCATGAGAAAGAAACATCTTTCTTGTACTTGAGTTTTGCTCTTAAAATTTCATTGAGCAACTTTCTCTCACTGAGAAAGAAGCTTTTCAGCATCTGTGGCCTTGGATTCTCTTCATTTGCTTAGTTGCATTAGCACAGCTTTTAGCGTTCTCAGAAGCTCCAAAACAGTGTTTCTGAGCACTGTAGCTATAACATAACTTTCTAAACAAAAAAGCTCTAACTAATGAAAATCTGTCTTCTGCATTGCAAATTACATGTCATTTCATGAGAAAGAAACATCTTTCTTGTACTTGAGTTTTGCTCTTAAAATTTCATTGAGCAACTTTCTCTCACTGAGAAAGAAGCTTTTCAGCATCTGTGGCCTTGGATTCTCTTCATTTGCTTAGTTGCATTAGCACAGCTTTTAGCGTTCTCAGAAGCTCCAAAACAGTGTTTCTGAGCACTGTAGCTATAACATAACTTTCTAAACAAAAAAGCTCTAACTAATGAAAATCTGTCTTCTGCATTGCAAATTACATGTCATTTCATGAGAAAGAAACATCTTTCTTGTACTTGAGTTTTGCTCTTAAAATTTCATTGAGCAACTTTCTCTCACTGAGAAAGAAGCTTTTCAGCATCTGTGGCCTTGGATTCTCTTCATTTGCTTAGTTGCACTAACACAGCTTTTAGTGCTCTCAGAAGCTCCAAAACAGCGATTCTGAGTATTAAAGGTCTAAAATAACTCTCTCTGCAAAAAAGCTCTAACTCATGAAAATCTGTCTTCTGCTTTGCAAATTACATGTCATTTCATGAAAAAGAAACATTTTTCTTGTACTTGAGTTTTACTCTTCAAATTGCTTTGAGCAACTTTCTCTCACTGAGAAAGAAGCTTTTCAGCTTCTGTGGCCTTGGATTCTCTTCATTTGCTTAGTTGCACTAACACAGCTTATAGTGCTCTCAGAAGCTCCAAAACAGTAATTCTGAGCATTGAAGCTATAACATAACTTTCTAAACAAAAAAGCTCTAACTAATGAAAATCTGTCTTCTGCATTGCAAATTACATGTCATTTCATGAGAAAGAAACATCTTTCTTGTACTTGAGTTTTGCTCTTAAAATTTCATTGAGCAACTTTCTCTCACTGAGAAAGAAGCTTTTCAGCATCTGTGGCCTTGGATTCTCTTCATTTGCTTAGTTGCATTAGCACAGCTTTTAGCGTTCTCAGAAGCTCCAAAACAGTGTTTCTGAGCACTGTAGCTATAACATAACTTTCTAAACAAAAAAGCTCTAACTCATGAAAATCTGTCTTCTGCATTGCAAATTACATGTCATTTCATGAGAAAGAAACATCTTTCTTGTACTTGAGTTTTGCTCTTAAAATTTCATTGAGCAACTTTCTCTCACTGAGAAAGAAGCTTTTCAGCATCTGTGGCCTTGGATTCTCTTCATTTGCTTAGTTGCACTAACACAGCTTTTAGTGCTCTCAGAAGCTCCAAAACAGTGATTCTGAGCATTGAAGGTCTAAAATAACTTTCTCTGCAAAAAAGCTCTAACTCATGAAAATCTGTCTTATGCTTTGCAAATTACATGTCATTTCATGAAAAAGAAACATTTTTTTTGTACTTGAGTTTTGCCTTAAAATTGCTTTGAGCAACTTTCTCTCACTGAGAAAGAAGCTTTTCAGCATCTGTGGCCTTGGATTCTCTTCATTTGCTTAGTTGCACTAACACAGCTTTTAGTGCTCTCAGAAGCTCCAAAACAGCGATTCTGAGTATTAAAGGTCTAAAATAACTCTCTCTGCAAAAAAGCTCTAACTCATGAAAATCTGTCTTCTGCTTTGCAAATTACATGTCATTTCATGAAAAAGAAACATTTTTCTTGTACTTGAGTTTTACTCTTCAAATTGCTTTGAGCAACTTTCTCTCACTGAGAAAGAAGCTTTTCAGCTTCTGTGGCCTTGGATTCTCTTCATTTGCTTAGTTGCACTAACACAGCTTTTAGTGCTCTCAGAAGCTCCAAAACAGCGATTCTGAGCATTGAAGGTCTAAAATAACTTTCTAAACAAAAAAGCTCTAACTAATGAAAATCTGTCTTCTGCATTGCAATTTACATGTCATTTCATGAAAAAGAAACATTTTTCTTGTACTTGAGTTTTACTCTTCAAATTGCTTTGAGCAACTTTCTCTCACTGAGAAAGAAGCTTTTCAGCTTCTGTGGCCTTGGATTCTCTTCATTTGCTTAGTTGCATTAGCACAGCTTTTAGCGTTCTCAGAAGCTCCAAAACAGTGTTTCTGAGCACTGTAGCTATAACATAACTTTCTAAACAAAAAAGTTCTAACTCATGAAAATCTGCCTTCTGCTTTGCAAATTACATGTCATTTCATGAAAAAGAAACATTTTTCTTGTACTTGAGTTTTACTCTTCAACTTGCTTTGAGCAACTTTCTCTCACTGAGAAAGAAGCTTTTCAGTTTCTGTGGCCTTGGATTCTCTTCATTTGCTTAGTTGCACTAACACAGCTTTTAGTGCTCTCGGAAGCTCCAAAACAGTGATTCTGAGCATTGAAGGTCTAAAATAACTTTCTCTGCAAGAAAGCTCTAACTCATGAAAATCTGTCTTCTGCTTTGCAAATTACATGTCATTTCATGAAAAAGAAACATTTTTCTTGTACTTGAGATTTGCCTTAAAACTGCATTGAGCAACTTTCTCTCACTGAGAAAGAAGCTTTTCAGCTTCTGTGGCCTTGGATTCTCTTCATTTGCTTAGTTGCATTAGCACAGCTTTTAGCGTTCTTAGAAGCTCCAAAACAGTGTTTCTGAGCACTGTAGCTATAACATAACTTTCTAAACAAAAAAGCTCTAACTTGGATTCTCTTCATTTGCTTAGTTGCACTAACACAGCTTTTAGTGCTCTCAGAAGCTCCAAAACAGCGATTCTGAGCATTGAAGGTCTAAAATAACTTTCTCTGCAAAAAAGCTCTAACTCATGAAAATCTGTCTTCTGCTTTGCAAATTACATGTAATTTCATTAAAAGGAAACATTTTTCTTGTATTTGAGTTTTACTCTTCAAATTGCTTCGAGCAGCTTTCTCTCACTGAGAAAAAAACTTTTCAGCTTCTGTGGCCTTGGATTCTCTTCATTTGCTTAGTTGCATTAGCACAGCTTTTAGCGTTCTCAGAAGCTCCAAAA